>JAZARR010000082.1:2842925-4053138 GCA_037389465.1 Baylisascaris procyonis
GCAGAAAATGCCCGAAATATTTGAAAGCTAACATAAACTTGTGATGGGCGTAAGCCAATATAGATTAAGACCCTCTTTTTTTATATATCGCCAAAGGATAGATAGATGCAAAATATTTGTAACTAACTACCGATGACCGTAATTTGGTGTTTTCTAGTAATTAAATTAGATGAAAAAAGTTTGAAAGCGAATATGATTGTAAACAAACTTTGATAAATCAATAGCATCTTCATCGTCAAATGTACGATGCGATTGTGTGCTACGTGCAAATTCAGCCGTATAGGATTGTAGCTCCTCTTCGACATGCATATCCTGAAGATATAACAATGTAAGCTGCTTCTACAAATGAAGTTTACATTTACATCTGACAGACCAACCGATATCGTTAATTGCGAAAAAATGAAATATCGGCAGGCGGTAGATGTAACCAGCTTTACAGATCGATTCATTGACAATTGAGCTACGATCGGCAATCTGATAGCAATCACCTTTGGCACAGAAGTAGACTAGAGTATCTGCATACTGAAGGTACAACAATAAATTGGCATAATTATAGAGGTTTAATATTTTGGGCATATTTTACTGAACATCAAAGATAGCTGCTGTTCTCTATAATCGTTCATGTTCCTGCTTCTCACCTCCTTTTAGACTTGATTAAGACATTTTGAGCGCAATGTATAGGAAAATAACATAAGATTGTTTGTAGATTAAGAACTAGATACTTTCGCTCTTTTCACTTACCATCTATTTGTACACTCTAAAATTAAAAACGAAAATAACTTAGTGGCCTATCTTATTCGATCTCAAACAATTCATACTACTTCAATTCAACATAATTTAATTCAGCACAATTCGGCACGCTTGCGATATTTTGTTTAATATTTACAAGGGTTTCGCTCACCTTTTCCATCGCTGTAAGGATCTGCGTAATTGTTGCATCATGATGACCAAAATGGCCCGAAACATGGGTTCGTTTTGAGTGATCGGCCACCATAGTGGATTTAATATCGCCATGTAGTGCGGATTGTGTGTCACAAACGCACAACCTCACTAATATCACAAATAAACTGTGCAAAATCATTGCCACTGGCCACCTCCATCCACATCGTTCACATAGCAATGAACCTTGAATTGATGTACACTTCTATATATATATATATATATATATATATATATATATATATATATATATATATATGGAAATTCAGCTCATTAGCTGTCCCGTAAATCTGTCAATTATTACAAATGACAATGTCAACTTTTACAACAACATAAACCATAGTTAAATGAAAAAAGTATGACTATACAAGAGTGAGAACGAGCAAATGACGCCGCCCACTGTATGCCATTGGGGCCGCTGGGTTGATAAAAATATGCCTATCACATAAAAAGTCTAATCGATACAACACGTCGAGTTCCTGATGGCTATAGATATTTAAACAGATCATTGTTATGATATAGTCTATCATATTCGCATTATAAAGACTATTTAATGCCATAAAATGAAGCTGGGACAGATTAATATAAAAATTTCATTGCGAGAATATTTTTTTCTTAACAGTTGGGATATTCGTTTCGACACTTTTCGATATATTCGATGAGCGTTATTTGCAAAAGAAAAATGAAACGATTCAACGAAATAGATTATGAATGTTGCATTGATAAGTACCACTGATATTGTAAACGGTGAGCAGACTGATCGCTACTCAAATATTATTCAGTGGAATGGATATATCTTTCTTAGCCAAATACCTTATTTCATTTGGCGAGATTCATGTAAGAATATGACTCGATGAAATCGATGCACCTAATAAATATCTTTTAAAAGAAGTATATTTGCATGCAATTGTTTTTCATCAATCTATCTTATTTATATTTTTCACCAATGCTCATTTATCTATGAATGCAGAAAATGTATTCAATAAAATTATTTCATTTGTGACACTCAGGTAATCAAAAAAAAAAAAAGATTACAGATGGCACCGCCTGATGTCATAAATAAGTCAATGTCGCTATTTGTAGTGTATTTTACTAATGCTTCTGGCCATATCATTTTCGCGACATATTTCCATTTACCTAATTGAGATTATTAAAATTATGAAAATTAACCTAACTCTTATAGGCGAATATTCAAAGCGCCAAAACAAGTCTTTTTATGACTTTCCAAGTTTTCAAATATTTTTTTTATTTTGAGTGTCCTTCGAAAAAATTTTTTTCTAAAACACATTCAACTATTAGCCTCATAGCAATCATCATTGTTATCACAATGGGTAATAAACGGCTATGAATGCAAGAATAATTGCATCGAATAGAAATAAATCATCATTTGAAATGAAGCTGAACATTAATCTTATATGTGCCTTTATGAATCTCTAATCATTCTCATTAAAAATTCTTTCAAAAGCAAAGATTGATTTCTTTTGCTGAACAATATTCAATGAATTTTTTTGTTTTTTCTAAATCAATTCGAATCGTTAATAAATCTTTCGCATGTCTACTCATTTATCGTTCATTTCTAGACTGCTACAATTTCACTTCATCACTTTTATCAATGCATTTGTTTATTATTGGCAAACGATAACTTTATAAATTAACTATTAGTAATGCTTAGATAAGATTAGTGTTAACAGTAATACTTAGATAAGATAAGTCTTGATTTTATCACAGGCATTAAAGATTCTAAATGATTTTACCTTTGTGTCTTTACTTGTTTCGCCTTTTACTCATGCTCCATCCGATGGTGATTGGCCACTCAATGCGTAATAAGCTTCTTATCATTTCCCATATTATCATAAAAAAGCCACAAAATATCATACCTATCAGGTGGAGTTTCTGATTACCGATAATAAAACATATTATAATTCAAAAATTCTATTATATAGAGGGGACGAGTGATATAGCACGCTTATGAAGATCCCTTAAGTGAATTTAATATCTAACAAAATTTGATTCTCCAATATAGATATGAAATCATTCCATTCACCATACGTTAAGGCCGGCAGTAGTGGATGTGTCAACGATAATCTAATAGCCTGATTTCCTGAGGATGCTTAAGGACATTCATCTATTGCAGCAAGCATATTTGAATTCAAAATCTACGACAAAAACTGCTTTTCTCATACACTATTATTTATGCAAATATTTCACGCTTCTTAAATATGAGGATTATCAGTGCTGTACATATGCTTTCATCAAATCAGTAATAAAAAATGACAGCATTTTAGTTATATATTCATAGATTCGAGTGAAAAATTCAGAGATATTCGATTTGATAGAAACTTAAATGAAATTAAGAATATTTGAATAAATTTATGAAGTCATCTACGAAACAAATATGAAAGAGAGGGAAAATAGCATAAAAGAGATACCCTCAACGATATCCTAAGGTTCGCATTCCATCTTTACATGCTCTAAAAACTGATTAATAGAAGGGTTCATTCGTACGGCTATTTCTAGAGAAAGTTGGACTCATCCTCCAATATGCTTACATAGACGCTTGTGACACATGCGAAATTAAATTCGCTTTTATCGGCTGCACATTTACGTAGAGGGCCACTTAAGCTGCATATGACTCTCGTGTGTTACGGTAGATAAGCAACTTATAGCATAGCAACATGATCTACAAAGAAGCGGAATAATCTAATGCGAGAAACATTAAAATTTTCATGCAATACAGTGCTATCGATCACAAATCATCTCGTTTTTCTAGGCACACTCATCGTATAGATATGCAAGTAAAAATTGCAGGAAAAAAACAACTGAGAAAAATTCATGAAGATTTGTTGCAAGTTACAAGGAACAAGTGGCGCAATATTCTGTTTTTTTTTTCGTTTGCAGTGGCACGCAATGTGCCTTTTATATTTCGCTTACTTAATCAAATAGTTTCAAATGTTTGCATCAAAAATTAAGTGTGCGAAATAATGCTGTCATCTTCTAAGTAACCTTCATTGGTTATATAAACTTTCACCAAAAGATTCGCCCCTGCAGAATCAATGCGGCCATCAACGTAGAATCAAATGCGATCAGAGTGAAATAAATGAAAATTTCGAAGGAATTTGAACGTCTATTATTTCTACTACCTTTATTACTTTTTCCTTCAATCAACTATGACCAAAATTACCGATTATATTTTACTATCCATTAGCTTTATTATTTCTATTCTACTTTATCTATATTACCTATTGCAAACTTATCTATTCCACTTGAAGGTCTATTACCCTGTTTAGACCGAAAGTGAACGCTGTTGCACAGCAAATATACATTGTGCGCATTAATTTTCGTGATTCTAGTTGCAGCACTTCTCACACTTTTTCAATTTCTAACAACCAACTAAGCAAGCATTCACATATATACATGCACTGACATGGCGTCGTCACCTTTATGCGCTTTAATGAAAATAAATTTCAAGAGCAGAAAGATTGCTGATAAATTATTGAAGGTGAATAAAAGTTATAGCGAATTGCGATTTATTGAAATGCACTAGCATAAGAAGAAAAAAATGTATATAACGACAAGTATTTTGAATGGATAAGGCTTACTGTGGAAGTAACAAATATTCGCAAATATTTAAATATAGAAATGTCGATAAAATATTGAGCGAATTTGAAAATAAAACCTAAACCTTTAATATATAAAAGTATAAACAGTCATTGATTGATTGAAACATTGAAATAATCGAAAGGAATAAAAGCGATACGAATAAGACACCAATAGAATTTTACTAAGCTTGAATTGATAAAGGATTATTTCATATATGCTTCATTCCTCAAATATCGTATGAAGAAGCATTGATTCGCAAACTAAAGGTTGATTTCTTATTTGGAAATGTGGGAAAGTTCTAGATCCTCTAGAAAAAAGTCTGAAAATGAGACACGTGGGGTTTCCGTTTAATAATTTAGAGAAAAAAAAAGGATAATTCTTGATTCATCCAACATCTTCAATATATAATGCACATATTAAGAATGTGAGCTCGCATTCAGAAACACGTGCAACAGAAATTGTACGGCTCTAAATAAAAAAAAAGTCCCATAGAAACGTCAGCTGATTTTTGGTGATATATGATATGCTAGAAATTTGAATGTGTGGTCTTCATATATATATATATATATATATATATATATATATATATATATCATTGATCTCAATAATCATAATTCGTATACAAAACACTTTCAGAAGTGAGATAAAATGAAGAGAACGCACATAAATAGTTGAGATTTCGAAGTCTTTAAAAGCGACAAACTTGAAAATTTTTGTTACTTCTCGCGAAAAATTTTTTTCGGTTCACCTTCTTCTTTTGTCATTTCTAGAGTAATGCTCAGATATTTGTTCATTATTTCAACTTTTTATCTATATAAAAATTTTTTACTGATAAATATAAAGGTATAGATCTATTATGAACATTTAATAGAACAAGACAGCGAATTAACTTTAAAAGGAGCAAAACAAGAAAGCTTAATTTTCCTATGAACGATGATGTGTTCTAATAAACAATAAAGTGCTTAGTAAATAAAATAATATTCAATTACTAAGAAACATCAAAAAACGAGACAGCGTCCTTCTTTTTTTTTCTTTTTTTTTCAAAAATTACATTAAACGCAGGATGTAGTCAACTATGTCGATTAAGGACACCGGAATATTCAGAATGCAAAAATTACATCTGCATCACTCATATGGAACCAATGTCAGCTAGCTAACTCGCTCCTCCCCTCCAACTATCCCCATTATTGCTATCACCATTATATAGACGATTAGAATGAAGCATTTAAAACTTATTTCTTCAATTATAATAGTAATCATCAATTTTTAAGTGATAAATAAATAATCAAATATTTTGTATTTGATGCAATACCTAATGCATTTTACCTCAAATTTGCATCGATTATGAGCAAAATTTTAGGCAGCTCGATGTGCCCTATTTGCCGCTACAATGAGCACCATAATTGCAACCTTTCAATGCATATCGATCCTTTGAGGATTATACGTGCACTCATTCAGTTGATTCTTCTTTCGCACAACAATCACTAAGGGAATAGTTTTGTTGAGGAAAAAAATCGAATAACTCTATTATTTAATAACAAGTTTTTTTTTCTCATTAAGTAAAACGATTTCGAATGGATAAAAGAGAATGGGGGAGGGAGTAATAATATTTCAGATATTTTCTTGCAATATTTTATCACTTGCCGAGATGAGTTTTATCATTGAATCCTTTAACTACAAATGACATCGAGAGGATGAGAAAGATATGATGTACGTAGATTTCAAATTTTTATCCATACAGATGCTATTCACTCCAGACATTAATTAGTCTAAACTTAGGAGCACATAATTTTGCACGGTTTTCGCCTCAACTTCCTCCTCTATACCTCTCCTCGCCCTCTTCTGGCTATCTTAAGTATCGTCACACGGTTTTAAACAGCTCCGCTGGAATTTTAGTCAATATAATTTACAACACTTCTCCATTAGTTTCGAAATTCGGGGCTTCAGAAGTCGGGCTACCCGAATGTGGCATCAGAGAGCTTCCCGAAAATCGGAGCCTCCGAAAGAGAGTACGTCATTACTTAGGTGTATTATTGATATCTGGAGTCTACAAAATCGAAACCTCACAAGTTGGGCGCTTCAAAAGGAAATAAAAGTCTCCATGAATACTTGGGGTAGAAGAGACCAGACAATAGGTTCTCGAGAACTACCTCCTCAAAACTGGGAGATCCACAAATTCCAAGGAGTTCCGCATGACATTTTTTTATTAGTCAACAAATTCTTTATATAATAAATCCATCCCCGACTCTACCACTCAATCTTTTGAAATAAAAGAGTGAATAGAATAAAAGTATTAAGTTGCTAAGATGGAAAATACAAAATGCACATAATTATTCTAATAGCGAGTCGATAATAGATAAAACACAGCAATTTAGTTTCTTGCTACATTCAGTGCTTTTTTTGAATATTGAATATAAAATATGCAAAACAAAAAAAAAAGCGAAAATATTTCGTTGAATCGAAAGACTGCAAAAAGTCCTTATTGATATAAACAAAATAATTATATCGATGATATAAACCAATTGTATGTTCTCAATTTGAAAAAGATTTCATCATATGAGCAAATATGTATGCGTAAATTAATGAAAATTATTGAAAGAAAATGAATGAAGAATTGTTGATGAATAGCTAAGCAATAGATAGGTTTTTATTAAATTAGTTCATGTTTAAAAAAGTATTTCTTGTGTGATGTTGACGGGTAGGAAAGAGAAATTGCCGCAGGGCATGTGATAGTTTTTCAACAACGTGAAATGTCACTATTAATGTTGGCTTTATCTGACGAATTCCTAGTGAACCAAGAGTGAATCTGACAGAGAAAAATTCGTTTTCAAAAAACGTCTTATTATCCTTTCTAAGCGTTTCATAAGGTTGTCAAAAGGTTAATTACTGTGAAAAGTGAACAAACATAAGCATTATTTTATAAACTTGAAAGCTTTGAGAAAAGCTTAAAAGTAGAGCTTATTCAAGTGCTTGGCGGTCAAAAATTGTTTTGAAAGCGTGCACCTTCATAAACTACGACTAATGTTGGTCTCCGAACGAATTTATTCGATGCAGCTAGGAACCTCATGCACTGCCGAATTTTGGACATCGACAGCCGCCAGTTTTTGACACTTCAGTTTTCTCTCACGGATCTCGAATTTTCTCGGCTGGTTTTCAACACGAAGTTCTTGAAAACCCTTCTTCTCTGAGACACGAAGTTCTAGTGCCTCCTGAACAACGGAGAGCTGAGAGCTCGAAATCCGTGCAACTCTACTAATTTGCAGCTAGAAAATCCAAGAACACTAAAAATTTGCTCCGAAGCGCCGTTCCTTAGTGGGACAGATTGCCGCTATTGTTTCAAAAAATCCGGTATTTTTTCGAGCCTCATCGAGTTCTAGGCGAAGCCTAATTTCCCCTCAGAAGCCACAAAGTTCAAAAATCTTCCCATATTCAGGGATCTCATAATGCCAACACTAATTCCGTCACTGAGTAGATTGTTAAGTTCAAGATGTCCCATCCTGAAAATTGCAGGAAGCATATACTTCATTTATTCCTCACAAAAGATAAATTTTTTAAAGAATTTGATGTCTCATTCAGAAGCTTTTTAGCAATGAACGCTCTCACCAAAGCACCATACCGTTGATGATTTTCGAGAAATGAATACAGCATTACGCCAAGCCATCACGCAATACTACACGATCAAGTTTTGTGGAGTAAAGCGGATGCCAACTCAAATCAACCTTAGAAATAATTCGTTGTCCATCATCTAGGATAGATAGCAGTTCCTGAACTAATCCACCTTACGCCTGTCGTATCGAAAAGCGTATGTTATGAGTACAGTTTTTTCGTTGTCACATCGTTTATCATACACACAAAAGGTTCACATACAAAAGGGCACATACAAAAAACAGAGGTATGACTTACTGCATGATGAGAAAAAAAGCAGAAATTAGATCTCTGTGTAGAGGAATAAATCTCCAGAAACTCATAGCAGACTCACTCACTTTCATGAATATCTACGACTATCTCAATTCGTAGTCGATGATTTCCTGTATACATTAATCCCTTGTGGAGGAAATAAAAAGAAGAGAATGAAATAAGAATTGCAAAATATAGACAATTCTTTGGGAATAATGTAGTCAAATAGGCCATTTGTGATTCAAAGATGTGAGGGATGAACGAGAGGGTGGAACGCCCTTTGAAACTAATCTTCGTTTTGTGGAGTGTAATTTTGGAAATTTATTGATTTCTGCATTAATACAGTCAGAGGCAAAAAAGTTGGAGAAAATGAGTCGAAATTAAAGGTTAAATAGTAAATAAAAAAAAAATTCTTCTCTTCATAAAAGATTTAAAAAAATTATATTATAAAAAAAATAAACGATGAGTGTAAAACTTCATCGACGGAAAGAACAACATTGACTGCTATTCAACTTTATTAACAGAATTATTTCCCAATTTGTTTAGTAAAATAAAATTTTTCGATTGAAAACTTTACACAATAATTTTTGAAAATTTCTGAAAATTCTGGCAACAATTCAAGGAAGAAGATACTTTCGAAGCATAAGGTCACTTCTTAGCAGTTGAGATATACAGAATGGTGGATCCCCCATTCAACATAGCAGTTTGGCTTCTACATGGAAATATTTCTTCTCACTTTCCCGGAAAATTCGGGCATGGACCACGGTAAAGGAAGAAATTTTAGGATGAGATCATGAAACGGTTAGAGAGGGGATTAAAGAGATTATTCTGATACTCAGAATAAGCTCATATACCAATTTCATAAATTTCATTCCAACTCATTAGTGGATCTCGAGTGGAAATGTGCAGACAGCTGGATGGGCGAAGCGATTCACAGCTTAAACACTCTCCGAATAGTTGAAAAGCAATCGTATCGCGAGAGATATCCTTATGGGATCGACAAATGTTGGATTTTGTTCATGCATCAAAGACGTCTGAATAAACGACTAGATAAGTAGAACTGATATCAAAGCGAGGAAGCCAAAAGAAACTCTTCAGAATAAAATGCTCAAAAGAAAGAAGAAACTTTGAATAATCAAGCTATCAGTATTGTTTGCGTTTTCTTGCATCAATCAATAGCGCCCATTAGTTGTTTCCTTTTTAAATAATTTTTAGATAGAGTTTCTAAATGATAGACAATAAGGCAGAAACAACGAAAAAGCTAACTATTTCAATAACGCTGAAATTGCTCTTATTGAATTCAAGAACTACATGCAAAAATTGCAACACAAAAGAGTTTAAGATGGCGTGAAATTTAATTATGTCTTTACGTTAGCCGGATGCATGATAAACAAAGTTTCCGGCCTGAATTTAGCCGCCAGAAATTGACCCGGATAAGGTTTAAATCAACTTGCCGATATTTTTGCACTCCAAATTCGGTGTGCCTATATGCTGTTTTCACTGCCATTTTTTTCTACAATTAATTGCCGTAATTATCTCACTGCTAGACTTTTTATATTACTTAGGTCAGCGACTTTCTGCCGATACTCAAACCAGTTCCACAATTGCCTATGGAAATAGCTTGTTTACAGCACTGGTTGCGCGAAACTTTCATGATGAGCTTGAGACATTTGAGGCGAAAATTCTAGGTAAACTTGTCTTTACTTTACATTGTAGAGGCTTCACCAAATTGAGAGCCCAAGTTTGAGCTTAGTGTGCTACGATTATGGCTCAAAAATTCGAAACGTCAGAAAAAAATTATTATTCCATCTCTTCTCAACGCACTACAAGATCATAACTAAAAGCTGTTGTAGCATTTCAATCTGTCGATCATGCGTCTGCGAAACAACAGTGTCATTACTTTATATATATATATATATATATATATATATGACAGATCAGCTGTAATGCGCTTTCGTAAAACTTTACGAGAGGAAGATTAAAAATTCAAAGGCCAACAGCCTATCGACGAAGTGTACTATTCGACTCGATTCATTCAGATATGACAATTATTCTCCCACCCACCTCTCATCCTCTCCCCTCACTTCTATTTGTCTGATCAACATTTTCCATGAGCTAAAGGTGCTTTGGGATGCCGTAAAATTTAATTATGTCTTTAAATCAGCCGGATGCATGACAAATAAGCTTTCTGGTCGGAATCTAGCCACCGGCTGAATGTTTACAAAAAGTAACACTAGACACTACAACGATGTTTGCTCGAATATTGATGCAAACGGCTGAATTGACGAAATTATTTGGAAAAAAAAAATGAATATGCAAAAAGAATGAGCATCATACACGATCTTTTATTATTGGCACGTAGGTAAACTAAAATTGATTGTTGAACTGCTTAATGACATAATCACAATGAAATAAATAGTTGAGATATTCGCTAAGAGGAATATGTCGAATAAGTTCCAGATATTTCTTTAATTATGCGCAATATTTGCTAATATGGGTAATTTCCGAATAATCTCAGATGTGTTTTTGGTGATTGCCTTGATTTGCAACCTTCATCAGTTCTTTAAAGGCCGGAATTCTCCAGAATTTGCAAATACGACAATAAAAAATAAAAACGGCATACTCGAGTTGCATTTGTAAATGAGCAAAATTTCTCTAATAAATGTTCAATGAAAACACATTAAGCAGTCAAAAATTAACCTCGAAGTATTTAGATGAGGACATAATATAGCCTAGAAGGATATGAAATCGATCCTATACTACCATAGAAAAGTTACGAATGTAAGAAAAAAGGCAAAGGAATCACAGACTGTAGTAAAAAATATCTTCAACATTATTGCTGCCGATACGGCAATAGTGGAAAATGCTGATTAAACCAATGCTTTGGTTGATGTCATTTTGGTGATGAGAGTCCATTATATCTGCTAGATGAGAATGCTGAATTGGTTTTCGTTATTTAGTTTTTTTGTTTTGTTGCATTGATCAACGAATGCAACGAGAAATGCGCTTAGAGAAATTCCAACTTCATAAGCTATGCAACTAATCTTGCGCATATATCAAAGATTTTATAGGTAAATGATAGCGATATAATTCAAATGCAAATATAAGGCAGTAATATTTTGCTTAGCAGTTCACTACAGTCCATAGTATGTGTTAGCAACAACATTATCTTTCTATTTCGTCATCCCCTTCACCTGGCCTCTCGAGGTTAACATTGATGAGAGGAATCTTCACTAGAATTTCTCCTAGCTGTCAGCAAAAGTTCATGCATTTGAAGGAGGAAGTAATTTAGGAGTTGATGGAAAAACAAATGGAACAAAAAACCTGGATGCTTACTGGTTCGATTCTTGAACGAGGTGCTTACACAAACATATATGAATACTCATTGCTGGTTTTTGTTCAAACTAAACTCTGACCTTATTTGTTATGCCTCTAAAGTCCAACTATTATCATTTCAAGAAGTGTTGAAAGCATGCAGGTACTAAATTCATGCTAAATAGAAACAACCATAATCTCATTCAGTATTTCAAAAAATTATACTACAGCCTAGGTGGAAATACAAAATACTTGAAAATCTTTTCACGAAAACATTCGATCCCCTCTGAAAATGTATCCGATTTTGAAATTTTCTAATTCATATTTACGCTGGAAAAATGGTGACAACCGTTTATTAAATAGATCGACAAGAGCACAATTAAATGCTGATGCTGATGAAATGAGAGATGCTTCGATTTCAAGTGGCTTCATTGCAAAGATTCTTTCTACGATGCAACAAAATGACTGATTAATAAAATCGATGTAAATGAACGAGGAAAATTTTATCAACATGCATCGAAAGACGAATAAAATTTGTTGGGAAAAATTATGAATTTCCTTTCAAATTCCATAAGATTATAAGCGATCTCATAGGTATATTCGACAAAAATCACTCTCTAATGATAAGTTTGTTCTATTATGAATTTTTTAAATATCAACTTCAAGTATACTATGATGAAACTTATAACTTTTTAGTGGAACTCTTATACTAATAGGAATTGAGAAAAGTTGAAATAGTAACCGTTCATGTCGGATCGATAAATATTACAAAGCCAAAGTCTAAGCAGACTCAAAACGAACGAGCAATAATAAGGCAACTACATCGAAATATTTTTATTTCATATAGAAATTTATGTTAAGGAGGTTGCAATGGTTTATAAAGTGATGCGTAATATTAGGCTCAAATGAAGATGAAAACAACTTGCATATGAAAGCAAACCAATATGATGATTCCTTAAAACTTAGAAATAGTAAAGAAATTTATAAGAAGAGTACAAAAATATTCAAGTTGATCGAAGTGGATTATTTTCAGTTGAAATCTATCGGTGCAAAAACTTCGATGCAGCTCAAAAAGGAAAATGCAAAACGCCCTAACTGCATTCTACACAAGACGATAATAAACATCTGAGGTATGATATGGAAGAAGAAATCACACAAAAATATTTCACTTTACTAAAATAGATTAGGAGCACTATGTCGAATGAATAGTGCTCCTAAAACTATGATTCCGGATATGAATGAACATATGTGACTGTTTTTATCGGATAAAATTACTGCATGACGTGAATAATTACTTCGAAAGTCAAAATAATAAAAAGCCATCGTAATATGTGAAATTTGATTTTATTTGTTTCATAGAAGATGTTTCACTTAAGAAAGCAAACGAATATATTGAAGAGCAATTAGTCCGTATATTGCGCAACCTGAATAAAGAATATTTCGATTGATGAATGTGTGAAACATGCCAAGATTTTTTTTTTTTTGGATTAGTTTTTCCGCTATTTGATAATTGTGGAAAAATGATGTTATCAATATGCAATCGGAGCAAATTTAAGTATATGAAATTGACAAAATATTTGATATGTGAATAAAAAAACTTACAAAGCAAAAATTTGACGTCTTTTTTGAACGACCCGATCGGTGATGCAAAGTGAAAATAAAAAATAAAAAAAAAGCAAAAAAAAAATTGCAATGAAGCCTGAAATGTGACTGCAATATTCAAGCGAATTAAATGAGATGTAACTATTAATTGAATAGCTAAGTATATCGAAATCGGCATGAAAAGCATTTGCAAAATGTGAGGAAAAACACAATGCTAAAAATGATAAATATTGAAGGAATGTGAAAACCTGCTGTGATATTCACATAGCTATTAATGATATTAATAATGAAGCAAAAAGCATTTCATATCTTATATGCAATCTTTTTCAAAGAAAATATGAAATAGAAGCATAGTGTAGATAAATTTGCATAAACTTGCAAATTAGACGAATATAAAATATGCAAAGTTAAGTAAAACAATCGAAATGTTCGAGTCATGCGTGAGTGAGGAGAGGTATGACAATATAAAGCAAGAAAAAAGAACTTATAAAGTGGTCGGAAGTGAGATAATAATTCGGTGAAAAAGTCGGTAATTTTCACTGTGTAAACCAAAAAGTAGCAGAAATAAGAATTGGAATATGTAAAATCTATAAAATATTCGCTTCGTGCTTATATACAAAAGATGATTTCAATTCGAAAAGTTGCAATATATTCGCTCAATTTATCCTTATGCTCGAAAAAATATATTCTAATTTTCCACATGTTTATTTTACGTTTTTATGAGAAATTTTAGGGCAGAAAATATGAGAATTTTTTGTGAGAAAATTATGAGAATTTCATTTCCATCGAATTTAAATAAATATCTTCCAGCAAGGTGAAAAATTCAACTGAACATTAACCGTTCGGAGGTGAATGAATTAAGCTGAAGTTCAGGGAAAATAGTTATCATAAATCCCGGTTTAGAAAATGAATTAAAATATAAAAGTGCAGCACTTACGTATGCGTAGCGGCAAGACTGACTTGGCAATGAGCAAAGGGACAAATGAGTGAGTGTATTCATCCTTTATTGAGAGGGCAGCCTTGCTAATCTCAGAAAAAAAAAAACTTCCTTTTAAAAGTGGATTTATCGTTTTGGGCAAATCAATGGCAGTATTCTTTAGACGAAATTAATGCCGCACTTCATTAGGTCATTTGCCTATGCACATCCTTAAAATTTTACGATCAAAGGTTATAAATTTTAATGCTTTTAGAGAGAAGGTACGCCTTAATATTTTATCCGCTGAAGAAAAGCATATCAAGCTTTCAATGAAATTCTTATATCACGATCAATAGCAAAGGAAGCGATTAGATATTAAGCATATCACACAATATCAAATGGCTATCACGCCAAACCGGTGATGTCTACAAAAGCAAGCAAAATACCATAATGAAAAAGCCATCGTCCAAAAACTATTACATATAGCCGTATTTAGTTGAATAGATCCCTCGATTGCCATTGTCATGAGAGAATGATACTGCACAAAATGATATTCCACAAAGAAGAATTTTAGATGAAGAGAAAGAGGATCCTATTTTCGTTTGGCTCTCAAGGAATTTTTTGCTTGAAAGAGTTCTCATAAATTTTGCAATTCCTTAGAGTGAATGTTGATTCATTTTAATCGGTGAATTAGAAACAATAAAAAATAAGGAAAAATGGTGAATTAAAAAGAGCGAATTATATAACCAAATTTTAGCTTAAGATCTTACCCTTAGTCAATTTGGGGGAACATTAAGTATTTTCACTTATTGCTGCAGACACCTTTTGATCGTTAAGGAACGAGCTTATAGAGAGAGTTTACTATCGATCATAAAGGTTTGGATAGCCGAAAGATCGCCTTCATTGCCCATGAGATTATCATATAGCGCTTCGCTAGGAAACCGATTAGCAAAATGGGATGGGAAATCGAAATAACTTAATAATAGAATAAGGCTCATTTTCAAGTCTATCTATTACGTTTGCTGGTGCAGTCCATTTAAATAGTTTCAGAAAAAAGTTTTAGAAGAAAATTTCCTTCATTTGTTGATTATAAGTTTCATCTAGAGTGGGAATTTTTATTCTACAACCAGAAACGCAACTAATAAAATAATACGTTCATTTAGATGTGCATTGCTTTTTGCCCAGAGAGATAACATAACTAAGATAAGACGAGGACAAGTAAGCAATAAAATTTGGCACACCATTTCATATTTTTGGTATACCATTTCATATAAATTTCTGCGCGTTCCAAACTTCCGGCAATGCAAACGTTCATATCTTTGGTAAACTGTCCTAATTCCATTATAATCATATACAACATTCATTATATTTGCAAATAATTTTAGAGCTGAATATATTTGAGCGAAATTTGCAACTCATTATTCATGACTTAAATTTATGGGCTCAATGTTTTTGAGTTCATAGCTCACTGTTTTGGGAGAAAATCTGAAGCTGACTGATTCGAAATTGAAATGAATCGCATTGTACACAGTCGCGTTGAAGTGTAGAAGCAAAAAGATGGGGGAAGGTGCCAAAATCTATAATTTCCATTACTTGAGCGGCTCTCTAATGGTGAGCTAAAAATATTTCAAAAAGCGCCGATTAGGCCAAAAGTTTCATATTTTCGGAGAATTTTTCCCAAAACTCGTTAGATTCCCAAGCAATTCCATTACTTGTTACTAGCCTAATTATGGTCCTTCCCGGTCACTCTGCAAATACATTTTTAGTATTAATTGTAATACCTAATCAAGCGCATGCGAAGAAAAATATTGTGTAGGAAAGAGGCTAATACTGCTCTTGACAGATGTTAGGAGTTCGAAGTGTTTATGCATCAATCTTATCGCCCAACTATCTGTGAAAAATAAAACGCTAAGCGTTTATAGGCAATGATATAAGGATGGAGCATCGCTATACGCTACAAGTGGACCCTAGGGAATATGCATTGGCAAATCTAAAAACAACTAAAGTAGTCTTCAACCGGCCAGGGCATTATGCATTAATGATGTGCTGCAAAACCTCGCAAAGCAACGGAATTTAAAAACGATCTCAGCAATACATGTTGTTGTTTTCAACTCGTTTGGAGCTGCTGTTATTATCTACCATAGGGACGTGATTTGTTCAATAGCATATATGAAAGCAACATAATTCAATAGCGTATTTTTTTAGGGTGAAAAATATTTAGAATGTGTACGCAATTTTCGCGAATATAATATTGGTAGATGAGTGATGGGTTGACTAGATTCTATCGAATCCATGTAACGTTATGGTGATTGCATACGTTTAAAACCAATAATCTCAATGATGAAATTATTTTTCTACTTTTAGTAAAGGATACATTTTGTTGCATAAAGTATTATGATTTAGGAATCTCATGGATATCTATTATTAAAATGAATTGCTAGCAAGTTTGAATCTAATGAAATGTAGATACACCCTGAATAGCATGAGTTATGCGAATGTTTAATGTGAGAAATGATTTTATAGGAATTTCATGTTCAAATTGTACTCTAATTTAGTTACCAGTGATTACAGGAAAAAACTATTTTATGAATTGTTGTGAAAATACTGGAACGTAGTAGCAGATTAGATTAGAAAACAATATTAAATAATAAAATCAGGGGAGAAAGTTATAAAGAAAAATAGCATGACAAATGCCTTTCGAATTCATGAACCTTGAGTCCACTATTGGAAAACCAGTGAAAGGCGGAGGTGATTCCACCGATCACTTACATCACACATTTCAAATTGATTTAAATGATTTTAAAGAAACGCACCTACGAAAACACTAGAGCTATGATCGCTGCATTCTCTGTACGTTAGCTCTATGAGCCAACGAATGAGGTAGGTGGTGCAAGATTTTCCGAAACAGCTACACTATGCTAGCCCATAGGTGTGATTAAAGATCCAATGCTAAACAGAAATAAGAAAGACAGTAGGCTTCTAAAAATGAAGTGGGTTTGCGCTATTAGAGCAAGTTGGATTTTATGGAGTCGTTGTTTACACGACCAATAAATAGGATATCGCATTCTAACTTGTTTACCTTTCTATTGCAACTTGTCATGAACTTTATTGAGCATAACAAACTTTGTTAATTAAATCATTCATCATTAAAAATTAAACAACAGATATGCACATAAATCTATATGTAGCGAAGCCTTGGAATCTTTTTTTTTTTTTAATTGTAAGTGAAAAAATGAACAAGAGCTGCAGAGAGACAGGCGCCATATGGGCTTTTGCTTCAGATTGAATGCACCAACAACTTCCAGTATATATCAGTGAATGACAACTATGGGAAATAATTACCATAATACTGTCATACTAGATCCCCTGCAAAAATCTATATAGGAATTCTTTGTTTGCAGCCCCATTTGTATTAGACGCGAATAAATTATTACGATCTTTAAATATTTACAGTTTTTTTGCAAATTCGGAGGGAAATGAACAGAAATAAATGAGGAAATAAAATAAAATAAAATAAATAAATGAATGAATGAATGAATAAATAAATAAATAAATAAATAAATAAATAAATAAATAAATAAGACTTGTCAAATCTCATAGCTTACCCCCGACATGAAGATACTGAGCCGATTGAGCAGATAGACGTATACGAGCACAGACACCTATAAAACATCGTCATAATGCTTCTACATAAAGCAGAATCGCAAAAGCGCGTGTAACGTACAGAGGCATTTGATGAATATCAGGTCGAACAGATTTCGAATGAATTTTTGTATTTATGAAAAAAATTTAGCTGTAAAACACAACAAAAATCTCGAACTTCCTGATCTCACAATGGATTTTACAAGTAATCCTCACAGATTACTTGCAACAGTCTCACTCAATTAATAAAGTTTCTAGCTTAAATAATGAAGTAATATTCTTCGTTCAACCACGATCATGCACTGAAAGGTAAATCGATGGAGGAACAATTTTCTTCGAGAAAAATATAATAGCAAGGAAAAAGCTATCGAGCTCACTAGCTCAATAACAACATCCAACACATCAGAGCATCATCACATCTCACGAAACGAAAATTTGATGAAAATAAAATTATCTCTTTCATATAAAGCGTGAATAACAATATTATGCAAGGGACAATTTGATCGAATTTTCTAGCTGAAGACAAATATTGCAACGAATAGCCAACAATTTTCACACATTTAAATAGAAGCAATCGATTACCAATTTCGACTATAAAAATAAAAATTATAAACAAATACATAGAATTCGTTTCATTTTATATTATCGAACAGTTCGATACCTGCATACATCTGCATTTTTTAACATCATCTCATATATATATATATATATATATATATATATATATATATATATTTCTTGTGAAATAATTTCCAATCAATTACTAGATACTCGATGATCTATTTCTTTGACGAATAATAAATAACCTGGATTTGTTTACGACTGAATCCATCTATAAATTTGATTCATCAAATAAAAAATCAGAAATTTTTGGCTCAGCATCTGAGAAAAAAAAACAGTTCAATTTTCCGCAATAACTGAAACGACAGGAGGTGAATGAATTTCTATCACATAATCGTAACGCTAATAGTGCTTTAGTTATCGTTGAAGCACTTTACTTCATCGAATAACGCCGTTAACGCCACTAAACAGTAATTCCTCTTTTCCATATTTCCATCACTCGTTCCATTGAATTCATAGCAATTCGACGATAATTGCCTTGAAAATTGTTACTACATCACAATTCGCAATAGGTGCATTGCCGAAAATTTAGCTTGATTCTCATGTTAAGTATACGATGTATGCTTTTTGTGATAGTGATTTTATTTCATGATAGCCTCAGCAAATCATGGCGCTTTTCTTCCAGAAAACTGATGAATTTGCTCGAGGTATTGGTATATTCGAGCAGCTAATCGCTTATCATTTTACCGAGGATGCAAGGAAGATCCATATTTGAAGACTGGTGCATTTTAATGGAAGCATACATAATGATAAAGAAAGATTTTTACACAACACTTACTTAAGTAGTAAATATAATCGAATTTAGTGAGCGGAACGAGAAGGAATGTGTTATTAGGTTTAGAAGGTTTAAATCCGATAGCTAAGAGCTCTGACTTAGAAAATATTCTAGTTAGCCATTAAATAAGAATGATCACTCCTAGTAAGATGAAATCTTAACAATACATGAATGATCTATATAATGAACGGTTGCCAGCTTATTCATGATATCTATGGTGGAATGATTTTGTTCTATTATGTTTGAGGCGATTCAAAGAAAAAACTGATTCTATAAATAATCAACGTGAAATCGCTAAGAAGGGCTTTTGTTACGGTACTATTACAATAGTCCACAAAAGGTGTTGATTTGATAGAGAAATTCACTGCTTCTATCGTTTAGTTGTAGAAATCATAATAACTATCAAATGAAAGGTGAAGCACATCGAACGATGCAAGAAAAGCGAAAAAAGACTCAGGAAAAATCAGATGAGGCTGAAGAAAAAGGTGAGATCTAGATAAAAACAAAATTTTCATGAATGGAATCAGTAAAATGGATACATGCCATACTCTGAAAGCCATAGATAGAACAAATGTTAGAGATCGTTCGCTGAGAAATCGATCGCAATGAATATGTTATGAATTAGTTGCAACCTAGAAATAAATCAAAAGGCCAACATTTCAATGGGATCCTGTTCTTTTGCATAAACCGCAGCAATACCCAACAATAGTAACAACATTTCAAAATTTGACATTCATCGCTATAAATGACCAAAATTCAAACTCTTTAGGGCATTGAATACTGAGATGAATACCAACAACATTCCTGAAGAAATCAGGAAGTAAATTTTGCAAAAATTCCTTGCTTGAATATAACTTCATAGTTGAAGAATCGACTAAGGAGCGCAATATTGAAGCGACTCGATAGAGCGAAACATATAATTCAATGGCGAACGTACTAATGACTATTAATGGAAATAGAACAAGCAAATGAGAGAGGAAATAAGTTAACATCGGCGACATTAACTTATTTCTTATACTCATGCTTATAATTCATTAATACAAAAAAACTTATACTCATGTTTATAATCCATATGTAAATAGGAAGAGAAAACAAAATATATCGACGTTAATGCCGAGTGAAATGTTGTTTTCTAAGAGGAGAGAATAAGAGAGCGTTTTTGAAAAAAAAAAAAAAAGTGGAACATTCTATCATCTCAGTGAAATAAATTAAGAGATAATGAGAAAAATCTTATTTTATAGAATATTGAAGTGAATAGCTGAACTTCGAACATAGAAATTTGAAGTGTATTTTTCTCGATGGCGAAGAACTCTTTTTTTTTTCTTTTTATTTCTTTACTTCTTTATTTTCAAATAAATGAAAGATACTGACTTCAAGAGTGCACAATATGCCAAAAATAAATAGAGAACGAATACTATCATTTACCGTCTCTTTTATTTGCTATTTTCAACTCGTTTATAATCATAAGTAAACTGTTGATTCTCTACGGGTTTTAGTGCTGCGTAGTGTAGTTGAAATCATTTGCACGATTAATAATACATAATATGGACAGAACAATCTGAATACAACATAATAATTTGAATAAATTAAGCAGAAACTTCTCTATAAAAAAAATTTTTGCAATTTAATCACAAAAAATTTATAATATATGCGCATAAATAGATATTTAGAAGGAATCGAAAAGCGCATCAATGATATCAAAAAAAAAAAGACATGCAATCTCAATCCCACTTAGCTAAGAGCTAGATTTCATAAATTAGTAACCAGTAATAAATTATGCAAAAAAAAAAAATCCTTTCAATTGCTATTTTAATCAGTGCAAGATAGTGCACAAATGTTTTGCAAAAAAAAAAATTCCTCTTTATAGTTAATCTGTCGATGCAAAAAACGGAAGGCAATCGGTGTGAAATGCATATAAGCTTTTTATCACAACTGAACGTTGATAACTTCTTTCGAATTTGACTGTCAAAGCCAAACAAAATAGCAGAGAATATCAACTGATGGCTCATGACTCTAGCCAAAAAGTAAATAGGTACTTAAGCACATATATATGCACCGATACAATAATACCATAATACACTTCACAAATATAAATTTGCAAAAAGTGAATAATAACTCTCATTCACTCAGTTGCGAACTGATATCCATTACAAAAAGGAAGCGGAAACAAAGACATATTAACAAACCTTTTTGAAAAAATTGGAAATTATATCGTAAATATTATCAAACACTCGATATTTACGACTAAGCAATCTTCGGATCGATGTCAGATTTCAATGATAATCATTGTTTAGCCCTAAGTAAAAAAAATTGGGGAAGTCAAAAAGAACAAATGTGGCATATGGAAGCAACCACAGTAACTCACTTTGCTAGGGCAACCGACCGTAAAGTGGAACGTCTGTTAGGGTAACGCTTTTTGGAAAAATGTTTCACTCCCTAGGAAACATATGAAAAAGTTCTATTCTATAGAAGGATGCTCTGAAGAATCTTGCAAATTCCAAGGGATTATGCAATTATGTTGAAAGATATAGCTGCAATATGCATATATATATATATATATATATATATATATATATATATATATATATATATATATATATATATATATATATATATATATATATATATATATATATATATATATATATATATATATATATATATAATATGGCATATAGCATTCGTGTTACAAAAAGGGAGGGGATCGGAATGGTAATCAACAATTTGATCAAATTAAAACAATTTGTTTTTTGGATCAAAGTGGATCAAAGTTGATCAACAAGAATCGAGCGAAGCAAAAAAAGGAAAAATTAAAAAAAAAAAACGAAAAAAACTTAAGGAACTGATTGTTTCGTTATTCACTTACAATACTGCGTTAATGATAGAACTGCAGTTGCATGCGATGTATCATGCTAATATCACACAGCAGCACTAATGAAAACAAGCTTTGCCTCAATTAGAATTGTAAGAGAAAAAAATCGAAAAGACTTCCGTCTTCAAAAAATTCGCTGGATGGGTGTCACTAAAAAATGTGAACCTAAAAATTAACATGCTTCAGGAAACATGAATGCAAATTTTTTGCTTCATAGAACACTTGTGTCATAAGCCTCTTTCCGAAAGCGCAAACACTATTTGAGATGCGTTTAAGAAACAGAATGCTTGGTGACTTTGTTTGTAGACAAGCGAATATCACAAATTAGGCAAATTTACCAAGAATATTGAGAATTTTCACAGCTTTATAACAAATGATCTTAACAAATCGAAATTTTTAAGCTCACAATGAAACTAAATTAGCAGAACAAATCTTATCGCAAAGAAATCAATTGATGCCAAAAATGTGAATCTGTGAAAATGTAAAAAAAAAATGTGAAACGTCGATTTTTATTCGGAGAAATTTTCTACTCTAATAAAAATCTTAGCAAAGAGATATGAATAACTGAATGTGCCATCAATAAAATTATTACTAAATATGCTACTATCTCAATGGAAATGATTTTTTCAAGTAGTTTATTTGAGAAATCTCTTTTTAGAAATACGCAACTCGAGATTGATGAACTAATTGATCGAACTTTAAGATTGTAATTTGAAGCATATTTCAAATTATTTAAAAATCGTTAAATATAATCATCAATTCTATGATTTCACGCCGAGTTGATATGATGTCCAATTCTTTTCTATTATTGCAGAAAATTTACGCTTTTTGCACTGTCAGCATTTTGCACTCGATTTTTATATTTTCAAGGAATTCGAATTTTACCCCCTAGTTTTATATTATTGAGGAGGTTTTAGTCTCAACTAGTTAACTGGTAAATAGCCGGTTAAATTTAAAAGAATTCGTTTCACGGTAATAGATGAGTTGAAGTGGCGAATAGCTAAGAGAAATGTCGATTACCGCTCCAATACTTTAAAAAAAAAAGCCAAAACCACTTCTAGCCAATTCTACTTACAATCAGCTCTATTGAAGTTTTTTTCTTTAAATTTCCTGCTACGCTTGTAATACTAATCATGGAAGAATGGTGGAAAAAGGCAAACAGACACAGCAACTTTCGATTAACGCAATCATTGGAATCATTGAGGAGATAGCTGCATATATCCTGAAACGGAAATAGTTTGCGAACATTTAATTTTTTAGGTGACTGATCGAATTTTAAGATCGCAATTTGAGGCATATTTCAACCTGCAAGAATGTTGCGCTCACTATATTAAAAGAAAAAAGTTTGCGTATCTACGTTTCGTAGGCCATCGTACAGCTGAAGTGCCTCAATAAAAGCGATATTTCGGGCAGCGTTTTTACTTAGGAAAGTACAATCATTTTCGAGGATTATCAACGGATGACGTTCACATAAAGGTTGACGTTCAAGGGATTTGCGAGTTGCGCTATGATAGCTTGCTCTTTGATAAGTCACTATCTGCCTTTATATAGGCATATTAAGAGAATCGCTTCAACAGCATTATGATAAGGTCATATATGCTTTATTAGCAAAATACATGGAAGCGATTTTCTAGACAAATTGTTTCCTTTCGATTAGAATAGAATAGTTTTGGCTGTGATATGCTAATATTTTGAAGCAGTAATTAATCATGAAATAGTATAGCTATCATATCACAACAATGTACTCATATAAAAGCATCCCCATAGGAAATGAAAATAGATTTATTTTAAAAAAAACTTTTTTTAAATAAGCATAGTGAGTGATTTTACAATTTTGATCGAATTATTTCGTAGAAAAGATTGTTTTTTCATTGATGGAAATTTGCTTATTTTAGAATACATTTGATGTAAGTTCAGAAATAGTCTTACGTATATCTCCTAAAATCACTAATATCACTGAAACATTAGAAAACTATTAAGCAAGGTTGAATATAATAAAAATTAAATTGCTTTCAACGAATCTAAATAACTTCTAATCTTTGCTAACGTATACGCTAGTGATTTGAATAGTGGTGAAGCAGAATATCTGATAAGGAAAACTATAAAACAGTAAGGTAAAGTAGTACAACATTATGCACTCCTCATAGAACTGATATTTCTTTGACACTGTTGCAAAGCGAAAAGATTTATAGCATTGAACGGATTTCATAGCCAACGATTGATTTACCTCAGAAACTTTTTGCATTGAGCAACTCAACGTTCACTTGTGAATTCAACGGTGAAAGCATTTCCGATATATTGTTCAATTTATGCTAATTACGCGACATCACGCTGCTGACTGACATCGAAAAATTTAACTTAGCAGTTTGACGAGCGCTAATTTTTTCGCTTTTCGTCACATTTGAGCAATCATCTTCCAGTTGCCCGACTCTCCTCTCCGTCCTCTCCCCCCCTCCCCGCCAAAACTAAAGGAGAAGCTAATAACCTACATTCGGATTTTGGTTTGTTTGAAATAATAAATAATCGACTGTAAATAAACGACGTGAATAGGTGTGAAAGCAGAAACCTTTAATTATGAAGTGTCGAAAAATATTTGCAGCAGTTTGTAATCGCCAGCAAAATTAAGTCCGCTAAATGTGGGTTTGCAAAAAAGGCAAGGAACAAATCATGCAAAAATTAAAGACAAGATTTCCCTTTAAAGTAAAACTTAAAAATTATTGAGCCTGAAAATTTCATGAAAATTGGGAAGAAGTTAGAGAGGAGGACGTCATCATAAGAGTTGGATTTGATGTTCATAATAGGCTAGACAGTGGATGGATGAATGAAACGATAATAATTCCCACCTAATGCATAACAAGTAAGCGGAACCAAATAAATACGATAATTCATTCGCAAAATTACGAAATAAAATTAATGTTGAAATATTGTTTTGAAAACGAATGGAATATGGAGCATGCTATTAAATACATCAAACATATGCATCCACATTACCGAGTACACCAAAAAACTAGCGGAAATGAGTACGAGAAGAGATGACATGATAAGTGCTTTTATATTCCGCTTATTTTGAAAGCCATTTAATATATCGTCGACAGATAATCTAATATGCAAACGGGTATTTTCATTTATTTTCTATTTTTATTTCGAAGTCTCAAAATCGGAAAACATATAAAAGTAGGCGAATATGAAGAATAAGGAGCATTTTTCGTAAAAGTAGAATATAGACGAGTGGAGATTTAGTGTATAAGAGCAGCAATAGTGGGTAGTTTGGAACAATTCAACAGCAAGTTAAAAGTTGAAGGAGTGGGTGCATTAACGATTCTGGGAGAGCTACAATACATTGCAGAAGTTATGTATTTCTCTAGCGAGATCGTACTTCTTACTAGTGTAAAGCATACTTAAAATACAATTGTAGGTGAAGGCTATACTAGCCTATTTCGTTAACCGAAATGCTAAAACTATCACCTTCCTAAGAGGAAATGGAATGAAAAATGAATGAGCGCATGAGGTACTGCATAGCGGTAGCAATAAAATGCATTCAATGTGAGTATACTTTTGCATAAATCAAAGAGATAAGCCAAGCATGAGCACATCGTAAATAGCATGCAAATATGATGCTCATTTCGAAGGAATCAAATCAACACTAACAATGCATCCAAATGCATAAAAGTGCATTAAATAATGCACATTTCGCCATAAAAGTTATGAGAAAATAATCTAAAAAAAATCGCATTGAAAGCAACAAAATCATGTTGCTACGAAATTTTCTTTCTTTCGCCAAAAATACAGCTTTTTCCAGAAGTTTTCGGTTAGCTAGGCAATCCATATCTGCTTTCGATAGCACAATGTAGACAGATATCTTCAAGTTAAGGCTTCGGTAAGCTGTCATACCTGCTCCAGATTCTCGAATGGGAATTTACAACTTTCTTTTCATAGAAGAAGAAAGCGTTAGGAAAAATAAGAAAAATAACTGACTAACAAAAAGCTTTCCTAGCAGGTACAAATTTTTGCATTTTGCTATTAAAGATTACGAAATACTCAAGTAATGATTAGCCAAAGACCCAAAAACTGTTTTCGTCGTCAGGTAGAATGAGAACGGAAAGCTAGCGCCTTGGTCATCAGCGAAAGTATTCTGGTGATAATATAGGCCTGAGAGTTCGGAGCGCAGATGGAAAAGAGGGAGAGAGAGATGGAGGAGGAAAGAAAAAGCCCAACAGTAACATTGCAAGCTGAGAGGATAAATCCTGCTTTTCTTACAGCTCAGGCTATCAGATTGATTGATCGTATAAGTATCGTATAAGGATCGTATAAGTATCCGTCATTGGAGCCACAATCCTTACAACACATTTTCGGCTATCACTAGCCTGATATGAAACTCTCAGCATAAAAAAAACTCATTTTTTAAGTGCATCGAGTGCTTGCAAAACTAAAACTTGGCAGTGAATCTATTTGTTTTCATAAATTGCCTAAAAATGTTTTAGCAAATGAGAGTTCATAATCAATGAACTCTTCAAAAACAATTTCATAGTTTAAATTGCAGTATGGATGCAAATTTTAGGTGCCAAATCTTAACAAATTCCGCATGAAAATTAATTAGCGAATAGGTGTACATTCATAAACACCTTTAAATGTACATGCAAAATAGAAAGATTCAACAAAGTGTGTTTTTGCTGCAAAAAAAAATTATATAATGCGCAATACGCTGAATTACAGATTCAATTGATAGAAAAAAAGGAAAGAATTATATGAATATAAAAGTCGAGAATATTCATTCCATTGTTGCAAAAAAAAAAAAAGCTATGCTGCACAAATGTAAAGGTTCTCTTAGAGCGAATACAATTAGAATTCATAACGAAGGAAATGCACCATTTAAGCAAGCAATGGGCAAGATGAATAAACTGCTTGCCTTCATTGCTAATGGCCGGAAGGTAGGTTCAATGCATTGCTTCCCTCTCGACGGAAGCAGCCTAAATCTGACAGCAATATCTTGGGACAATTTAGCACATCTCGTAAAAGGGCATATCAAAAGAGAAATCACGATAACCTATTTTATTCGTTATATTTATATATTGTAAAGTTTTGATAAGTTAGCGAAAAATAGTGCTGATGCTGAAGAAAAACGCATAGTGATTGCTAAAATAATTTCTAATTGCTATCCGAATAATGGAAACTGCGAAAAACAAATCCATTTTGTGCTACAAAGAAATAATCATTAATAAAGAGAAAAATGTTCTCTTCGAAACGTTGAACGGATAAACACCATATATCATTCGTAGCAGCTGAAGACATACCCCATTTATAAAACTTGCAAAAGTCCGAAAATAACCAAAGAATGGCTTATCAATTCCTGGATTTTCATCCATAAAATAAGAAATAAAAAATGATTAACTCTATCCTTTCTACTCCTTTCTACTTTTTTAACACATATCCAACCCCAAACCGTTACATAGCGACACGGCAAGTGGACAACGGTCAGACAAGAGGGAGAAATTTTCTCATCTCGAAGGTGATTACGAATATGTGTTGGCTTCGTCATCTGCAACTAGTCTATAGGGTGTGCCCTATTACTATTATCAATGTTAGGACAAAGAAAATAATTCTTACTTTCAACAATTTTTATCATCAATCTACATGAGTAAGCTCAAACTTAATAATGAAATTTCTGAGCTCAGAACAAAATAACATGCGGATATCGGCAAACACCAATAATATATGCCCAATGGAATCTGCAGAAAAGTGATGCTTTCGGTTGAATTGTGCTGAGATGAATTGCTAAATATCAAGCCTATAACAGTAAATCAACGCCTATATTGCCTTCTAAAATCTGCTAAAAAAAAGCATTTTAGGCTCATAAAATTGCATGCAAATCTGTGGGCAGCAATCTTCTCCAGCTCTTCTTTGAGAAAAAAAAATGCTTTTCATGGTCTGATGAGTCTATCGCTAATGCAGTCATAAATCAAACGTTAGTTGAAGGCAATCGTGTTGGTTCGTCGTTCGATGGGAAGATGAACGCATATGAAAAGCAGCACTTGAAGTGTGTGCGAAACGGTGATTTATGCATCAAGAGGGTATTAAACGAATTTCTAAAACTAGTCTGATTAATATGAGGATAAACTTATGCTCTCGAATATTCAAATTACGTGTATTTGACAGAAATACATGGGAATATGTATTTATGCGTAAACAAATGAACATAATATAACACTTACAATTAGTAAGTTCGAAGAGTGCCTTAATATGCTCAATATTGGTTATTTATGTTTAGAAATAATTCATAGAATTCAACAGAGGAGTTTAATATACACATAAGTATAACTGAAATGCTCAGATTTTCAATGATTAGTTAACGCTCTACTGGAGCAAATTGGATAGCCTATAGCAAATTCTTTGATAGGCAGATAATGATACAACCCTACAGGCAATATAGATAAACATTTGCCCTATTGGCTTTTAAGAGGCGACATTAGAAATGGAGATTGGCTAAAAGCATCATTCCCTCATCCACCCCTCCTCTCACCCTTTCCGCCTGTTTCGTCTCGATTCGCTGCATCCATGAACTTTAGGGAGACCACTCATTCATTATAGGGCGCAGAGGATCGCAACGGAATTCCGAGCCTCTCTAAAAAAAGCCTTATCCCATGTAAGGATGGCCTTATCCAATGTAAGGAGATCTTTTGATTAAAGTGGAAGGTAACCTCCAAACTATGGAAGTAAGTGCATTAGATGTATGCTTTGTAGTTCACATTCAGCCTGATTTCACCTGCTCCACAGGCTAACGTGAATATAAATCCTTTGAACCAAACGACGTTTAATGCTATAATCGACCGCAGAATTGGTGAAAGATGGCCTAGAGTTACATTACATAAACGCTTAAGAACTGCACTATGGTAGACAATTCTTTTTAGACACTTAGACATCCACCGTTCACTATTTCATTTCGCAAAAATGATTCGCCCACTAGAGGACAGTTATTTATCCCAATAACTACAATCCTTTTCATGCGCTTTTCCCTACGGGCAAAAAACAACGCCTTATGGATTAAGCATCGTTTCAGAAATACATACATATATATCCAGTTGGAAGTTCGTTTATTGTCTCTTGCAACTGAAATCCTAGAAAAAAAAATTCAAACTAAGCCTATTTCAATTCAACCAGTATATTTTCCCGAAAAAGATTTTCAAATTTTACACTTATCTATTCGATTTGCCTAGAAATGAAACATTCAGATCAATAAGGCTTCTTTATTCGTACACTATCATCTTTCTGAGGTTTAATTTTTGATCCAACGAAAACGTCCATCGTTTCATATTATATCGTTAGCGTTTCGCTACCCTACTTCTTGATCAAGTCTTGTCAAAGACGAATGACAAAGGAAAATGAGGCATTAATTGCTAGCTGGATTATTAGCTCGCATATTGAGTTGAAATCGAACGATCAAAACTTGAGCATGGTATTTGTTACGCATTGCCCTCGAATTCTGGTCTGCATTAGGTACAAATCGGCGCAGTGAACAAAAATGCTCATTCGAGCTTAAAAATTTCTAAGCGAATCCGAAAGAAATACTATGGAAACATATTTTTTCATTAGATAAATTAATGCATTCTTCTGGATTAATTATTTTTTTCACTAGGAAAAACAACAAGGTGTAAAAAGCTCGGCAACAAACTGTATTGACCTCCTTGAACAAAGGTCAACAAAAATGTCTATATACCCCGGTAGGTTTGCGAACAAGCAGTGAAGATGAACAAAACACTGCCTTATGAACCACACCTCAAACTTGGGTAATTAAAACTTGATTATAATATTCAGACATGAAAAACGTCGGTAAAGACGCACATAATAGAACACCCTAACATCAGCCCACCCCGACAACGACGGGGCATACCATCACAGACAAGATGCTCAATATTGGCATACAATGGCGATGAGAAAGTACATGAGCAGACACGCATCAGCAAACATTGATGCCTGAGAAAGTTCCAGAAGGAAATAATTTCAGCCGGGAGCAGTTAAAAGCATTACGAACAAAATTATGACGGGCTATTATTATCGAACAACAAAATCTACGCTGATTATACACTATCAGGCAATTGACTGCGAGTTACAACTACCAAGCACGAAGTCGCATTCCAACAGTCGAAGTCACGGTCAAACAGCCGCCGAATCTTTGGGGTGCGTTTTTATAGCCTGCTTGTTTACGCAGTTGACGCCTGCGGCAACTTATGGTCAGCCACTTTTTTGTGCGTCAATTGGATGTACAACTTTGATAGCTGAATGAGCTACATTTGCGATCGGCCGATCAGCAACCTCTTTGTTTTCGTCGCATTCGCGCGTAGTTGCGACACTAATCCCGCAAAGAAAAAAAAATACTGCTAGCAGACAGTATTAGTTTTACTCTTCAGAGGTTGTTCGAGGAGAACAACTGATAACTCCTGCTGATGCGTGGTCGTTTTATATTTGAGTATGGTTGGATATACCTACAGGTGTTCTTTAATAATTGTATTCTAATTAATGGCTTTTTCTATAAATATTTTCATGTAAAACTTCTATGCATATCAAACATGCTTCAACTCTTTTATCAGATAGCGAAAATCAGCGTGTACGTGAAACGGTTTTTATATACATATAGTGACAACCGCTGTACGTGTCGAAAAACCTTCACCACCAATCGAACTGCTCCGCTCAATTTTTAAAGCGTAGTGTATAATTTCAGTCCGATTTCCTAGGAAATAAGAAATCACAGTGAGCTGATCCGAAAACTTCCTAATATGTGTACAGCCAAAAACATCTAATCTTGTCTTCCTCACAACGGGTCGACAGCTGCTTGAGAAAGTTTCTATAAATGTACTTATGTTTCTTTAAAGATCGTGCAAGCGTAAATGAAAGTATAAAAGCGTATCCGCTCTTCCGTTATGCTGTGACCTGCACCGATCCTGAAAATCTCTCACAAACTATAGCTTGCGAAAAATTCGAGCAGGTTTTTACCGGAAAAATCGAAATTCTGGTGATGAGTACGTTTATCCCAGCAAAAGTTCACTAGGATTTTGGTAGAACAGACCTTCAACCGATCTACGGAAGGATGTTTCAATTTGCAAAAGCAGGGTTTTATTCGAGAAAATCGGAAAGAAAAGCCGTTAATCTTATTCAGTTAACTTTCGAATCTAACCAATTTTAGCAACACAGATTTTATCAATTCCAGGTGCTTAAATTTGAATCTGCAGCCCTTTCAATACCAGGTAAATCTAATAATGAAAATGTGGCCCAGATGCTAAAAATCTTCCCATGTAATGTACGGAACATTCCAGATACCCACTGCGAAGAATGGAAGTCAACATTTTTTTGTTTTCAGGAAGGTGACGGTTTTCCAGCTACGGCAGGATATCAATGAGGACTACTGGAATAAGTGAGCGCTTTTTTACTGACAAATCCTAATTTGTAGCTACATTTTTTTCTCACATAAGAAATATTTGCAATGTACAGAAGTTTAGCGATCGGCAGCATGTACTTATAGGGTTTCAAAAGCACCATTTATTAGATTTGATTGCATCAACAGCTTTTATTGTTGACGTTATGATGAAAATAAGTTAATAGGTTATAAACTCCATTTTATTTTAACTTACTCCATAGTGCAGAAGTGGTCTGCTCAAGAAATAAAGCTCCACTCTCCCAAGGCGTTGTTGTGGAGCCTTCTGAAGAATTTCTGAAAGATGATACATAGTGTATGATACATAGATCACATCAACACAACTAAAAAATTCGTATGATTTATTTGCAATAACAGTTTTGACAATTTGCGGTCTATGAAGGTAGTAACGTTCTATCAGGTTTGGTAGCAAAAATAGCATTAATGATTAGTGCACATTCGTAGCAACCCTCCTTTCCCTTCTTTGTGAAATTCTTTTGCACTCTCCAGGAATCGTGAAGGCGAAGTCACTGCCGTTGGAGTGACGAATTATTCTTCTCGTGATTCTACGGAATCGGTAATTCATCTCGCGAAGACAGTCCTTCTTTCGCTTTCTTCCTGTCTGCATGAAGGGAACTGATCACTAACTTTAAGAAACTGTAGCGCCTTGATATCCACACGTGGATGGATCCTTAAATACGTGGTGAAATATGAAACTACAATGCTCATAACGGCTCTCTCAAAAGAATCTTTACGGCCAAAATAGTGTCGCTTGGAATGCATGCTTGAAGTGATAGAGATTGCTGAGAATTTTAGGAATTGCTTATATCGGCTCGATGGGTGGGAAACCCTGTCAATTTGGTCTTCTCTTATAAATTAATCTGAAATTATCGCTGATTCGGAATCAATTACTCTTTGCTGAACTAGATTCACTATGCTTGACACTGTTATTATTGAGCTGTAGTGATATTAGGGAATTCATATTTGATCTTGCGAGTGCTCCATTCTTCCTACCTCATTTACTTACTGCATGCATATGTTCAGTCTTTTGGTGCATCTTTCATTGCCCATATTATGCAGTTGATGTCACCTGTGCACTGTGCCAAGGAATTTTTCTCCAGGTTCTCATTAAATCAGCGAACTTCCTCTTCTTCTTCTACCTAACAAAGAGCTTCAGCGAAATGAGGCAACAGTGTACCGCAGGAAATGATAATTTACGTGAAAACGCGCTATCTGAGAGTTATCTTGCCACACATTTGTGGACGATGTCAAAGCGCTTCTGCATGTCGGAGTATGGCCACTTTGCGTGAGCACTTTCCCGCAACAATTTGTGCTACAGTGCTCTCAGTGGTGGCGTCAAATTTGGCATTACCTGGCTCCGAGAGCAAAGGTAATTTTCTGGTCATTTTGAAACACAATTGGTCACCTGAATTGCTGGTGTTCTGCTTTGAATCTCCTATTTTTTTGCAAGTAGTTACGTTCGTTTACAGTTTCTTATTGATCTTTATAGAAGTTGATAACATTATTTTTTTTCATGGTTCGATCAGTGATCTCCAACAATTTTCGAAAATAAAATAGCCCTTTTTCATTTATGATAGCCACAATCCACGTAACCAATTGTTTATCATAGAACATATGATAAATTGAGCTAGTAGCGCAAGAAACTTTAGAATGCCAATCGGAGAATTCCTCATTCAAAATCATGTGTGAAAATTACGCCACTAAAACGAGTTGAAGTTCCAATATGATTTTACGCCTTCAAAGGTAACAATGCGAATGTAATTGTTTGACTTATTCAAAACATATCTATGTTTTTCCCTAGAACATTGGACGTTATATTTGAAATATTTTTGCCTCAAAAAATAGTTAATTTAATTGAAAATTCGTCGCGAAATTTGTCGTCACATTGACAAAATTCTCACTTATCTCATTTATAAATACGTCTCATTGAACACTTTCCCAGTTGACCTGAAAGCTCAGTTCACTGCTTGCATTCTTTCGAGAAAGCTCTTCTGCAATCATGAACTTTATTCATATAAAGTGATTGAAATTGGAGTCACATGGTAATGTAGGGAAGACTAATAAAACATTCAATGATGAAGGTTAGTGAGGTTCTTTTTGAGCCGTAAAAGGTCGAATTAGAGAAATTCAAATGTTAACTAAAAAGTTTGACGGTCAACTATTCTTACTTCCTGTGAATGCTTGCCAGTGAGAATAAATAGCATACCTGCCAGCAGTACTTCAAACCTCAGCATTCTCCTCAACCTACACGATTATTTTAGACTATGTCCTTAACTTTTGCTTCTCATTCCATGCAGTAATTAACATATTCATCTGATTTTGCGTCTAAAAACAGACAGAGTAGCGACTGATTCATCTAAGCATTTTTATTTATACATTTCAGTTGAATAGACAAACTAACGCTACACTTGAACGATCTGTATAGGATAATATCCTCACAATATTTCATCATTCATTTATTTCTGTGGATCGGCTAGAAAATATTCTATTCATGACAACAAGGTCATCAATAAGTTACTACTGAATAGCGTCATCGTTTCGTTTGTCTATAAAGTTCGTACGGTTTCTGCTGACTTTTTGTAAAGCAGATTTTGTATCCTAGCAAACAAACGTCTATGCATAGATATCGTTTCATATGTAAAGCCGCTTACCTTCGAAACTTTATGTAAAGGAAGGGAGGAATGGTTTGGGATAAAAATAAGCAAATATGGCATCTTTTGAAGAGATAGAACTTTGAATTTTTCGAATTCAAAAACTTCACATAGAAAAAAAAAAGCGAAATTGCAATTTTCGGGTTAAAATAGATGCTTTATAAGTGTATTCGCAAAATCGAAGAGAAAATTGATACCTTAATAAAATTGCATATAGCAGCATACATATATTGGTCGTTCATTATGAAAATCGATAGTATTTTCTTCTGTAACCTCTTTTATTTCTCCAATGCAGGCATGTCAAACCAAAAAAATATGAAAATTGCGAATATACAAGCTTGCCCATATGTTGAACGCATAAATATGACAACAATAATAATCAACGAACAATGAGAACAAAATATTTGAGCGAGGAAAAATTTCTATAAATGCAAGAAATTTTATTTCTGCGGACTTGCAGAGAAAAAAATTCAGAAGAAAAGCCATGAAATACGCGAGCAAATAATAATGCATAAATGAGAATCTATAAGAAAACATCATCGATTGACTCTTTACTTGATGGAACATCACATTTACTAAATACAAGAATAGGTTGCATATTGACGCTATCATTAGTTTCTTTCTTCGTTTCTTCACATTGCTCCGGTTTGAATATCGAAATTTCACTCAAACTCAGCAATCGTTTCTGAAATTTCGCTTAAATCTTTTTTTTTTCTTGGCTTATTCTTAAAGTAATGCAAGAGAGAGTTTGAATAAAACGCTAAAGATAAATTATATTCAATATTGCTCGTCGCTGATCCGTTGTTCTTTCGTTATAAATTGTCTATACGATCACTTAAGTTTCACTTCGATGATATATTTTTTTGCAATTTTAGCCGAAAACTGCATAAAAGCAAAAAATATTTCGTTGAATTAAGGCTAAGTTTGTTCAGTAGCAGACTTGAAAAGATTGCCGAAAATAAAATAGTGAAAAATCAGTTCAAAAACTTCTTCTAAAAAATAATCTATTGGCGATCATTTGCTGTGCCGCAAAATCAAAACTTCAACAGCAACCCCGATTTAAAAAGTCTTGAGTGAATTAAATTATCAGGCGATCTATACGCAATGGGCAATATTATTAAGCTCCGAAAAAAATAAAAGAAATTGGATAATAGAGAGCAGTATAAATAAGAAGAACTTTCACACACCCCCGTCCTCCATTCCACCCGTTATATTTTTGATGACTCAATGATTAGAGCCCATTTCATCTCAACTACTTCCAAATTGTGTGCCTTCTCAATCGATTAAATTGTGATGGGGAAATAATACATAATTTTGAGCAAAATTATGCAGTAGATGACAAACAGTACAAGAGTAATCAAAAAGATTACAAATATAGAGAAGTAGAAGTGTATAAAAGTTCACTTATTAAATGATACCATTTAGAAACAAACCGTTAGTTTGTCTGAATAGCCGAACAAGCTTCTAAGGACGTGTGCAAATTCTGAGCGTAGTTGTGGCTGGCAGGAAACATAAATGGGTAAACGCAACGCACCAGCCAAGACTGTCAGCAGTGACACCTATAAAATATAATGAACACTAATAGTTCCATTTTCCATTTTGGATTTCACGCAACTTCACTGCTCGCTTATTTATAACTAACTCTGTATATTTAACACCCTGTTTTCTATTTACAATGGCAAGAAAGTGCTATAATACAGCATCTCAGCCTCCGTTATGTCGATAAACCATCGTTTGCTAGAGATTTCATTAGTTTTCATAGTCTCTTCCGGTTTGATTGAACATTAGATTGCACCCTATACATAAAACTAATCCGGAAATCAGGCAAGATGATAAGCAATAGGTGTCAAATGCAAAAACTTGTCTATTTCTGCAAACACGCTTTAAGGTACGAAATGCGTTTAAGAGCACTGAATTGTTACAGTTCGGATGATAAAACGTCAGAATCTAAAAAAGCGCTGGAATGATCAAGTAAAGCTCAGTTAGAATAATAAAGATCTTGAAATGAAGAGCTCATGAAAATGGATCGAACTGATAGGTGATCATCCATCGCTTAGGTCAATTCCCGTTCTACTGGTCAACTGACAGCTGGGGCAACCTATTCGACAATGTTCAAACGCTTGATGTACTGCAAGCTATGTTCGCATATGCCGGAACCATCAAATATTTTAAACGTTTTCTTCCACTCTATGAAACGAAAGATTCTTTCCTCTTCACTAGACTCATTTTATTCTAGTTTATATTCCCCATCAACGATTGCTGCCACAATATTTTTTGGGTTAAATTTAATCGCTGAAAAAATAAAATAGTATGAAGGAAACTTTTCTCATAATTTTTTGATTATTGTAATGCATGATAAAGATAAGCTTGAAGCCTAGTGTATGTTTTGAACGTGGTTTTAATCAATGCTAATTTATTCAAGTAATATTTATTTATTTAAATATTTGATAATGCTATTTACTTATTAATAATCATTGCTAAATAATATTTATTCAAATATTTAAATAATAATTGATCATTTATTTGAATAAATCAATAAATAGAGGGATTGATAATGTAAATTTCGTCGCTTTTACACATTCGTCAATCGCTGATAATCAGAATCTCATGCAAATTTTGATTGAAAATATTCAAAGTAATAGCAAAAATTCTTACAACATCGACACTATATATGTAGAAGGCAAAAAAGCGTGTTTGAAGCGATTCAATATCAATATACTCCCATATAGTGATGATAACATTAAGAATATTTGAAAGTAAATAGGTAAAAACAACGAATACTAGTGCTCTTGTGGCTGCACGAACACGACTCTAAATTAAGCAAAATGATGTCTGTAGTTAGTATATTTGAACAAAACATGGCTCTAATAGATTTGACATCGATGTGGATCTCTAGTAAAGAAGGTTTAGTTAAAGTAAAGCAGAATAACTAAAAAATTAACTGAAAATTAAGCAAACTCTAACGACTCTAAGTTAAAATGACATCGATGTAGGAGTTATTGTTAAACACCCTTAACAAGTTGCAAAAATTCAGCGAAATAAATGTGCATGCGAATTTAATTTCCTCACATGAAAATGTTTATTCATAGGAGACATTCTTACATTTGGGATGCGAATTTACACGCATAGATCTGTTCAAATAGTGTTTTTTCGCACAAATAGCCCGATGAAATCAACTTCAAAGTGGCTAGAAGAAGTGCAGGAATAGAAATGAGGTATCGCTGGTAAGCCACTAGAGGTAATACACTAGGCAGTGTGGTGTAGATGGAGGCAGTTTTCGCATGACTCTCGCATGTTAACTTCTTTTCGCATGCGAACATGCTTCGGCTGCCTATGCATATGGGTCTCGGTAGTTCCATAGCTACTGAATTCACATTTTATTGGGCGTTTAAGCTGACGTGTCAAACCTTATATTACCTCTTCCGTTAACGAGAATTACCAACTTTCACAGCAACATGTCGCAATCTCAATTTTTCACTGGCCTTAGCCGTCGAACAGTTGTATTTCGCTATGTTTAATTAGTTGCTCATAGTTTATGCTCCTCTCAATTCTTTCCCTTTCACTTCTCTCTCCCCACTACTACTCTTAACTCAAACATATCAAAGTTTGAAGTTTCAGTCCGACTTCAATTATACTTCCATCTGAGGGTTTGTATGAAGCGATACACTTTCTGATTAAGATGAGCACTACAATTTTTCACTAGACGCTTTGAAAGGATGTAGACTACAGAAAATAAAGAACGCTGAAAGGCTTTCGCCGATATACTTTTAATTGCTCTTAGTGTATATAATAAACCTCGGTCTGTTCGTGACATACAGGGTTCTGCCATTCATATCGATACATCTAGTTCCATCAGCAAACATGCTCATCCTTATAAATGAACTAAAAATTGATTTGATAGGGATGCAGAGCGTTCGCCCATAATGTCTTTATGTGGAATTTCTTGCATCAAATAAAGTGCATGCAAAGATCACTATATCATTCAGTAGATAATCCAATAGCGTCTTTTTTAATTTCCTTTTCCTTTCATCTCGCATATGTGAATCTTTCATTGCTTTGAATTTATTTAGACTCTTCCGATTTTTTCTTTCACTCTACGGATGAAATTTTTTTCCCCAAGGAAAAAATTTCGTTATTCCGTTTGTTTGTTCCCATGGAAAATTTTGTTTCTAGCGATCACTAAAATTTGTGCACATGTATATTCTTTGCACTACCTATTCGATTATGAAATAAACTCCTCCATTTGAAAATTTTGGCAGCGAGAGACTAAATATTTTTTAGACGAATCGCTTCCGATTAAATCTAGTTTCCATAGAGAAATTTGAAAAAAATTTTTTCAAAGTTTATAGCATACCTTACGCTGAGATTCACTTAATTTTTGCATATCTTGAAGAATGAATTGACTTGTATGAAGTGTGATAGCAGTTCGTGCATTCATGAAGGCAAGAAGAAAGAATGGCAGCAAAATAGTGACCACATTACGAAACCAAAGACGCCACAATAAATTATAGATTGGATCTTTAGCGAGAGCCGATAATTCGAGTGCATATTCGGCCATTGTATCAGTACATTCTTCGTGATATTTGATCTGGAAGAAGGAGAAATTATCTAAAGTGAGATTTATTTCACTGTATAAAATTCCTTAAGTTTATTGCGCCACATTGACATTCATAACTTCATTCGTTAGGAAATTCTTGATAAATTGATTGAACTCAACAAGGGTAGACTATATCGTCTCCAACTAAGCACGATGTCTTATAAAATATCATTCAACATTATCGAATATTATTTGAAAAAGCTCCAAGGAGAATATTTGAAATTTGATAAAATTTCAGTTAAAACTTTGAGAAAACGCGTCCGGAGAAGAAAATTTCATAAAGAAGGCAGCATGTCCTGCTCGAAAATATGATTAACATGGATTTGATGCATTGAATCATTCATTCTAAATGAAATACACGAAAATCTTCATTTTTTAGATATATCCATTAGGTTTCATAAATTAGCGATGTCATATCGAAAAACTGTAGGTATATTTAACAAATACAATGATAAGGGAGATAAAGGCTTGAAGTATCCACGAAAAGAAATTATTCGCAAGACTCACATTGAACTCAAAAGCAAGAGTTGATTTTGTGACAATGCCAAGGATAACTGAGGCTGTAGCTATTTGCCCTCTATAGCGATTGAGGCATTTCATTCGATGTGGCATCACGGTAATACAAAACCGTTCGAAACTTGCTGAGAGAATCAAAAACGATGATGAAGTCATTGCGATGTGCGAAACGGTGATCATTGGTATCATATAGAAAAACCTAAAGAATGCAACCAACCATTTATTGCACATGATGAAAGCACTCTAATTAAACCTGCAAAGAAACACGTAAAATAACTGTATTTAATGGTAAAACCGCGTAGTCTGTATAAGAGTAGAATTCAAGAAAATTAAACAGTTATAGAGGTGAAGAAACAAATATGGCAGTGTATTGAATTTAACGCTCTAATCTGCACTAGGCCAAACAGCAAAAGCAAATGCTTGTAGTCGGCTAAACTTGTGAAACTGGTAATTTTGGCCAGGCAATTGGCCAAAATATACTTCGCAGAACTGATTATACTGAAGAAAAGCCTTTAAACATATCCGCTGCCGAATACATTTTATTCGAATCAATCAATAATGCTTAAGTAAAATCCCATGCTTAAAAATACCAAAATATATGAAAAAAAGATATAGCGTTTGAAGTGAACAGATACCATGCACGAAGAAGAACCACAGAATGCATATAGTCCACAAGATGCGATAGTGACATTAAAGGGATATATGCTCCGGATACCGATACATCGAAAAATGCCAATAGAAGCAAATAAAGCGAATGAGAATTGCGATGATGATGCCTGAAAACAATCATCTTCTTAGAGAAGCATTCGACAGGCGTTATAGGTCAGTGTTTTTTGCTATCCTTAGCCATTAGTCTTCTCTTGAAACAATGATATTTTCATACTCGCTTTCTGGTGAGATGATGAACACCAGGAGATTTGCCTTAATTTAAATCCCCCTCTCTCCGCCGCTAGCTTGCGATCCAGCATTTTCATCGTTGATGCAAGTAAGCACTTTTCTGGATCGATGAGCTTCCATTGTTCATGATCCACTGTATCAGCGACTAACACTTGGAAGCTTAAAGCCAGTCCTCGGATTCATTTTACGCTTTATCTCAAAGAAAAAACCAACGACACAGATATTTGCTCCACTGCTAAAGAAAGAAATATGGGATCGATCATTCTGCCATCAAATGGAATACTTAACGCATTTACTTTATCATTTAGTTCTTTTATTCTTCAGCCAGTCTGTATGCTTGTTGTTGATGCTGGTCTTCGATGACATTTCAACGTTTCGACCAGCAGGGAATTTTTTGTCCATTCTGGCCATCGGCTTGATAAAAATCGTTTCGGACAGGTCAACTACTTTTAGATGAAGTGTCGAATGAATGTTGAATGCTGGTAAAGTTTTTTGTTGAATTACAAAAATTGCGCTCAAGAGACAGTTTAAAGAAGATTCAAAGTATTAAATCAGCTATTATTGCGACTTCGATGACGCCGAAATGTCAAAAAAGGGATCCAAAACGGCTTTCGAATCTATTTCTTAGAAGAAAAATTGAGTAGCTTAGTGATAAAATAGAATAGTCGTTCCAAAAAATTTCAGCCACCTACATCGATTAAATATTATCCAGAGATTCCGTAATGCATTATTATGTTTATGGAAATGGAATAAAAATTTATATTTTTATGATTTTAGTTAAACAATTATCTTCGTTTTCTTATCGTTCTTTCCTTATTTCTTCCTCACATTATATTTTGTTTATATCGACAATTATATGCAAATAAAAAATTGTTTCAACATTCAATGATCGCAAATTCCTTTTGTCATTACATTTCAATGATGGCATTCTTCGAATGTGACTTTTTCAAACGTATCGACTAAAGACGATTGAGTTTCAAAGATGAGCGCAGAAAAAGGATCATCAATCCCATCTATCCACACCAAGCAAAAAAAGGATGTGAAGTGCTAGGAAATGGGATTTAAGTGTTCTGAAATGGATATGAAATTCCACTGAGAATTCAGACAGCTTAAAACATTTCTTTGCAACATGAAGAACATTACGACTCAATCAATATGGAGTAGATTACATTCCAATGAGAATAATTCCATTTGTATTTGATAATACACATAGAAATTTCCTTTAATTTTTTCCAACCTTTGCTGCCTTGTCTCATCAAATGTAATGACTGTGCAAATTGCGTGCTAGAGTTTCGAAGTTTTTCTTTGTTTTCTGCTTATCTGATAAGTTTATTCGAAGAAAACCTACTTGAAATTACATCAGAAATATCGAAGTAAATTCGTTAGCGAAGTATAAACATTATTGGCCTTCAAATTATATAATTAAAAATATCTATGCATGTTGTGGAATTGAAATTTTTCATTTTTTTTAACATTTCGCTGATAAAATCAGCGCAGCACGATGAATTGAACAAAACAGCAAGATGAGTAATATCAATGGATATTTTATATGAAGGAACAAAATTTCAGCTTGCAAGAGCTGCATGATAATTACTCTTTCTTGTTCTAAAAGCCGTAAAGTTTCCCACAATGTTGAGATGTGACGTTATGTTAACAAGCAATTTTTGGTTACTTTAAATTTGCCGGCATTCATATATTAAATCCTCGAAATCAGCTTAGCTAGACAGCATTTGCGAACATTTAAATATCTTATTGAAAATGAAAATTAAATTCACGCTGTCCTTAGGAATCGACCACTGAGACAAATCTTTCATAGTTTATGCGATAAAACACTATCGTTTTGATCACTAAAGACGGCACAAAGTGTTCATGTTTGGAAGAAATCTAAGATCAGTAATAAGCATTGCGCTCAGTCAGTATTAAAGTTTAAAACTTAAAAATGTTGCCACTTGATGAAAATCCCTACTGAAGTTAATCTGAATTTGACAGAACTAAACTACTTCTGGTTTAATTTTTTCGACACTCTTCTTTTCATATAACTAGTTAAAGGTGCATCGTTTTTCTTCTTTTTTTTGAAAAGTTGGAGCGCAAAAAGTTCGATTGTCATCAAAATAAAGTTTGAAATGAAGGGCAATCAAAGTATGGATGATTACAAAAAGTAATGAACTAGAACATCCAATTTCTTAGACGAGTTCTCAATTAACTTAAATAGGAAGTATGATCTTCAGTGAAACTTCTCTGCTTTTCTTCAATAAATACAATCAATTAAACAAAGGCTCGCTGCTGATTGTAATTCCTTTTGTGAAAAAAATATGAAAGTGCGATAAAGACAAGATATATAAAACTATCAATTGCAGATCAAAAATTAATAGAAAAAACAGCGACATCTACCATTTGTATAAATTCAGCACGCAACAGATCTAATCAGAATGTGTTTATGAAAGCTAAAAATTGTATTTAAAATACAAAAAAAAAAGGAAAAAAAAATTTTTCAACAAACTTTGTGACAAGTACAAGAAACAAGAAAAGATTCTCGACGATCGAAATCGATGCGATAGTTGTTCCACTGACCGTTACTAGCCAAAATCGTTCCACAAGGAACTCTGGCTGTGCATAAAAACATTGCTCCTCTTCACTTATGTTCATTGCGTCTCATTCCATCGATTTCTCTGAATATCACTCATTAAAAAATCATACTCAATAATATCATATATCAAATACTTTCAGCGGAAATCATCTAGTCAAGAAAATAAAGCACTTAATGACGGAATTATTTGAATATAATGAATTGTTCCTTGACTAATTATTATTATTTCTCAAGCAGCAATAAAAATAAGAAAAATGAATAATCAAGCGATTAAAACACTCATATCACTTATAGCGAGATATGAGATAATTGCTAATTCAGTTAAAAATCATGACCAAATTTCTTAGGCTAAGAAGTCATGTACTCAAATTTCACTTAAATCAACTGACATTTAAATGCGACATTTTCGAAGTACGAAAAATACAGTACTTTTATCATATATATTTATTAAAAAGGCAAATTGCATTAACGTTTTTCTTTCTAATATTGAAAAAATTTCAAGCATCGTTTTTTTAAATTTATTGCACTCATTATATTCCTTTCTTTACAAATTGCCTTATTGACAATCGGAAACGGATATTTTATGCACATATTGGACATTTTTTGCGCACTACGCTTATTGTTTGATGTTAGTATCCTATCTTTACAGTCTCATTCACATTTGTATGATCTCATAATATTTCACCTATATTGAACATTCTGGAGATAATGTTCCATGTGTATTGAATGTTAGTTTGCACATGAAAATCAGATGACAATGCTTCCTGAAAGCTATTGCCTTCTAAAAATTGATGTAAACATTTTTCGATTTGATTGCAATCTGTTTGTTTGCACAATTCCTCGTTTGGATATATTAGCTGTGAAATGATTTTTGACCATTTAGAGCGTATATCACACGAAACATTAATGTCAACTTGTGATAATAAGATAAATGCAATATTCTATTTTTTAGGTTAGTATTTAGCATCCTTTTGTAATCGCAGGTAAAATTCTAGTGATGACGATTATTTCAACCTGAAAAATCATAACAACATTCACAATATTCTCTTTTTTCGTATATCACCTCGCGCTACTTTTGAGTGATCCATAGATATCGATTCAGCTGTAATTTTATTTACACTATTCGATAAAATAACGTAGACAATTCAGCTAATCACTTAAAGAAAATGAAACATTAAACGATGAAAAGCAAAAAGTTTAGGTGTAAATTTCTTTGAAAGTTGTTTACATCGTCTACTATGTCAACTTCAGAAATGTAATCAAAACTTTCAAGATGAATATGCAATCAGCATAAATCTTTACTATCTATATATTCTTATTTCAACCTTCAACAGTTCAATTTACTGAGCGCCTCACTGAGAAGTGAATCCTTGTGAAGATTTATTTCGGGGGAATCACAGAGGATTTTGAAAAAAAAAAAAGCTTTTATTTTAGAAGACGCTAACATATCATTGTTTTGAACCGAGTCTCATTATTCGACTACGAAATTCACTTTCTCTAAACTAGCAGTAAAATATATCCTTCTCAAATACTTCAGCTGTGAAATAGCCTTAATTTATGTGTTTAAAAAAAGAAAATTAAGGCAAATCGCCCAAGATTTTTGTAAGAAACGCAAACTTTAGAATACATCCCAAAAAAAAATTTTTTTTGCCACTTTCAAATGACACAGTGATCTCGACGCTTTTTAAATAACATTACGGATAACCTAATAGTCATTAATATTTGGTGGTAAAGTTCTTTTTGAGCTATAGTAGATGTCTTGATAAGATTGAGACATTTCTATCGATTAAAACCCAATCCATCAAATCGCTTACCGATTTTTTTCTTTCGTTAAAAATAAATTTTTTTTTTCATAAAAGGCGTCACAATATAAAAAGCATAAGGTCGATTTGTGGCTAAAGAAACCATTAAATTTCGATGGGTTTTTCATGAGTGCTGCTTCATTAGCATAATGAATGCACTTTTGATTTAACGATGCATAAATATCGTTGAATAACAACCAACGAATCAACTCAATTTTTCCTCAAACGACTCTTGATAGGATGACAATATTTTCAGCTATATATGAAAACAATTTCTAGGTAATAGCAGTTATACAAGAAGCTGCAAATGAAGCACCTAAAAAAGCATCCATTTAGTTACATAAACAAATATTCAACACAATTGAGAATATTTAAATTGTTCGAATCTTGTCGCATTCATAATGATATATTTTCTCTTTTAAAAAAATGCTCTAAGAAGGATGAACAACTCTCTTTATTACTTTACCACCTTAAATGACGATACTGAGTTATTTTATCGATTTCGTATATCCTCTATCAATATTGACATTGTATTGCTTTGCAGAAAATGAAAAATTTCTAAGAAGCTCTTTATGAGAAATTCACTTCCGTGTATATTTATGTAAACGAACACACATGTATGAGTATGTGTATTGCGTGTGTACGTGAGTGCCTATCAGTCACCTCAACACCAAGAAGGTAAAGCTTTGAGTATAATCCGTAATATGAGTGACTTGCTTCGTTCTGATTGATCATTACGTGAATAAGCGAGTGAAATTTTCTGTAACTATAAAATTCGTACTTCAATTTCACTCCTGAAACAACATCAAATTCAATCGAAAAGCAAATTTCATCTTCAATACTTATACAGCTGCTCTGCCCTGCAAGAACAAGCAAATATTTAACCGTTTGGCTTAGCATGCATGTTTTGATATAGAAGATGAAGCAAACAAAATGGAATCATTGAGCAGTAATCTTGATATTTGAATCTTAGGGAAACCTATTCGCAATACTATATTATCTAACATCACAAACGAGTTATTTAAAATTCTATAACTAATTAGTATGTGAAACCTATTTTCATCAGTTTGTTTGCTGCCATAAGCCTGTCGTAAACAGGTGAAGCACGTGAAACCTACCATAAAAGATGAATGCAAACAAGAAAGGTCTTATAATCGTTCAAAAACCATAGTGTGCAAGCGATTTGTAATAAAAGGAATTACGAATATATACAATTGATATTAATCAGCAATACTACTAGTGGTATATGAATGAATTAGCTATAGTTGAAACGATTACTTTATAAAGTAAATAACCGGAAGAAATGTGCTTCCGTGCAAAAAATTCAGTGAATTTTGTTCATAATTTCACACTAGGTGTGGAACTTGTATGAGTAAAACCTATAAAATTTCCACAGGACAACGAATGCTCCAATACTAGGTCATTGCCTTGTTTGATTGGTCTCATTGCCTGGATATTCATCGCATTGAAATGCGGAATTAGGCGCGATCCTAATAATTTGTCCTTGTTGAGCATAAATGCATGCGTGCCTAATGTTACTAATGAAATAAATGAATTAAATTATACTGCGTTCTCATTTTACATTCATCTATTCCTTATGGACGTTCTTGTTTCCCTTACTCAGGACATGGAGATTTTTCCGATGCACTGTTGATTGACAAGGAGAACGACAAATAAAGTTTTATGCATGATTTGAGGAGTGTCTGAAATTTAGAGGAGAAATTTATCATAAATAGAATTGATGCATCTACATCTATAACGAGCTGAGAAAAGTTTTTTTTGTCCAACGAAAGCAATTCTTGAAAGCGTATGTAAAATATAAAGCACATTATATTCAAGAGGAGATTTCTATTGAAACTCGAATTTTCTAATACGTGCAGAGCAGCTTTTATTACAAAAAAGAAGCCTCAGCCATTCGGCAAATTGAAATATAAAAGCTCTTCAGCGTATGCTGCATAGTGCAGCATACGCTTAAGAGCAATATGCAACTTTCCTTCGAATCACAACATACCTTGAATAAAATGCGAATGATTGTAGATACTCTAAAATCCGTAACAAAAATTTACATATTACTCTAATTTTCACAAGTTCTGCTACCATATTATTAAGTTTGCAGAGGTGTTCATTTGGCAGTTGAGCTTATCGTGCTCTTTGAACAGGAATATGCATTGCCCATAATTAAAGATCATAAGAGGAAAATCCACACATACGAAGCAGAAATTTTGAATATGCTACTCAAAAAAAACACTTTTACCTCATCAAATGAGCTTACTGCGTCAAATATATTATATATCAAAAAGAATGAGTGTAATATTCTTGAATAAAAGTTGAAAATGTCATCAAATTTCATTTGAATCAACAAAGCTAAAAGGCAATAAACTTCTATGCGCTTTCAATGAATTCTATCGAAGAGTACGAAGACATCAAATGTGTTTTCCCATAAGTGCACGAAAATGCCTTTAGCGTTGTTTTAATTCCATGAAAAGTACGCTTTATAGAGGTTCAATGATCACTTCATTCTTTTCTTGCTTTAAGAGTGGCTCGAAAATCAAAATTTTTATTCCCAGAAAAAAGATGCTTTGAGACGTAAGCCAACAATAATTCCCTCTTGTAATATTTAAATGACAGTATGAGCCAAATCATATGATACCTAATGATAAAGCGTAACAGTTAAACAAAATTTAGTTGCTTAATTAATGAACTGCAAAAACTTTACTATGAATAGAAATGTATAATGAACGACAATAGAACGTTTTTTTGGATAGCAGTATATGAATCTACAAAACATTCCGAAAAGCTTAGCACTTATGAAGCGTCAGCGATCGATTTAAACAAATTTGGATAGCCTTTTTTCATTGATTTTCTTCATTAAGTAAATAAATGAAAAAAGAAGTGAACGTAAATACGAAGAAATTTATGGATAAAATGAGATATATGTGCATCGCTACACATCCTACTTAAACGTACTTCTACAAGTTTGCTTACAGAAACGCATCATAACGACGCTTTTTATGTGAATGTGTGAATATCGGTGTATCCGTATAATAGCTTTAATTTGACAGTAACAGAATCTGCAATCATAGAAATTTGATGAGCGGAAGAACGGAAGAAGAACTTCTATTGTATTCTAATGTCGTTTCTCCAATCTTTAAAACGACTACGTGCGCTGAGAGAGGGCATAAGTGTAGGACCGTATGTGCGCATTCCATTCAACTGAGAAGAGAATTTCTAACAATAAAATATGAAGCAGGGGAAATAATACTTTCATATTTCAACTAATCTTACCGCCTATACAAATCTTCGGCAAAAGATTCGAATTTACATAGCGCAATCGAAATAAATGAAGAACCGATTGATGCAAAATGCATCAAATTTTTTCCATATTTAAATGTTCCATATTTACATATATCTTTTCCATATATTTACAAATTCTTTGCAGATTGTTACGTGAAATTGAATAGTACCGTGGAGGTGGTAACGCTGATTATACGCATTAAATTTTAAAACTTCAGCTTTAGCGCTTTATAAGACAAAGCTACCGTACGCAAAGATACATAAATGCGTACGCACGGATATGATATCACCATAGCAAGCTTTTGCATAGTGATTTAAGTGAATGGTTAGGTAAGCTAAAATTAGAAGACACTATTTCACGCTTCTCACCTTCTATTCATAATTTATAAAGATAAATGAACAATTGAGGTGAATACGAAAGCACTTATAGCAATAGTTTTCTCGTTTGTTCACTCTTCGATAGGATTGCATTCCTCGACATTCTGCATTGTTTTGCAGTAATAGTAAAGATTTTGAATGGTGTTGCACACAGTTTCGGCTCATACATTTAAGTATACTTGCAGATACTCTTATTGCAGTAGTAAAAATTAGAAATTCTAAGAATGGCCTCGTCAAAAATGCGCACAATCGAACGCTCTTCACGAATTTTGCGAATATTTTTCTAACTGAAAGCGTGATGGATAAGCCAACTTCATAAAAAACCTATAACAAAAGTAGCACTCCAGATCCTTTGTAATGAAGGGAATGAGGCTTAAATACACACTCCTTTTTTGCTAATCCAGTCTGAGAGGACAACCGCTAAAGTGGAATCCCGTGGGAGACAATTCAAAATTCGTGAGATAATTCAAAGCAGCTGCATTTTATCACGTCATCAAGCCCATCCCGAATGAATTCATTCTAAATGACCTTATGTTTGGGATGGTTCTACAGGCTTGAAGCAATACTGTTGTTCATTATGCATGATGAGGTATACAAGGTAATCAGCTTAATAAACATAACGGATTCAAATTCTTTCCTCATCAGAGATTGAATTTTTCATCGCCAGGTGTTAATAAATGGCACAAGATAAGTTAAAGACGGATGCTAGGATATATCAGTTTTGAAAAGCCAAAGACGTTCTAAAATTTATGCTGATCGTCTACAGTAAAACATTGGCCACATCTAACGAATTATCATTCAATTAATACTGTGGAATATTAGAATCGACGACGATGTGAGCAGTGCTAAAGGGCTATTAATGAGGAAAGAATGTAATAATGACAGTAAGTTTGCCTGAAGTACACGATTGTTTTGCCTATGATCAGCAATGTATGAAACTACTTTTTTAAGGATGATAAGATAGCCAAGAATTTTATCTCCTATTGGGCTTGAATATTCATAGATATTTGCATGAACTGTTTTAATCTAGAATGGTACGTAGTGATCCACTTATTTATCAATTTGTTGCTTTGGACAGAATTCTAATGAATTTTCTTGTCGAAATATAGTTAATTTTCCCTCTGATTCACGCATAAATAGAGGAGATTTGAAAAGATTTTAACCGAATTTTCAAAATATATGCACCCGAAAATGCTTGGCAGATTGCGAATATCCAGTTCTGCAAGCGCAAATTCTCGTGAATGCTTCAGTTATTTCAAAGAGATTCTTTATACGTAATTTCTTGTATAAAAGTTTTATTTACCACGGTTTTGTTTCCTTTTCTAAAAAAATTTTAAAGTTTCATTTTGCCGCTCGCTGATCTCGCTGCCATTGCCTTAATGCGATTTGCGCGCATAACATAGTGATTTACTCATAGTTCAATGTGGTTTATTGTTGATTAAGGGCATATTTTAATCATCAGTCGCAATGTAAAAACCATTTATTTTACGAAACGATCTCAAGTACAAAGTGAGGTGGGGCAAGATATTTTTTTAAATAGGTTATGTGAAAAGACGAGCAAACCGTCAGATTAAGGCATACTATTCAAACAGTTGACAAATCTTGTCAGCATTAACCATATCAAATGAAACAGTTATGAATCATATTAAAAAAGGCAATAATTTTCGGACATTATGATAAGTTTCAAGAAATTCAATTTGAAGCAATTGTTTATGCTTTCTACCGGTTTAGCTGAAGTTGAGCATATTGCTTAAAGCGTCTATGAATTTTGTAAATTCCGCAAACAGTTACCGCATTTGGCGACTTTCATGGAAGCTATTCGGCATCATTTCAACCTTGTGGATTTTACTGAAAATTCATCATCAAAAATTCACTATTCTAATGTGAATTTCTAAGAATTTCATTGAAATATATTGCATCATTTAAAATTTTTCACTAATGTCACTAAAATTCAACTTTTCTTTCAAACTCTAGAATAAAATTTTGCCAAATGGAACATTCCTGGAAGTTTCATCGCTTTGCTCATTAGTGTTTCAGCAAGAGAACTATCTCAACGAAGCAGCACTCCGCAGCTGATTTCTGGATGCTGCCAACTGATCCAACATTGCCAACGCCGCTCGCAGTTTATTTATCAGTCAAAACAACCAAAACGAATGACATTGCGTCTTATGTTGTTCTCCTTGGTGACAATTGAAGTTAAACGAATAACAACAAGCACTAACAAAGAATTGTTTTCGCTAAATTTTTGGCTAAAATTCAACGGAACATTGTCTAGATTAGCCTATTCGTAAATTTGAATAATCATTTGCATTGAACAATTTCACACATTATTCCATAGCAGTAATAACTGCACTAAATGTTACTCTTTTTGCATGTTTCAAACTACACAGCAAATTAGCATACTTCATGAGTTATCCATACTGTAAGAAATTCACTTCCCAACAAAATTTTATTTTAATTGTTGTTTTGCTATCAAAAACTCGTTTTTGATGAAGTCCAACAATTGGACGGCAATTCATCACTATTAATGTCAGTGAATTGACATAATAAAATGTTGCACGGACTATGTGAATGAGGACCAGTTAATGATAGCATAGGCTGAGTGGAACGAGAGGAACGTGGAATGAATAGGGGGGAGAAGGGAACGAGAGAAATCTAGTATATTATGCTTCAGTCTCTTTCGAACTCCTCTGGCATAACCGATAGAAGATAAATCACGATGAAATATCGTGAGTAATCAGTAAACAAGACTATAAAAACTAAAATCGCCTCTCGGAATATAGTAGAAAACATTTCAGATAGCATTGGCCTCATTCCTGTGAAACGTTGACACCATAAAGCGACAACGATGTCACTTGCAACACATATTTATTTATGACTGTCATTCAAGAAGACGACTCAATTTATCGCATTCTCCGCCCACAACGTAGAGTTGCTAAATGACGCTTCAAGATTCATTTAATTCTCTAGATTCAGGCTTCATCCTCCCTGTCTAGACCCTAGTAAATGAAAAATGATAGATGAAGTTTATGGATGGGATGGGATTGCCATACTTTGGATACAACAATTCGAAAAGCTAATAATTTTTATTGTCTTTGAATTTCTGGTGCAGCACTTCGCATAATCGAACAACGAACGCCCCTTACTTATGACCTTTAATGACACATACGACTTAGACTAGCCACAAGCCGATCAAGTCCATCTCGACTTGCAGTGATCAAATAGTTAAACTCAACGTTCTTGCTGTGAGGCAGTTGAAAGCAGGCAAAAGGCTGCATGTGAATAGTATTTTATTTCCCAGCAACGTCAGTGTTCAGGCGCATGTGCACACATACGCACTTCACACATACCCAAATGTACGCATACACATGCACGTACATATACATATATAGAAACATACACACACGCACACCTGAGCAACACGCATACAAGCGCAGAGCCACACGCTTAGGTGAAACTTGCAGAACGCATATGCCCATATGTTTTTGCATCAGCCTAGTATGGCGGAGTCGACTAGGAGCCGGTACATTCTTTTCGCCGAGCAATTCCAACTGAGAAATCATAGAGGTCAAAGATGTGAATTATTTTCACTGTAATGAAGAATGTCGTCTTATATTTTTGCACTGCCGCTCACTTTATTTAACAAATTCTGCAACGTTTGTGGATTTCTTGCAATGAGCAGCGCCTCATCTAGCAAAAAGTGCATTTGGAGTGCTTCGCCACCCATAAGAAATCCTTTCGTCGTTATCGTATCTCACAATCCATCTGACCTCGAGTGCGCCATTGGAATGGGTTCCAGAGGAGTAAATTCTCCTTGCGTTCCCATTTCTGCCGACACCCATTCAGAATGCCTCATCAATTGAGGTGATATCCATGCACGGTTTTATTAATGAATCCTTAACAATTCTAATGACACCAAATCCATCTTTTAGTTCGACAGAATTTGTGGTATACGGCACTATGATGTAAGAGCTTAAAGGCTTTCACTAAATCAACGAAAAGTAGACATAAAAAATCATTCAATCAACTGCGTTACTAAGGAACTGTTGTGATCAACAGCGGAAAATCACTTATCGGGCTGCAGTTGCAAATGTCCTCATGAAATCAGCGTATCTAGCATATCTTCATTAAATACATGTGAGTCTACTGATATGAAGGGCGTTGATGAAATGATGTATGTTTTTAAGCACAGTGTGTGATGACGCAGCAAGGATGAACGACAATACTAGACGAAGTGTTCTGCTGGATGGTACCAATGAAATATAAAAGGAAAAGGATTGGCACCGTTGCGGTAGAGGGATCGCTTGTGCGCTTGCTCAGGATCACGCGCAGATCGTAGCATCGAAGTGAATGGCCGAGTTGTTGCCAGCTACATCGATAGCGACAAACGAGTCGATGGGACTGCAAATGCCGAAAGTATCCGAAATCTAAACGCTTTCACCACTTCTTTCGCTGATCCGCAAAGTTTGAGAAGAAGTTAAACATTTTAAAGATAGAAGAGACTTGCGCGTATCTTACGCTGGTCGAATTTCTCTTCTTATAGGTAATGTTGCAAAAAGAGTTGTTTCACAAATTTATTATTTTTTGACAAATTATGAAGATTTCAGAGTGGTAAAAATGCGCCTATCTTGCCGATACATCTTGCATGCTTCTTCATCTACTTCTGAAAGAAATTATTTTAAGACAGTGACGATTTGTTACTCAAAACATCTCATTTCTTCCAGAATTAACTTTTCTTGCTCACTTTTTAAAGTTCCGACAGCGGCAACGGCACACAAACTAGGGAACATTACTTTTGGCGAATAGCCCAGCCAACTCGTATGGATATCGCAACCAATAATGAGTTCGGAAAGCCCATTTAATCCTATCTTCTCGTTCGGATCTGATAATGTGATGAGGACATAGCTCCGCAAATTCCATTGAGTATGCAAGACTGCACCGAAGTATTATAATTTACTTCTGTCGAAATGTGAGCGTCAGTGAAGTGGAGCTCAGAATACCATTAAAGAAGGTTGAATAAATTTCATGGCTTTTCATGCTGAATAATGCACCACTTTTTAACAACATAACAAAACAAGTTGGCAGTTTCCTTCCCAGCATAGCGCCGTATTGCAAGTTCTATTGAACCAAAAGATGATAAGCTAGCATCAGAATTATTATGAATGAATTGGCAAGATAACACATGGAAACTGCCCTATTCTATAAAACAACAAAATAAGAATCAGAAGGGGTGTGAATCAAAGAGATATTTGTTTTCCGAAAGCCTTCATACACGCGCTCGAAGGTATATTGCAGAATTTGAGGAATTTTTTACAGGCGGCAAAGTATTTGAAATGCTCTTATTTACGGACGGCTTGGTGCTTATTGTAGAAAATCCATAGGCTGGAGAATTTAGTAGACGATGTCAGAATCAATTCAAAGGAGCGGTAGGAACGTCCAGTGGAGTTAAATGCAGCAGTCAATGAAAACTGTGCGCTGCGATCGGTTTGATATGAAGTTTAGAAATGAAAATATCGGATTTGTAGACAGCTAAATCTTTCTTGGGCAAGCGATGCAAGTGGGCAATACAGAGATACATGATGAGAAGAAAAAGGTAGTGGAGTGACTAACTTTCAACAAGCTGAAACTTCATGATGTCTTCGTGGATGCAAAAACGAGAAGGGACCATCGGGATGAATCAACTCCAATTTACAAGAATCATATGACAGCGGACATGAAGGGCGCATGCGAGAAGCTCCATACGAAATATTCGTGCCAGCTATTCTGTAATCAGCAATCAAACTTTCCTCATTGATTACAGGAAGCATGATTAGGCGCTTAGGATCGATGTGAAAGGTGTCATATGCGATCTAGATAGGGTGATCCACAAAATTTATAAGTCTAGCTTCAATGATTTCTCATGAAACTGTCATATGGTCTCTAACAAACAAGTATGTATAAGCAAATCGCAGTAGCTGGCACAATATGCGCTTTTGCATTATACTTAATTGACTAAATGCGTTCATATGTCATCAAATAAAGAAATGTAAAAAAAGTGCAGCATTTGCATTCAACCTGAGGCGACAGTTAGCTTCTCTATGGATCTTCCATAATAAATAGATTTTTTTTCTCAAGCAATCAATGCAAAGAAAAGTGAATTTAGTGTCAAATTTATAGAACATTTTTGTTTATCGTTGAATGCTTAGAGCCTCCTCTGGAATTAATGTGTCGATGTGAATAAGATGCGGAAAAAGCGTCTATAACGCACGTTTCGCCTGCTAAATTCCTACCTCTAGATTTAATGGTTCATAAGTTGAAAGTGCCGACAGGTAGACGTAGATAGTAATATGGATATTACCTATAAAAGCGAGCCATCACATTTGCATGTTTGAACAATCGTTTCATGGAAAGTTTCAATCGCTTCCTTTGAAAAACTGAATGCCATATTAATATACATGATGTCAAAAACATGCAAAAGTATGGCATCTTGTTGAGTAATATTTCAATTCTCAATCATTTTAGAAAATTGAACGTGTAACAACAGGAAAAAGTTTTGGACTTTTTCGTGAGAACTTTTGTGAAATGAAATTTTTCGATAAAACTAACGACAGTCAAGCCCAGCTCATGATCTGGAGCTGAAATAAAATTATTAAGAGAGAAAGGAGAGAATAGACAAAGCCTATTTGTAGCTTCAGAGATCGTCTTGAAACATTCCAGCTTAGATGTCAAAAGGATACGAGCGTTCTGGATTATTCTCGTAATTGGCTCACACGAGCGTTACATAAAAGCATTTGGCAAATGGCTGAGCTACAAGTTCAGCTTTGCAAACATTGAGAAACGATCTTGATCCCTCGGGAACTGTGGAATAATTTTTCAAAACAATGAAACCACAACGAGGAAATATTTTCCGACAATATAAAGATGGGGTCTTTTCAAGAATGCAGTAGTTTTATATATTATGTAGTGCAGCGATTCGCAAGGAGTTTTAATATGTGGCGGAGTACTTTGTAAGAGAAAGGCTAGAACAATCCACGTGAAGGGAAGGATGTTCCCGAAGAACACGGGAACAAAGTTGCCGGATAGAGCGGACCAAGTGCTATTGTGCTGCTAGGTCAATTAGGAGAGAAAAAAAAACCCCAGAGAAAGTCGCTTTGGAGTTCCTAGTGAAAACCGGTGATAAGCACTGTTATTTGTCAATGATCTATACAGATACCTATCTGCTATATTAAATTGAGAGGCTTAAATAAGAATGAACCATTGTTTATAACACAAGATGAAGAAATGCATCTATCAAGTTCAATATATCTTGAAATGTGTTGTTATATAAATCAGCGAAGAGTACATAAAAAACACCCAAATGAAGACTGATTTTCTTTTTCTGTTCCCAATTCCTCCAAAATCTAGAAGATTTAAAAACTTGTGCTCGCTGAGGCGATATAGTAGCAATTGAGGATTACAAAGATAACAAATAGCTATATGATCTGTTGAAAGAATAAGAAAGGTAGGAATAAATAAGCGTTGAAGAGTGTTTTGTGGTACGATGCATATTTTTCCAACTCCACTCGCACAATAAAATAACTATGCGACTTCTCAGTAAATCGTAAAATCATGCTTTACCTGCTTCGTTTTTGGAGTCTTGGGTAAGTTCGTGGTTATTCACTCATTCCGGCTGCACTCAATTTCATTTTTTAAAGATCAAAATTAAAAATTTCGATAAAACCTTAAGAACCAATAATATTAGGTTTTGCTTCTTAGAGGAAATGAAATAAGCAATCGATGAGCAGTATGCTATTACATGTTTTTAAACAACCGACTTCATCAAAAATTGCATATTTTTGCAAATTTTTGGTAGAGAAAACTATTAATTATTCGTTTCATGCTTAACCACAATGAACGAACTTATTATGAAGGCATATTAGTATAGTTAGCTTGAAATGCTTATCAAAAGTGGTTAACCAATTGTCTTATGGTTGATGTTTTAGAGCTGTTTCTAATAGCAAGTTATTCGTTTACCAAAACAGATTCTTCTTAGCAAAAAAAATGTGCAGAACTTCTTCTATTCCAATTTTATCGACTCTGTTGCAGGTATACCTCTCGTTGTCACACTACCATTTGACGAACACCTATCTGGCACTAACAAATCACTCGGCTGGAGAAATTCATTAAATAAACAGTTCTATTGTAAGGGTTTGAAATATGCCTATCGAGGAATATTCGTTTACGGTTGCCAATAGTGCAACAACTTATGATGGCTAACATAAGGATATAGTGATTAGTAGTGATTGTCAATGTGATTAATAGTATAAAAGCGAGAGTGCTGAAGCAGATGAAATTTAATATTTCAACAAGGCAACCACTTTCATCTTTAATGAAGAGAAGTTGATTTAAGATGAAGATATACATGGATTAGGCGGACGTTTATTGATTAGCTCTATACCCCCTCTCCCTCCCCCTTGCACAAGTGCTGGCAAAAAGTGTCTGCCCAGTGCGCGCATGCAGTTTGATGATTGACTTCTTATCCACTAGGGCGGAAGGAAAACAAAAGAAAACTCAAGGAACTCGAGGTAGGATAGGCCATATTTCTCAATAAGTTGTTCTTTTAAGCGTCTTTGAGATCAGCTCGAAAAGTTTGCTCGTTCTCTTGTCGATGTTCATTAAAATTCGATAGAAATTCTTGGTTAATCGCCGGATACAATCGCTCTTCCGATACGAGTTCGATTTGATTCGATTTTTTTTAGCATTTATCAGATCTCGTCGATATCATTCATAGTGACAAGATTAGTATTAATAAGTTTTATTGCAACCAACGCTGTGTCTCATTTTTATTAAATTTCAAAAAAAACTAGAAAGTACTCAAACAAAAAAATAAATTTGAGTGTTCATCGATAAATGCTTTAAATGAAATTTTATTAATTTTAGAGTTTTTTATATCAACTATAAAGCAGCATTCAACACCAAAAAATTCCTCCAATGAAAAAGAAATATACGGGAGTGATGTGGGATGATGATTTGGCCGCCTACACAAATTGATGACGGATGAGAGAGAGAGAGAGAGAGGGAGAGAGAGAGAATGATTGAAGCAACTGGCTAGGGCAAGGAAAATAAATTCGACGACACAACATGGAATTATTCGATTGTCACGGAAACAAATTAGCACTCGTTTACGTATGCGGCACCCTTCTTTGCCAATACTTATTGAGCAGATGCTCATGTTTTCCATATTGCAACGCAACATGCCTCATAACGGGGCCAACCAAAAATATGCAAATTTGGGATCAGCTTATAAGCACTAGGCAAGAGCTTTTGGGAGCGTGCTTAATACTGTTTAGTTTTATGGCCCACTTTGGGCCGATTATTCAACTTCCGACAGTTTTTGCAGAACCCCAACGCCACAAAATTTTGGAATTTAAAGGGTTTATGGGTGACAGTCGTGAAATTTCGGTAATAATGCTTCTAGAAAAGCCAAAGATCGTGCACAAGCAAATCATATAGGAAGACATCGACTGTTCACGAAAAGTCTGTTTAAGGGTAAGCCTCTATTGTATTGAAAGAGGAGCAGTATGGAAAGGATTTGAAGGAAGAAGGGTCCCGCGGAAGGAGATGTGTGGAAAGGATAACATAAGGAATTCTGTTGAACGACCAATTCAAGGTGGAGACCTACGCCTCGAAATAACAATGGAAAAATTAAGCACAAGTACTGAAGGTCACCAGACAGTTTCAAAAATTGACGGAAAACGCTAAACCAGACAGAGATTTTTATGACGCATCCAGTGGTGGAAATCCTCTAACAAAGTATGCTTCCCAAGACTTATCGCTTGTATTGCCTCTGTATAAGTCATGCAACGTATCCAACGTTAGAGCCAAGTATAAAACTGCAGGAAAAGGTATATCCATCAAGTTCCGCGAACCAACATGACTTGCCTTCGATCAGGAACAGGGTGTATGCAGATGTACATTTATACACACGTACCCCCTCATATGCACATAGACACAGCCCTAATACAACGAGCTATACCATATTTGCTAGTAAAACGCACAGAAATTATAGCAAGGCGAACACATGGAGGCATTTGTGGTGAAACATTTTGGAGAAGCAGTCGATGGATTCGTTTTTTTCTTTCCATTATCTTTCTATCCTTCCTCTAGAAGCTTTTACACTTCCATTCATCAGACCAATGAGTTCCTTAAGCTGCAAACAAATAATAAGATGTGTGCAATAGAGCATTCATATATTTAATGAAGCAAGCGGTCGCAGCTATAGAATTTTTCCACGCTGGAAATGTGTTGGCACAAACGATTCGCTTTTGGGCCTAGAAATTTATGTGCACTATATAAGATATATACATTCATAAATTTTGCTATCAGAGAGGGCATCATTAGTTACTGGCTATGAAGTCGTAATAGGTCATGATGTCGTTAGAAGACCAGAGGGGATGCGCGGGAAAACGAATAGATGAAACTGCAATAGGTGAGAAGAGCTAGACGCACAAGTGAGCAAACAAGCAATAGCACGATTGTTCTGGATGTTTTCATAGTCAAAACCACTGAACGGAGATGTCGATTGTCGATTAGCAATAGTAATAGCAAGATTGTCGAAACCAAACATTAGGCATACTTCGTCAGATAAGACATGATCGTTATGCAATTGCAGACAAAAATTTGCGTGCAAATTGCAGACATGGAACGAAAGAATTTTTTCTCTACCACTTTGCAATATCAGCATACGTGAGAAACCCTTTCGCGGAAACACATCTTTCTAAAGGTTACTGAAAAGATTGACTAATATACAAGGCAGCTGCGATAGGTCTGTACACAAGCAATCAAGTTTTCTAAACATCAGGTTTTGTTAAATTCCGCAGTAATATGCTGTACTATATCATAGTAAGATGCAATGGGCTTTTTCGCAGGGAAGCATGGAATCTTAGAAATACATATGATAAAGTATAATTTAACATAATTTTCGCACGCTAGTACAGAAATAAAGACAGTTTAAGGTTGGCGATATATTCTTAGCATATTTCAAGGACCACTTCCAATTTACAATTAGAATGCACTCAACTGCGCGGTAACTGGAGATGGTGTGGAAGAGTTCGGAGAATATAAATCACCTTTCGCTGTTTACTTCTCTTGGAAGTGAGGGACATTAGATACTTGCATATGCGTATTTTGTTGATTCAACCTTTGACGAAAGCAAACTTAACAGCAAGGCAACCTCAAGGATTAGCAAAATTGATGCACCCTAATAGAGTGATGATTTAGATAAATATTTGTTATGAGTGCCTTCGAATTTGAAAAAAAAACTATGTGTGGCGAGATGATATCATCATTTGGTAATGCACAAGTTGGCAAAAAGAATTCAATTTCGTGAAAGCGGAAGAGAGAATTTTTTCCACTGGAATGCACGCTAAGAAACGATCAAAAAGAAACCATCAAGGTTTTCTAATGAGGCGAAAAAACTAGTTGAAAGAGCTAACGTCTCTTTTGCACTCAATTTGAGACTTTCGATGATGGATGCAGTTTTCCGAAGAAACCGCCCAAATAAAGCGTTTGCCAAATGAAGGAACCATGATTTCTGTGAAACTTTGCCAATAATTTCACATTTAAAAAAACAATCTTTTGGAACAAATTATTTTCAAAGTTTTTTAAAGTTTCTTGATTTGCTTATTATTTATGAGGCATAAATTTGCACTCTGTTGCAGAAGAACGTGAAATTAAACTTTTTTAAATCAAGAAAAAACTCCCACTGATCTATCATAAAAGGGTTATCTAATGGAAGAAGCATCGAAAATATGTGGTGTTCTGCACAACACCTAAATAAATCTTTTAGAAATATAGGGAGGAGCAAAGCAATATACGAATCATTACTGATGTAAGAAAGAAGAGATAAGCTTGCAAATGTGGCTATAATAGAATTTTTGGAAAAAATATTGTATGCAATAATAGAATTTATGAAAAAAATAGTTTTCCATTGCTAGAATTTAGCTATTCGCAAAAATTTTTTGGAGCACTTTGACTGTTTTTGAAATTTTTCATTCAACAGAAATGTATTGGTGATAGCTCACCGATTATTGGTAAGCAAATGTCGCAAATTTTTTTTGAAAAATTTAATAATTTTCAATGTCTCCACTGCCAACTGTTAATTGTATTCAATTAGAAAAGCAATTCTATGAAAAGTGGCCTGCTAATTCTTTTCTGTGATAACGAATTCAGGAGTTTCGACCTACTCTATATGAAAGAAATAATTTTCATCTATAGCATTATATGGATTGCGATGACACATGACCGATAGGTGATATACTGTGAATAGTTCGTACTAGAAGAACTTTAAACGAAAAAATTAGAAACACATTAGGGGTCTTTATTTTTGACTCCTCAAATGTGAACATTCGATCACTTATTGTAAGCATAATTATAAGAATTGTCATATTATGCATTATTTTTAAAAGGATCGTTTTTTTCAAAATTACTCACTCCTTTCATCGCTTAAAATTTCCATATTTATAAATTTTAAAACAAATCCCGCTGACGAAAAAAAGAACTTCTACATTCGATCGGATCTCTTGCGTTCCTTTACATTTTCAACGCGTTAATATTCCTCTATCGTTTTCGTACCGTTCAAATACATAAAGTCATTTATCAGATCCAGTTATCTATACGATCGATGCCAAATATGAAGTTTGCTTATCACGAAGAGTAAATCTCCATCCCATTGGTAAGACATCTGGGAATCTAGTGTTTTGATAAAGCTAAAAGACATGACACTGAATCCCTTCGCCTATTCGGAGCATCATCTGTTCGTTTATGGGCTTTATGAAAAACAAATTCCTAATATTTGTATTCAGAACCTCAATATTCCAAATTCTTTGACACATTCCCGATAGGCGCAATTGCTATTGACATGAGCCAGCCGTGGAGCAATGAAGCTTACTCGGCTTTCCAACACCTTATGCCGTCATTAGGAATACATATGTGATGTTGGAAGTTCGCAACGCAAGATGCATCGACGAATCTTGTCGATGTATATTTAAGAATTAGAAAGATTTAAACGATTTTAACTCATAGCTGGTAGATGTTCGTTACGAGCTTGAGATTCCGTAGTTTGTTTAAAGGACGTATGTTAGTGCAAGTTTGAGTTTCAGATGTCATCAACTCATTAGAACATGTTTCGTTGAAATATTTGTCACAATTTATGCGACCTCTCACATTGAACTTAGTCCACCCTTTCACTCAAAACCTTGGACGCAGCGTGGCGGTTGTCAGCAAAAGTTGTCAAAAAAGCCATATTTTTAATATTTCTAGGTTATATTAATACCTCGTGAAGAAAAAATATAGAACACTTGAGGATGCGCAATTGGTGAGTGCGAAATGTTGCTAATGAATTAAAGTTATTCTCTCATTCGGTTCTTAAACCAACAATTCTCTGCTTAATTTACTTTCGAAGTGATATTCAATGCATAGTCGTACCTTTCTTGAGTAAGCGGCAAGTATTACAACCATTGTGCTTGTTTTTGTCCTATTTTTGAGGAGTTCGATGGTTAGCACAATAACTGCGTAAATTTTACCCATATGTACCATCACAGTCAATATTATTTGCATGAATGTACCAATATGTGCTGTGTTTATCATATGGTATATTTGAAAGCCATATGAATGTAACATAAATATCTACAGCCAATAATATAATTCGAGCAGAATTATTTCGTCTAATAAGTGCATAAAAATACTGCACTCGGAAAATCATTCAGTTAAGTGCTTTAACGATGATTATAGAATTCTTTTTTCGTCTAAGAAAAAAGCAATCCTTTCACCGCTTCAACATAACTCCATTATCAAATAAACATGCAAAAACGCTTAAATAGAGATAAATATCTTTGCGAGGAGATTAAAAAAAGAGGGAAATGCACATGAGGAAATCCGATAACAAAAATTATTAGCTTTGGTTCTTATATGACGGACGTTTCATTTATTTCACTTCGATTTTTCTATAAATTTCGTTAATAAATGCGTTCACGCTTAGTGTTGAAACATTGAAATGACGTTTCTTTGTAGTCAATTTTCGAGAAAGCTAATAAAACACGAAAACAGCCTAAAGTGATTTTTGTGCAGGTCACACATGAGGAATTTTAGCGATGCTAGCATGAACGCACTTCAAAATTCAATTACTATTGCATGCGGCAATTGCATAAATTTTTTTTTAACCACATAAAGATAATCAAATATTTGCTTGCCTAAATGAGCATCTAACCCCACAAGCAGTAACGCTAAAGTTGGACCTACAGAATTTCCAACATATTGATTTTATTCATCCTCAAGTTAAAAAGTGAAATTCCATTACGATCCATCTGCAGCATAGGACGTTCGTTGCTTACGAAGTGGCGATTCGTATAAAGTATATAATTATACCCTTTTGATTGTGAATTTTTCCTTCTTTAGTATATTTTTTGGCAGCAGGTTGACTTGAGTGCACTCTTAAATTTTTTAGCAATTAATCAATGTGGATAGATAATTAAAAGTGGCAGAATTTTCAAGGAAAACTATGATGTGAATTGAGAATCTCAGCTTCAGATCGTAATTTCCGAAACACGAAAATTCAATCTATTACCGTTGATCAGAAATTGTTTTCAAAAAAACCTCCAAACTGTTGCAGCAATTGTTGATTTCAACTTATCGCCTTAGACATAATATTTTCCTCTCCAAATGGAATATTTTTCACGTGCTTATTTCTGAGTCCGAAATTTCAGTCAATCATAAACACCCTGTTGAAGTGAACTAACCTTAGTTGGTATATATCCAAGTTTTTTGTAGAACATAAGGTACGATATTTGTCCATGCAAAGGTTTACTTATTAGAAGGCCGCGAATTTCACAATTTTTGTGACTTAAAAATTATATGCTTAATCATCTATTAACTTGGGGTGTTTTCTAAAAAGTAGCCCATAAAATTTCGAGTATCACTGATTACTAAAAGAATGCCCCAAAAATTATTTCATTTGCTAATACAAAAAAAGAACTGTAGTTCACATGGATTATGCATGAAAGTATAGTGAGAATTTATTTAACGAGTTTTTTTTTTTTTTGCATAATTCAGCTGGTGAAAATCTGATGACATTTAAAATGTGATAATTTTAATGGAGCATTTAAAACCTCCGCCTTTTTAATAGCGATTTTCTGCTTTGGGGAAATCATTTTCCTTAAGGCAGCTAGCTATTTGAAGTATGTCAAAGCATTTCAAACGCAAGCTAAATTGTATGGCAGAGTTTACTTTATTTATTTACTTTAGTCGACAATGCATTCATTACGAATAGACATCCCTTCATATCACTTCACCTCCGCTTAAGTGAAGTTTTAAGGTAGCGTGTATAGCAGAGTACGTTATTCAAAACTCGCTAGTTTTTCGTTAAAATGAGTTTCTTTTCTTCAATATCGCTGCCATTGGCGCATTCAGAAGTTTTTCATTCAAGCCAGCGTTTTTTTTTCAATGTTCACTAGAGATTAAAGTAAAGAAAAAATTTATAAGTTAAAATTATGAGTTAAGCAAAATGGTTCGCAAATTGAGGAATAAAAAAATGCAACTATAGTAATCTGCAACAGCTAAAATTCACAACATTACTCTGCATAGAAGCATATTAAACTTTAGCGATCACCTCTAACTGAAAATCGAATAGCTGAAACGTCGAACTGTGTTGAATATGCTCGTTCTTGTATGATTTCTTGCATTTTGTGAATGCTGAAGATTTTTTGATAAATTTTCTAAATTTTCAATTCTCTCTAAGCTTCCGGATAGCTTTTCATCAATCACTACGAGCCATCGTCACCTTTGCTCAAGAATTCAAAAGAGGTGAGCATGTTTCTCAAGCTTCTGCAAGATATTTAAATTCATTTCAAAATTCCGATTATGAAACAATGACTCAAAATTCATTAATAGCAATAATGCCAACAATGAATATTGCAATTATTGATGATAATAATCAACGGATGGCAAATCACAATTTTCCATTTATTTTTTACGCAGCTGCGATAGCCTGTGAAAATTCACAGATGAGCATATGCAGATTCAGCCGACCATAACTGCGTTGCGAGCGATCGTTTCCATGAACCATTTTGCTGATTTTTTCGGTGTCCTCTTTCGTTTCGGATCATCAAAGTCAACCTAAAGATGTCAAAATGCATTGACAATTGCCAACTATTTCGATTCGCAAGGAGGGAAAAAGTATGAGGTAGAGAGTGTGAAATGAGGATGTAGGATTCTCTCAATACAAGCCAGTGATAACATATGGGTGACCTAGAGCAATCTCTGCTACGGTTGCCAAATACTTTCAATATTTCATAGGAAGTAAACATTATGCAATTTTTTCACTAAAACTTTATATTTTTGTAAGAGAGCAAAAGCTTCCTCTCACTAACACATTGCTGTGATCGTTTATGGATGAATTTCTTTGAGGTTGTTTCTATAGTTTCATTTTGTCGCTCAGGTAGCTGTCTTCTACTGCTCTTTGATGATTGATGGCTTATTATGGCAACTATAGACAATCAAAAATGATGAAAAATTTGGAAAGTAAACTTTTCTCCAGGCACTACAATGAGAGCAAAAAATAGAGTTTCAATGATGAAAATCGCATAATTTCTGAGGAAGAAAAATATGAACATTGCAGGCTGAATTTTGCCTAGATCAAATGATTATTCTACTCATTCGACGCACATAATTGCAGAAAAACACAAAATGCCAGCCTTTCTGACACCTAACATAGCTTAATCATTGTTTTAATTTAAATAGTAAAATGATCCAACTGCCTCGATAAGTTATACAAAGGAGGTTGAGGCAAAAATTCTTAGAAGGTTTTTTTGCCTCTAGAGCAATATAAACAGGTCTAATTGCATTTCTACGCAAATAATGGTGGCAAGAAAGAGCAATAAAATTGATTGAAATCATTTTTTATGACTAAATATATAATTACTTAAAAAAACTTTCGAGAGGGTTTTTGATTTTTTTATTTATATAATGTTTAAATGCGCCCAGAAAATGTATCGAGAATTCGAAGTACACTAATCACACAAAAATTCCAACAAATTTCCCATTCGAAAGACGGCAGTGAAAAAAAAGCAGTAAAAGTGATAAAATCTACGAACAAAAAGATAGTAATGAATGGTTTGAGAGGATGGTTGTTGGTGGGAAAATATCACACGGTGACACTTCCTTTGCATATAGCGTAGTGATATGTGCTCTTTTTCTCTGCTTCATTATGTTTCGCCCATTTCTCTGCTTCTCATGCCGACAAACCCATTTCATATTGTATGCGTCAGGGATAGTCTCCTGGCAGCTGTGCTGACACCATGATTCCACAATCCTTTGCCTAGTTTCTCCCATTCAGCTAGTCAATAAATTTGGTACAGGTATCATCGTCCCAAAATGCAGCGGTCGTGAAAGTAAGGGCGTAGCAAACTGACATGATGTATCCCAAAGCGAAACGTGTAGCCAGAAGACCATTCAAAGTTGTCCATTAAGCTCCACAATGTATAGCCGACCACATTGCAATGATCTTCGTTTATCGCTGCAATTTGAGCTTCTCAGAGTAGTCATAGTTTTAGAGATTATAATGCAAAATCGTTTCAGCTATGTTCATTGTTTAAGGAGTTGATCATAGCAACTGAAGTATAAGAGATGCATTGAACACAGTAATGAGCTGCATTTCTTAGGAACGGGAGCGTTTACAGGACAAATTTTTATGCTTTTCGTAAGTGAAGATAAGTGAAGAACCATATCGAAACAACCGGTACGATCTGCGCCTTTTGCATTCTGTTTGCATGAGTTATTCAAAATTATAAGTTAGTAAGCAAAACAAAATATGCGAAATTTTGTTTTCATATGATAAGCACTTTCAAAAATCTCATAAAATCCCTCTAAAATATTCTATCTACAAAACATTTGCTGAAAAATATCGATGAAAAATAAAAATTCAGATAAATAAAAAGTGCATACTAATTTCTTCAACATATTTGAACGCTTATCATCTCTCGCAAAGTTGATATGCGAATGTGAAGAATAGCATTTGAGGTCATCATATAGTTTTTGCGTATATTATACCTATCAAGTTTAACGACTATGGCTTCAACGATTTTAAAATTTAGAGCAGCAGAAAAAGAGATCAGGCGACTTTTAAATAAATAAATGCCACCTGCATAATCGACTCGAATATTCTTTATATATTGCGGATGCAGGAGCAAGCTGTTTAGAACTCTTGGTATCATTGCGAACAACGCATCAGACGGGAATTTTTCGACGCGTAATTCAGTTTTTTGAAGCGATATTTTTCAATAAAAATTTAAAATTTCACTAAACTTCTACCTAACCATAAATATTCCTTAAGTTTTTTTTTTTTTTTTTGAAACAGCATTTTTTGATTCCTGACAAAATAACATTGATATCGAGATATTTCAATTTGAGCACATGTTGCCGGAGAGGCGAAAATATAATCAAATATATCATCATCGATTGATGGCATTCTTTTTTTTGGTTTTTCATGTTGAAAATTTAGAGAGTACTCATCACTGCTCATATTTTCTAAACGACGGTGGACTATAGTGGAAGAGCAAGATATTTATCCTCTATGTTTAAACATTAAGCAGGTGATTCAGCACCCTCTTTCATCTTGCAGCGCCACTGAGACGGGAAAGCTGCAATTTGTGTTGTAATGAAGCGAATTGCTCGCAACTTCATCGGGCACTTTATTATGCTATGGAGCTAATGAAGCTCAATTCCCGGTCACAATGAAGAAATCCAGAGGAATACCTTATCTGCCCAGATTCTGAAGCAAAACTTCGCATAAGACGACCGTTCAAACAAATGTGATTTGATCGAAATGCGAAATTTTTTTACTAACTGCAATCGCTAGAATTCCTTTGCTCTCCTATAGCGTCACTGATTTTAATTCTGATCGATTCATTCAATTGCAATGCTCTCATCAGTTTATTGTTTAGTGCGAGAGGTAATCCGTTCAACAGAAATTTCTTTCAAAACCCACCTGTTTCATTTGTTTATGTGGCTTGATTTACGATCTGTTTAATTGAATATGTTGACGTCATCATGAAACTGATGAAAATCACTCAAAATTAATTATCAACTTAATCGATAGGCCCTTAACTATCATCTCTCAATGTATGCGAATTGGATTTCTTATCGAATGGTTAAAACAGTTGAAACCCTATCAAATATGCAAACTCAATTGATAAGGCAGCTACGAATAACTTGGCCAGTTGATGCTACTGCAGTGAGCATTGAGGGGGAAAAACGCATATGTAGACCAACAAAGATAGCCGCTATATTAATAGGAAATGCACGCTTGTAAGAGAATAGTGCTCTACACTTTTAGGCAGGTAAAGTTGGAAAGCCGACCTAATGAGAGCATCTGTAGATGTTCGCTGAGATAGCTAATACGTGTCTCATCGTTAAGCTCTTCGCCAGGCGTATCCATGCAACCGTTCTCGGTGATCATTACAGTTATGTTATTATAGTTGCTCTTGACATGATTAAGTAGTTTGCGGAATCCTTCCGGATAAGCTCGAAGCCATGAGTTGGCCGGCCCGATCCTGAAATTACTAAACAACTCTGAGCAACTTGAGAGAAACCGAAACGAGTGGAACTCCTGTGTCCGGTGTGTCGTTGGAGTGGTCTTCAATTTCAAAGCGGCTTCACGTTCTGCCTCCTCGTCGAAAAAAAAGAGGTACGTGGTACGCAAGCAGAAATGATGGAAGTCTTAGCATGGAGCTCCGGGAAGGAATCCAGGAAAAATTCGTGCCGACAAGTTAGCATTTGCGGATTGTTGGCATCAGTTGGAATTTGGCCAAGTCTGAGTTATGCTGTCGACCGCTGATAATCGAAGCTGCTAACATTGCCGCGGCACGACGGAACTCATAGCTTGCCACAGCAACCCGGAACGCTAACAAGAAGCATGGAAGGTTGTGCTGTGGCAACAAAAGAAAAACAGGAAGCCTAAGATCGAACATGCGCATTTTTTCTGCACCAGAAATCCTAGTGGTACCAAAGCACTAACGCATATACGAATATATATGCGTAATAGCGAAAGGCGAAATTTATCTGTACGAAGTTATTTGGCCAGTACGAAAATTGTTTTCAAAAATACAATCTGTCGGGTAAAATTCACTAAAGGTCGATAACGACGAAACGTTGTTCTTTGAGGGTTTTTTTTTTTTGGAAAAAGCGACTTACTTTGCAATTGCAAATGGATCATCTACACTACGAACGTAGAATGGTAAATTTTTCGGATTGCTTACTGTTTCCACTTGAGGTTTTGTGATTCGACAACTCCTGCATCTCTTTGGAATATACCTCGATCTTTGTTATGTTCTTCAGGTCGTTCTTCTCGAGCCATCAACGAAAAATAGTAATTCAAACCGAGAAAGTCAGCAGTACCTGCAAAAAATGTCGGATTTGTGCGCTTCTAAAGTGAAAGCTTCATAGCAATACATTAAGCGTCCGCGAATTTGCATTTTTTTCTTGTCCGAGCGAAAAGCAAATCCCGTTTTTGTTGCAGTTAAGTTGTTACCGGTAGTACTAAAATGTTATAAGGCTATCAGCAAAAGATGAGCATAAATAATCGAAAAAAAACTATGTGAGTATTGCCCTTCCTGAAAAATATTGTATTGCCCTTCCTGTTTTCCATATAATCCTCGAAAATTAAGTTCCAGCCAAAGTGGGCATCTAAGAGAGTCCTGTGCGGCGAAGAAAGCATTCTTGAGATACTCATCGGGAAAGCAACTTTTGATCAACAAATGCAACTCAGTGTCTGAAAAAATTTGTCACCTTCAGTGATTTCCTTGATTTTTTGAGAATATTTTCATATTTATGCGCCTTGTCATTCAAATTTCCTCTAAATTTTGCTGCTACCTTAGAGGTTGAATTGAGTGGCCTAAGAATCCTTAAAGTTTTGAAACGATGGGTATGCTAATTCGCATTTATGCTTTTGAGAATCATTGAGATGAGTTTTATGTTGCAGAGATTGATAAATGCAACCTCAATCCATAAGTAAATAGTTTTTCGAACAATATAAGAAAATAAGAGTAGCAATATGAACTTTTCCGGATACCTTTAACAAAGTCAACTTGCTCTTGTGTAAAAGAAGGAAGACGTGAGACACAACGGTTCTCTTTACGAGATATTTCAGCGATTTTTTTGATCATCTCTTCCGGATAATTCCCATCAGGATGGAATATTGGTCGAGTAAGCCAATCGAATTGCCATTCGAGAGCCCTTCGCGCCGCATCCTTATCTGATGCCGTTTCCGGTTCGAACCAAATTCCTATATTCGTTATACCAACCGAACCTATAGAAAATCGTTTTTGAAAAGAGATAGGGAAAGAGAGTAGGAATGACGTTCCTGCAGAGCCCAAAAATTGCTTGATCCGTCCCATGACAACCATCATATCGGATCGCCATATAAGTCAAGATCTTTCCTCTACTTGCAACTAAGATCCAGTCGATCCTTATTTCTATAGTTTATGCTTTCAGCCTCAAAAGAGTGAAACCAGTTGCTGTAGGAACATTCGAAATTTACATTTTTAACAGCTCTATAAGCGCTGTTTAGAGCATAAATTCTTCTCTAAAGAATACTCTCATGCATCAGTTTAGTCACTTCTTTACTGCTCTAATATTTTCATCTATGTGGGATCATCTGAGAGACATGCTGCGCGTTCCTGGATCGATTTTTTCAAGAATTTTGCTGCTATTACAGGTGAAGCTATGGTTATTTAGCAAGTGATTCTATTTACTTGAGACAATAGTTTATACTTTCCAAAATATGCGAAAAGTGACTCAAACAAAGAGCGAGCTTTGATAATCTTAGAAATTGCTCTCCCCAGCTAAAATGGAAAATACACTGGCATTTTATAGATAAATCGACTTGCATGCGAGAGGGATTGCAACGATATAGGTTCTTATCACCTTGCCGATCAAGCTAAACAATCTCAGAAATGAGTGAGAAATATTAAAACAATCACAATAGCGCAATAGCGTTTTGCTCCGATGCAATATAAACTTAATGCAGGAGATTTGTTTATGCTATACCATCAGTGGTATACCACGGCAGTTAAATCCATGCAAATTTGTAAACCTTCTAAAGGACACTTCTATGTTGATGGGAAACTTCGGAAGTTACAATAAGAGACCGTTTTGCAAAATGAACTGATAATATCACATTTCATAACATTAATTTAGTCGTTCTCCAGTTCAAAGTATTGGACAAAGAGACAGATGAGCGCACATATTGTGTACATGAGTTCATTTCTATACACCTCCCAAATGCAAATTTTTCTAATGTTCATTAAAATAGCTAAAGTCATTTTATGATTTTTACCACATTCATAAGAGTGTTAGCACATAAAAACGATTTTTGGCGGATCCGGAAGTATAAGGGGAAGGATTCGTTGAGCGCGTCACCTACGAGTCCTGTAGATAGGTTTCGACGAATTACTCGGTTGTACGATGAAATAATTGTGGTATCTGAATTTGCAACGTTTCTCACCTTTCTGTGTACTCCTGAACTCATTGTCGTAAATATGGTAGGCAGTGGCGTGTGCGAGAATGAAATGATGAGCGGCAAGATAGCCCGTCCAATCGCAGTTCTCATGGAATCCTCCCGGAGCGTGCATTTCACTGCAGTAACCGAATGTGATTTGTGACCAGGGCTCGTTGAGTGTTATAAAATGCTTCACCTGAAATTCATTTCTTTCTCAAAGTCGATGGCGTTTATGAAGTTGACCGGATGAGAGGTGCCGTTTCAGCTGGATAGTGGGATAATGGGGAACAAGGGGAAGAGTGATTCACTAGTTCAGGGGAAATTTTGCACTAAAGCGCTCAAAGCACAATCTTGAGAAAGGCCGTCAATGAAAATCGAGGTGATTTGTAAGGCACTTATGTGATGATCGTATGGCGCAGCTCTAACAGCCACGAATGAAGCAATCATTGCTTCAATTTTTTCTTCCACTCCTACATGTTCAATCGTCATGTTTTGCTGTATTTCATTTTATTATTTCAAAATCACTGCAATGGATATGCAGAGTTTCATCTCTACGTTTCGATGGTCACGTTCGAGACACAATAACAATAACGTCACATCATACATAGAAGCGATCTTCATGATGCAACGACATATTTATACGTTAGAAGAACTTTGAGCGTTTTTCATTAGCTAATCGCTTTCTGATATCTTTTAGATGATACTTTCATTAAACCAGATTTAGTTCAACAAACTACTAATAATGAGTGAAGAAGGATGATGGGACCATGCGATATATATTATTTGCTTCTATATGTGGAGGAGATAATTCATCAGATGGACAGCATTCGCTAGTTAAAGCTATTGTATAGATAATCTGTCAATCGATGTTTTGCTGCGGTTAAAGTACAAACTGGCAGACTCATATTTATCAAGAAAAATTTACTCTCACTATTAAAGAAGTTTACATCTCTTAGAGACGAAATGCTCCTTCAAACTCATTAAATGAATAAATAACCTCAGTGCTTAGAAGATCGTCGATCAGAGTAGTTAGAAATTTGCGATCTAAAATGATCAGTCCTGAATACTTTTCAATCTTTGAGACATATCAGCTAAACTAGATCAAGGATACCAGATTCACCTGGTCCCCAAATGTCGCGAAGCAAAATCGCGCATAATTGCCGAACCATCCAACAATTTCTGGATTCAACCAGCCACCACGGTCCGCGAGTGCCAACGGTAAATCCCAATGATATAGAGTGACCTGAATAAGTTGAGTTGGTCGCACCTTACAGCGTTAATAATCATCAAAGTAGCTTCCGTCTACTTACCTACACTACACAAATATGAATAAATCTTCGAATTTCTACCAACGTGAATTTCGGCGACAGGTAGCACCTTAACAAGAGTCGTATTCACTCAGTACATCTACTTTTATCAACAGCTTTTCTGTGAGGGTATTGTATTGAAAAAAAACATATGCCTTTTCATATGAGAAAACTAGTGTCGAACAGTTTTTTTTTTTGCATTTGGCAAATTGTTGGTCAAAATTCTCTCGATTACTTAGGCAATCGACTGTTTTTCTTGTTGTTACAATATCCTCTTAACTCTTAGTGATTTAAATATTATCAGAGAGTCTCTTTGAAAGAGAATTTATTTGCGACGGAAATGAAGTTTTTTTTCAGAAGTTAATAAATGATGACATTACCATAGGTTCGATTCCATTTCTTTTCAATTCTGCAATTAGCTTCTTATAGTACTCAACGCCCTTTTCATTAACTGAATCGGCAAGACCATTCGGGAGTACCCTCGACCAAGAGATCGAAAATCTATATTGTTGCACCTGAAATTATTTTTTCCATGAGTTTTTTGATGTAAAAGTTTTTTTGCACCTTACAGACTCTGTTCAATGAGACGGCTACATTCTTTCAATCTTTGATAACCAGTCTTCCTTTAGGTTAAAGTAAAAATAAATGCAGAAAATCTCGCAAATTATATCAAATTCTGGATGACTTAGCCGCTAAATCAATCAACTGCCGCAAAACATTTGCATCCTGGAATACATTCGTGGCTCAATACCTATGATATATGCTCCTTATGACGTATACATCTGCTTAAGAATAGAAGCGCACTTACCCCAAGATTCTTCATTAGCTCAATGTCGGTAGCATAAAGATGATAGCTATCACATGCAATGTCACCTGTGCTGCTGTCATCGATTTTGCCAGGTAACCTCACAAAGCGATCCCATGTACTCGCTGCACGACCTGCAAAATCAACACCGTTTCGTGAGCAAAAAAACATTCGTTTGATAAGAGCAATACATAGTGATTGGAATTGAACGTGTTTCCAGCAGTGACCTACATGATTGCTACTTATAAAAAATGCTGTTTCAATTTAAAAAAAAATGCGTTATGACAATCATACTTTGCCAATATTTTTCGCAAGTTGGAAGGAACCTCCAGCTTGCCTAATTTTTCATAATTTGTAAGAAATATGTTGTCACAACTATTGCTCTTCAGCGATTGTTCAGGCAAGTGACGACTAGGCTGTCTGCTGAGTGAAAGCAAATAAGGCTTCTAGAGAATATGGTCATCGAGCTGCTATTATCGTGCAATGCTCATTGAAAGAAGATAGGAACTTTGAATTCGATTTCCTCATGTCACATGACTTATTTAAAATTGGCGAGATGAGGCTGTCTACTGCTCGAGTAGTTTGGCCATGTAAACAAAAATGATGTGCTATAAAAATATATTTGTAGCTGCACTGTTGTTGAAGCATATTAAATCAATTAGCACTCCGTCGGCAGAATGTTTATATCAGCGTGCTTGTTTGTAATGAATGATGATGTTAGGGATTTTCATAGCAACAAAGAAATGCACTAGAGAAGTTATTTTCACTGTAGATAAATTTCTCATTATTTCTTACTCTATTTTGACCTCCTTCCGAGGATTCCCTTCTAGTGTTGTCGCGAATCTTCGCGAAAAGGAGATGATTCACGATGCCAAAGTGAATCGAAAGCATACGTCGTTAGAGATGAGGAACACCGGAAACTCCATTCATGGCGCTTCCGGTGATAGGAGGATTCAAGGGGAGTTTTCGAAGTCCACATGACGAGGTTTTGGGACCATGGCATAGACAATTGAGGCTCAATTTTTCTTTGATCAACAAAGAAATTTGTTACCCTCTCAATGGCCAAAGATGGCGTCATCACCACTGGTGACGCCGACGCACTCCTCATGAGTCCCATTTGGCGCACACATTTGACTGCTATCACACAACTAATACCTGTTATTGGGGAAGTGTATTTGCACGCTCTAAATGGTCGTAAATCTGATGATATCTTAATGGAAAATGATGATAAAGCATTCTTTCCCAAGCGGAATCTATCGCAGAATGGCAAATGGACATAATCGAATGAACTCTCCGAAAAACAGTACAGAGGAATATTTTCATTCTTTATTATCTGCTATCACTTAATGACCAGAGATGGTCTCTGCATAAAGGGGAGGAGGGAGCTGCAACGAAGATGAAATATATAATGCAGTATCAAAAATTTACGAATGAAAAAATAATGAGTAATATGATAAATAGACAATCAATCATTTGTAAACATTCTCGTCCCCATGACTAAGAGAATTCCCCAATTTCTGAAGTCACAATATATATTGATTCCTGATATTAGCAGTTACTTTCCATCTCATATTGCCACTTATTTTAATTTAATCCTTATGTTGTGTATTTTGCAAGAAGACGAGACGATCACATCTGGTATGAGTCCTCGGGATTAATCGTGAATCAACCCTCGCTCTCGATATTACCCTCATCATCAAATAACTTTAATCTATGTGTACCATATAATAAAAGCCTCCATCGTGCTCATCGTTGACTCGCAGTTCACCTCCCTAATGGCCATTTGGGTCGGTCCAATCCAGCTTTGATCAACCATACAGCCTAACATTTGCTATACGTTTGTGAAGAAGAAACAGCGCACATAATTGAATACTTGAACTCAAGAATATCATCAAAAGAGGACTAGAAAAATTCCCATGCAATGGACTAACCATCTTCAAATACAGCGCCTTCTATTTGATATGCAGCGGTTGCGGTTGACCAAATAAATCCAGGCGGAAACGAATAGCACGAATTTGTGCTCTGAATGCTGCCACTCCGGCTAGCCATCGATCTAACAATGATTTAAGCGGAAGGCAGCTGCTTTCCTCTGCACTGTGCACCGCTTGATGCATATAAGCACAACGGTCATTATTCAATTGCCTATGCTGTAAAGAACTTTGCTCAATAATAAATTTTGTTGTTTTTTACTGCAAAATCCTCTTGAATGCGCGCGACAAACGGCCAGTTTAAGTGTACCGTGAAGTATTTTTGATCAATGGCTACTGTATGGAAATGCAAAATAAACAAAAAAAGCTTTGCAAAAATTAGTCAGCAAACGATGAGAATCTTATTAGACGTTCGTCAGAATAACATATGCACTTTTGTCTCACAAGATTATGAGATATTCCATCTTTTCTTGCATGAAGACCTGAAGATTGCTCGTCCACCTTTTGCTATTGTCTGTCGCTTTCCCGTAAAAATGATGCATAGTACGTATTTTGCAAATAGTGGCGTGCGACGATCTTTTTTTTTTTTCAGATCGATGTTAGTCATGAATGAATCGAAGAGTGATTTACTAAAACAAATTTTCAATCGTTATTTTTTCCTATTTTAGCAAACGAAAAAGCTTTCTTTCATTTTCTTAACTGATGAAATGAAATTCTTACAAATTTTATTTGAGTAATTCTTACAGAATGATATGAACGATTAGAAAGGATTGTAGTTATGCACCACTTTGTGTTAGAAAGACTTAGGCTGCACCTCAATCTTTTTCGATGAGTTTTCATATATAATTCTCCTCATCAATGAAATTGTTCCACGCTTATTAGAGCTCATTCAAAAGAAACAATGGAAAAAAAGGCTTCGTAAGTTATTGTCAAAATTCCAAATTTTTCCAGTTTTATTTTTAAATTTTACATAATAAACTAAAAAAATTTTTCTTATGATGTAAATTTGATACGAATACTCCAGTATGCTATTTTTTACTACCTTCTTTTGACGTTTTTGCACAGCGACGAACACAAAAATTCGTTCAGCTCTTATTATCGCTTCTTTCCACTATTTCTTTGTTGTTTTCTTCTTCGATAATGTAAAGAAATCGAAAAAAAAAATCACAGCATTTAATATGAATTCAAGAGGTCTTTTTAATGCACCGCACTTCCATTCATAACGTTGTGAATTGCAAGGAGCAACTTAATATGAAAGTTATACCTGCTTCAGTGGTGGAATCAATCTTTCATTTCCACCATCAAACGTTGAACGGTTGCATCAAAATCAGGCTTGTATTGAATATTATTTTATCGTTTCCCATAGGAAAGCTGTGCGAATCAATGCAGATCCATGTAGAGATGCTTGCGCTCGTTGAGAATGGTGTGATTTGATCATCTCATACGCTCACTAACACCGCTTATCCGTGCACCCATCACTCAGGATAATTTAAGTAAGTAACAACGAAATCATATCACGCTATTGAAAATAGCAAGAAAGAGCGCCAAATTGCATCGCATTAGGTCATATGGTCCAAAAACTGTGTAAATTGAATGTAAATCATAACGATCTTTCCAACCGAACCCGCGCTTTTCTATAATGCTCCGGAATCAGTTTGTTAGTCCTAAAAGTGTAAAAGAAATCTGGCCACGCACAGAAACAATCTCACTGCCTTGAAAGACGAATTTGGAGGAAGGATGTCAACTCGCGAGTGCATGGAAAAAATCTGCAAGGAATTTTACTCTCACTTATTCGCTTCTCTTGTCAAATTGTTGGCATCGCTACTCAATTATTCCACTAGTAACAATGTGCGAAATGCGTTATGCTTCATCAAAAATGGATGAAGGCAAAGTTCTTGGTCTGGACAGAATCTCGACGAAAAGTTGAGGCCAAGTGGGTATTGTCTCTGCAAGGTATTGACGGAGCGATTCAGCAATTATGCCAAGGTCGGTGCTATCTGAGATACTCGAATGGAGTCTTGAATACAATATTCCGTTTTCAGTAGCTTTTGTGGACCCCGAAAAGGCACCTGACAGTGTGAAAGTCGGTGCAGTACTCGGAACGTTAAAGGACCGAGGAATCCACTCCGATTACATCAAATTAGTTCAAGCAGCGCTGAAGGATAATTCCGCCTGCATTACCCTTCCCAATGATGAATTGCAAATTCCAGTCTGCAAAGCGGTCAAGCAAGTTATCTGCCTGCCTAAGCTGTTATCTGCCTGCTACGAAATGGTGATGCGAAAGTTGGACTGAACAGAGGTTGTTACAATTGATGGCGAGAAATTAAACCACCAGAGGTTCGCCGATAACATTGTCCTTAAAGGTATTTCAACGGCAGAGGTTCAAAATATGCTGGATTGGACAGGGAAGGCGCCAAAATAGGTTTGAACGTCTACAAAGCTAAACCAAGTTTATGAAGTCAAATATTTGCCTTGCAATAGAATAAAACTTGGCGAATAATTAATAGAAGTGGAAAGATATCTTTATTTGGGACTAATAGCCAGGATAGGCAACAATCTGAAGGAGGAATTTCTGGAAGACAAACAGCCACTTGAAGTGAATTCAAAGAAATATCTGATATCCTAAAACCTTAAGCGAAAAACAAAAGCGAACTTGTTCAATTCTACAGTCTTAAAAGCAATAACATAAATGGGCGTCAACAGCTGCAACAACACAACGACCAATGGAGAGATAGATGCTCGAAATATCGCTTCGCAATCAAATGAAAAATGATGATATAAGACGAAGATCATTGCCAGAAGATGCAGTGACTGAATAATGGACAGAGAGTTTACAGTCGGTCGGTCATGTTGCATGCTTGTATGACATTAGATGGAGCGCCATAATATTGAACTGATTGGTATCTAAAAGTTCGTAAAAACCCAGGGGAAGACTGATTGGCAGATAGAAAAATTTTCTCAAAGCAAATCTTGGACTAACATGGAAAAGAACAATAGGGATGGATCGCTATGGGAGGATATCATGCGAAATGTCGTCGTGGAGTTGTCTGCTATAGCAAGGGCAGCACCCCGATTATCGACTTCTCAGTTTCTAAGGTATAAGTTTATAAATGTGATCTCTGTGATTTGAAATACTGATCTATCGGGACCTATAAAATACAAGGTGCTATCTACGATTTCAAAATGAGGCTCCTCTTAGAAACCAAAAGAGTTGAGAAAATGTGCGGTGAGCGTAGGTGCCAATTTTTGATTAATTGAGCATGAATTCCCCATTGCCGAAAGTTCACACATATTTCAGCTGGTTCGCTTCTCTTTAGTAACACATAAAACAATTTATAGTACAGAAATATGGCGCAAAAACTTCTGCTGATTTTAGTTTTTCTAAATCAAATATTGAAGATTAATTAAGCAACAAAAATGAAAAAATTAATTTTAAGGTATAAATAAACATTTTACGATACCACTTGATTGAATGCACAAAGTTGCCTATTTTATGGCTTATTTAGTGCGAAATATGGAGTGATAATTTATTTCATTTGCAGAAATAACTCTTTGAAGTGTGGATGCGTTTTTGCTATCTTTGAGAATTCTATCATTGTAAAAATTGTATAAGTATTAAATATTAAATATTAAATATTAAGAAATATCATTGTATAAGAAAAAAAGCTTTTTACCACCTAAAGTACACTCGAAAATCCATTTTCTATGATGATTTGTTGTTAATGTCACTGATTCAGGCAAATTGTAGTTAAAATCACCTAATAATTTTCTAAATTTTCTGTGAATTTTATTGCGTTGATCGCTTTAAAAAAAAAAATTCATCATCAAATATATTATGAATTCTATTCAATGCGTTTTTCAACAAACACATAAGAAAATGTGTATTTCTACGAGCATTTATGAATCGATTCAATGTGCACTAAATGAGCTTCGAGTATAGCGCAGCAAATTTCACGATTGAAGCGTTATGGAATCCCCATGTGACACTGAAGTGAGATTTGAGGCACGATAAAGAAGGAACGCTCAGATGTTGTTCGTTGAGAGTCGTTACGTACAACGCGTCATAGACAACGTAAACAAGTCGATATATCCCTATGTAACAAATATTTAATGATGTGGCGTGAAGTACTAGTCAAATAGCTTTACGGCATAAGGCAATCTCTGTGAATAGCTAATCAAATTTACGATCATTAGTCGTTAGGCTAACATCTCTCTTTCTCTCTCCTTCACCATTTTCTACTAAGGAAACTTGAGGATGAAGGAAAATAACAGCAAGAGAGCAAAGAGCAACAAAGAGGAAAATATTGGTCAATAATGGTTGAAAAATGAATTGGATAAAATTAAATAAGTATTAAATAAAATGATAATTACAGTTAAATAATGTTATATCAAACGGTTAAAAAATGAGCAAAGAATTACCTCGGCGCCCATCATTAAAATAGAATATCAGCTGATGATTTTGTATTGAAACAGTTATCGATTGTACTTATAATTCAGTTTGGCTTAGCAGACCGTTGCGTTGGTTTTTTTAAGGGAGGAGGGGAGGGGAAGAGGTTGCACTAAATAAATGAAAGTATTAAATGTCGTTTGAAATCTTTTGTATGCAGGATGAAGCAAGCGTTCATCTAATGAACCATTCCCTGCTAAGTTACAAATCCCTAACAAAACCTCACGCAGACGACTTCTAGTGAAATCGCAATAATACTCAAAGAAATACTGGTTTCACAAAAATTAAAAGGCGCTTTGATTCATAAAGTCAAATGATTTTTTGCATGTGTACTTATGATCGATAAGCATTTAAACTCTTGGTGTTTGATTAAACGACCAAAAAGTGTCGGCAATGGGGAAAATGAAGAGAGAAAAGGTAATCAGGTGGAAAAGCTGTTTCATCTTGAAGCAATATCCATAATTTCATCACGAGTCTATATAATTTCACCGTTAATTTAAATGAGCATATATATATCTCATTGTTTAGCTGCGTTCAACTCTTGCAAACTTGGATATTACCACTCTTAAAGCATTTTAAACTTTCTTCTTAAAAGTCGCAGTTTTCTCATCATATCTATGAAATTCAATGCAATTTAATGGAATTTTTGAGCGCATGGATAAAGTTATAGAGTATGGCAAGACATATGATATTCTTTGACCGCAAAATATTCAGAGCAACTCATTTTCTACTTTGAATAAATTGCAAAAGCTTTCTTAGGTGGAGGTAGCAAGTGAAGAGTATGGTGTATAACCTAGATAGTAAATAACCTATACAGATTTAGGCATTTGAGGTGTTGACGAAAATGTTTTTAATAGCATTCTCTTTACCCCGCCACAGGTCCCGAACGAAAAGACCTATTGTTGAGGTTTCAACAACGAGTCAAGGTTATTGAGTACTACGTTTAGTTTACAAAGTTATTTGTGCTTGTAAGTGGAATCCTCGGTTTTTTTGAAATAGAGCTCTCTGACAAGCGTTCGTCCGATTCCCAAAAATTCATAAAATGAAAGATCCAAACTATTTTTTTGTCTAATCTAAAATGATCTTTTAAAAATTTCATAACTAAAAAGTCATTTCTCCAGTCCTAGACTAATTCACCAAAAATACACTAACTAGTCTCGATATGCTTAGAAGTTGAGATCAGCGAACTTGTCATACACATGTAGATGCTTATCAGCTGATACCTATGGACCAAATAGATCGGTTTGAGAGATGCACAAAAATCACAGACTTTCTCCTTCCGTAGAAATAAAAATGAAGAACAAAGTTTGCAAATTACAAAAAAAAAATTGGACAACTTTTTTTGAGAAATCAGTAAGTAATTTCACACTATTCCCTAAAATACTAATCGAATGCTTTGCTCTATCTATATTCCACTGCCGTAATGTGGCGATTGATCTCACAATGGTCAAACAGAATGATAGAGTATACTGTTGATTAATTAAAGCGATTGCTGAAATAGAGATTTTTCTCAATAAAAACCTTTACTTATTATATATGTGCCTATCGATTTATTTATTAATAGCGTACTTGAAATTACAACAATTTGATATCTATCAGATTCGATGAAGTTGATTTAAAATCGTCGGAAGGAACAAGCGACAATTTATGCAATGCAGCGATGGGTGATTCAATAATCTTTTACATCATTCAATTCCTCTACATGTCAACCAAAATCAGAAGATACTTTTAGTATTTGGTGAACAATTAGTCAATTAACTGTTCAAGTATATTTTAAAAATAATTAATCTTAGAGCAATCCCTAAGTGATCTGAAGTAGCCAACATGAGTTTTCTCTCCTCCAAAAATTGAATATGCCGAATATTTTCCAAAAAGAGTTGAAATGAATATGATAGAGTGGATCTTGTATCAAATTGATAGATATATATAGGAAGAGACAGAATTATCGATATGTTCACCAATAATTGCTATAGAATGTAAACTAAGAACTATACAAATATGCAAATCATCAATAATAACTAAACAGGGAAAGAAATTTAACGAAATTTATCGTTGCAGTACCCACATAATTTCTCATAATAAATTCTTATTTAATATTATCGATTGATATTTCAGCGCATCGATAAGGGGTGATGCAAGGATGAGCAGCTAAATTAAGTAACTATAAGTTATGTTCGTTCGAGCGAAAAATCCTTAATGCGATTTATCCAAAATGCAAATTTACTTTCATATTTTATCTAAACATTTTGAAGTAAGATTAGTTTTTTGCAAAAACCGAATACATCGATGTATTTGAATACTTATTGTCAACAAAATCACTTATGAAAAGCTTACAGCGAAGCATATTTATTGAAAACATTTTTGATGCAGCTTGAAACCCATACTAGAAATAACCGTTTCATTTTGTTGATTTTTCTGACTCTTAAAAATTTTAATGGAGTAAAATATACACTCAACATCCCAGTATTCAAACTTATAAGGATTTTTTAATGAATCACTAATGATAATATGATGAATGGGATTTTAGTGATAAACATTCATGCTTAAAAATATTGGGAAAAAATCTATCATTAAAGTTCTGTTTTTTTTTTATGGAAGACCTGAGGAACTCCGGATCTCCTTAATGACTCTTGGTCCAGAACAATTTCGCTTTAACTACTGTATCAATCGCATCAACTGAATGAATGAAAATTATTATGATACGAAAGGAATATTTTCCATTATTGCAATGGACAATATGATTTATAACAAAGCATGACCTCAAAAGATATATGGCCATAGCCTTTAAACTAGAACACGTCATCTAATCGCTTCCAAGCATAATCCTAATGCTTAGTTAGATCTATTCATTAGAAATGTTTGTCCGCTGCCTTCATTATCTGTTAATAATAGTGTTTATTAATCACTCAAAATCTCTCATCTCATAATTAATAATCCTCGAATGCAAAGATTTGCATAAATCGCCTTAAGAGCATATGTTTATTAATGATAAGTAGATAACATATGCATTTTACATATCATATTACGTTTATTAGGTTGTCCCCCCTCAATTCGTTGCTAAGGGATACACAAGCATTGCACATTGCTTTCGTTAAGTAGAGTGCAGCTTTTCAAATGGGCATACTCAAGCGTATGCTTTAGTCGGCAAGAATTGCGCTCGCTTGCTGTTGTTACGCTTATATTATTGCTGATGATGTTAATACTAGTAATGCTTTTTCGCATCCTTACTGTGGTAACAGTTTCATCTTTTTTCTTCTATTTTTTATTTAGTCAGTTGCTCTTATGTTAAATAGAAAATTTCTCTTATTATTATTTCATTTTTAGCTTCTTTTTCAATGTAAAATTTTATCGATTCATTCTTCTCTAAAATTTCTTCTTTACGCAAAGTTGAAAGCCTCATTGATACATAGGGTTTTATTTTCAAAAGCATAAGGGCTTTGTTTTCAAGAGTATATTTTAGTATAATCGTTCAGAAAATTTTTGCGACAAGTTCCTGAAAATCATTCAACTAACAAAAAATATAAGTTTGTGTCGAAACATTACGGCACCTTTTCAAGTGCTGAAACCTTTTTTTAGCCGACTTTTTCCTTTTTCCTAGTCCATTTCTAGTCAAATTCGAAATGCTCTCTGCTCGTAGAAGGCAGATTTACTTTGCTAATATTATATCGACGGTAATGTCATGGAAAATAATTCTTTATGGTGAATAATATATTCGACGAGAGCAGCGTTATGTGCAAACGAGTGATTCCTTCCGAATCAGAAATGTAAGACTTTAGAAATTTAGAATTTCAATGGTGTGAGTGAAAAAAAAATAAAATATCGCCTAAAAGAATTAAAACTATTTCAAAGTGTAATTCGTTTAAAAGATTTTTTAATTAAATTTCATGTGCCTTAGCAATATCTCGAATCGTGTCAATGTGATTTCCGTTTCTTACTTCGCAGTAGTAAAGTTCAAACTTTAATAGAGTAAAGTAAGGCTTATTTGAGATAGTCGACTTGCTGCAATACCTAATGGTAATTGATGCTCTTGCTCGTTTTTTTCACATCGGAAGCTTTTTAAAAATCGAATATTTCGAGACACTGCTTAGTCGTTTGTGGCATTCTGCAAAAAAAAAAAGAAAAAGAAAAAAAGAAGAGAGATTACCATTTGATAAAGCGGAATTTATCAGATTATCTACCTAAAGTTACACGCAATCTAAAGCATTCTCTTAATTGAAACTGGTTAATGATGCATTTCTTTGAACTGTAAAATGTAAATAATCTCGAAATTTAAATATTTGATCGAAGAATTTGAAATGCGACAAAAAAAGGTTGGTACCTTTGCACAAGCTCACAAAATGTGCTTTTAAAAATCTGTTCATATGCTTAATCTAGTTTTTGCGAACTTTTTTTTATGGCGCTAAACTGCAACTTTTATAGAGTGGGCTTGCAACATCTTGTATGCACGGAAAAAAATTCAATCCTGCCATTTTTAAGAAATCCACATGTAATATGTAATAGAAAATTTTATAAAAAGTCCAATTTTAGTGGGAATGCGGAAAGTCCGTTTAGATTTTTTTCGAAAATTCACTCACAATCGTGCTGTTACAATTCTTTTGATTTTTACTTTTTTCCTGCATACTTTACCACCTTTCTAAACAGTGCATTAGAACAACAGAATGGAAATTTCTTTACTCAATTTTCTAGGTACTGATAATGGTGCACTTGTTCTACTTCTTTTTTTTTTCTCATGAGGAACTAACTTACTGTAAATAACACCACATAGATTCTACTAGTCGTTAGATATCTACGAACTTATTAGCCATTCGGCAATATCGGCATATAAATATGGCTAATATTCCTCTTATTTCATGTATCATTTCAGTATCCTGCTTTAAAGACGGCAAAATTTGCATATCAACTGCAATTAAAAGCTTCTGTTTAATCATTATCACATCTCGAAATTATTTAGTAAATAAATATAAATAGATGAATATATGAAAACTGTGATTAAGATTATTGTTCTAAAAGACAGATGGCAGCAAATAGTCACAAAAGTATGGTAATAAGACTAGACGATCACAAGAAAAGTTTTGCAACTTGAATATAGTCAAGCTCAATGCTCATGTAAGAGAAGTTGTGCATTTCATTTGGTGGAGGTGATCTGTTAAGAAGCATTATATAATAGTAATACCGTTTCATCATAGAAAGAAGTATTCTGTGATGATATGATGAAAAAATAGAATAGCCTATTTATTATGCCGATTTCAACATTTATTCAAAGAGAAGGACTTTAGTTAGGATCAATCGACTCTAATATCTCATTCCTAACATTTTATGGTACTCATTCCTTCAATAATGTGATTATATTTGCGAGGAAGTTTGGCCAAGATTGAATTGTTTGTAGTGTTTATTGCCACCTTGATAATATCTTTTGATTGCTGGCACATAGACATAGGCGAGATAGCGAGAAAATAAGAGAGAATGAGAAAGAATGAAAGGAAACGAACACTGAACGTTTGGGAAATTTTATTCTTAATGAGAGTTTCAATTCGTTGATGTGATTCGTCAATATGAACGTTAAATGAATGGAGCGCATAAATGGTGAAATATTTTAACATTCATATGCTTCCTTGAATATTATTTTTATTGGAAAAGAAGATTTTGATATACTGATGATGTCGATCTTTGAACTCGAAAATTTTCTTTTTTTTTTTGCTGATTATCATAAAGGCCCAATAGACGAAGAGATCTTCAATTCGAAGGAACACCCATTTTAGAGAATTCATCTAATTAAGAAATTTTGAGCTCATCATCGCTTTGTGGACTTCACACACAACAATTCCTAATTAAAAATTAAAAAGATGAGAAAGGAAGTGGTCTTTGAAGACATATAGGGTAACGAAAGATGTAAAACCTTCCAAAATCATATACAAAAAGAGCGAAAAATCCTCACCAAAGAAATCTAATTTTTATATTGCATGTACGTTTGACGCATTTGAACTTCAAAAAAAAAAATTTTTTTTTCTGAAGAGAGCATACATTTTCTAGAAAAGTCGACTTTAAGCATTCAAATTTTCGTGCAAATTAAGCCTCAATGAGGTGATAACATTCTAAACCAAAGTCTTTCTCTTTTTCATCGTATTTATAGCTTTGGAAATAAACGAATTTATGGGCTTACTGATGAGATCACATTTTTGTACAGAGGAATTGCAGTGGAGAATAGAGTGAGGGAGGATGGCAAGGGAGGAGGGGAAGGGGAGAGAGGCTAAAACTCACTTCAACAAAGCGTTCATATTTATGCTAAAATATAAATGAATATTTTATAGAGATTGCCAATTTTGACTAAATTACAAAATCTGTCGATAGTTGAACGAAAATGTTTGATTATTTAATACGTTGGAATAGTTGATAAGTTTTTGTGATAAGAATTATCGCTTCGATTGGTGAACTTTTCGAATTTTGCGATCGGAATTAACATGTTTCCCGATCCCTTGAGACTTTTCTTCCCTCTTTTTTTTTTCGACGATAAAAATATGCTGAATTCATAGAATTTTGAGGCAATTTTGCGGCTAATTTTTTTTTCTTTCACTCTTAATATATTTCACCTAGTGCAAATGATATTAAATAAAAATATATTTCATAAATAAATATTTCAGTAAACCTTTTGAGAATTATTGATATTTTTTTGAGTTTTTTTTTTACAAAAATTCATCATTCTAATGGTAATTATTTGTTGTTATGTTGTCGATTAGTTTCAACTTTCAAATTGTTCATTAAAAAAGCAAGAAGAAGAAAAACGAACTGTTCACTAAACAATTGACGTAGTAATGATGAAACTAATATTTTTTAGTCATATGACATTTTCAAATATACTACAAAGCGAAGCAGTTTTTCACCCACGAATGTTTAAATCAATCAAACTCTAGCTTCTGATGCTAACTCAGCTGTTGTCTTGCTTAGATCTGTTCTCGAAAAAAGTTCATCTTTCATTTTTTCTTCATTCTTATCTCTCGACTCATCTTGCTCATGTGTTCAATTAACGTTCAAATGAGAGTAGTAAATAATCGAAAAATATGGTTCATAGAAAATAATAAGAATTTACAAATATAGTTTGGGAAATTTTTATTTAAATTGGTTTTTTCTTTCCCACTAAGGGTCTAAAATTTTCTTTCCAATTGTATTATCTCATCAATCCAATAAATTGTGAAAGCCTTCCAACGAATTTTATTCTAGCGGTCGTTTCAGAAGAAAATTTTCTGTCATATTTCCAATGCAAGATAGTTTTCCTCAGAACTGTGGCCAACTTTTATGGTTAAAACAACTAGCGAAAAAAGCATCTCTTTCATAGGAAAGATAGGAAATTCAATTCTGATGAAAATAATTTCCGGTGATGATCATCCATAACCGAATAATTTTTCTAATTATGTTATTTCACTTGCAACCTAAAAGTAATCCTGTCGTCTTATAAACAACCTTTAAAAAATTCTTTCTATATTTTTCTAATGAATTTCGCAAAACGCTTTACTAATTCCTATCATTTCCTTCATAAAATTTCATCAAACGCATTAGAAGTCATTAATCAATTTTATTGATGATTTTATTGTCAACATGCATTTTTATTCGTAAAAAAAGAACATCGATATTTCTCTGATAATTCCTTTAAATATGTTCTATTTCTATGCTTCACCAAAAAATATTCATGTTTATATTTCTTTTTACAATTCATTTCATCTCTGATACATCGAACGAGCAGCTAAAACCGTCGCCATTTCAATGCTATTCTTTATGGAAGCTTCATCTTATAATCTCTCTTGATGCTATCTTCTCCAGACTTCCTTTGCATTTCTTTCCGATATTTCCGATATTTCTCTTAGTTGAATGGTTTGTTCTTATTTCTTCTCGAGAGAAAATGTGACATATTGAATCTTAAAAATGCGTTTTTTTTCAAGGATTAGTTTCTCTATAGCGAATGCGCTCATGAACGAAGAATTTTGAACGACTTTAAAGGGATTAAGAAAAATTGTGAAATCAATGCAGTTTGGCTTTCGCTACGAAGAGCTCATTTGTCTGCATTGTGTTGAAGAATTCTCCACGAAGTTTTCGACTGTACTCTCTCAACTCGGCAAAACGACAACGCTCACATTCAACTCTATGAAATTCTTTACTTAGAATTGTTTAATGAAGAGAGAATGACGAAGATTGGTCAAATTTATTGTCTAGTTGAAATTTTTTTATGACTTTACTTAATTGACCCATAGGGTCAATTATATTAATCAAGAGTGGACCCTACTAACCCATAGGAGAAGATAATAATTGAGCTTTATTCATAGTGAAACCGGGCATAAAGCATGCTGACCTATATTTATCAATATTTCTTAATGTTGAATGATGTACGCTCGGGAGCAAATTCTTGGAATGATGGAATCCGGTGCCGTTAAGATTCCAGTGGTCGAAAAGATTTGATAAATTCTGCAATAGTAGGAAATGATAACAACAATGTACAATTGGTTCGGTTAGCTGTATGTCAGCTAATAAATGTTTCATACATAATTGTTTTTAAAAGTATTATTTCATAGATTAATTTCAGTCGTTGAAGCTGCTCTACCAGTCACTTTTTCTGCTCTAAAATTTTTTAATTGAGCTAATATTAGTATTTATCAATCTTTTAATAGAAATTCAATTCAATAATTATATAGAAATTGTTTTTCAATAATTATATTGCGAATAAATACCTTCAAACGGCTCAGTTCTCACTTAATTTGAAGTATCTTGGTGAAAAATAGTTATTCATCAAATAATAATTAAATATTTTTGTTTCACAAACTTTCTAAGTTCTTTGTAATATCCCTATTTCGATTCTGTTTTAAGCCTCTCAAGCATTCCTTTTTTTAATCTGAATAAAGCATGCAATGGAATATGATTTTTGAACTTTTCAAATGCATAATGCTCTAGAATAAATAGAATCAATAGCGTATATTATTCGAAGTGATCGAACATTAAACATTTGACCGTCATGAAGATTGACGCTGTTTTCCATATATTTATATGCATAGGTAAAATGTTTGCCTTTCATTCATGCACAAGTGCAGCATAACTTTAAATATGAGGCAGGTAATGGACGTAGCCTTATATGTTACGAAGAATGTCACGCTTTTTATTTTACTTTGTAATTTTAGTGGTTAACGTAAAGCTGATATATCTTTCAACCCATTTAGGTAAAATTATTTTGCAGCGCTCCAAGCGTGTCGTTTATATTATTTAAATTTAAATAAGCTTTCGTTTTCTTTTAATAAAGTTACTAGCGAATAGTGAAAAAACTCACACAGTATTTCTTTCAAATTATTAGCCCTAAATAATCTTTCATTTCATTCCTTAATAAGAAATTTTATGCAAATTTTCCATTGATTACTTCTCATACTTCTAGCTATTTGTATATGAACATTTTTCTGAAGAAGTCCACCTTATGAATGTGCAATCGCTTATTCCCTCATTTATGTTATTATTGAATTTGTCGCATTTACTCATTTCTTCAATATATTTCATATAATTTAATTTCAACGCTCACATACGATGGTTGTGTTGTTTTCGATTTTGTGCATGCTCAATATTAACATTGGCAGTGTTGTCGGACTGCTTTCACTGCTGCTCGAAGAGGACGGAAGGAATAGAGGGCTGCTTGTGGCAACGTTCGGTGCAATTTGTGGATGTGTGACGCCCTCTTCATCCCGCTCATCCTCGGCACGGCTGTTGTGAGTCAGTGCAATGCGCTTTAACGATCATTCACTTTGCACAAATGATGAAGCTCTAGATGTACGTTTGGTGGCCGCCGAGAAAAATACGCCTCTATTCATACTTATTAAAATTGATAAGATTGAAATAATATGTTGGACTGGAAAGTAATGAGAAAATTGAATGAATATAGGGTGAAATTATTCGCTTCTCTAGTGATGCCTTCGCTTTATTCGAGACAGCCCCACTCATAAATTAATTGACCAACTAATTAGCAAATTGCTTCAGATATCCGAGCAAAAAAAAAAAAATCTGAGATTACATATGAGAGATGCAATATTCAACTCGAAACTTTGAATTTCTTCATGAGTAGAAAAAAAGATCATTTTTCGCTAGGTTTCTTTCGTCTCAGAATAGAGAAGAGCTTAGAGAAGTTTCCTCTCAAATGAATTTCTTAAAATCGTCATTTAGCAAATTTGCCACATTTTTTTTACAGTGAAATGAATTAATTGTCTTTATCGAAATTAGAGAATTATGACTGACGGTTTGTAATGTATCGCATTCGACTGAGAGGTTTTGAGAGAATAGTTTTAATCAAATAATACGTTTTTCGACATTATTCCCATTTTTGCATTTATTTTTCCATCTATTAGCCTAATCAATGAAGTGAAAGATTACTTTATATTTGCGTATTTTTAATGTTTTCCGGATTTTTATTATTTATTTGTTTTTGCATCAATTGATAGATTATATTGACGCCTCCCATATGATAATTCTTCTACGGCAACTTTTCTGCATATATATATATATATATATATATATATATATATATATATATATATATATATATCCTTTCGAAATTTTGCCTTAGAAATTTCTGAAACCATGAAATTTACTTAATCTAACCTTTCTATGTTATGTTTAAGATGATTCATCAATTTTTTAAAATATTGAAATGCCCAAAAATTTCTTATGCATCTCATATCGATTGAGCTTTCACTATCACCGTTCAGGCTATAAAATAATGAATTTTTTCTGAATGATTTATTGAATAATTGCTATCAATTAAAGAATAATGGCATTATTTTCCATATTTTATTTTTTCGTTGATTATAAAGTTAGTTGATTGGATAGGCGAAATTCAAAAACGCATAACATGAGAGCTTCTCTTGAATATTTCTCCACTTTTCTTTCGAAACCAGGAATATTGCAATGTTTTATTCAGTGAGGCTAAATGAGCAAAAAATTTATAGATTAGTTGAGCAAAGTTCTATCGGCTAGATAGATATATTAATATCGACTTTGTACGAGTAACCTTTTAATGTTTTTACCACATGATTCGCTAAATTTTTTTTCTCACATCTGATGTTGAATTCCAGCTTCAACAAATATAAGAAATGCATCTGTCCCCATCATTTAATAAATGGAGAGTAGCAGATGTTTATTTGGAAAAGAGCGCTAAAATAGGGCGGATGCACGTTTACCGTTAAAGTACCATCATAAAACTAAGTACCATCATAAAGGCATTTGATAATTCAAATTGCTCTTTATTTATTCATTTATTTATTTATTTCATTTTTACTCATGTTGGCGATTTTTTTGCCAAAATTCATTACGATGATAATATGCCTGCGTTTGTCTGCTTATGCCCGTCTGTCTGTTACTAATCTATCTCATACTTTCAACGCCTAAACCACATAAGCCACGGTTATGCAATTGAGTGCATCCCATTTCTCATTACCGTTCACTATTTTCAAGATAAGACATTCATATTTATAAGGCCCATAAAATTTGAAAATTAAGTTTGCTTGGGGTGTTTTTTGAGTGTTATTCAAAATTTAGTGCAGAATTTATGCAACCGGCTGGTTTGTTAGAAAAGCAGTTCATCAAGTACAATTCACTGCTTTTTTCGTTTTTTTGTTGTTTTTTTTTTTTTTTTTTTGCACAACTGTTCGAATTGATGGGCGCTGACGCAAGTGCAGCCTTTCTTGGGCTTCCCAACTATTTCTTCCTTTAAGTCACGTTTGATTGCGTGATTGAAGTACTTCCAAAACATTTACGCTTAACTGATAGTTGTTTCAAATATTTCTGAAGCCTTTTTTAAAATTTTTTCTATTTGGTTTCAGTTTTCTCTGTTCTTAACTTTTGAAGTTCAATTTTTTCCATTTTGTTTCTATTCAAGGAAGTATTTTAAGTTTAATTTCAATTTTTCCAGTTAAATTATTTTCCATCAATTTCGGCTAAGTTTAATTAAACGAGAAAATTTTAAAGTAAATGTAAACTTCGTAAACCCCTAAGTACAAAAGCAAAAAAATAAAATTGTTGTTGATGGAAAAGAAAAATCGATAAGCAATTCCATTCTCATAAATCGATGAAAAGGAAACGCACTTATTATAGTACTAACTGGGGATGTATAATTTGACGATAATCATTGTATAATATTTGTAAATATCATAAGAATGAACTGGTGTGGTTTATAATTTTTTAAATTCAGTTATGTCATAACTTTTATGAGACAAGAACTCAATTTCGATAGCCTATTATTTATTGTGGTCATTCTATTATTTATTGTGGTCATTTTTAGAAGGAAAATTTTGGCTGCCATTATGGTCACTTCAATAATTTTAATGAACCAATCAATCAACATCAACTTAGACTTCGGTTGAGGTTTATGTTCAGATTTACACTAACTAAAGAAATATGTCGATTTAAAAATTCGAAAAATCACCTTTGAGACAGCATTTCTGCATATGTCCTTTCTGTGAAAAAAAGAGCAATTGCTTTTGAGTGAATGTCGTCGATTTGTACCGAATTCATCATTATGTAAAATGTGCAATTATATTTATTCTTAAAATCGACTTTAGTAGGTAGCGGAAATTGACATAGTAACATTTTTTTTTTCAATAGGTCTACTGAGATTCGAAAAAGCATTTAAATATTGAAGCTGATGTTCGAATATAATAAAAGCCACTCTATTGTGCTCGATCGAATAAAATGGCGCAAATGGTATAGCACTCTCACTTTATGCTTAATGTGTGCTACTGAATAAATAAATCAACGTTCAACGGATAGTCGGCATTTAAAATTATTGAAAGATCTTTCGATTTGAAAAACTAAAAAGGGTGAATCGAAATTTCCGAATCTAGGAAATATGTCACTGAAATGCTATTCAATATTCTTTTTTTTTTTTTTTGCACAAATCGTTAGGAACTCAATTTGAACACATCGATAAACGAAGTTGAAATATCGCTCGCTTGTAACGACATTATTTCCATTGTGGAAATAAAAAGAATTGCCTATCGCGACAGTGCTATCCTATATACTAAACGCTCTTAATGAGATGACAATTGAAATCTCATCAAGTGAGGCTTTTATATTACTTCTTATTCGAATGTAAGCAAAAAAAAGAGCATTATTTGTGAAACAAATTGATGATCTTCTAAAATATACGTGAGCATTCGCTTGACTTTATAACTACTTATTTTAAAGGTGTAATCGAAAGTTTCGCACAAATGATTAGAATAAACGTCTAAATGTGAAATTTGAAGCTTCTTCAACTATTAAAATAATCCTCGATTTTAATGAAATCATTGATATATCTCAATCTTATACAATTTCAATTTATTTTTTTAATTGTTAAATTAAATTAAATTCCCGACAAATATTTCATGCTCTACATTTTTATGCAAGCCTATTTTTCAATTTGCCGACTGGAAAAAATGCGCAATTTTCCATCGTTTTACTAATATTGGCATGTTGCAAAAAAAAAAAGCAGCTAAACGCAACTAGAGCTATAAATAAGCAATCGCTTATATCGAACAGTTCGTCTAGCGTTGAAACGAACGATTCAATTCCTTTCGAAGTACTTCATTTTCAGAGAGCAAATTAGTGGATTATATAATTGAGTTGTGAAACGAAAGTAATTTAAAGTGAAATTGAGTTATACACATGAATTACTTTCTCTTAACAGTTTTTGACACGATATAAATGCATTTTAACGAATTTTCTTCCTGCAAAAGTAATGCGCGAATGAATTCTCAGATTGTCGTAAAAATAAAGAGAGACGACCGTACAAACAGACGTATAGAGTGCCTCTGAAACGATTTTTATAGAAGATTTTTTTTATTCAAAATATTTTTTTAGTTATTCAAAAAACTTTTAGAAATATTAGCTTTGTGCATTTGCATTGTGTGGAATAGCTGAAAAGCTGGACACAAAAAAAAAAATTCAAGGAAGAGCAAGCAAAGTTTTATAGGAAGTTTGAAGTTAAGACGAGCAAAATGAGTTGAATATTCTTATCTTTCAATACATACGATTTAAAAATTTCATATTCATTTGCGATTTTCGTTCCTTTTCTTCGTACTTCCTTCCCTAGTCGTAATGATCAACTGCAGTTCATCTTATATGATGCAAATGATTAGATTTCTAGAACGGAAATATTTTATTCATTCGACTTTCTATATGAATAGAAACACCCCCACTTCCCACTCCCTCCCATCCCCCCCCCCCCGGAAAAAAGCACGACCAGCAAAATTCACTCTTTGTAATAAATGCACTTAAACAAAAACAAATGTTGTTTCCTTATAAGATTTTCAGTTCGTCAACCATCTCTCATTGTCAAGATCAAAAATAAGCGCTTTTGTTTGTTATAATAATTGAAAGCGTTATTCTAAGCCGATCGAACAATTGTGTTCGTTATAAAATATGTATAATGAAAACATTTTTCATTGTTTCGATGTTTTTATTTTTCAATCTGTATTTTTCAAAACACTTGTTAAGGCGTATTTTCAGTGCTGTTGAAAGTACAAAATTGTGTCGTTTTTTCAGTGCCGTATTGGAAGTGTATGTCAACATACACCTATATTAATATTACATATACACAAACACACACAAACACAAACATATATAAAAATATATACACAGACACCTATACAATTGCATAAATGCAACATATATGCAATTATATGCGCGCATGAGCACTGACAAAATACCCCTTACCCACCCCACTCCGCCCCCCCCCATCCCCCATATGCCTCGTTGTTCGTTAAAGTAGTATTGGCTAAACTACGTCAGCCTCGTTTCATTTTTTTTTTTTTTCTCTGGAAGCGTTCTCTAACCAATTTGAATGAAGACATCTCGAAATGACACACTCGTTGTTTCATGCCACCTGCATCCAACCAGTACTGATCTTATGCAATCATCATTGACGCATTCTGATTCTATTAAATAATCTGAACGATAAGATTAGGTGTCATATAGGTGAGAGAGGGCAACGAGAGGAAGAAGTGGGAGGCTTGAAGGTGAAAAGTCAGCACTCACAATTCTTTGACCACCTATAGACAAAAGAGACAATCAGCTGTCATCGAAGGAAAAAAAAAATTGTTAGAAGCTATATAAGGACTTCTATTACTTCTACACCCTTGGAAGTCTACCTCCTCCTCCAATCTTGTAGTGCTTTTCGGCTAAATCCTATCTTTTAATATTGTGAATGTTTCAGAACACTAGATCATTAAATCTTTAGAACTTCTAATACAAAAAATATCCCACGAGTAGTTTCCAATTACTTTTTTTGGAAATCTTACTGGCAACAAGATGAAAAAACCTTCTCTGAGTGTGCGGGTTGTGTTTGCGAAAGCATCGCATAGTTGGAAACTCATAGATAAGGTGGAATATATCAAAATTTGAAATATTCTTATTTCATTAAATGATACGTCCAAGTAGTCTTTTAAGTGATTTCATATTTAGATCATAATGACCCATAAATGATTCAAAATTATTCCAACCTGATGATCACTAAGAAATTTGTCCGCAAATCAGATCGAACTCTTCACTTGAGTATTGCTTACTTCAGGAGGTTTATTCAGTTAAGTATAATTAAGTATATCAAATTTGAAAATGTCATTCGTTTTTTCGATTTCTTTTTTTAAGCTCAAATTTTAGAATAAAATATTTCTTTTTCCGTATAATACATTGAATTGACGAAAGAACAGGTAAAGCTAATGCCAAAAATTAAAGTGTTTGGAACATATCATCGTGACAATTACTGACTATTCCTATTTTTGAAATATCCGAGCACAGAATTTTTTTTTTTTTCATCAGAAAAAGGTGACAGCGAACTTCTCTTCCTTCAGGTTTTCGCCTCATTGATTGTTAGAAATTTTTCCTCACAATGTGGTTTGGAATTGTGGCTCTTTCATCACTAATTTTTTTCTCCTCGATATTTTCTCCTTCATATACAATGAGAATGACTAGTGATTGTCAAACAAAAATTGCTCTTTCATACTGATAAAAACAATAACACATAGAAGGACATATACAATAAAATTTATCATTTATTTTTGTTCCTTCAGAATTTATCTGTCAAATCTGCTTTCCTTATCTGCCTCCTTCTTTTTCTTCCCATTTTCTCTCCTTTCCCAACTCTTATCGAATATCTTAATGCAACGTTTTTACGTCTCCGATAGGGTGACACAAATTTGCTTTGAGTGAAACTTGTAATATAACTTGAACGATTGCTTTCATTTTGAGATACTTGATTGCACGTCAGCATTTTCAAGAAATATTCATGTGGAAGTCTTGATGAATTTCCGCTTATACGTTATCAGAAAATTTATTGCAAACATTAGCAATTCAATGCATTAAAATAGAAAATATTGTTCGACTCAAGCTTAGCGGTACATATCGGTTCGTTGCGTTTCGAATAAAAATCAATTGAAGAGTTCCTTCTATTCTAATCTATTCTTTCTACCTTTGTAAATAGTAGAATAATTTTTGCCTAGCAGAGTAAAAAAATTTTTTGCAGTAATTCTTTTCTGTCTCTTATTTCCGGGTCGTTTTATAAATTGAATTAAAATTACACATTTATGTTGTAATATTTAATTTCTACGACTAGTAAATGATGATTGATCTAAATGGATCATGTATATGTGCTGAGGGTATAAAGGTCATATGGTAAACAAGTTGGCTCTAAGAGGGAAGGATTTTAGTGGGGAAAATGCTCTTGGCGCTGTGTAACACCAATGCCACAAAGCATTATCGATCCATCCCAGCATATACACACACACAAACGCATACACACACACACAGCCTGATCGCTGCAAGAGCTTCCAGGCTGAAACCCGGTTCAGCATTCACCACCCATCGTCCCGTTACGTTGTACTGAACAGTGCACGCGCCTGCTTTCTCCGCTTCTCAGCTTTTCACACATTCTCGGGTTATATTCTGTGTCAACAATTCTGCTTCCCCTCTTTACGTCATAACTACCAGCCGTATGCGAATCGACCGGCTGGCAATAGCAAAATAAATTAAATTTATATTCAGTCTCGTCAAATTCACTTAACTTTGTAAACTTTGAATATATTTAATTGATTGTCGTATTTTTTTTTTTAACGTGATGATTACAGTCTGTTTTAAGATCCAAATTTTGGATATTTAAGTCTCATCTGTTCGTAAAAAAAAAGAGCATCTGCCAGATAGAGGACGCATATATATGCAAATAGATATTTGCGATAATCCTCTTTACAAATGTAAATTCACAGAGACGAACAAAATCGCAGAGCTTCGCTTCATAGAACGAAGGAAAAAAAAAATGGACATGCCATTCGTTGGTTTATTAGGAAACTCGTATGTAACAAAATTGATTTTCTAGCAGTGGTTCTTTGAAAAGTTACTTAACTTCATTTGAAAAGTTGCATCAACATTAACATATTCTAAATATTTGTATTAAATATTCTAAAAATTCGGAAAATCGTCTTAAAATACCAAATTTTATTCAACTAACTTTCGACGCTGTTTGTATTACTCATAGACGATTATCGTTCACTTTCAAAAATCCTCATGATGAGTCTCTCATTCATCAATTATATTACCTTTCGATCTAATTTATTGATGTTTTAACGCCTAAATTCATTAATCTAGAGGATATTGCGTTAAAATTTTCTAAGCATTTGATAGTATCGCATTATTATCGAAGGCATTCAAATTTTTAATTCCAATCAAAATTTTTCTTTCAAACAACATTAACATTTTTGATAACTAATTATATTAATAGTAATCAAAAAAAAATCAAATAATTCTTTAATTTGTAAAAAAAAAAAATTTTACATTTTCCAATTTTTTTCACAATATATTCTCATATGTAAGTAAATTATATTGTATTTTCGATGATATTATCGTTTACTAGCCTATTTAAATTCGTTCTTTTTTGGTTTCGATCAGAATTTTGCCTTATATGATATATCGCAATATTGTGGTTTTCATTTTATGTTTGCTCATCTCATTAATCACCATTCCTACTCTAGTTGCATGAAGAAATTATCCATCACATTTTATCGGCTATTCCCAAAGGATTGTTTGATTTTATTCGCTTTCGCAATAATTTTACATACAGTGCAACAAATTTTTTTTTATTATTTTAGCAGTTGAGAAATCAAAAACCCCTAGAAAATTTACTCATTTTTGCTTTATTTATATAGGCAGCGAATTTCGCTTGATAATGGGAAATTTTCTGAGAAAAAAAAATGGAGGGAGTGAAATTTCGAAACAATAAGATTGAAAAGAAATTAAAAATTTGACAGATTTTCTAGCTTGTGATCCACCGAAATTTGCTGGAAAAAAATATGTAAATAGAAGTATCGATGAAGGGAATTTTCGAGAAACAATAAAGCGATGACGTCATGCTTGAAAAAAAAACTAGGTCAAACAGAGGTCACCACCCACGATTTCAAACTTTCCACATTTCTTGAACAACACTTAAACAAGCAGCTCTTCTATTTTGAAGTTGATCAACAAACGTTGATGTGCACATCTCGTTACCCAACATATGCAGCTGTATTAAAACTCAACAGGGATGCTGTTTATCGTTGCGGTAGGCCACTATTTTTATATAGTGCAAATTGTTTTAAATCGCCGATTTATGAGTTAATTGTGAGCATCTATCGCACCTGAAAGGTGAGAAGGTGGGAAAAGCGTGGAAGTTTGACTGCTTGAGAGGGGAAGGGGGATATAGATGGTGCCGGATATTTTGAATACAGCTTCCGATTGGCCTCAACTAGGAAACTATGACATTTTTGAACGGATTTTCTGTAATGCCCACAGACTCTGCCTTGAATAGTTCTGTGAAAAAAAAAAAAACAAAAAAACAATGTTTTCGATTTTTGCCACTTCTCCACTTATAATCACTATTTTTTCTTTGGGATCTATGCAACGCAATTTCATCACTTCAAGAGATATCAGAGTGCATCAAAATTAAGCCCCAAATCTGAGGATATCGAAATCGGGTGGCAGTGTTTCTTTAGCCTCCGATTTCGATCCTTTTCGTTTCGGGGAATAAATATAGGACAAATCTATTATGGCTAAAACTGTCATTTTGCATACAAAACCTATTATCTAAGGAAATAGCCGTTCCATTTGAATTTTGACAAAATTTGCTTGATTTTCATCAGTAACATGTTTAGTTAGATAGCTACATTAGCTAAAGAAAGACATCGGAAAACAAAACGACATATTAAATAAAAATTCTAAAAATGTTAAGGGCTTCTTTTTAAATAATATTTTCATTATATACACTTTCATTCATGAAAATCCTCTTCTTCCTTCCTATTCTTAAGTTCTTTTCTCATTTATGCAATGAGATTCGAAATGAGAGAGTTTTTTGTGTTGTCAATTAGTTTTGAAATGATTGGTTTTTTGTTGTTTTTTTTTTTCAATAGTCTTGGTATCGTTTTCATTACTGAAGGTACCATTTTTAATTTCATCATTAATTTATACTTTATAATATGCAAAAATAATTTCCACTTTTTTCTCTTTATTTTTAGAAAGATTTTTTGCCAATGCATGAAGTTACTTAATATGATTTAATAATAGCAATTTCATGAAACGTATTAATTCTTTTATGGCACTGAATGTCTATTCGAGGCAATCGTAATTAAATTCAACTTCTGCAGATGGATGCTAGATTACCTATCGAATTCAGCAAATTCATATTTATTTGGCGGAAAAATTTTCCATTTTATTATTTTCGCATCAGATTCTTAATAATTTGCCAGCAACAATTTTTCTTTTTTATGCCTCCAAAGGCAATGAGGCAATTCAGAATTTTTTTTTTTTTTTTTTTTTGTGGAACACATTGCATCTGGCAATTGCATCATTTGTGAGCATTCGATATTAATGCAAGCATGAAAAGATTTACTACCGAAAGTATTCGCTTTGAGGTGTCTTTTCTTTTTCGCTTTCCACCTGTAGAAAATGCCACCTGTGCATTGTACAGATGTCCACCCTTCTGCACACGACTGTGATCATTTTGTGGCTTTTTTTGGTATAATTAAGGAATGAACTGCGTCGTCCTTCCCCTTCCCTCCTGCTCCTGTTTAGTGAAGCCATCCTTGCCATATTTCATTATGAGGTAAATAACGGTACGCTTTGGGTAGTTAATCAAAATTGCTCTATTCGATGAGCAAATATTGATATTTTGTCACAACCGGCCAATTTCCAAAATATTGTGCACAACTTGCGGATTTGAATGAACTCACTTTCGCATTGCAACCTTATAATCTTATAGCCTTGTTTTAGGTTTTTTTTCATTTTAGGTGATAGAATGAGATGTGAAATTGATTCGCGAATCACGGTTCTCCTTTATAAAGATTCACTAAAATATTGATCTGACAATGGTCTACAGCACTATATAGCGCCAAAATTGATGCATTGCTGGAACCTTCTACTTCTACGACCACCATTAACATCAGAACTATTACTTACGACAGCGCGTTTACACGCGGGATTTCAATTTTACTTTCATAATTTTCTTTTTATTATAGTAGCTTTTCGATAACTACATCATAGAATAATCTTGACTTTCTTCATTCTATTCCTCGTTTTTTGCGTTTCCAGGTCCTCTTTTCTACCTCTATCTGTCTCCTTATTAAGCTGCCCTTTACATTGTTATGTTTCACTAACATTACAACTTTTTATCATTTGACTAACAGGGTTATGCGTATCGTTCTGATGATGGTCCGCGCATAACTCAGGTGCACACGTAAACGAATAAGGGCCGAAACGTGTACACCTTTCAAGTCTTTGTTCTTTTCTCAGGATATCTTTTTTACAAATTCGATCGATTTCACTACTTTCTGGTTCATTTATTTTATTCCATTTTGCATTTACAGTTTTTTATAATCTCATGTTTTTAATTTATGGTGCATTCATGGTTTTAAATAATTAAATAATTTTAAATAATTCCATACTTTTTCTCATATTTCGACTTAGATAATTTTGTTAATTTTTTTGTTAATTATATATATATATATATATATATATATATATATATAATGTATATAATGTATATATATATATATATATATATATCGGTCTTTCAGAACCAATGCACTAACTATAATAATATGCTCTCAACATTTCCGCTTCCATTGACTATATCTTTTATTGGTATCTATGGCATACTTGATATCTGTGAGTGTTGGTAAATCTACTGTCTAATCAATAATTGCTTCCTAGTAACGATTTTTTTTCGTTGAAGTCAATTTCCTAGAAAATTACGTTGTGAGGTGCTCTATTATTATTACGATTGATATATTCAGCTGATTGATCTGTAAACATCGTTAGTCGTACAAATATCTTCAATATATATATTTTTTTTTCCATTTACTGAATATTTTTGCACTCGAAATTTTGTCTAAATATATCACTTTTGATTTCAGAACGCTTTTTTTTCAAATATTAACGATAAATATAGAATACTTATTTTAATTTATTACAATTACTACATTACTATCAATATTCTATTAGTAAATACTCTTTGTTGTGTCCCAGTTTATTAGATATTCGCTTTATTTACGCAAATGTTCACTCTCAGTTGATAATTGTAAATTGTAGTTGCGTTAACTGCCCCAAACAATGGAAGATACGTGACAGCTGCGCAACATTACAATCGATAGGGCGGCACATTGTAACTACAAAATAGCGAAATTCGTTTTCTTTTTCTCCATATTCTCTTCATCTTAAGAAGCGTTCAAAAAGCAAAATTTACATCTAAAATTACAACGATAATGCATTGTCGTCGCAATGCATATCTATATCTACTACTCATTGATAACTAAAATTATCCAGGAAAGATGGGAAAGAAAAAAGAGATTAAGGTCTAGCTAGCTGAAGTTTATAAGACGATTTTTGTTTAGTGGTTAAAAAATGCAAAAGTATATCATGCATGAAGGAAGCGCCTTATCATCCTATTTACATTTAATGTATGATTCGACTACGTTTATCGATGATCTGACATCGTATTTGAAAATGTAAATTTTTTTCCCCTTGTTAAAGAAGAATTAAATGAGACATTTAAATATCATGAAATTTGAGCATTTTAAAAATCAGCCTTAAAGCACACTTAAATTTACATTCCACAAATAATGGTACTTAACTTTTTGTATCTGACAGTTTCATCGTGTGCCATGAACGTCTGATGACGCTTCATCTTATATTTTTCATTTCATAAGCTGATCTCATCTCGTTAGAACTTAATAGCATGCCATTACAATCATTCAAGGACTTGACGTCACACTATTTTAGTCGTTCTAGAACGACTTGGCGTCATACTATTTCAGTCATTCTAGAAAGACTTGACGTCACACTATCTCAATTATTTAATATTACAGTATTTCGAGCTCTTTTATTCTCGAAAACAATATGTATATGAGCGAGTTTTAGTTGCGCACTTAGAAGAACGAATATGGGATTAGCACAGTCTAATAAGCACTCACTTAATGAGTACCTCACATCAACAATTCATAGCAATATTCTTCATCGTTTATTAACCTTAATGGCCGTTTTTTTTTTCTTCTAATTCTTGACAGATGTATTAATTATAAATGACAATAAAAATTTATCCCAGTTCGAAAATCATAGAGAATAGAAAAGAAAATTTTGTCGATCTACTATGATTTATTTCCATTTATAATATTTCAATATGCTATAAAAAATTAAATTTGCAATAACTTTTTGAATTTGAAATTTTCTGAGTGTTTATTCGATGATTTTGCGGGGTTTAATTTTAGATGGAGGAGAGGAAGGGGTTAGGGTCAAACTGTGATTGAAATTGGTACCTCATGTTTGTGCTAAACGAATAATGTTCCCCTATAATCAGTGTATTTTTTTTTTCAATCGTCGATACAGATTCAGTTGATCATATTCGATATAATAAGATATCAGTAACGTGTTAAATCATATTTTTATAGTCGTATCAAATTGTGTGATGTATATTTTCGCATATATTTGAAATGAATTTTGATGGTTTTTTTCATTGATTTTTTCATTATGGGTAATTTTTTATAATTTATAGATGCATTCTAAAAAGAGCATCCTAGAAAGATGTATGGTGGAAAATGGCGGAAAAAATTAGACTAATGCTATCGTGGTTTATACATATTTTCATACCTTTTCACCTCTTTTTTTCGGTAACAGTTGTTACATTTCGATGTAATTGTGACTGAAATATTGAATTTACTCAATTCAATTCGATCATTTACGTAAATTTTGTATTGTGGAATTGCATAATATTGAAATCAATACTTAGAAGTAGATGAAAATCGGTTCATATTGATTGATATCATTGATGATATTTAATTTCCATATCAATTACTGTTCATTTATGTTGATCGATATCGCTATATTCTTCACTGTTGTGAATAGAATTAATCGTCGTTATCTTTTTTTTTTGATTGCTGTAATTTTTTTTTGAATTTAATTTTAGATAAACGGCGGCCAAATTGATACGGGTTTCTTTGTGTTTCTGTTAATGATTGTGCCGTTGCAACTATAGACGTACAATTATGACAAGCTCAAGTGAAGGTGAAATTCTTCAAGCATCACAAGTTATTCGTGAACGATGGAAAATTGTTAGTTGATTTATTTTTCTTAATGTTTACTATTCATTGTCTTGTTGAAATTTAATGCAGTGTTGATTTATTTCTCGATGTGATTTCGATGTGAAAATCAATTGCATCATGAATATGGTCTAGAGTAGTATATCTTAATCTCACGCTAGTCTCATTATTTCGTTGTGAACTTTACCAAAAACTTTCTTTAGTGCTTTCAGATATTCCTGGATAATTGTGTTTTCATTGAAGGATATTTTGCATTGATATACATGTTATGTTTAATTTCTGAAGTGTTGTATATGAGATGTATATAAGAGCATTGAGGAGGAGAGGGTGGGGTGGGGGGGGGGGGGGGAGGGGGAAAGGAGAAGGGGAAAATTGTTAGAAATCAAATCATGTTTCCAAAGTTATTCAACTGAACATTTTTAAATGCACTTATATTTCATTTAATATTTACAATTGTTCGAGTAATTTTAAGTAAATTTACATACAAAATTTCATTTTTGTGCCATTTCAAGATTAACTAATTTGAAAATATTCTATATCAAATATCGACCGAACAGTTAAATATACAATTATTTTACCACTCTCATTTCCTAGCATCTAATTTCCTCTATATAATATCTCATTTGCATTAAATGTTATGCATCTTAGGCAGTGAATTCTAACGATATGATACCATTCATAAATAATGAATGATTTAGGGAATATGCTCAAAGATGAGAGTTAACGATCGTTCGTTTATCGATGTGATATTCTAATCACTAAGTGATTATCAGTCATGTTTTGACTACATCAGAAATTTTTATTCGTTCATTCCTGAATTTTATTTTCCAATATTTTATATTTATCAACGTGCATTTAAAATGACATAGTAACTATGTGCTTTGAATTTAACAAGTTTTCGACATTCACAAGTGATATATTTATTAAAAGAGAGTTTCTTCAAGAAGCTGCGGTCTTTTCTCTTATTAATTGCTCTACAGTTTCACTTTAAAATCCAAATAGTGATAAGGAAAGTAGAAATAATGCATCAATTACAACATTACAATGTTATTTGAATCTGAATTCGGCATTAATATTAGTAAACTTTGTCGATTTATAGGTATTTTTATTCATATAGTGGAAAATGAGTTCATCTATTTGCATTCGAATGATGTAAACCGATTTTCTTTTATTGTACTTTTGCTTTATTTTTTGAAACGATTTAAGAAAGTTGTACACCGAACTTATACCTCTCAAACATTTCAATCTACTTCGCTAGATGAGAAAATAAAGTTTCGAATATTTCGTCGTTTAAATTTTGAAATAATTTCAATGTTTAAATTTTAAAATAACTTCAATTTTCAGAAGGTGAAAATAGGCGGCGGAGGATTTGGTGAAATCTATGAGGCGGCCGATTCACAAAATCACAATGAACGGGTTGCGGTAAAAGTAGAATCAAGTAAAGCAACTAAACAAGTATTAAAAATGGAGGTTGCAGTACTCAGGAGATTACAAGGTATTGTAACTGTTTTAATTTCACTCTTTAAAAATTTATTATTTGTATTTCAATATCTGATATTTCAATATTTGTAATCCTATTTCAATATCTGATATAAATTTAAGAAACATTTTTGCAAGTATTTCGATAGGAGATTAATTAAATCCGCCTAAGAAAATATCGAAAATTTCCTGAATATCTGCGCAGTCTACTATTTCTGTTTTTTTTTTCGCCCTGAAATAATGCGATTGAATGAAAATCTGAACGAAAATTTCATTAATGAAAGCAACAAATAATGTTTTTTTTTTCTTTCATGCAATCGGCAGCTGATATCCGACTAAATTTAATAAGCAAATGGGCGGTTTTGTTTTTTCAAATGTTTTTTTTTTCTCTAAGCTTTCATATGCACAAATTCAGCGAATGATATAATTCTTCATGAGCATAGGTTTTTTTCTCTTCGTTATTTAAATGAAACAGCGAAAAATAGCGAAACATTTCATTTTATTTCAATATTTTTATTCCCTATTGTGACGTATTTCTTAGAGATTGAATTTTCTATCGATTGTTTTTCTTTGATAATTTTAAATGGGTACTTTTCTCAGTATTTTAGTATTTGGGTCGAGTATTCTAGTGAGAGTGGTACTATAAGTGGTTATTCGTAGTTGATTTTACAGTTAGAAATTCAAAGCAGTTTCCTTTGAAATGATATGAGAAAAGAATGCAAAAAGCTTTTTTCAACTATGGTTCATATCTAATATCGTTTTTCATTATTTCACAAGAGATCCATTGAACTCTTATTTAATTAATCCATCTATTAGATTTTTACTTTATTACTTTTAAGTTGCTACTTACTCTATAAAACCTGATTTATATGTCAAATCACTCTCATATTACTCGTATTACTTACTTGCGGTCATTACCTAATTACTCATAATTATATAGAGGCTTAGTCGTAGAAAATATTCAACAAGAATTGCTCGACCAAGAAGCAGCTCTATGCTAATTGATAAAAAACGCCTACCTCTTTGAATACCTAGAGCTTATTTATGAGGTTTTTTTTACCGAATCTTATCTTATTGATGAAGGAGAATCAATGTCTATTTTTCGTTCGCAATCGATCTCTTTGCGAGTTTCTTTTTTGTCAAAATTGCCAATGCTTCATGTATGCTGCCTGGCAACTTTATTTCTTTCGATTAAGTTTCTTATTTTCCACACAATATATGAATGTATCCAATAAAAAGTTTATTCGATTTTCTAAGTCTTAAAATTTATAAAATTACTCAAAATTAATTATAAATTTTCTTACAGGCAAAAAACATGCATGTAAATTTTACGGGTGTGGACGTAACGAAAAATTCAACTATTTGGTGATGAGTCTACAAGGAAAGAATTTAGCCGATCTTCGACGTGAATCGCCACGTCAATCGTTTTCTCTTTCAACAGCAATTCGTATTGGTATTCAAATTTTGACCGCAATCAGAGAGATTCATTCAATTGGCTTCTTGCATCGTGATATTAAACCGGTGAATTGGAATTTTATCTACTTCCGGTTTTATCTTTCTCGTTGAATCTTTTCCAATAGTTTCTATCATTTCAAAAATATATTTTAATCGATAAACAAGTGAAGAAGAATGCTATAGGAGTTAATATGATATGCGTATTTGCATAATGATGATCTAATCAACCACTTTCATAAATTTGCACGGAAAAATTAGAAAATGCATAATAATGAAGTTACATATCAAGCGACTTGGCTGCTCATCCATCTATTTGGCTAAAACATGCTCTTTTCATGGCCCAACCGGTCTAGAACGGAAATATGACACATTTCAAATGCAAACATATTTTTCACCTGCGAATTTTTACAGGTGTTTTTTAGTTTTCTTGAGAATGATATTGGCAGTATTTGGAGAGTTCCAAGTGAGGGGATGGGGGGTGAGGGGTGAGATAGGGTGATGAAAATCTTCCTTTTCTTTCGTGCATAAAATATACTAATCATAATATTCAACGTTGAGAATATGATTGAAACTTTTAGAATCTCCCAAAGATGGTTTTCAATTTCTTTAAAGAATTTATATGCAATATTTGAGATTTTTTTATTACTATCGTTTCAAAGTTTCTTTCATTATGTCATCTCATAAATTATTTTCTATTGATAGTGAAAATTACTTTATCGACTTTATAGGTTATAGTAGATGTATAGCGTTTCCATCACGTTATTGCGATTTTTTGTGGAAATTTTGAGCAGTAAAAAAATTTTACATCTAAAAATTTATTTGAGCGTACAAATTTGAGCCAAAAAAAGCGAAATTCATTGTCACTCATTTGAAATGTTACTATAGGTGAAGTATTGAGTTGTTTTTTTTTTTTCTGAAATGAAATCTTCTAAAAAAATTTGTTCGTTTTTTTTTCTTTGAATGCAGTAAATTTAATTGGAAAATTGTGCGCTTAACAGGTTGATTTTTTTTTCCTTTTTGCCAATGCATAAATATGCTAGCTGTTATATTACTATGATTCATAAGTACAAGCGTGGGTCTGCCTATTGGCATCTGTTTCTTCGATTGACGGAAAAAATTCAAGCCTACATTTTTTTGCATCGGAAAAAAATAACCACTCGAATCGCTTCATAAAAACCTAGAGAAATATCCATATTAAAATGCTTGAAAACTACAATGTTTTTGTGTGATAGCTAAAGTCTGCAATGCACAGCTGTCTGTGGCGCATTTGTCCGTTATTGTCTGATTCACGTCAGCGGTTGTACGGTTGCATGTTTTGGCGCAAACTGAACTTTTAAAAAACATCGCTAAATCAGCGATTTTTAGAATTAGTGGTTTTTACGTTGGTGGGAATTATTAATTCGAAATGTTCGTTTAAGTTGTGCTGTTACTATGTCTGTTTTTCTCTTTTTATTACTTCCTTTGCTTCAGAGCTTGTTATCAAGCATAATATTAGCTTAATGTCATAGTTGGTTTCTCTTAGAAAAGCATTTTTTTGAAAATATTTTATTGATTCGAAACTGTGGGTTTATTTTATTTGAAGTATGAATAATCCGATCTTATTTTAATTTCATTTGCTTGCAATTAAAAAAATTATTCACAAAAAAATTTGCAGCACAAATTTTCATCCAACGATTCTAAATATCCGTGATTAGAACACAAACCTGACTTGATTTTATTTTACATTAGAAGAAAAAAAGCACCGAAGAAGTGCATTTGCTGCTGGATAGTTCGTGGGGCACATGATTGACAACGTCGTTTTGCTTACTTCTTCATGGAATTTTAACGTCGAAAGTGGATTGAATTGGTCGACTAAGCTTTGTCTCGTTGAGCTGTTTGGTTATTTCAGACGTCATATTGCAAGCTTGAAAGGGAAAGTGCGGATTCGGTTTCCTGCCAACAGAGGGGAAGAAAAAATGGAAATTTTCTGCTCGCTGCACTTTATTCCATATATATATATACATATATATATATATATATATATATATATATATATATATATGTATATATATATATATATATATAAATGAAGGAAAATTCCCTTCACTTTGCCTAACCAATCTCATTTGCCTTCGAGCAGAATGCATTATTATTGAGCATAAAATTCAATTGCAGAAATTATATTGAAACATTGGAAACGATTCGTAAAAGTTGCATACTCAAGTGAGAATATCTAAATTATTTCGGCAGATCAATCGGATGGCTCTAATCATATGGAAGTATTTTGACTTAATGGGCCGATCGATTTTATGAGTAAAAAATCAATAAGTCATCGATCAGATGTAGGTGGAGGATGAACGAATAATTTATCAATAAAACTAAACTGATCAGTTGTTTGTGTTCAAAAAAATTTTTTATTGAATGGTAGTACAAGGAATGGAAGAGAAAGAAGGGAGGGGGGTGAGATTGAAATATTGTCATTGATTAATTATTCACAAAATTCAAAATCAACTGCTCCCTTCCCTCTTTCTTTCGATAATACAATATTAATAATCGCCATCTTGCAGTCGAATTTCGCTATGGGCCGTACAACAGCAACAATGAGATGCGTATATATGTTGGATTTCGGTTTAGCACGACAATATTTGAATGCGAAAGGGGAAATTAGGAGTCCACGTAGTGCAGCTGGCTTTAGAGGTACAGTTCGATATGCTGCTGTTTCAGCACATAAAAATAAGGTACCCATTTGATTTTTTTTTAATTGAATTTTTTATATTTTTCCGTCTGTTTACGGCAAAGCATATTGATCTTATAAATAGCGATTTTTGATAATATTTAATGCACCCTATTATCTGTTGTTCTTAATATGAATAAGATTCAATTTATAGATAGCAGCTCTAATTCTTTATGTTTCGAATTTTTCGAATTTTTAAAAAATTAAAATAAAATGTTGAATTTTTTCTATATTTCTGAGAGATTCGTTTTGAGAGTTTATCGCAGATTATGAATGTTATTATTTATTCTACAACTTCGTTTTTTTTTTCTTTTTTTTGCAAAATCGATTCAAATTAAAGAGGTCTGATCGGAATTGCGATAGAGAGCGCAAATACTTCCTTCTCGTTCAGCCTTAATTGTGACTCTTGTCTTTTTTACTGCATTCTACAGTTTTTTACTGCATTCTACATTCGAAGAAATTCAGTTCAGTGGCTCAGATTGTACAGGTAGAATGGAAGAAATATGGTAGTATCATAAGTGATAGGTAGATCGGTGAGAATGAAAATGATGATACATACACCCGGTTATACGTTATGAAATTTGGCATAGATAAATGTTATTCACTGATCTCATAAAAAAACAGGTGAGAAGAGAAAAATTTATGAAAATATTCTTTTTGTTGATTTAATGAAATCATTTCCACTTTTATATTACTTTAACTTTTAGTTCTTGATTACGTAATAATATACAGTTAGATAATTTACAGTATATTATTTTTATTGTTGACATAAGTATGAATGCTTATCATTGAAAGTAATCACTCGAAATTATCAAATCGAACGACTATTATTCGCGTCATATAAGCATGATTTATTGATGTAAAATATTCATTTATTGGACACATTATACTTTTTAAAACATCTTTATATAATAATATATTTTCTATAATAGTAATTCAAATATACGACTCTTTTTTTTGAATCTCATTTATTCCAAATCCCTCGTTAGTTTCACGAAAAATTATTGCATATTTCAACAATATTGATATAAACGCACATTATTTGTCCTTATTCCACATAATCGCTCAAAGAGTATTATAAACCTCGTCAAATGAGGTGATTGTCGATTCGATTTAAAGCATAACAAATACCCAAAGGGATATGGGGCAGCTTTGATATTATGCCTTGATATGTGCCTGATTATAGTGCTATTTATGTCGGCAATTTATGAACGCCAACTTATCAATGTGAAGCGTTACATATTCGGCAACAATTTGATGTAAATGTTGCAGGAAATGGGCCGTCAAGATGATCTTTGGTCATTATTTTATATGCTTGTCGAATTTCTTCAGGGATCATTACCGTGGAGGAAAATAAAGGTTCTGTTGATTGAATTATTGCATAATCGAAGCATTTCTCACGTAATTCACCCGAATAATAAAGGGATCTAGAATGAGGGCATAGGGAGTGAGGATAGAAGATTGAGCAGTCCAAATAAACACAAGCATTTCGATACACGAGATATAATATGCAACTAATACACAGGCACACCAATCACTGCATTTTTAATATTGAATAAGTGATGAAAGGAGATGGGAAGGGGAATGAGGACAAGGACGAAATTGCACCGCTTACTGCTGGAAATTTTAAATTGGGATTACCATCTCTACGTTGAAATTTGAACACTCAATATTAGACTATTGCTATAAAATATATGCAGGATAAAGACGAAGTGGGACGTCTAAAAGAGGAATTGAATCTCGATCGTTTTCTCGATGGTTGCCCTCAAGAATTGCATGATTTTGCTGCACATCTTCGTACTCTTGGTTATCCCGATGAACCCAACTATGATCTTCTAGAGATGGCACTTAAGAGTATACTTGTAAGGTTGGTTTTCCGTAAATTTATGCACAAATATTGCTCATGTAAGTATGGAATATCCTATTTGATATTAGACTAATTTTTGAAAGAAGTTTAAAGAGAGTAAAAAGATTCCTCTAGCTTTAAGCCTCAATTGTTGTCATAAATGATGACATGACAAGTGGAAGAGATGATTGACAATGTTGGAGATGAATATGCACTGATGAAGCCGATCTCTAGACAGCTACCAAGAGCGAGAGAAAGAGGGAGGGAGGGAGTGAGGGAACGAATAAGAAAATATTGTAGTAGTAAAAGCAAATGAAACGACCTATAGTACTTTCACTGGACGATCGTAGATTTGCAGTAAAAATCGACTGACAAGTACATTCAAACCTTATAATTCATAGATTCTAAACTTGTATGTCAGATTTTTTTAAAGGCGTACTTAACTATCGTCTATGTTTAATTTGAGATAAAAGCATCGCTCGTTGCAATAGGAAATTAGCTACTTTAGTGAAAGATACAATCACCTATTGCTTCGAAAACAATATATTATATGGTAGTGAATTTATTGATGTTGCTAAAATATATTGAAACCACGTATATGAAATAGGAGTATCTGAATTAATGGGGAATGAAGTTGTAGTTCCACATTCTTTCGACAACAATGTTCCTAATTCTATTTTGAGATATGATTTAATATGTCATTGGTTTTTTTTTCGCCCCTTCACCATTGCATTTTAAAACTTTTTTTTAATGCAAAAAAATTATGACTGTTCAAAAATATTTCTGAAATTCTTCAAAGAAATTCCCCTAAAATTTATCTCAACGATATTTCAGGCATAATATAAATCTCGAAGAGCCGTACGATTGGGAAATTGGCTATGAAAATATTGGTGGAAAACAACGAGCTAATGGTATATCTCGTTTTTTTTTTTTTCTTCATAACAGTAGTTGATGACGAGTTTCAACGAAGTAAATATATAAGCAGAGAAAAGATTGTGTTTCATAGAGAAATATCATCGATTGTTTGTCCAGAAAAAAAAATTTACTGTTTCTCGATATGCTGTATAAGCGGAAGGTATTTTTATTATTTGTATTTTAAAATATTCACTTTTTAGCGATATCACTAAAGGTATTACATCGCCTTGTATATAACTACTAGATTAGCATAATTTTTTCTGAATGACTCCAATGTTAACACTTAAAGTTGAAGCATTTCTATATGCTTTGATTATGATATATATGACTCGAAGAGTACTGAAATTCAATGACAACACAGCATGCCTATATATGCAAATTTTATTTCTTTTTAAATATCGGTCCACTTGGGATCTTCTCACTAACATTTCTTTACCGGCCTATTTTAGGTGCAGCAGCAGCTAGAAATCGATCTCATACAACTGCAGTCAAAGACCGTGGTCCAGAGGACAAGAACAGGTTTGATCATCTCAGTATCGTTTTACAAATCTGAATTTGCTCGTAGTAATTGTCACTAAAAATGACAAAAGTGTATTTCAGCCTCACTCTAAAAGCCTCGTTTATGAGTGCTCACTGCAAAATTTCATCTCTAGATGGTTCATGAATGGTCATTGCAAAGCTTCATCTCTAGAAAGTTCATGTTAAAAAAATGAATTTGTAATTTGCAATGCTTCCTCTCTATTTGCAATTTTCAACAAATTCAGCTTATTGTTCTCGCTGTAGTTTAGCAAATTCCTAGATTATATATGAAAGTTTACATAGTGAATTTAGGGCTCTCGAGACACAAGCACCAATAACAATGGCTGATGATGATGATGAACAAACAGGATTACATGGAAAATGTGCAATGATTTATTGTGAAAAAGAGCAACATCACGATAAACCGAAATATAAACAAAAGGAATTCATGCGGTTTGTTTTTTTCGCTATTTCGCTGTCGCCGCTCTTCCATGTCATCCATAATATCCAGTTACAAAAGGTAGGCACTAGAGGGGTTGGAAGATGTGAAAGTTGCAACCATTACCTGAGATATAGTATGAAAAAGATTACAATATCTTGTATTGTTGTAGCAACAAAGTATAGTTGGATAACAGGTTGTATTATTTTACCTATCTAAGCAATAGTTTGATAGTCTAGCTTATGTCTAAATTTTCGTAAAATTTTCCCCATTATATAAGAAATATTCGAATTTTATTTATAATTGCATTCCTTTCAAATCGAATTCTTGAGAGAGATGCAGTTAAATGTGATATCGGCATTAATATTGCGTGTTTCCTTCACTTATAAGTCTTCCTTAATTTTTCGCTTGTGAACACTGTGGAATATTTCGTTCCTTTTTTTCCGCATTTAATTGAATTTTCAAAGCAAAGAATATTGGCTTAAAATACTTCCTGTTGAAATCGTTATAATTGTGTGTTATATTTTTTTCCGTTGTATCCCTTTTTTCATCAACAAAGCTTTTTCTTTCTAACACATCCGGCATAGTAATAGGAAAAAGGGGAATGGGTGGGGATAGAAGGAGAGAAGCATTTGACTATAGGATATTGTATATGATAAAATATTAACAACACATCAGCAAATGGTCCATTATTCTACGTTGATGACTGTTATAATTGTGATCGTTTGTCATCAAAATATGTTGACTATCCAGCTAGCATATACGAGTGCTAGAAATAGCACAGAATTGTGTTAGAAATAATACATTGCACTAAATAAGCGAAATCGTTTTATTTCTTCCTTTTTTTAAATTTATTTGTTAAATTTCTGCTTATTTTTTCCACTGAAAAGAAATGAAATTTGCAAAAATTTCTTCAATTTAGGCCAAAATATGGTGCGGTAAGTTTCGATGTGATCGATGCTGTGAACGCTCGTCTAGCAGCAGTTAGCGGATCGGCCGATATTTTTAGTAATTTACGTGTTGAAACATCCGTTGAAAATGATAAACGAAACGGTGATATTGAGGTTAGTGTTCGGTAGATATTTTTTAACTTTCATTAAAATACTCGACTTTCATTATGTAGATCTAAATCAGTTGTTGAGTTGATTAAGTTCAGTAGAGAAAATTTTCCCAAAAAATATCGCCAAATTTTTGATTAATTAGCAAAAGAAGATAATTCTTCGAAACCATAGATAACGATTTTTTCGAAACCGACCGCTCTGTGGATCTTAAACAAAAAAAACTTCGTCATACCCATTAGGTGGGTAGCTGAGTAAATTGCACTTACAAATTTAAGATATGCTTAAGCTTTATGCTCATATAGGACCTAGTAAGCATAATCGACATAAAGGTATGGTGGCCTCATCTAATATTGTAAAGCATATTCAACAAATTTCATCGTCACAATCTTTGTGGTTCATAACTTTGAATAAATTTGCATATACTCATTTATATGCGTTAATTAACGTACAGACGTTAAGCAATCGACTCATTTGTATTGCACCGCAACTAACGTATCATAGCATCATTTCTATGAATTTTACTTAGCTATACTAAATTTTAAATTACATCTTAGTTATTTTCTTATTTTTTTTTTACTTCTTAGTTAAATTACTTTTTTAAAGCTATTGTTTTACAACTTAAAATGATTTGCATATATGCTGTTATGAATGCTTCTCCTACCTGAACAATCTATTTAACTGTATGCAATCAAAGAGGTCCTCATTGTATATTTCGCCACATCAGTACTCAATGAATCGACTAACAAAATATATAAGAAATGAAATATTCAAATATTATAGCCAATGACTAATATTCAAAAAGCGCCGATTGTTGAAACAAGTAGTGGTGGTCAAGCGTTACGGCCAAAAGTGACCAGTCAATTATCGTCAAATGAACGAAACAGCAAAAGCAATCGTTCCATTACGGTTCGTTTCCTTTTTGTTTTGTTTCTATGCCGAATTTCCTATGTAACTTTGATCACTTTTTTTTTTCTCGTAGTTTTGCAAGCCTGAAAGACTTCAGTGGAAATGAGTAATTCGCTAAGATATCAAACCCATCAAGGGATCATAAATCAATCTTCAAGCTTTAGCTTTATTACGTTATTAGCATGAAGCTATTTAGCAGAATCATTGAATTCTTGTGATAAAGTGAGTGATTTAAATATATAAATTTTTAAAAACGAAGTGGATATTTTCATATGTATTTTGTGGTATTCGTGTAAATTATTCAGGAATATGCGCACTTAGAAAAGAGTGATCCACCATCATTGTATTAAAAATAGAGTAAGTGCTATTTTCATAGGGTTTCTAATGAAAATCTGTGAAAGTACGTTGATGATTTTCTCATTTAATCTCGTCTTGTGAATAAGGTTATAATTATGGCTTTCGAAATATAACTGTAAATAAGGCTATTCTTGTAAGGTTGCATTTGCAAATAAAGTTATAGATAAGGTTTCAACTTATTCTTGTAAGATCCAAATAAAGTTCTTAGTACGTTGATGAGAAAATCGTTGATGAAGGATGAGCTTACAAGTAAATACAAAAGTAATCTGAATCAATTAACTGGTGGATACCTAGATCTTGTTCAACAGTCGCAAAAGATCCTTAATCCTCATATTACCTTTATTGCTTTCCAAGCGTTCTTTGTAGTTATCATAAAAGCTATACCTATCTAATTGGTGAAAGTCATATCTGTTTTGAAGTTGGTCTTCAATTCATGAGATATGTTGATGAGATAAAATTGAAGAGCATACACCGTATAGTATTGTGTTCAATTGTAGCCAAGCATCGGTGCACTTCGACGAGCGAAGGTTTTTTCGACTCTCTTAGAGTGTGTTTTGTCTCGCTTCTCAAGCATGTTCGATATTAGTTTCCTTAGTGCACTGCAGATTGAAATACTTAATGGAGAATATTGCTAGCCATAAAAATCATTTAAATTAATATTGCATTTAAAATTTATCGCTTAATATTTATAATATATATCTTAATTTTTGATGCATTTTTGTATACATTTTATTTATTTCAATTTTTAATGCAAATTTTTCGTGGTATGCAAATTATTTCTTATATGCTCTTAGCTAAGTAAAAATTGTCCACTTATTTTAACATATATAGTTGCTTTATTAACGCTTAACTAATTAGAGCGTTGGAATTATTGATGTATATAGGATATAAGGTCATTTTATAAGAATGCCATTTACGATCTTTTCTCAATATATTATTATTTGTTCTCATCTCTTTGCTGATAGAAAAAAAAAACGACGTTCTTCACTTTCATTATTTAATATATCAGGTATATCTTCTTTCTTGATATATATCAGCTGTCAATAAATTGTTACTGTCGTTGAGTGGTAATCTGATGACAGCTGCAAATTCATCCCCTCATGGGAAGATTACTCATACTTGAACAAATTCCCAAAGAAAATAAATTTCAGGACTTTTCCTAAAAGTATTTATATAGGTTGTGTATGCTAATGTCGGAGGTAAATATAGTAATTTTCTAGGTTATATAAGGTAATGTCAAATGAATATACCTTATATACTTACCTATATACCTTCCCAAGTCATCATGCACGTAGAAATATTCTAACGTGATTTAAATTAAATATCGCACATTTGTGCATCATTCCAATGTTACAGTTGAAAAAAAGAGAATTTTGAAGTTTCAAAAAAAAAAACAGAAGGAAAGCATTCATTGTTCAGCTAAATCAACTCTTAACTAAATAAATTCTGTTCTTCGTATATGGCTAGCATTGTTCTTCGTTATCGTTTATATATCGAAATGCACCCATAGCAATTAGCATATCGAACGGGCAATTTTATGTTTATTGTCGCCGCTGATCGCTATTTGCTAAACAATGCTTAAGGATGGTAATTAATTGATGGGTAAGTTAACTAAAATTATTTCCTTATAAGTACCCTTGGAAAATATTTCTCATCCAATGCTTCAGACGGGATAATTTCATCGCAACCATCGCATTGTTATGCAAAGTGCATTTCCTTTTTTTCCCTTCTATCAATCAATTTTCGCTTGCCCGAAAACTTGCAAAGAGAAATTTTTGAGTCGTTTTGATAAATTTTATTATTTACAGCTTTCGATTGGGAAACGGTACAACAAAAAACTAACTCATCTTACTTCATCTGTCGAAGGAACGTATGCACAAGCGGATGATGATGCTGGCGTTAGTAGTCATTTGAAGGCACCATCGATCATCAGTCGTTGGCATAGTACTCTTTTCGATTAATTTAAATATTATTTTGTGGAAATAAACGCAATAATTTACTATTTATTACCTCTATAAAATTCTTAGTATTTTTATAGATATTCACTATTCTTGTTGATATTTTCTTCCTTTTTTAAAAGGTTTTTCCCTATTTTTACAGATAATTTCATAAAACTTGTTTACAGTTTATTTGCAGATTTTTTTTTTGCTAAAAATGGAGACCTCAAAATGAAGGTTTCTATATTATGCAAGTATCATTGAGTTTAGGCAATTTAATTTTGCTAATTTTTATCTCTTAGAAAACAAATTTTCGATTTTTTCTTCAAAGTTCATTGTGGAATTTCAGAGATAATTGTTCTTTAAGTAAGTTAATGGAGGTGATAAAAATTTTTGAAAATCTCAAAAAACTAAGAAAAATATTATTAAATGAAATTTAAGTGAATTTATTAAGGCTCATTCGACGAGTCATATGATGATGGCGAACATGTCGATGGTCTTCAAGTGGAACGCGAAAAATCAGATAGTAGTGTCGGTAATAGATCACCTCTATTACATGATCGATATACACGTGTTTTCCGTAAGATTTTTTTTTTTTTTTTAAATATTTATTAACGACGTGATGAAAAAATTTTAGAGAAAATGCTAAAAAGATTTAGATGAGAATTTATATGCATCAAGTGGAGAATCTCAAAAAAAAAATTTTTTTTTTTTCTGTTTAAATCGTTGGAAAATTTCAAAATCTTTATTAATCAATTTAAAATTGCAATCATTTATCATCAGGCTTAACAATTAATTGCAAATTAATTACAATCGTAGCAAAAAACTTTGCAATCAATTGCAATTTTTGCAAACTCATTTATTGCAACGTTTTCATGTGATTAATTCTTTAGAAAATCTGAATTTGTTTTGCATTATTAGTTAGTTATTATTAATTTACATTAAGGAATTGTTAAGTATTTAATTTATTTCTAATTGCAAATCAAAAAAGATATGAGTTTATTCTACGTTTAATATGTGAGTCATTCATATTTTATTTCTTTGCTAATAACTTTAAGAGGTCCATTTCAAAATAATGGAATATTTTTCGAATCTTGAACTCAGTAGAAACGAAAATCGTTGATTCATTTCCTTCAGAAGGCACATTTTTTAAAATGATTCAAAATTACTCCTCGAATTCGTGCAATTGTCCTTTAAAGAAATATGTGTTTCAGCGCGTTCCACAATGCTTTCGCCTCATAGACCTTCCGATGGAAACGTATCACCATCGCCATCTAGCGTGCATATGTCTCCACTTCCACCACATCGTATGCGGCATCCAGGTGTACCGCCTACGATCAACGTTGTCACACCACCGATACATGTTACTGCTGCACCAATACAAGTGCCCGCTTCGCCGTTACGTGTTTCCGCACCGTCTTTTTATGTTGCTCCACCTACTCCTCCGCATACAGCCACCCAGGTGGTACATGTGGCAACACCACCTGTTACAACACCACCAACATCCACTCCTTTGGTCACATCTACCGCTACCGCTTCTCGACCTTCAAGAACTCATCAATCGGCTGCATTAAAGGCGCCCTCTCAATCCGCCTCCTCATCAATCATGTCTCACTTCAAAAACCTCGTTAATGTAAATTTTCATAAACATCTTTTTTGCACTCATAAAACATGTCTGACATTTTTCTATCCTATGAAGCACTTTACCACTTTTAAAACAAATAAATACTTAACGGCAAGCAGAATCTATAGTTGCTGCATTATCCCACATTTATACTTATAATCGAATTTCAAGTAATATACGAAGAGATGAAAAGCCTTATATTACATATTATAGCTAAACAATTTTTGAGGAAATACAAAAAATATATAATTGTTTAATCATTCTGAACTGTTGAATCTTCCTATGGAAGATAAATCTATCAGAAAGCTTAGGTGAATAACAACCATTGTCGTAAAATAGAGGTTATCTAGCAAAAGTAGTGAAATGATGAATCATCACCACGATATATTGAGTCATCATCACATCTATTCAACGCTGAACAAAAATTCTCACAAAACTTTTCCAAAATTTCCACTCGAGAATATTTCATTTTATAGACGTTTAATTCGCTTGGTACAACATCATCGAATTCAACACGTCGTATTTCGAGAGGTGTTTCATTGGACGATACACGTACGCCAATTACTACAAATACAACAATTGCTGCAAATACATCAGCACCACCATCTGCTTCAAATTCCGCAAATAAAATAAGCGCATCTTTAACTGGAACTAGAGTAATTTTTCACTTGAAATTTTTTTGAGAAAGAAAAAAAATTTTTTGAATATGTGAAATGATTGTAAATGAAATAATATAAAATTTTTTTCATTAATTTTGGGCTCATATTTTCTCAAGATTGGTTTTTTCCTCCAAAAATTATCACAATATTACTGCTAATCATTTTTCTGAAATGAAACAATAATGAAACTTTAAAGTTCCACATTTTCTTTGTAACGATTTAAATGAGAAATAGAGAGAATTTTTGATGTTAAATGGTTTATTTCTAGAAATTAATTTATAACAAAATTCGTTATTCAATGGTTGTTTAATGTTGTAGTATTTTTCTATCTAATTTAGATATTTTAGGTTGTTGCAACTACAACAAATGCTGAAGAGGAAAAAGAATTACGTCGTCAACGACGTTTAAGACGTCGTTCTGATTGTCAAGCAATGCTTCCGAAACAAGAAGTATACATTCCTTGATTATTATTCCTTTTTTTTTTGATATATATCAAATAAAATTTCATCAATTCGCACGTTGATTTTTTGATATCTTATCATTTTTAACAGAACTTGATAATTATTTACGATTTGATAAATTGCAAAATTGCTCAGTTGCAATTACAACTGAGCAATGTTGCAATTTGGCTGCAAATTGTTGAAAATTTTTTGCTTCCCTGAATTTTTATGAGTGAAAAAAAGAGTAGAAAATTTACACACAGTTCACATAGGGAGATGAGGCCATGAGTCTCCTCTATTCTAATGTTATTCTGACGTACATCGCATAGGGTATTCCCAGTTGAGAAATTGTCGATTCGTTCGAGCACTTCTTTTCTTAAATTTATATGAACGCTTCATTTTAAACGTTGTAAGCTTCTTCATTTTTTTTTTTTGCCCATATGTGAAATTTTTTTTTTATATTTATGCATTTATTATTGAATATTTGCCAATTTTTGCAATCTTATTCGATCGTCTTGTAATCTACGCTTGCAATCTCATGTAATCTCTACACTCCAAATTATGCAATATGTGTTTTCTATTGTGATATATAATATAAAGCTTTAATCGAATTTCTTTCTTCTTTTTCAGCAAAGTGGACTAGAAATTGGAGTGAAAAAAATTGGTAATGGAATTATTCATAAGAGTGTCTTTCTATCAAAATCGAACACTTCAACACCACAAGAAATTATTGAAACACGACCACTCAATAATAACGGCAATAATATTTTATCAAATGAAAGTAATTGTCAATCATTCGATGATCCAAAAAAACAGTTGCTAACGTGCAGGTAAATATTCTATCATTTCAATTATGTATCATAATTAATGGTCTTTCTTCTGTTATTGCAACTTGAATACTTTTACTTGAAATCTTTTATTAACTTGAATTAATACATTAATTTGAATTAAATTAATACATTAACTTGAAATCTTATTTGATTGTTTCTCTTTATGAATTTTATAACATCAATATACCTCTAAAATTTGAAATGAAATCAATTAATTTATTTACATAACCAAGCGAAAACATCATGGCATTATTGCTAAATTATAGAAGTTTTAATTATACGACTGTTATCAAATTTGCTACTATATTGGCCACATAGGGTTAAGAAATGTTTTATTCTTTGGCTTTGAGTTATCTGGCAGACAACATTATGCTCAGCATAGTTTAATCTTCATTCTAGGCCAAACGCTCTCTACCAAAGCGTCAGTCATCATGAAACCAATCATAAAATTTATCTTTGCGCCACTAATGCCTATTCAAATTTATTTTCTTAAAAATTAAACTTTTATTACTTTAAAGTTATTGTAGCTTTAGAAAGTTCCATTCAATAAATGGCATCTTTTTTTTCTAAAATGCTTATTTCAGGCGGAAACGATATCAGTTTCTCAACTTCAGCCCGCGTGCAGCACCCAAATCATGAATCGCTCAACACTCTCAAACGTTTCTTCATTGAGCGAAAGTTAGCTTCATATATCAATAGTATTTTGTCTTGAAATTTTTATTGTATTGTAGTGTAATTTTTTTCAATACATATTTTCAATTTTTTTTCAAATCCATTGCTAAGAATATAATTTTATTTTATGCAAATTTCCTGTAATCGGTATGCTCAACCGAATTTCATTGCCTCTATGCTAGTCCTTTACGTCTTGTTAATATTATTATTATTATTTTCATTGATAAATGTATAGGAATAATGCTGAGCGCCTTGTTAATAAACTATGCAAAATATTGCATAGTGAACTATACAATTTTTGGTTATGTAAATATGTTTTTTTTTTCATTTTGAGCAATCATGTACACAGATGATTAAGGGATTAATATTCACATTTAAACAATTTTATTTGAATATCTTTACGATGATGTCATTTGAGGGAAAAGAACCATTCTTCGTCAAACCGTTATCATTAGCATAATGCTTTAATTCTTTGATTTCTTTTTCCGATGATAAGTGATAATTTTTCATTTTCCAATCACAATTCTTTCGTGGTTAATTTGTCGGAATGATTTTCAAAGTAATTATCACCTTAGTGATGTATGGTAAGACAGCTATAAAATTTCATCTAAATATATGAAAAGTGGCAAAAAATGTATTGCTGGCAAATTATGACTGAAAATCGCATATCACCAAAAAAGGAAATAAGGTTTACAAATATATTTGATTTTATGGGATAGGTTACATGTTAGCCTTTAATTGTTCGGTTGATTTCGAAAATTCCGGCTTCTGTGTTGGAAACTGAAGTGTTGAACAACATTACATGATTTTAAAATTCCTCCATCTTAATCTATCGAATTTATTCACCGTATGGGATCCTCATCAGAAAATTTTTAAAATCCAGAGTCTAGTCTTGAAAGTGCCCATTTGCAGTTTAGCACTAACATATGCAATCGACTGAGCAGTAATGATTGCCTGATATAAGGAGCTAAGTATTATTGAATATAACTGACAGAGCAATTGTTCTAACTTCCTATAGAAGATCGTATTTGTGGAATTACTCAAATAGTATATCAAATTTTCGAGTTGATCAAATTGCCATCTGTGTACGTGAAGCATTCTTAAGAGCTCAATGTTCAGCATTGTATTTCTATAAGCACACCGTTGACGGTGACGCTGAAATTAGCTATTGCCCATATCGAAAGTATATAAATGTAAGCTAATTAATGAATGCTTAATTTTTCTATTTGAATATCAATGAATGAAGTAAATCATTATTTGCTAGTGCTGATCTACGCTTTAACTTTGCTCAACGAAACTTCAGTAACATTCATTGCGGGCATTAGTTAACATTGAGCTGGATGAGCTCTAGATGTAAATTCGATTGTAGATGAAGCCTGAGTAGCTAACGGCGATCGATCCCTTTCAAGTAGCCGATAAGGGAAATTAATCACTCGTTCGGCTCATCAGATAAATTAGTTAACATGCTAACGGAATCATTTAATATTATAAAAAGTCATGGATAATTCTTGATAAGCTCCTAGGGAAGTGGAAAATCCTTATTATAATAGTGTCATTTTGTGCTTTCACATTGTTCAGCATTTGCATTTATCTTTCCATTCTAAAAGTTACCGGTAGGAAGAAAAAAGAGGCATCCTGTGATTGATTTTTTTTTAATTTTTTTAAAAATTTCTTAACATACTTGAACGCCTTCAGGTCTTAAATAATTGTTATTGGGGGAGGAGGTGTTTAACAAAAAGAGACCATTTATTTGCATATTATTCGATAGTATTCGGATGCAGTAAATTTGGCTTTATCAAATAGAACTGTGATAAGGCAAATTTTAAAACGATGAGATTGTATGAGACAAATTCGTTTGGGAATCTTATCAAGAAATGCGCACTCTTTAGTAGAAAAACTTTTTGTATGTTTTTTTAAGAAGAGAGATGAGAGGTTGGACGAAAGTGGTAACGTTAAATTTATAAATCTTTCGGGCACAGAATATATGAAATCACTTACAATATGTGAGAAATGTGAAAATTTTGATGTACAAAATCAATACATTTGCATAATTGCAATGATCAGGTTGAAAATTTACATATTTGCAACGATAAGATTGAATATTAACGTTGAATAAAGTTTTTTAATCGATAAGTAAATACAAAGCATATTTAACTGATGCAATCCCAAACATCTATCTCATTCGACGTTTTTCTTCTTCGAAATCATCTCCACAGCTGCTCAAAATCCTCTACCTCCGCTGAGGAATCACGAAAGGAAGGATCATTCGACTGTTGAACGAAGGCAACAAAGGGGCTGTCAAGAATAACTTAATGATAGGGATGTATTTAGCGAAGTAGTGATCAATATAATGCATCAATTCAATAATAGATAGATTACTGCGTAAAAGATTACAGTAAAACAACGTACAACCTTCCACTATCTTTGATTACATTCACGTCGTAAGCGGAAAAATATGAATAAAGCTGCAATAATTTAGAAAATTTCAACGACCTGAATGGCATAAAATAGAATGAAAGCAAAATTCAAATTATATAAACGTAAAAGGAGATTGAATGAAAATTTTAACATAACACTGGCGGATATTATTTTATTCATAGTTCTTGTGCTGCTTAGTATACAAAATTGTGCTATAGGAATATATGAAGTCATTCCAAAACAAAAGTCCAAAAATATTACCCCTTATGGTTTTACTAAGTCTTCAAACGCCATGTTTTAAACTTGTGCTCTTCCATCTATTTTTGCTTCTTTTTTTGTTGTTTTTGTACGTCGTAAAATATTGTTCTAATGATCATGCCGTTAAATACTACTAAATTTTCAACTGGTACATTCTTTTTATGGAATTTATTGCTGTTTTATCTTGTAAAAATTTAACGTTTATCCCTCCGAATGAAAATCCTAGAAATCAAGCTTAATCCTGAAAATTTAGCTTAAAAGCTTATTTTATATCATTTTTAATAAACAATACTGTTTAATGTTCACATGAATCAACAAATTCAATCATCCGTCACAATTTTTGTGATTTAATGCTCGCCCTTGAAGAACGTCGACGAAGTGATAGTGCGGGACTAATAGTCTGAGCACGAGTGCGCAGAAGACGCGGACCAATCGATGGACTCCGACATGCTCGAGGTGGGGCACTTGCCCCCAACGTGGGATTTCCAGCCGAAAAATTCGAGCGTCCGGCTCGAAGGCGATCAATCAACGCTGCGATCAGAATAGTCCACGCTCGACATGCATCCGGGAAACCTCGAACACAGTCCTAAAAAAGCTATATCTCGTTTGCTCTGCAGCAACTACTATCAGCCGTCATAGCGATCTCTCAACGATCGATTCGCACATATACCTTGAGAGTGAAATCAAGCTCTTGTTATTTTTTGAAATCAAAAGTTTATTAAACTCTTACATTAGGAATCGTTTCCAGCAGGAAAAAGAAACAGTTTTCTTGTTAGCAATAAAAAACAACAACAAACCTGCACAACTAATGCATCGATTACGAGTTCGCCAAGTTTATCCCACATAGTTTCCTTGAATCCATATTGTTTCAATGAGGCATGAAAATTTCCTAAAAAGTAATAACAAAAACAATCTTCTAATACTGACGATACCCCCTCCCCACATGGAATACAAGTAACTTCTATCTATAAGGATATTGTTTCAATGAGCCAATAGTTGATGAACGCCTTAACGATACGAATATTGTCGAGCAATTTGTTGAGCCTAGGAACATGTGGCGCATTACTAAGTTCGCGTATACGTTAGCACATGTTTTTATGTGCAGGTGTGCGTGTGTTTATATATATATATATATATATATATATATATATATATATATATATATATATATATATATATATATATATATATATATATATATATATATATATATATATATATATATATATATGTTTGTATGTGATAACTACTTCAATTTTATTTTTTCGTTTATATAGATATATGTAATCGCGCTAAATCACCTCGAGGAATATCTGTCTGCTCTAATAAGAAATTCCCACACGATTACTCTGCAGCATCCAAGAAGTTTTGAAGTTTAATAATCAAAAAACAAATAAATAAATAAATGAAATTCGATTAATTTATGGTTTGTATTTCTCGAGACAAGCGTGAATGATCGCTTAGTGTAGCTGAATATTCCAGAAATGTTAAAGCCTTTTTCCAACTGATGTGCACAACTATATATCAATAGCCCTTGCTTTTGGTCGATTATTCCATTTTAACAGTTGAACTTTTTTATATCTAGTGAGTCGTTAAAAATAATAGGCTTTTTTTCACACAGTTGTTGTTTTTTTTAGAACAAATTTGCATGTGGTGAATGCATATCGCTTACCATAAAAATAATTTATGTAGATAGAAACAAATACTCCATAGAGCTCATAGTGCTCCAAATCATTCATATTTGCAGAGTCTATTACTGTAATTATTGTTTCATTTAGAGTGAAATTTATTTTTAACGCTTGCCCAAGTATATTAATATTGAAATAATGCAAACATCACAGGTACGTAGGTGAGCAATAAAAGTATTGAGTGGATAGTCTCTTATGAGTGTGTGTAGTCCCAGTAAAGAAAATTTGTGAACGATATTTTCTAAAGAATTGTTGCCTCTGAAATAAATTTATAATTTATTGACTTGGCTATAAATAAAAATGTCATTCGTATGCGGAATTATTACTCGTTACTAAATAATCGTAATAATTGAACACTACAACTGAATAAAAGTTAACTTCACCAATAATATCAAATAGAAGCAAAAATAATTTTTGAAATGTTTGAACAATTCGTTCAAAAATTTCTTAATCATTTATAATTTGAGAAGTACAATTGTATAAACGTAGAGAAGACAGAATGATAGCTGAATTTAATAAAAAATATTTCCGATCTTTAAGTACTGCAATATTAAAAGTTGTTTCATTTCTCTTTTTTTTGCGTATAATCGCATATATTCACAAAGCTTATATTTTCCTCGTTACAGGCATTGGTTGATAACGCTGAAATTTTCCTCTCATATTCCATTCATAAATCCCTTTATATTTATCCTCTTAATTTTCATTATATTATCACTGAAATGAATTAAATACTCTTTATCCTAGAGATTACTAATTTTCATACTTTCTTAGCAAATCGTCTCTTTATGGTTTGCATGCGACTGTCTATACTTGATTTGCAATACATATTTTGCTTTGCAACTTTCAGGCGGACTGCTTGTTCCATATTGAAAAACTTCAAGCAGCAACAAATTATTTGAGAATAAATTGGCTAATTTTTTTCTCATCGACAAATTTTCTCCAATTCATTTTTAAGCATTTTCTCGAATTCAAACTTTTATGCACTTTTATGCAACATAATAGTGCAATTTTTCGCAGATATTTAATCAAAGAAAGTAATTTTCAAATTTTTCTAAAGATTATATTGCCGTTAGTGGAAGATATTTTCTCATATTTGAAATAAAAGATTCAACATACATAGCTCACTGGGAATATGGAAGAATTAATAATGTTTATTGTAAAATGCTTTTTTTGTAAATATAATCAAAAATCTTTCATCAAAAAATACACCGTATTTTTTGTTAAGTAAGCTGTAATTAGCTGTTTGCCACACTCAATATGAATTATTCTCCTTAATGAAATATAATTGCTCCAAGGGCATTCAGGAATGAATCATAATATTAGTCATTAAATAATGTAGTTGATATTTTATGTCATAGACATCTTTTTAATTGGCATACTTGGTGGCTACTTGAGCAAAAAATATTAGCACATGAAAGTAATGGCTCACTGGTAATCTGTTTGCATAGCATTCGAAACATCCTGGGTTCGCACTCACTTATGGACAACGTTTCCACTAATCATCAAACAATTACTAAATATTAAACATAAAATGTTGAACATTTAAAAATTAGGATATATTAAAATGAAAAATAATAACAAATCAAGTATTAATGTATACCGATATTATCAATATGTTCGAATATTTCATCGGGTACCGAATCAATCGCCTGAATCACTTGACTGATCAGCGAGACAAAAAAATGTGTATGATCGTGTAGAGTTGCAATCGGTTGATTCGATTGACGTCGTGCAGATCGATCGGCCATACTATCAACGAATGCTGTATTATAGAAAATCTCACGAACGTTTTTATCTTTCTGCAAAAAAATCCCGTATAATACTTTATACTAATTGATAACAATTGTGAATCAAATGCACTCGAAATATAATAGGTGTTTTTGATGATCAATGAAAACCTTGTCCGCAGACGGGGACGAACCCGAGACCTCTCGCTTGCCGGGCGAGTGCTCTACCACTAAACTACCGCGGACATCTTCACTGGTCACTAACCTCGTGTTATGAACTTGTCGTAGAACATACGCACATGAACTGACGGGAGTTCATAACACGAGGTTGATGCAAAGCGTAAACGTTCGCGGTAGCTCAGTGGTATAGCACTCGCCCGGCAAGCGAGATGTCGCAGGTTCGCCCAGTCTGCGGACAAGGTTTTCATTGGTCGTCAAAAACACTCATTATCATTCTCAGTCTGAGGCGGACTTCAGTTGGCTCAGAACTCAAAAACATCCAACATATATAACAATCGAAATAATCATAATGAATCTAATGGGGAATAAAATATCCTAGCTTTTCTATCACTATACGGAATTTTTATTCCTGTCTCTTCAACTCAATTTTCATATGATTGTAGGGTAGCTTAATGTTGAGCTAGCTTTATCAGCTATTATGCGTTGGTATTCTTCGATAACAATAAAGAATGAATGCTCAGCAGTGAAGGTAGGAAATCGTTATATTCCGCGAGGGGTTATTAGCTTCTTAAGGAATATAGCAATTTCCTACTTTCACCATTAAGGAAGGACTTCATCAATAGAATGCCTAAAATGTTGCGATTCATGCTTCAATTATTAAACAATACAAAGAGATGAATAGGTAGACGCTCATAAGGTTAGATGTTAATGGTTGAACATTCTCGCAGAAATTCGATCATAGTGTCAAATAAGTGCTGCGATTATCATTAGAAGGTGTGCTTTCAGACTATGAAATAAAAGGGAGCTAACTATGAGATTTGACGACAATAGTAAAAAGTTGATAGTCTGCGCTTTTAATAGTTATTTTGTTGCCGAGTAAATTCATATGTGAATAGCACTAATCTGATATATTATTGATGCCAAAAAAATTTTTTATTTTGGTAAGCGAGTAGTAGCGCACGGTAAATGGAACTTGAAATGGGGAAAGGTATTATGGATAAATCACGGATTATGGATTAAAAAAGATCGACCTCGTCGAATTTCTCGAATATGTGATCCATAATTGCAACAATTCCTTTACAATTGGATCGTGGTGATTCACAAAGTCGACTCCATGTTACTCGTAAAGCGCGTGATTGATCTGATTTCAAACCCCATGCAGATGCCTGAAAAATTATTCACCAAATCGGAAATCGTCTAGCAAATCTAATTTTCCTCATTTATATTCAATATGAGGTAAATTTCTGTAGGAGTTCACCTGCTTTAAATTAAAGATGTCCTTCCAATCACAAATAAGTCATTATCATTCCGAATCGCTCAAAAATTATTCGACGATCATTAAAGTACTTCCTTCACCGAGGTGAAAATTGTACAATTTTCAAGTTCGCAACATCAAGAATGCAGCATGAACTTTTTCATCTCTTAATGAATATAGATTGTATCCAAAAGCATGAAATATTCTATGTTGTCTAGGCTGAAACAATTGTAAAGATAACTTGCTGACAGCACAACGAGGCCAATTAGTCTGGTCAGTTGCTATCTTCCCACATTTCGAATCGATGACGTGAAATCGGTAAATTATGGGAAACGCTCTTCAAAATGTTTCTTTAGGAAATGTGGAAAGAAAAAAGTGAAGAAATATTACTGCGTAAGAGATTACGCTAAAGTAAATGATAATCTTTACCCAACTGTATCATTTAATTGCAGACAGAAATATAACTAACTAATTACATGAATATAAATGAGGCTATTTAGATATACTAAACCAATAAATAGTACCAAAACTATCTACATAAATTGTTCCGGTATTTCGAAAAATCACAGTATTTCTCATATTGCTTAATTACAGTTAAATGTTAACACTTCACATGTAAAGCAAAAAAGATTTCAGCCTAAAGCCATCAAAGTCACGCGCAACAGTTTGAACGATTTTCGATGAGCAAAATAATCATCAATGCGCCGAATATAATATGTGAAGTTTTAAAACAATAAATAAATACAAAGCATCGTTTCTTATCAATATAACTTCCTGCTTCAAATCAGCATTTTCATTAGCCTACAACTTTATTTAAGTCAATTTCGATTTGCACCATCAGATTCCGACTTCATCAAACATATTTCTTATAAAATACTGCGAATCTTAAGCTGTTATTGAATGGGAATAAAGTTGATTGTTTCATTAGCACAATGATTGGGAATAACTGAATGGGAATAACAACATTTGTTCATCGAGGCTATAAGTTCATGAAGACTATAAGTATAAGGTTTATGAAGTTCAATAGGCGAACATAAATCATCTAGAAATATTTTCAGAGAAGACTTATATAGATGATGAGGAATGGAAATTTGCAAACATTTCTTCTCAGTGGTCTTCTAATTGAATGTGTATGAGCAAAATGATAGAAAGGAAATGCCCAAGTATTTGCAGTGATAAATTATTTCAAGAAAGCAAGCGAACACATTGAATTAATTTATAGCCAGATATATTTTTTTGGTGTTGTCAAATACTAGTCGATAAATCGATTAATGTTTGGCCACATCAATTACTCGATAACTAATCAGTAACTACTGCGTTATAAAAACTAATCGATAAATTAAAGCATACAAGAGTAATTATTAAGCATGATATAATTTATGCATTAGTGGATTGAATGGAATATATAAAACTTATCAAAGATATTGGTTGGAATTTTTTGATTTCTGGATCAGACTGCTGAAATAAAAAACGCCAAATTATTCGCCCTTACCAAAGTGTACCGTATCGCCGGTACTGAGCCGGATCGTTTTCGAATGCTTAATGGCGGTACTTGTAAGAGATGAGGCTTAGGTGGTGGCGTTTCTTCCGATTGGACACTTCCATTACTTTCTCGACGTGAATTGAGAGTAGGCTTCTGAAATTTGCGATATTATTTCATGACAATGCTAGCAAATAATGGTTTATCTTTGAAGATTTCATAAATAGCAATGGATATCCTTTAAGCACTCAGATTCTTTTACTCTCATTGTTGATCTTTGCAACGAGCGTAATGTAGGAAATTATTAAAACATTTAATAATTAGTCTTATGGGAAAAGATGCATTATTTGATAGGGATATTTGAAGGGATTTAGGACATTACGAGAAAACAATATATAGAAATATAAACAGCTCATCGGTCTAGAAGTATAGTTCTGTGGCTTGCTATAACTACCGAAAGATGGTAGCAAATTAAGCAATGAAAGAAAAATAAGCATACGATGATACACTCTTCAGACTCTTTGATTTGCTGTGAAAGACGATGCTGGTGGGAAAATATGGGTGTTTCCTGAGCGAAGGACAAGAGCTCCGGAGTTTCCCGAAGCACACAAACTTCACTAGTTCGATTTCACGCTGATGCGGAAATTTTTTTCGCATTTTCTCAAATATGTTATTGATTTCTACATGGTTTGGATTTGTTTTTTTTTTTGTTTGCAAAAGTCATGTTTTTGAGATTATGTAATTCCCTTAAGCTATTGACCTGTTCATACATCAGTCACTTATAAACAAGTTTGCTCTATACTTTAAAAAAAAAATTTCGTATTCTCCAAGCAACACTATAAATTTCAATCAACAATGAATGATTGAGCTTTTTTTTTGCTGCAACTCTTCATTGCATTTTCGTTGAAAATTGCTGGTTTTTTTGATTGCAACGTCAAGTATTGCATAAAAATATTGCAATATTCATTGGCGTATTTTATTATTAAACTTCAACAATGAGTTATCATTAATTATTGGAAATTTTTGCGTTAACTTGATGCGTTATTTCGGAATTTTCTTAGACAATTCGCTGGTCGTTGTTAAATTTTAGTGGTTATTTATTACAATTATACGAATTTAATGATGAGTGAACAAATATTCGATTCTTAGTGGCGTTTACTCCTTTAATCACATAATTTTGAATGAAAAATTGCTAATTGTACAGATAGATTTGCAGAAATTTTCGACCAAATTTGGTCACGTTCAACATTCCTCCGAAATTTCGATGTTATTCCTCTCACTCCGTTTGTGGAGCATACATATGATGGAGATATTGCACCATAATCTATATATGTTTCCATCCATGCATGCGAAAATTGGTCGAGTTGATTTACTACAGTGGAAAGTGAAGGATGTTATTCACGCTTGAATTTTTTGAACTTCTTGATCATCAATACGGTAACAATATTTCATTGTATTCTGTTAGGAATGCTGCTGTTCGATCCGATTTATTTTCATTGGTATTCATGTATGGCGATATTGCAGAGCATCCTCTCAGTATATGCGAGTAGTGTTTCTGGAAGAATATGCAAAAGAAAAGTGAAAGGAAGGATAGCATTGATGCGTGAAGTCAGACACATCGAACTAAATTTTAAGTCTTTCCAACATCGCTCCCCCCCCCTCCCACCACCACCTCTACGTCCGTCCCTTCCATCCCGTTACAATTTTCTCAGTACACAGTTGATGATCAAAAAGTAAAGATTAGATCAACTGACCAAAGATTTACACTCAATGCTGAATATTAGTAAAAGCGATCCAAATTCTAGACACTGCTGACGGCTGGGAAATGGAGGTTGTTTTGAAAAACGAAGATATCATCTCCGATAAAGGAAGAGCTGAATATATGGACGAAATGATGGCAGTATGCACTTTGTTGAGATATTTGCATATCACAACTTCCCTCACATAAATTTTTCGCGCACACAATTTTAAGCATCTTTAGCTTTTCATTGTAATGCCTTAAATAGAAAGTTATCTCTTAGATAACTCTATTATTTTGAGTCCTAATGCTGCCTTTTTTTTACCTAATTTAGACATTAAAATAAACCAATTGTTTATGTTGAACTTATAAACTCAATACGAATAAGCTTTGTGGAATATGTAAATTGTGATCATGAACGTTGAAAATAAACGGAAATGATGCGTATGCTCTGAGAATGTGCCGAATTAATTTGCGTTTAATTCTCCTTTTTTGACTCCCAATATAAAAGTTTTTTCTGGAAAGAAAAATGGTTGGAACAATACTGGAGAGAAAAGGATTTCATCCATTCTAACAGGATGATGATGATTGTTGGGAGACAACAGAGGGAATAGCTCCACCTCTTATGTAGATGTTGTGGAAAACGACTGCGCTGCGATTCTTCTTATGCATATAGTGGTATTTGCCTTTTTTCTCTGCTCCATTATACTACGCACATTTCTCTGCTTCTCATGCTTAAAAACCTATTTCATATGGTGTGCATTAGAGATAGTCCTTCGACAGTTTCCTGGAATGCCCAGTTCGGTAAGAATTGTGAATGTTCGTGGTTCCCCGGAAAGTAGATTACGCCTATCGTCGTGGCAAATGCGAGGTGAACGGCGGATTTGATGTTACATGGGAAGGGGAAAAGAGGAAGACATGGAAAGAAAAGAGAGTGGAGAGAGACGAGAGAAGCTGTATGAGGCAAAATCAAGAACATCAAGAGAATAATTGAGTTCAACAACTACTCTAACAGATTGGATAGAGCTCAAGCGAAACTGCTCTAAAAGTTTCACATTGAAGAATATTAGTAGGCTTTATACATCGTGGAAAATATGCATAATCGCTTCGGTAAACATACAGCTCATACGATGAAAGCTCATGCATGTCTTTTTTATCCTCTATCAAATTGGCGTTTTCTTAGATGGAGTGAACTTCACACAAATGTTTCCCAAAACTGCACATTTTTCTATGATCTACTTGGTTTAAAACGAAATGTTTCCGAAATTCTTGGCACATTTGTATGTGATTTAGAACATTCTTGGCACAGTTAATGAATCTGGGTAAAATATGATTAACGTAATCTTCAAATTTAATAATTGCAAAAATGAAATCATCAAAAATATACAAAATAGCATTCATTTTACATAAGCACATCGACTTCTACACCGCTATATTACACTCATATGCAGTAAATTTACACAACGCTTAATTTGAAAAATAGAAATCATTGTTGTTAAAATAAGAAATCCTAGGTTTATTTTTGTTATCCGAACAAATTTTTATGGGAAAATTAGTTAAAATTTATTTGCATAAATTGTCCATGAAAATATTTGTGCAAACCTGATCTGCGTGTTTTTGTTTCGATAATCGTCGTATACCGGCCGTACGTGCAGCGGCAATCATTCTTTTTCTGATTCTATAATCACGAATATTTTCAACCAATGATTTCACGATGATGTATCAAAATGCGAGTGTCAAATTGAGGCGACGAAAGAAAAAATACGAATGATTATAGCACTGAATCGATTGAAAAGGCATCTTTTTTTAAAACAGTAGTAAACAAAGTAAGAAAATATAATCGCGTTTATAATATCTGAAAATTACTCTAATTTTGCGCATCTAAGAAATTAAACAGTGCCATTGCGAAATAATAGCTCATTTTCAAATTATTATAGTGGCTTTTTTCCGATTTTACTGCAAACTTATATTTATGCTTTTAGTGAGCCAAAAAAAAATCAATAACTCCATTTTTTTAAAAACTTTCCTTAAGTTTCAGGAAACTTTAAACAAAAATTTATGCAAAATGAAAAAAAAAATTCGAAATCCACGTTAAATCCAAATCGAAATCGAAAAAACATTCAGTCAAATCAGACCTATAAGCGGCAAAGTAAAAAATCATTGACGTTGATGTATCGAAACGATCCTATTACAATTCCATGAGAATGAAGCTATTCATTAGAGGTGGTTAGCATAAAAATTATTGAATAGTTGAATTTCTAAAGTCATTTTAACTTCTCAATTTTAGGCATAGTTTGCGAAATTTATCTGCGAGCGATTTATTCACTCGACGCGAAATAATAAATTAACTTATTCTTGATGACAGTGATGTATGAAAACAAATGAATAGATAGAAACCATGAATGAAAACGTCTTTCTAAATATTTTATTTAAAAATATTGTAAAATAACTTTTATTTTGAATTATGGAAAATAGAAGTTACTATAGAAATTACTATGTTACTATAAAAATTACTATGAAATAAGAGAATTTTTTTTACTATATTATTTAGGAGTTTAGTGTTCGCGAACTATTCTAGAGAGTTTCTTAGCAATAGCGTTCATCAAATTTCTCCTTTCTCCCGATCCTTTCTTCCTGTATGAATCTTCTAAATAAACGAAAACTGTGAACAGAGAGAATGTAAAAGATGAATGAAATTCGGCCAACCGATCATTGAGAATAAATGCACCGACATATAAATGACTTTGCACTTTCATCTTCTAGACTTCCTCTATTGGGTATTTGCATATATAATCCTTGGCACATTCGAGGATTTTTTTTAGCGCATTAACGAACGTTAACATATATTTAATTTGCTCTCCGATAGGATTCCTATAGTTTGCAATCCCGCATTGAATAAATACAATTAATGATAATTGATGAATCTTTTGGCATATTTACTCCTTCAATACAGTCTGCCGTTTTTTTTTTTTGTTTAATAAGATGAACGTTAAATTCTTTGGGATATTTCTTAGGTAACGACGAAAGAGTCATGCCTATATATGAATACGGCATATTATATTTTAAAACTTATAAACGAATTGGAAAGAAAAATTTGACGCACAAAATGAGGAAAGTTATCACGATTCGTTAATAACGGAAAATATTCCCAATCAATAGAAAATATTTTATTCATTTTGATAATTTATAATATTTACGGTAAAATTTTTGTGAAATTCTATTCAATATGATTCAATTCATTCAAAATTCGATTATAATTCAATTCTAATAAGGCGTTCTCTCTAAATTATTTAAATAGCGGTAATATTTGAAGGTAATGCTTCGATATCACTTTTTTTTTTCAAGTGACAAAATAATCCACTGCAATTTTAATGCTAAATGAACGTCAATCTCTATTTGTTCAGGATAATTTTTGTTGCTTAACGTTTACATATGTATTTTGAGGAAATGTACAACTAAATAGTGTGTCAGTAAGTTTGTAACAAAGAGTAAACGTTTTGCAAAAATAAATCCTTTTAAAAATATATATGGAATGAGGCGCCGAGATTTGTTGTTCGGAATTTTGCAATCGCGAATGGTTCCATATCTAAAAAAATAAGTAAGTAAAATAAAATGCAACAAAATAATAAAAGTAAAATAAAAAGAAGCGGTCCTGCGTCCACATCAGAAAATCATTCCATAAGGTGTTCCACTCAAGATGCCAAATTTGGCACCAAATAAAAACACCTGAGACTTTGGCATCCTTATCAAGGTGAGGAAGGGTTAAAACCCTCGAGCTATGCAGCGTTCGAAGCGTGGAGATGTATTTCTCTTTTTTTGCCTAAGAGGGACATAATGGTGTTGGGTGAACGTATTGGTGAATGAAGACAGAGGGCACAAAATGCCTGAAGGCATCGATGATCATGTACATCGTAGGCGGGGCTTTAGAATTTGAGCGCCAATTCTGTTCCTTATTTAGCACAACGTTTGGATTCGTCAACAACTTTGACCACTTTATATGCTCATAAACACCGTCAGGTTTGCCTCAGCGTTGAAGTGTACTCGGGTGCTTTTTTTTTGAAAGCATTGAATATGACGCGTTATAGTTTAGAAGTTTCCGATCGTCAAAAACTTGAATAAATTCAAAAAGAAGTGTCATGAAAAGAAAATTCAATAACAAGTTATTTATTTCATAGACTTGAGCTTTGAAGCTAACAGCGATTCAATGACACTACTTCAGTGACACTATTTTGAGCAGAATTGCATCTTTTTAATTCTTTTGAAAAAAGTTATAATTCACGCATACAGAATTTAATTCTCCGGTCTCATTCAGCTAACTAAACTTTCGCAGAAAGTTCACAACATATGAGATTATAAGACGGTGACTGCCATCAGCTTCAGTGACAAATTGTCGACCATTTCTTTACCCACATCAGCTGTTCTCAGTATGAGTCAGTATAAATATAAATATAAATATAAATAAACAAATATATATATATATATATATATATATATATATATATATATATATATATATATATATATATATATATATATATACATTTGTAGTGATCCCTATTGTATAAGGCGCATGGTGATGGTGGCAGATGACAATAATAATATATTTGTTGACGGCAACACCAGAAGCGTGGACAGAAAAATATTTTACTTAACGTTTGGACGTCTCATGCCATCATCAGGAGTACATTAAGTGCAGTATGGAAGCATCAACCATCATACGTGCATACAAACGCACTGCGTTGGTACTGAAGAGTGCAGAGGCGGGCGATTGAGGGGATGTAGACATAAAACAAGAAGGATTTAGGGAGATTAACTGTATGATTTACAAAGTGAACTGAGGGAAAAATGACAGCAAGGAGGGCATATTGGTAATAACAGGCTCATAATCACAACAATAACAATAACCGGATACAATGAAACCGAACTGAGATGTTCGAATGGGGATCGTATGAATATTATTTCAGAAACTTTAAAGCCTCAATCTCTTATCTTTTTCATTGATTGTTCGTCTAAGAGATTCTATAAAAGTTGTCTACAGCATGCCTCCTGACAGGGATTTTGACGTTGACGAAGGAGGAATGGGGAAGCACATTGGGGTGCTTTTCATTGCAATGGAGTCCATTGGTGCTTCTTTCTATGAACTGAGGTTTGGCTTTCTCAGAGCTTGACGGTGCTGAATGATACGAATTTCAAAGGTTGACCACTCTCTCCAACGTATATATCCCCAAACTACTATTTATTTGGTGCAGCCCACCTTAACACATGAACTAGGGTTGTTTTGGGGCTAGTTTATGCAAACCTTCGTTCCGCAAAAACAAAAATACGCAACCCTTAGCAATGCTGATTTCTAGTGTAGTAGACAGTTTGTAATGCGCTCAGAGGGTTCAGAAAGCATTAAATACTCGACCGTCTTGCCACAATTATTCTCCTCTTCCGATATACGAGTGTTATGCGCCATAGCATTTGAGAACCAATAATATAGAACATTTCGCTACAATGTACCTCATCAGCATGAGATTCATAGCTCGAGCTTCAACGATGCCCCAACATCGAACAGACAAGCGAACAGACACAAATACATTCATACACAGACACGACATCGCCATAACCTATGTCAGATATGTGTGTTGAATTGTAGCAATATATAATAAGCTTCAATGCTGATCAACAAGAGCAATGAAGTTATTCTCCGATCAGCGTTGAGGTGGATTTTGATCACCTATTGAGATGATGTCAAAATGCTTTTAGCGAACAACAAAGTGAATTAGGAGAGTATTGAATATTGCCAAACAGGATTTCCTGCGAGTATTCGATGTTATTACCGCCTACGTGAATATCTTCTGCGATCATATTGCTATTAAATGAACACTCTAGACTGTAAATATTTCGATGTTCAATTAAAGAAGAACGTAATGAAATTTGAGCTTAATTTAAATGCATCAATCAATAAATCAGTAAATTTTTAGCGGAAAATTTATGAACATATTCGTCGTATATTTTTTCAAAATTCACCTCATATGAACAGGATGAATACCTAGGAAAAAATTTTCTCTGTATAGTTTTCTTTAGAATTTTAAATCGCAAAATAAGAAAATTCTTCCAAGAACGATTGTGAAGCCATATAAGGAGCAATAATTAGACGTCTCTGATATACATATATATATATATATATATATATATATATATATATATATATATATATGCAGATCAACATTTTGGTACTCTTTAAATAACGAGGCTGATTAAAGTTTTACTGCAATATTCCATATTACATCCTACAGAAGTAAAACATTATTGCTAATAATCTTTTAATAAACGTTTTACATAAGACACCGAATTTTATATTTTTTCGCATATTATGATATCGTTGTATTTAGAATTCATTCATAAATCGTCAAGAAATTCGCAATATAATAAAATGATAAGGTGGATAGTCGAAATTCAAGTAGCAATTTTATTAAGCTCAGTACAAAGCTGGGAATAAGTAGAATAATGGGAGTGCTAATCGCTTCATGAATTAGAGTATATATTGATTTAATTGCGGATTGATTACTTATCAAATTGAGCAAACGCTGAATTTATTTAATTTATTTTTCATTTACTTTATCAAAAATTGGTTCGAGTATTTTTTCAAAGAACCGTGGATTCAATTATATACATAGGCCGAAGTCGATTATCAATTGCATATGCCAGAAATCGCCAATAAAATTGTTATGAGATAATGGCGATGCAAAGATTAACATAAAATGTTCTGCACGTAAAACATTAAATTAACATTTCGAGAAAAAAAAATTCTCAAATGATTGTTTTTCAAGAACAAAAAAATTAGAAAATATTCTCCAAAAGAAATATGCGGCTTTTTTTTTAAATTAACGCTATTATGAATCACAAAAAGTATAATTGTCTTAAAATTGCTATCGTTGTTGAGAAATGTTGCAAATTTTGAAACAACTGAATAGAAGAAAAGAAAATTCAACTAGGCAGTTAAACGAAATATCTCTTTCGAACTATTGTCGGTTCGATAAACGGCTTCTTTTGAATAATGTGAATCGAATTTCCACTAATGCAGATCATTTTGACAATGGACAACGGAAATATGATACCATTGATTCACTCGTAATCGATTGAATTTCAAAGAAAACAAAACGTTTGCATTTCAAAGAAAACAAAACGTTTGCATGAAAGATATTTAAAATAAAGATACTCTTCTATAACATCATAAATCTATGTATATCATTTTTATTTAAACTTGAAAATATATTTGCTGCTTATGATTATTTTCACTCTCCCATGAGATAATGGCGAATCGACGAATAGCGCCCCTAATTAAGCAAATTTTATTAAACTGGCTTCCATCTTATGCAAATTCGATTTGAAATTCTCATAAGCAATAAATTAATATCATCCTCACTTATTGCTGTGATTTAATACCAATAATTCCAATATTTTAATTCCAATGTATTTTATCTTTTTTTTCCAAATATGAGATATTAGAAATTCTTTCTTAATAAATTCTTTTAACAATTTAAAAAAGGATTCATTAATGACAAATTTCATAAATTCTCTATTTTAATGTTATCATCAATTATTATAGAGAAATGTACCGCTTCTCTAGTCATATTATCCTATTATAGTAATAGTTTCGACTTTTGTGTTCGAATGTTTGAATTTAGTGATCTCAAAACAAAATATCCATAAATTTTTCAAATTTTCAATTCAAATCTATAAAGGTTGATGGTATCCTATATTTATAGGCTAAGATCGAGAAAGGAGAAAATATCGGTCGCTTATTTTAACGTTAACAATGTTATATATAAATATTAAAATGTTATATAAAATAAGAAATGAAGGATATTATTTTCAAAAATGGCTTCGAAATCATTGAAAGACAATAGCAAATAAAAGGAATTTTTAGTCGATAAAAAGATGGAATATAATTTTGAAATCAATCCGTTAAAATAACACTATTGTACTAAATCATTGATTCGTTTTTTGTGATTAATTTTATCAACGAAATTCAATAAACGTTTTGACATCAAAAATTTTAAGCTTTTAAATATGTTTCACTTCATAAAACAAATGCTAACACAACTGAAAGAATAAAATATTGGTGAATTTTCGTTCGCTAAAGTTTTCTTTTGGGAATTTTTTAGCACATAATTTGTGGAACGCACAAGCAAGTAATGGTGATCCGTTCACATGAGAACACAGGGGTGATCTTTACTTGTGTTGGCAACCGAGCCATGCGGAAAGTGGGCAGGAGGACTAGGCTGTAAAACTTTGGACGATAATATTCTATCGCCGAAGGGTTGGAGGTGGGAGATGTGGGAGTGGAAGAAGGGAAAGGGTCGCGGAGATCTAGCAACTTCTAACATTATTTTTACCTTTGGTACTCCCGGGGCTGAGGGCTTATAAGTTATTTCTCCACTAACCTACACCACATACTGCCTGCTTTGCAAGCAGCCTCTTCGTTCACTCAGAGATGAGTATTAACTAAAATACATTTTCTACGTCTGCCCATATCTGAAAACAAATCTGCCTAAGCTGATTTTTTAAACAGCAAGTTGTGAATTAATAAGGTCGCATTTAAAAGTTACTTCCAGGAAATTGCGCAACATTTTTAGTGGCATTCTTATGACCATAATCGTTACCTGAGATAAACAGCTATTGCAATTTCAGTACTGTGAAGCATGCTGTCTCTAAGCCTATCGTTTAAACCCATTGCAGCATATCCTAAGAGACTCCGATAGCGTAGTGCAATGTTGGCACGTTTTGGAAATGGAGATTTTTGTCCCATCTACATGATTTATGTCTGTTCCATAGTTCATTCTTTATTCTTCATATTTTTATCAATATTTGTATCTATTCGCATTTGTCACATGGCATTTAGCTGTTTATTGTACTCATGAAGGTTCAACTTTATCCGCATATTTCGTTATAAACAACTCATACGACACCACTATCTTCGTCTTGTAATGAAATAGTCATTTTACACTTATTTGAACTTATTTTGCTAATATTTTTGCTAATAGCACTTATTTTGCTAATATTGAACATATGCAAATTTTTTACTTATTTTTCGCAATTTTCATCTATTCGCACTCGGAAATTTTTGTATTCAGATTTAGAGTGGAAATATTAATTCATTGATTGAATAGAATAGAAAAATAAAAATTTCTCATTGCGATTTTCTATTCCATTCAAATTGTTGCAATCAATCGAATCTAAACGATATATACGTTAAAAAGGTTCGCCTAAAACGAATATAAAACGAGACAATTTCGTAAACAATTTTAAAAGAATTTCTATCAATCTTTGAATTAACCGACAAGAACGATTAAATTATTTGTACTTACTCTCGACTGTCAATTGATGAAGTAAAAATGATTTTAGCCTAGTGATTTTATCTTGTGCAATAGCTATCTGTTTTTTCAAATTCGCATTCTTGCAATCAAGCGTTCACTTCATTTGTGTATTGTGCATCGATAAAGTCATCACGACTAAAAGTTGATAACTAGGGCACTAAAAAATTTCATCGACTGCCGCATAGATTGCATTCTTTTTTACTGCATTTTAGACTGCAATTTCATCAATTCCATTGAAAATTTAAATAAACCTAATATTGGCATTGTTTATAAGCCAAATACATATGCGTTATCGCATTTCACTCATTCAATTAAATATTTTCATCAATTACAAACGAATAATAAATACAATGGAATAATGTGTTCGTATTTGACTCATCCCGATTATTGGTATAGACGATCTATTACAGGAGACGAATCTTTCGCCGTTCAAACGATCTAATAAACGAGAGGTGGAAAGGTGTATTGGAGGATATGCGTCTTTGAATCTCGCTTATCCCATCAACCAATTTCCTAAGCTATCGAACAATATGCGAAATAAGCAAAATTAAGCTTTCGTAAATTTATAAGCTGATCCAGTGGGTAGATCGTTCGCACAACTAACGTGAAATGCGGTAAAATTTCTAATGTATTTAAATCGCTATATGCAAATTAGCAGGTAGATGGATCAGTGTAAAATATGGTCTAAGAGATCATCTTTTGTTTCATTCGAAGATAAAATTATTTTGGAAAGGATAGAATTGGAGGAAGGGAACAAGAGATGGGAAGAGCAATATGCAAACACGCATATACGCACGTTTATGCATAGATAAAACATTGTTTTCTGAAGTAATTTTGCAAATGCATACATGTAAAATAAAAACTAATTGCAAAGTAGCGTAAGACACTTTTCACTGACATTTAATAATGCGATGATTTTAAGCAGTCATAAACGATCGAAATATTATAAAGAATTTGTGTTAGTTTTATGAGTGCAAAATGATTTAGATAATCTGATATTTACAAAAATATTTTTAAGTAATCGAAAATTTTTTCTATAATATTTGTGGATGAATTTACAGCGATCTTTTGCACAATTAATTGATAAGAAATAAATTCTTTGAAATTTTTTATTATCTAATTTTCTACAAATTTTCAACGTGTAATTCTTTAAAGGCTTTTTTACGTGTCATTCTTTTGAGGAATTTTTTGAAGTTATTTCCAAATTTATTTCTTTAATTATGACTTTTGAGTGTTATTTTTCCTCTTCTTATTTATTACTCATTTTTATGAAGTTTCTCAAGGATAAATATTTATGATATGCGTCGTTTCAACTTACAATTATTCATGTTTTCCGAGTTTAGGATATTTGTGCTGTTCATTCCTCAGTTAAATTTCGTTTTTTTCTAAGCAATTTTAAATAATAAAATGAAATAGATTTGTATATGATAATCAATTTTTCATAAAATTTTTTTACATAGTAAAGAGTATGGATGCGGAAAGAAATAATAACGGCAATCTAGAGAATATGATAGTGCAATAAAATAGTAAAAAAAATGTAGTTGAATTAGCCTATCTTAGAATTTATGCTTAGAATTTAAATGACGTTTAAAAAATGTGTAAAGAGAGTGCGCTAAGTTGAAATGTTTTAAGACTAACCAAACCTGAAATATTTTAGGATTGCTTATATCTGATTTCAAGAGCAAGGTGGAAATACATGTTGAAAGAGGGTTTGAATGATCGATCTTTTGGTGGCCTACATTATGTAATTTCTTCGCATAGTCGAAATGAGTGATGAAGGTGGGTCTAAATTGATTTGTACGATGAGTGTTGAAACTCCTCTACATTAGTTAAACGATAAAATGATGTATGAATGTTGAATCTTTCTATTTGCACTGATTTTGGACAATTTTTTTAAAGGATCTATATAACATTGTGAATAAATCTAGCAATAAAAAGTTTTACATTGGAAGTGATATTGCCAGACTCGAAATCCCAAGAGGAAAAACATGAAGGTGTTTACAAATCAAACAATCCGATATGACTAGATTTGTTTGTTGATTTGCTTCCCGAGAGGATCGCTTAAGTAGTATGCTAATAACCATGGGGTTCTTTTTAAATCTGAGGAATTTGCAGAGAATGGTCAGTGTAAAAATAGAGAGGGGATTAAGTGACCTCTCTCATCCTAAACAACGATCGACGGCGGCTTCTTATAAATAAAAAAAACCTCATTTTCATCTTGTTCACTTATTTCTTACTTTCCCTTGGGAAATTGTTCGATTAGCATCGAGTTGCAAATGGGCAATAAATCTTTGCTTTTTAATGGGTCAGGGACTGCAAATAGAGTGCACAAGGTCTTCAATAGGCGTTTATGTTTATGCCAGCATAAGAGTGCGCATCAAGAATCTCCCAACTCTTTGACGCAATCTACCGTGTCTTACATCACATTTCTTTGCAGCTATCCGCAGCAGAGAGTGATGATTGATTCAGATATCAATTTTCATCTCAATGAAGGTGGAAAATTCTGCGCCATTTTTTGATCATTAAATTAGTGCTTATCGTCAAGAGTGAATGTTTTCTCAAAAAAAAAAAAAAAACGAAAAGATTCTTTGCCTCTTTATTTTATTACTTTTCAGCGTTTATTTGCTAATTTAAATAATCTATTTTTAGCAGAAGAAAATATGTGAAATCGCATCAATCATAATCGATGAACATCGCAAAAATAAATATAGTGCAAAAATTCATTGATCTTTGATGTGCGGAGATGTACTCGTAAGAATAATACAAAGCACAAAAACATACGCACGCTAATATAGCGTTTATATAGTAGCGTATACGTAATTTAAGAAATGTAGTATTTAGATACGTTTATTTTTCATATTTACTCAGAAAGTTCTTTGGGAATAAGAGATCTATAAATAGTTTTCGATTCCGATAACCGCATCACGTTAGCAATCTAGTTTCTTTTCAGTCTATTATGCATTTTTTGGATAAAATTTGGTTACTAGTCGGTTACAAAGCATAGAAAATGAAGTTGCCAAAAATTCATATTTTGGAGTTTTGGACAAAATTGGACACTAGCCGAAAAGTTCGAACACAGTGAAATGCATGTTGCCAAAAATTGTCGATTGTCGAATTCAAAAATACATTAATGAATAAATAAAAATACTTTATTCTTTCCGGTTTCTTTTTTTCAACTCACGGAAGGGAAAAGAAATAGGTTTAGAAGATCAACGCTGCAGTTTTTTTTTTTTAGTGAAAAATATGCTCCAGAAATACCTGCTAGGGAGAACGTTTAGGTAAAAATGTGCACTTAAGACACCACTTAGTAGGAAGTTTGGGTAAAATTGTGCACTCGAAATACTGCTGAGCAGAATATTTGAGTAAAAATATGTCTCAGTGACGATACGACACATCTTGGAGGCATCTTACTATTATTTTACTCGTATTCGAAAATTTCCCTTTAAAAAACTGATACATTCATAAATGAATGCGTGAACAAATAAATGAATAAGTAAACGAATAGATAAATAAAACAAATAAGTGAATAGGCAAATAAATAAATAAATAAGTAAATGAATAAATAAATAAATTAATTAATTAATTAATAAAAGGACAGGTAAAAAATTAAATAAACGAGTAAACAAATGAACAGGTAGAGAAATAAACAAATAAATAGAGAGATGAACAAAAATAAGCGGGAGAAAGTGGAGTACTAAATGCGTGAAATAGAAAAAAGAAAACAAGAGAAAAAACAACACAAAGGAAATATAAAGACAGGACTATTAAATAGTCGTAATAGAAGGAAAATAAAGATGCATAAAAAATGATGATTAGCTGGAGACAAAAAAAAAAGGATCACATTTCTGCCCGTATCGGTTTACCTTGAATTATGGGTGGGCCAAATAGACAACGAAGCGCATAACCATATTAGTCTAGATAGTAATAGAACGGAAATAAATATTGATTTATATTAAGACTAAAGGAGAATTCTTTACATATAGATAAATAATATAGTGCATAAAATCCCTTGTGATAATTAATGGTGATACTTGCCGCATCATCTCAAGAGTAAGGTGCGCTAATAACGAATAAAGGTAAGATAAATTGAACGAAAAATTTTTGAGAATAAACTAAAGTATAGCTGTTATAAAAGAATAAAAGAGATGTTTTCCAATTCGCAAATGTTGACATCATTATTAGTGTTAACTCTAGTAAGGGCAGAGGAGTGTACAGGTAAGGGTGAGGTATTTAAAAAAAGACCATGAATTTAGTCATAGATGATAGAATCTCCTCGATAACAATTTTCGTTTTCCTTGAACTGGCCCTAGTATTTCTTGTTAGCACTCAATAAATGATTATATTTGAGCATATATGAAGTGAGCATAGATAATTGAAGATAATCGATTATGGAATTAAAATATCAGTGATTCACCGTATCTTTAAACCTTTTAAATTATATGTCGAAAACCTTTTAAATAATTTAGTTTAGACTAATCAGGTGATAGTTTTATAGTGGCAAATGATCTTTTGTGAAGATAAGGCAAATATACACTTTCAAAATGGTAGAAGTGATGAACAAGACAGTCAACATAGAAAAATTATACTAAACGGGCTATAAATTTTTAAGAAATAGAGATATCTTATCAGTAATTTTGATAATTGCCTCAATATCTTATCAGTAATTTTTTGAATTATCTTCAGAATCATGCCAGCATTAACATCAATAAAACGCATATACCTATTACAATGTAAAGTGATTTTTTTGCTTCCTATTCCTAATCAGCGATAGCGCTAATCAGAACACACTGGTAATGAGGAATTTAAAGCATCGACAAAATTTAATCAGTACAGGCTGATTAATGAATCGGAAATATTCATAAATTCGAATGATAGTAATAGTGGTGGAAATATTTAATTAAAAGATTTAGTGTCTTACGGTAAACATATATGAAATACAAATAATAATAATTAGAATAATTAAATAATTAAAGTAGATTAGCAGTAATAATTAAAGAGGCACTTAGGTTGTATGAACGCTGATATAGAAAAAAATTAAACGAATACCAAATACGCTAATAATATCGCTTAGTTATGATGGTTTTCTTAGTTCAACGATAGTCTAAATACCGAGAGTATGAAAAGATTCTAGTTTCTATTTACACAAAGCTAATTGTTCTAATAATTTTTTATTCCATTCTAAATTTTATTTATAAATGGAAATTTTGAAAACCATTTGCGCAATATTTTTCCCGCAAAATTTTAAAAATCTCAATGAAATCGTCCCAATTAATCGGAGATTTTTTCATTAGACTTTTCCACTCTGAAATATTTATCGATAATATTCGTTATCATCAACTCGAATCATTCTTATTATTTTCTTACGTTAACGCATTAAATGCTCAAATTTGAAAAAGAAATTCATCCCTCAAAAGATTTAAATCTAAAAGATTTAGTAAAGAGAAAGGTTTTAAGAGTTCTAAGAGCTAATTACTTCGAAAGTTTTAAATATTATACCTAATAGTTTTCAATGTTGAATATGTTTAGTAGCATATAAATATAACCTACGCAATTTGCATATTTCACCAGATTAGAAAAAATCTGCAATGCAATTTATGCAAATATTTATGTAATTTATGCAATTTATGCAATTATGCAATGAAGAGAAATTTAATATGCAATTATTATGCATATCGTTTAATCGGATACTATATGGGAGATGCTACTATTCCAGCTATGAAGCTGTTTCTTGTTGATGTGGTCCAAACACGATTCTTTTGATTACGGTAACCATTTGTACTGCTGCTTTGCTGTATTCTTTTTCTATCTATTGGTTCGTTGTTGGTTATTAGACGTGATAGTCCTTGTGGGGAAAAAGCAAGGAAAAGGTAAAGATTTGGCTAGCGGTAATGGTTTAATTATTTAATTACTTGATTTTATTGATAGTAGAGAGGGCATTTTTTGTGAATTTCCTGCCTATAATGCTTGAGTTATTTTATTCAAGTTTTTGAACGCATGATTGTGCACTTTCCTTACTAGGGTATAAAAAAATTTTTTTTTTGTTTATTTGAAGTGCCACAATCGTCAAGTGCCACAATTTCGGGAGTTTCAGAAATGCTTAGACAGCATCGCTGCAGTTCAATGAGCAATAAATTATAAGAGTGAATAAGAACAGTTTTTCTCATGGGTGGTCTTGGTATAAAACCGTTTAGCTTCCACTTATTTTTCACTCGATATAAATATTTTCGAAGAAAATTTTCCTCTTTATTTCTTCATGTGAGTAAAAAGATTTCAGATAGAATCGTTGTGAAAACGTTGGAATTTTTTCTCTTTTTCCGTTTAACTTGTGAACTGTGGTCTCTGCTCTTTTTTTTCATTATCAAATGGTCCATTGCGCATATAATTCTCTTTATTATTCACTGCAAAATCTTATGACATACTCCATTCGAATTGCATAGCCTAAAAATAATGTAATCAGACGTTGCTTATATGTGGGTTTAACACCGGGTTTATCGAAAAAAGAATTAAACCCGTTATCGATCTCTTTTGACCGCTGGCATTGGGATCAACTTTAACCTGTTATCTTGTGGGAAATGTTTAAAAACCAACATCGGTTTCACTCACATGAAAAGCTTAAACATACCCGGAGCCAGGCTGAACTGATTTCTATGTGAGCATTGCTCAAATCGGCCACACTCGTAGTTGGGACGTTTTTAAATCCCCCACCAATTTCTGGGATTTTTTCCACTTTCCGGTCTCACGTCAGCCTTTATACCCTGTCAAATTTGTACTTTTTTTGCTAATTTGTAATTTCCGTTCTGTTCATTTTACGGTAAAATATTTGCGGTTTTCGGTTCAATCGTTTGCGTCATTGCGGTTTACTCAACACTATCATTGCTGAAGATTTATTTAAGATTTCCGTTAGTCATCGTTCACGTCTAGTGATATCAACATCCATTTTGTGCATTCTCAAAGAATATTCATCAACGATGGCAACAACAAATTCGGAAGTATCAAAAAAGATTCGTGTTAGTATTTTATTCATTCTTTTTTTACTCTCCCAACTATATTTGCTTATTTGTGATTGATTCGTTTGAATTTCCATTAGTTTGCTAAATCTCTTTTACAACTGCTGTTTTGTTTAGAACTTTCAGTTAATCTTGACATTAAGGTGCGATCGGACTTGGGAGGGGAAAGGTAGGTGGGGAGGAGAGACGAAGGTAAATCGGGCGAATATGGCTCTGAGAAAGTGGGCTCACATCAAAGCCATCATGTTAGCGTCCTTTTGTTGTTTTCAGGTTTCGTCACTATAGTAGAATCTCTACAAGGGGGAACTCTATAGGCAGGGAAAGAAGGGAGGGAGAAGAAGTGATTGCTCGCTATCCACTCTACTCTGAAATCGGCATTTAACTTCTCAATAGAGAATCAGTCAAAAAATCAAAATAATTTTGTCGTTGTAATTTACTGTATAAGTATATATGCGTTTTTCAATTGAATAAAATATATACTGGAATATTCCAAAAGGTTGGCTATCGAATATATAAAGGGAGAAAATTTATGAAATGATAATGTTAGTTTTAGGTTGGTTAAATTTTATTTATAACACTATATGCTACCTTATGCATTTTCACATCGAACTTTAATTATTAGAGCATCTCTTCGAAATAAATGTTATTTTCGCAATTTTTCTGTTTTCCTCTACTCTATTTTCGCCTCTTTTCGCTTTCCCTTCCTTCTTCACCTCTCTCTCTCTGTCCCTCTCTCTTTCGTGTTGTTCCGTATTTTCGTTAGATTTATATGATATCCGTTTAATAGATCGATGCCGACAATTTCAAAATTTCTCTCTTTTTTCTTTCATTCTTCGAAAAGTTTATTTAAAAGAAACGATTATAGGCAGCGATAAAAGCAAAATTGGAAGAGTTGGGAGTGTATGTGGATGAAGAATTGCCTGATTATATTATGGTTATGATAGCGAATAAGAAAGAGAAAACACAAATGAAAGACGATCTACAATTATTCCTCGGCAAAAACTCTGTAAAATTTGTCGATTGGTAAGTCGTTTCCCTTTATTTTGACCGCATTTTACACGTCTTGATCGGTTTTTTTTAATTTTGGCAGTTGTTTTAAGTGCAGACTTTATTATTTGTGAAGTAGAGGAGGGATGGGGAGGGGTATAAAAATGATAAAATCATGTCTTATAAACCTCACCTGCGGTACAGTTACGTGTCCACCTGTGCACTGTGCGTTAGTACAATGAAACAATGCCTGTTTGATGTCACGGTTTCTTTCTATTCCTAACCCCGAATATAAAATTCGCACTATATGATTACCTGTTTGAATTTTACGATGAATTTCGGTATTATTTATTGCCAATTCATTAATTCGTTCGTGCTTTTGACGTAATTTGTTGGGAATTTCTCAAAGGTTTGCTACATTTGTTGAATACTTGAAATTCTACAGCATATATTATATCGGCTTTTTTATCTCTATCGCTTTTCATTTTCGTTCTTTTATTTTCATTTTCATTTACATTCATTTAATTTATACATTTGTTTAGAGTTTTAAAAAAATCATTTTTTTTTAGGAGAAGAGCATTTGTTAATGATGCATTATAAGTCTTAGCTCAACGTTACGCCTAAATGTACCTTACGTTACTTAAAGTTAATGATCAGGAAGTTGTTATATAATGCGGTATGTTATAGAGTTGCATGAAACGCATTTGCAGTTTCTTCACGCCGATCCGAACTAGCCTACCTAGGCCAGTTGGCTTTTAGACCAAATCGCAGTTTGGCCTGAAGTTGATCATAGCCATATTTATCTTAGAATTGTAGCCGATTTTTTTAATTTATATATGTTAATAAATAGATAGTGATCTGATTCAGGCTGTTTGATATATTCGAGCGTCTACAAACAGTTGGTACAGTCACTTCGGCGATCACTACAGTTGAGACATCGCAGACAAAGAGAAAGGAGAGTGATTCTACGAAAAGTAACGAAAAAACGAGAGATGAAGGTGATGAAAAGAAGCGAGAACGAAAGCGACGAGAAAGTGATAACAAAACAAAAGATTTGCCCAAAGAGAGAGAGGGAGAACGAAGCAGAGAGAGGGACAGAGATAGAGAAAAGAAGGAAAAGGAAAAAGAGCGTGACAAATATGAGGCGAAGGTGGTCAAATCCAAGGTAAGAGTCTTTTAAGTTGGTGCTCTTATTGTATGGGCAGTGGTCAGTGCCGAGGAATTTATGTATCTCATAGACGTGGAGGAAAAGGAGGTATTGCCTCAAAATTCCGGGGAGGGGGGGGGGAGACGAGTAAAAATAACATCGCTCGAGAACTGTTCTACGACTGTATCAAGTTGTGGAATTTCTTATACTATACTATACCACGCCTAACAAAAGGAAGATGATATAGTGATATCATTCCTGTGAAAGCTGTATAAGTTCATTCACGACTTGCCGTTGAAGGAAATACGGGTTTTTTTCATCAAAAATTTGTTCGTAGGGATGTTGTTTGTCTAGTTCTTTCTATCGTATTTTGTTCTATTCTATTCTACTCTGGAGTGTGATAAAAAATATATTACGGTTAAGTTTATTGGAAATTCTTCTATCGAGAAATTACGTTTTGATAAATATTCCACTTGATGTCCTAAGTCTTTTTTTATTATGTCATTTAAATATGATAGTTTTCAAATGATTTATTCAAGTGGAAGATGGTTTCTTTGTTTCTTTTGTTCGACGACATTTGTCGAAAGTTGAATAGACCAATGAGGTTATCTAGCAGTGTAATATTTTCAGCCATCATCCTCTTCTCGTCGTAGGGATGTATCACCAATATCATCGCATGATAAAACAAGTACACGTAAAAAGAGTGAACATAGCTCTTCACATACTCGTAAAGGTGGGCCTTTTTGTTCTTGTTTTTTATACTGATTTTTTTTTTTTTTTTGCAAGAGGAAATAGGAGGGAAAGAATTAAAGAGGATGAAAATTTAAAATGAAAGGATTTTTTCTAATCATATGATACTTTATGGGTGATCGTTTATTTTCAAAACATTTTAGTTAATCTTGAGAGATTTAAATTCTCGAAGTATCTTTTCATTGTATTGTATAAAATGCAATGCTATATGGTGAAGATGTTTATTTAATTTTGAACATTTTGCATTAATGATGCTTGATTATGGTTTATTTAATTTTTACGACCATATTGATAACACATTCTCATTGATGGGTATTCGATGTATAGAGTGTATATTGATAGCATACAGGAATATTCAAATTTTGGATCTCGTGAAGGGGTGGTTGACGTATCGTAATGTATGTACTTCAACTTTTGAAAATTCAGCGAATTGAGACGCCGATAATAGTAAAACGTGAAAATGGTGCCTTCGTGATGGGAAGGGGGTAAGGGGGATGACTCGAATCATTCTTACAATGAAATGAGCGTTTCCACTCATTGCATTAGTTTCATTATCACAATCTGCAGAGAGCGCTTCATCGACCGGTCGTCGTGAAGAAGAAAGAAGAGTAAGTGGTGAAAAAGCAGAGAGGAAACAGGAGCGCAAAATAATAAAAGAGAAACAAGACGAACGTAAGAACGAAGAGAAACAAGAATCGGTAGTAAAGTCGGACACGAAGAAGTCTAAAGAAAGGGAAAAGTATGAGTCTCCGCTTAGGAAGGCTGCACAGCCGAGGTTTATACTCTCTGATGATTTTCATTTTTTATTAGTATTTGTAAATTGACTTGTGGTCCATATTAGGTGTTTTATGCTTTTACTTTAGCCAGTTATTTATGAGGTGGGATGAATAGGATCTTCAAATCAATCTTCAATTCATAAAATGTGGGTCTGCAAAACATTTTATTTTCGTCTTTATAGCTCACCGGAGCGATAGCGAGGACATATGCAAAAGGGAGACTACTTTGTATGCTAAGAGTATTTCTTTAGTTATATTGTCTATAAGTAGTGTTCGAATGTGATCTACAGAATATGTCGATTGCCCTTTGGGACTTTATGTTCTTTTTTTTGATCGGCTGCATATATTTCTGAGCGAATAAAGTTGCGTGAGGTGGCTTCATCGAATATGAGGGCATTACAAACATTTTCTATTTTAAATCACGCAGTTGTCCTCGTTTTTAATCCCCATTTGGTGCTTGTTTATTTATTTATTTATTTATTTATTTATTTATTTATTTATTTATTTATTTATTTATTCATTCATTTTTATTTTCAGTGCACCGCGTGATGTTGAGAAAGCACCACGTGATGTAGAGAAAGTACCACGGAAAAGACGAATTTCACCACCAAAGAGCATTTCGCCTAGCGCCGACGTGAAAACGACTCATACAGAAACCGCCACAAGGCAACAGCCAAAAGTAAGCTTTCTTTTAGTTTAAAGAAATTAGCTAATGTGGTCGCAACTCTTCGATAGTCAAGAATTCCCTCCGTATGATGAATATTTGCTAGGTAGTTATTAATTGCTTTTACTTGGTCGTCATTTTATACGATAGTTAAGACGAAGCTGATTATCTCATATTCTTCAGTTGAAAGTTCACTTAAGTAAATAATGTTATCAGAGAGGGGCTTATTTGAGCTAATCATTCTGTAGCTGATCGTGCAAGGTCCTTGACAAAATTCGATACTTGGGAAAGGGGGAGGGGGGGGGGGGGAACGGAAAGGTCGATATATAGCTGGCCACATGGTTAGTCGTGGTTGGTTAGTGTATATGACATAAGAGCAAAATATGCGTAATTTTTCCATTTCTCTCATTGATTCAAAGCATCTTTAAATGCATCATAATTTCTGTTGGTTTCCGTTGTGAGCCTTTCTCATTAAAATTCTTGCATCATCGCCTTATGGTTATTAGATGTTCTTTAGTTTATAGGAAAATATTTCATATTATTCTTAAGAAAATTAATTTAATATTTGTTTAGCGATGTTTTGCTGCTAAGAGTTATACTATAAGTTCTATAATATTTATTCTTTTATTATTTGATTTGAATTTAGGTTTCTTCGACAGCAGTGGCAAAAATGCCTCAGAATGAACAACCGAAAACAGTTTCATCGCAAGTTGTCGTAAAAAGGAAGCTGCCCGATAAAGAGAACACGTAAGTTTCGGTCTGTGCTATAGACATTTTGTTGTTTTGTTTCATACTCAGTTGTGTTTTTTTGACTTGACGATAATTACGAAAATAGAACGTTTCATTTTATGACTGCGAATAGATTTGAAATTCCTTCGCTCCCCCTCCCCTCACTCCTCCCTCTCCCTTTTGGAGTTTCTTAACAACCGATTTTAAGGCACATCTGAAAAAGCGAAAGAAAAAATAGATTAATCAAACGAGAGATGTAGAAAAGTAATGTTATATTTCGTCTCGATGTAACTTTTTTCAGGTGTTAATTTCTTTCTTTTATTGGAGGGTCTTTTATGATTTTCAATAATTTTGCAGCATTTCTTTAATGTTATAAGTCTTTAATAGTGGAAATTACTACTTTGTGACTGAAAAGTTATTCTCAAATAGGATTCAAACTTGCAACGTTTTGCTTTCGAAACGTCTGCCTAGAAAGCAGAAGGTTATTAAATCTCTACAGGCAGGTATTTTATTCGTCACCAAGCAACGGTAACCAATGAAACGTTTGTGATAAAATGATGAATGATTGATGAAACTTTTCTTTTTGTAGAATTTTTTAGCATTTGTGGGATTTAATTGTTCATTGTTATTTCGTTTTGTTTTTCTTTTGTTTTCTTCTTTTTTTTTCTGAAAATTTAGCGAACTATGACAATTAAAGGAAGCAGCAGAGTGGTGGCGTAAAGTCGTTGTTTCTGAAAGCAATAAAGGAGGCAGGTGAGACGACACGTATTGCAAGTCAAAGTGCCGGCTATGGAGGTTCATCATCTCATAAGAAGAATGTCGAACCACAAAAATCAACGACGAAAGATGAGGACGAGTTGAGTGTTGTTGAAGATGGGGTATGACTTGTGAAAACTTTTGATCTTCTTAAAATTTATATTATTCGATTGCTGAGTCAATCGAGAGAAACTCAAAGAAATTAAAAGATTTTTGTATCGAAACAATGCTTCTAATTTTCTAATTCCTAAAAATTGTCCTTTCCGGAAGAGTAAATAGTCCAGTTTTTTGATGATGTTTTATAGAATTTGAGACACGGAATTTTTACTGTTGAGGTCGCTTGTCTTTGTTTGTTTATTTCACTTGACCGCCTGCTCAGGCGCTCGGACAGAACAAGCAATTTATTGAAATTTTCTCATATGAGGAGGGTATGCACAGTTTCTAATATGTGATATTCGAAGAGGGAGTCTCTGAGGATTGAGTGATGCCTGGAGGAAGGAGGAGGGGTGGGTCTTTGAGAAGTGGTGCTCGGGACAATAAGCTTGGATGCTTAGGTGGTGCTTAGAAGTGGGGGGGGGGGGGAAGCTTCAAGAATTCAATGGAAAGTAGGTAGTCGAAGATCAGCATTGTTGGTGACGATGTTCATTTACTGTGTTCTTCTCAAATCGCAAATACAAGAGTGCTAACTAAGGTTTGATTGTGCATGAAGATATACGTATTTGAAATTTGGTTGCTTGTTTTTTTTTTTAAGAGTGAGAAAATGTAACTTAATTGTTCCATAATTCAGATGGAACAATGGCCCATCGTATTCGGGATTCAGAAGTAGCTGAATCCTGTGACTTAATTACTTCTGAATCCCGCTATGAGAAGTGCAACTATGAACTATGGTTTCAGACAATCGAAATAGACGATTACGGTGACTTGGAGGATGCATTGGTGGTTATGCCAGCAACGAGTTCAGATGGGAATGGAGAGCATATGCGATCGGTGGTGCATGAGGCTGAAGAGTGTGTCGAGAGTGAGCAAGAAATCGAGCCAAGTCCACAAAAGAAAAAACGGATTCTAGCGTTAGTTGATTCATATGCATCTATCTTATAAGTTTAACAAAACATACCTTTGATTATCGTTAAAAATTGTTACTTTCATGAGGGGTTTCGAGACCGTAATGTTATTGACTGCTATCGATCTGCGATATCGGAAGGTAGAGAATAAAGGTATGATATTAATAATTGGAATGTCTTTTTTTAGACGATCTGAATAATTTATTGTGGTTCTCAGTTAAAGAAGTGATGCATATTGAATGGAATAACTAATTGGTGACGGGGGGGGGGGTGGTGAGGGTTTTTTGTTGAGGCAAATGTTACGGAATGGAAGTGAGAAGTGATCTCTCTCGCATTTTTTATTTAATGAAAGAAATGAATGGAGGGAATCGTTTATGATTGCAAGTGGTCATAATTCTTGTCATTTCATCCGTTCCTCTATTTTAGGTGACTCAATATGTTTGCATATTTTAACGTTTGTTGATAATTTTTATCATTATTTGAGTGAGGTAATTTCATATATGCAAATTTAGTCCTGCAGAGACGAAGAAAGAGGAGCCAAAGTTTTTCATAACTATGAAAGGACAGCGAATTACAACAGTGGCAAGTGGAACGCAGAAACTGAAAGTTAACGTTGAAGATGTCAAAAAACAAACGGAAAGAAATAAGAAACGACGCAACGAAGCTAATCCAAGTTGGTTTTGCTTTCATTTTTTAAACCTTTTTTGTGTTTTTATTCTTTTTTTTTTGAATCATTTATGTCTCTCTTTTTGTGAAGAGCTTTTTCTGAAAGAGATAGATAGGTCTTGACCTATATGAAGTTGAAGAAAGTTGAAGTCGTGAAGCTCCATTAGTGTGAATTTTCTCCTGGTGAGGTGAAGCAAAAGGTAACGGCTGGCAACAACATCCGTCGTAGCTCAGCGGTAAAGCATTCGATCGGCAATTGAAAGGTCCCTGGTTTACACCAATCATGCGACAGTGCTTATCTTTTAAACCTGAGCTAAATTGGAAAGGTTACTGTAAACCGCCAGGTTTTTATTTCCGGAGATATGGGATCCTCAAGAATGTTTATTTGAGCTTTGCAGTAAATTCTGGGCTGCTGTTTTATTTAGAAGAACATCCCTCGAGGGATGATTGATGGCGATGGATCCTTCTTTTTTCATGCAGAACACTGTTCTGAGAGAAGCAATAAGTGAGAAATATTCTCTTGTAGTATTGGCACACCTGAATCTACCACTGAACGATAAACATGGTGGTCGGAAGATGGAAGGTGCGGAGGATAGTGACTTACCTCAGAAGAAAGCAAGAAAGGAGCAGAAGAATGCGCACGAGGGGTTGGAGAACGATGCTGCAATTGCATCAGATGGTGCTGTCGTCAGTGAGGTATGCCTTCTTGTTTATTATTGTAGGATTTAAATATATGAAAATTCATTTTTGATACTTGTAAATTAGTTTTTGCTCATAGAAGAAAATGAGCACTGTGATGGAAGATGCACAATTTTTAGATGAATAGGCGTTTGAAATTCTTGTCTAGTTTTCATTTACAAAAGGGAAGATATGACATGTTGGGGAGGGGAACAATAGTAGAAGAGTTCTTACTCCCTCGCCCTCCTTCTTCCCTCCTTTCCTCTCCACTGCTCCCTTTCCTCGCCGTGGCTTGAATGTTAATTAAGTGCCGATTGATTACGCGAAGAGAGAGGTAGTTTTTGTTGCGCTGCTGAACTTATCCGATTTTTTCTTGTGCTCTAAGCTGTGCTTCTATGTCAGATTTTTGCTTCATTTAGCGCTTTATTTATTTATTTCTTATTGGAGTTTTCTTTATTTGCTCGCGCGGTTTATTTGTTTTTTTTTTATTCGTTGTTTATTTATTGTTTCATTCGAAGTTTTCTTATATTCTTTATAAAATGATATCTTTTTGAAAACTTTATAAAGGAAATACGATCCGTAAATCAAAAACGATAAAAGTATTATACTGAGATAATGAGCGTTAAAAGTGCAGCTCTTGGCTAATTGTTTTATTGTTTTAGCAGTTATTAATCTCATATTACTTCTGATCACTTGTAATATCACTTTTATCATATTTGTTGCATTTGCCACGGTATGAGTAGCATTTTTCAAACTTATTGCATTTCCGCTTCGATATCGAGACGTTACTTAGCGGGTGGTCTGAATAATTATAGAAAATTTGAAAATAACCAATATTACTTCAAAATATTGCGTCATCGAAGATCTATTCCCGCCTATGGAACTGTGCGAAAAAAAAAAGCTTTAAAGAGCTTTTGGCCTTTCAAATCAAGCTGGGCGCTTTTTTTGGAGGGAGGGTGGGAGATTGTCTATTCAAACCAGGCGTTTTTTGGGGAGAGGGAAGGGGGGTTGTTCAGTCAAATTACCTCTCCTTCATTGAGGAGCAATTTCAAAGTTCATGGTGGCATTCCTGAGAATAGTGGCAATTTATTGTCGAAAATTGTTAGGTTATTTTCTTGAAGGATATATAAATGATGGGTTGTCTGCTTAACAAATAAATTGCATTGTTTAAGGGCTCGGTAGATTCAAGACGTACTCCTGTATGGGATGGACAGATTCAACTAGAAGAAGATGATAGCAGCGATGATGGTATGTTGTTGTTTTTGTGGAGTTCTTTTCTGACTCATTGGCGAAAGATGACTTGTTATTTGATCGGTTTCACTTCGCTATGCCAAGGACTTATCTATTTTCGAAGTTGACTGCACTTTGGAGTGGCTATGCCGTTGTCTGATTTACTGGCTAAGAGTGAGACAGTAAAATATGCTGCATTCTCTGAGCTTATTAATGTGTACTACTTTATGATTATTAATGCAGTACTTGTATATAACCATAGGATAATTAATGTTGAATGTTTAGTTTTAGGTACTTGAGAGGTGTATAGTTGTGGCATCACGGGTAAACAGCAGAAAATATTTGGGCAAGTTGATAGGATGATAATGGGAGTATGTGATTGGCATTTTATCGTGCGTGCAAATTGTTCTACTTGTTTACGATGGGTAGTGGAAATTAAAGCCGGGAATATGTTCGCATATGGTGGATAAATATATAGAGGAATTTGGTGATCACTTATCTATGGTAGAGAATTTCTAGGAAGATTGTTTGAGGTGTTTACGATGATATTTTATGGTTATTGCTTGGATCATCGTTTGCTTGATTTGTGTTGTTGTATCCTGAATATTTCAAATTGAATATGAAATGGCTACGCTAATTTATTTTTGCAGAAGCTCAAATAGATGCAGTGCTTGCGAGTACACAGAGTATTTCTGCAGGATTTGATGAGGTATCTTTGCCTGAATTTCTTCATCTGAATTTTATTATAGCCTTTTCTGATTCCCTATTTTGCATATGAATCCTTTAATTGAAATATTTCAATTTTCCATCTCTATTGGGCAACATTTTAAAAGAAGAAAAGAGAGGTCACTATGGAAATTTACAGTAATTGATATATTAATACAACTTATGATATGTGCATTTAATTGGGGGAAAGAAATTTGTTTAAGAATGCCAACTTGAACTCGGACTTTCTGACAGAGAGTGGAAATAAATTTCTTGTATTTTCATTTTTGAGCAAACCTTTTGATTTCTCATTCGCCGAATTTGTTGAAATTATTTTTATTTTTTTATTTATTTATTTTTTCATTCAACTTTCCACATAGAGAAGGTATACACATAAGCATACGTGAGGATCGTAGATACATATAAATAACAAAAGATGCGGAAAAGATTTTTCTCATCACGTAACTCTTTAAATTGCCTTTAAATTGTTTAGCGTAAGTCAGCACGTTCACGGCTGTTGCAGTATCTCATATTTTAGTGAAATAGACGTATATCGTTGTTGTTCGTCTAGCAGGAATAAGAATTTTGTTGAAGTTTTTTGTTATTTGTTTTATTTTTTCTTTTCTTGCACAAGAATTCACCTTTTATTCCTTATACGGTTGTAGTTGTAAGTAAAATTGTTAAAATTCCCCGAATTCATTGTGCTAAAAATATTCCCCACGATTCTATCAATCATTGAATGAGTTCAGAATCAGTCGCATTGAATTTTTGAATCAGTCACAGTTCTATCAAAATTGAATTCAGGTACCACCCACACCAACGTTAACGAAGCCTGCATTCTTCATGGCACAGAATCAGTCACAACCAACTACACGATCAGGCCAGGTGATTTTTGTGAGCATTTTAGACGCGATTGCCATTCGAAGTAGATTGTATAGTACCGTCGATGATGATCTCGGGGATCTATGGATAGCGGGCAGCTTAACAAACGTGGGATTTACACTAAGGAATATTCGTCTGCTAGGTCATTACAACTAGGAATACAACTTTACATAGTGAGCAGTTATAGCTATAGTGCAAAACGAGCAAATTTGTCGATTGCTGACAAGTGGTTGAGCCGTGAGACGACTCCATCATAGCACTGTTATCGGAGAGTGGTCGGGATTTCGGCTCTTTTATATAAACTCGATCAAATATTTTGTCTGTTAGAAGTAAGGACTTAGATCGAATAAGGTAATGAAACTATTTATTATCATACTTCGACCTTTTTGTTGTTCTTTCAGTTGTCCATGCCAAGTCCATTGGCGTCGGTTAGTGGCGAAAAATTATTGGAACGCTGCAAGTTTTGGCCGAATTGCCGTCTCGAAGAGAACTGTGTCTATATTCATCCGAGTAAACCCTGCAGGTTATTTATTCTGCATGATTTAAAATTATATATATATATATATATATAAAATTTTCCCCTTTATTTTCAAAGAAGAAAAACAGCAGCAAATAACATAGAATCGGTTATTTAAAGCTGCTGCCGAATTCAAGAAAGAACATCACCCCTATGTTCAGAAACTGGGATTTGGCAAATCCTTTATCCCGCTTAACTGATCACCATCTAGTATCATTGTCGCGTTTGGCTTTTAATTGCACTGCTAGCTTCAATTAAAGTGGATTTTTCTATGTGATATTCGTATAGAAGATTTTCATTACGTTTCTTTTTTTTCTATATATTCACATAATTTCAGTAACTTTCCGAATTGTCACTTTGGTGAACGATGTCTCTACGTTCATCCGCTGTGCAAATTCGATCGAACGTGCACAAATCCTAGATGTCCCTACATGCATTCCTTGAAACCATTGTATGTTCAGTGCCAGTCTTATCGCTCTTTCATTTTCTTGATGGTTTTAACTATCTTTAGGCTAAGTTTTGCTATTATTTTATCAAATTCCTATAGAAGTATAGTCCTGAAATGACTTATTTTGAAGTGTATGTAGGTGGTGTCTGACTTGCATTCAAATAGTAACTGAGATAATGCCTTCTTTAACGTTTTTCTTTCTCGAATGGCGATGATGGAAGATCAGTCCTGAAAAGTTCTTAGAATACCAACGTATATAGGTTCTTTTCCGCCTATTCGAAGGTAGAGCAGTATCTTTCTCGTGGTTTCGGATTCACCTTTACAGTGATGTCTGCCTTATGTGATAATCGGCGAATATTTGTAAACTATTATATATTATATACTTAATTTATTTATTTATTATATGCAAATTATATATCAACTTATTGTTTTCAATATTCTACGAAGGCATCAGTTGAGAATCACTTTCATTTTATTATACTTATCCCGTAGTATCTCTATTTCATGAGTTTTAATTATGAGTAGTGAATATTTTCCAAGTGAACATTGTTAGGTGTTCGGCAGTTTTTGGAATTTTCTAAGTTTTTTGCTCTTTTCAGGGGTACTGTAGCAGCTGCTTCGACGCCAGCAGTTACTTCCGCTCCAGTTAAGGTGGTTTTGTTTCCCATTTTTAAAATAATTTTCACAAATTATTGATATTCTTTGGTTGGTCTTTTTTCTTCGAAGCGAGAAGCGACAGCACTGATTCTTATAGAAGAAAAATTCTCAGCTCATTTTTTCTATTTTTTTTCGAAATGGCAGAAAAAATTTGTCGAAAAGCCAGGAATGTGCAATTATTTTATTTCCAGCCGGTTGTTCCGACAGCTCCATTGAATGCAACGATACCTTGCAAATTTGGTGGTAGATGTGCCAACGCGAATTGCACCTACAAACATCCCAAAGTTTGTCTTTCTTAATTATTTTCAACTCTTCTGGAAGTTTGTAAAGGATCCTAATTGCTCTTATACAAAAGTTTGTTCGACCGGAATGCTAAAGAAAGTTTATTTTAGAAATCAATTGTGTTTTTTAAATTTTTGAAAATTTCTTAATTCCTGATAACCCAGCATGAACGTGATTACGATTAGCTAAGGAAAGTAAACTCAGAGATGTGGTTTCGTTTGCAAGAGATATTTGTCAAGTCAGGGTTGCCTGTTTTAAATTGTTTGATAGTAAAAATTTCATCCTCAAGCAGGATTCGAGCCTGCGAGTTTTCAATTTCCGGCTATGTTTGATATTTTTTAAAACATTCCTTCCTACTTTTAAAGATTATTGTCGTCAACACTCAGCATGTTTAAAAGATTTTATCTGACATATCGAAGCAATGTAGCGACCGAGTGGTTTCGTGATAGCTCTTCCGTTTTACTGAAATATATAAGTTGCTTGGCATTGTAGGACGCATAGAAAGTGGCTGACATAGTTGAAGCTTTGCTGCCTCATGTGGGCAGTTGCTTGTTGATAAAGCTTTCTGTAAAAAGCGATTAAGCGGTAAGTGAATGGAAATAGGTGGAATTTAGCGAAGTTGTGTTTCACTTTTGTTATTTTAGCAGTTTCTGCGTTTTAGAATGCATTTTAATATTTTTTAAGGATTATTTAATATTGTATCCTAGAAAAAGGTGTATTTTAGCAGCGAGAGATTAGAAGCAAATTGAATATCTTTAGGGAAAAATGGCTTTGCTTACATAGAGAAAGATCAGGTAATAAATGTATGCTATTGATGCTTCTTATATGACCAAGTGTAACTAATCTACATTTATAGCTGTTAAAAGTTCCAGACGAATACTTGAATTAGTTGGTCTTCTAGTCGGAATTGTTTTTAAAAATTTTTTTTATGTTCATATAAATGTGAATTTTAGTTGTGCCGTTTTGGTGAGCGATGCACCAATCGAAGTTGCTATTTCTGGCATCCCAAATTGAATATCGGAACGGCGTTATCGGCCAAATATAAATGGAAGGCGTCAACATCTTCGTAGATATTTTCAATAAACGTATTCGTTGATGTATACTTATGTGTGTTTATGTTGAAGATTTCGCTCAATTTAATCAAATGCGTTTGAATGTCAGCAGTGATGAAAGGTGATGATATATCTTTTATGAGATTAGGAACGAAAGAAGTTTCCAAATGACGATAAAATACTTTATGTTTTTTCATAAAAATTCACTGAAAATGGGTATTTGGAAGAATGATGAACTATTTGGGGTAAATTAATAGGTTGTTTGAAGTCTATCAGTTTGATGCACCGCATATGACAAATTTATGCTGCATTACGGCCATATTATAAAGGAGATTAGCTACGATTTGATGTTTTGTTTTGGTACAACCATGTATTTATTGCATTCTATTGTTCGGTTCTTCTTTTTTATCACATTGATTCTCTTGCCCCACTCTGGTTTTATTGTGAACTATTGTTTATTGTATGGTAGGTTTTTATGGTGAAAAGCTTATAAAATATCTTTTGCTGTTTTATTAAGGGAGATTTGCTGATATTTTAGGAGGGAATAGAGGTTTATAACGAATGATACGTCCTTTCAAGGGAAAATGAATCGTTCAAAATGGGCGGGGGGAGGGGGTATGATATGGAACTCCTATCTAAATAGTACATGAACGATTTTTCATCCAATGGCGACCAATCACTGGTTTTAAAGTGTATGTCGACTGAGTTCTATAGTAGATGTGAAGTTAGCTATTCACATATTCTGGGAATTTATATATTTCAATCAGATTCAAATTTCAATGGTTTCAGATATATGTACGATGTATTTCAACATGTCTAAATTCAGCGTTTATGTTCAAAAAAAAAAAAACGAATAATTCAAATGTGGCCGTATTTTTCAACAATACTTGGCAATGTGCTAAGTATTGTTTGATCTTAGGAAGTGCAATCCGCTAAAATTGCAGCAAGTTTTTGAACTGTTGCTTTAAAAGTTTTTAAAAGAAAGTGTTTTTTTTTTTTTTTAAATCCAACTATATGTAATTTACATTGAAAATGCGTAACCTATAGAAAACTGATATCTCGTTGATTGTAATGGAAATTAAGAGTGCGCAAAATTTAGTGTAAAGTCGAAGAAGTTGTACGGAATGCTTTGGTGAGAGGAGGACGAGAGAAGAAAAGGCCTATGAATGAATTTTATTAGCGGTATTGCAGCAGATAGCATTTACATTATTGCGGTTTTATTGCGCGCCGCATAATTATTTTCGGAATGATTACTTGCGATGGTTCTCGTTTTTTTATATATTTTTTATAAGAATATTATATTTCATTTATTCATCGGAATTACAATTTTTTGTTTTAATGAATTATTTTATATTCGTTTTAATTATAATATTTTTTTTTTTCGTTTCATCGTTCAATTTTTGTGGAAGAATGGCGATTTTTGAGGGGAATTTTTGCTCTTTTTTTAGTCCGTTAAGATGGGCGAATAGTCGATCTTAGAGGTTTCAGGTGTGATCGATTCCTTAATTTCAGATTTCATGGCCTACTATAAAATCGATTGATATTGATTGTGATTATTAGATTTGAAGTATTCACAAAATATCCTCCCACATATATATAGTCTTTCAAAATGGTGCGTTTCGTATTCTTATCGGATGATTTAGTGCATCTTAAGGGGGTTTTAAAGTCTACCTGGTTTTACCTGTTTTTTTTTGAGAATTTACCTGGTTTTGCAGACTCATTCATTTATATTTTCCTATCCCGTTTAGATGACTAAATAGCATTACTTAAGAACCCGAAATAATATCACAACAAAGAATTTCTAGTATTGAATTCGTTGATTGGTGATGAAATCTATTGGAATAATTTTGAATGTTTATTCTTTTTTTGAAAGCATTTGTTACACTTTTTTTTCTCACAATTGTGTCCTTATCTATTGTTTTATATGGGTGGTGAGTCATTAATCTTGTTCGTTTATTTCATTTATTCATTTTAATTTGTTGTTACTAATTTCCACCAAAAGTGGGATGTAATAAAATTGAATCATTTTTTTACTATTACATTTTTTTTTAATTAATAACACTCGAATACTATTAGATTACAAGATTTCCCATTATCAACTCATCTCATGACCGAATATTTCTATCGTGAATTCAATTTTTTTTATCGCTCGTATAATTTCAGTCGAAGCGAATAGGCTTTCTTTTCTTTAAATTGGAGAGATACAAACAAGCAGGTAAGATTTATAATCGATATCAGTATAATCGGATCAGCAGCGATGGCATATCTTATTAGAGATGCGCTAATCACTTGTTGTATTTCGGCAATAAAATCCCAAGAGCGAGTAAAGGCGCGTAATTGCACTGTCGTGAAACGTGAATCCTATAGCACTTCCGGAAACCCTGAATCAGGAGCTAAGGATTCTTGCAACGCTCCTATTTGGTTCTGTCATTGACAGATGAAGATTTGATCTAAATAATGTTGTCAGAAATCAATCACAACAGTTATTGTTTAAATTAATTAAACACTCGCCGTATACCTGTGTCGACGTTAGTGAGAGACTCGTATTCAAGATCAGCGTATTTCTTAAAGGTGTTGATTGAGTAGCAATGAGGGGAATTTTTAACTTCTCGTTAAGTGTGCTAATCATAACTTATTATGGCTCACGTGAAATTTGCTGTTATACCGATATTCTCCCATTGTTATATCGTATTTTTTCGAACAAAAAAGTCGACCTTTCAATTCGGTTAGGGTTCTATTTCATTTAAGGACGTTCAAATCAATTGCGACTATGATAAATAAGGTAGAAATGAATTAAAAATTGGCAAAACGAAAGTTTCCGCCATTTTTTGTGAAATAGTTATTTATTATATTGTGGTGGCAAAATTGTTGGAATCTTTCATCAGGCAGAAATGAAACGCTGTGATGTAAATGAACCGTTACCTATGTAGTGCATGAACATAAGGCATCAATGGTTATAGTGCCGAACTATGCGACAAAGTTCATTTTTGTTAGAAACATCTCTCTTTATTTGATGATAGAATAGTTATGCTAGACATCGTTTAAGCTTTTTGAGCTTAGTGTTAAAAACATCCGGCACTTTCACTATTAAGGCGAAAATTGGAGGAGGAGATGGAGGGGAGGGGGGTTGGTGTGACAGCCGATGCATAAAAAAAGAAGGAGTGAGTATGCGCGTTTTGTGTGCACCTCTTAACTCATCCGGCTGGCACAACATTGTTGTAGTGAGAGGAGCGCGAGTCCACTTATCGATCGTTGCTAAGTTGGTTGCACACACGCAGTGTGTGACGTCGACGTCCGCTGTTGTGACAGATTACGGCACATATCGTCTATGACACCAAAAAAAATAAGCTTTTTCCATAAGCACATTCGTACGTCGGTCGTCGTTTCATTCGGTTGTTTATTGGTGGTGTATACTTGGTGCGGTGTGGTGATGGCTATATCGCTGTAATGTTTATTAATACTCTCATTTGTTCGCTATTGAGATAAGGAATTTGAGAGATGTTTATTGCAATTTGAAATTACTTTAGTGATCTACTTTTTCTTTGCAATAAGAGGCATCTAATAAACGATATCTTTTGTGGAACTTTCTGTATTGTTGAGTTTTTGAAGTGAACAAAGAGATGAAGTGAAATTTTTGATTTCGAATTTATATTTACCCGGGAATTATTTGTTTTACCCAGGAAATCGTCTATGAATTTTAAATTTGGTTATGGGCGGATGCATAATAAAGAGCGCATAATTTTCCAGCCGTTAATTGAGAAGGTGTTTAACGAGGTGAAATAGTTAATTCAAGTCACAAAAATGATCTCAATATCGATTGTATTTTCTTGCATAAGACTTAACAGTTCATTCCATTCTATTCTCCGTTTCCATCAGCAAAAAAACTACCAGATAAGTCAGTTACCTGCATATACGAGTATATTCATGTTTGAGTTCAGATGACGAGTCATGTATCGTTCCTTGAAAATAAATATCTATTCTTAAGATATCTCCAGTGCTTTGTTCGACGATTGCGTCCTATCGAACTTCATAGTTTCTTATGAATTTATTTTAATCTATAATGAAAATGTGATTGTTTTTTCTTTCAAAGATGATAATATTGTAGAATGATAGACGATAAGGATGAAGCAAAAAGAAAAAAGCTGAATCATTTGCAAAGAGATGGAAAGCTCAGAAATTGAAAAAGGAAAGCGACTACGAAGACATATCGATAGAATGAATTTAAGTCAAAAAAATATATGATGCATAGCAGTCATAAATATTGTTGGCGCTAAATGATGAGATCACAAACATTGAAAGCTATGCTTTTCTATACAATTGCCCACTTTACATTGCACACATATATCAATCGAAACATTAGCTAATAGTAGAATCATAACTCAACGCTTCATCCCATTCTAAAGCTCCGTCTCCATCAAGAAGAGAGTCACCGAGTAAGTCAGTTATGTTCAAATATATTTCAAGTTAGAATTCGTTTACCTTTAAATGAGAAGTCATATATTATCACATATCATTCAATAAGCTTTCAGCATAAACAAATACAAAAGTATAAATAAAATATAAATCACACAAACAAAAAAAAATCGTTGTAATCAATTTTCTTGGCGTTTTAATTCTTGTTAAGACAAACTTATTTCCAATTAATTATTCAATTTAAAAAAAATGCCTTCTGTCAACTAGCCGCGACGACAATGACTGCATTTCCCCGGTAGATCGACGATCGGCTTGTTTAGCTGATATCAAGTATAAAATCGATCAAATAATTCATTAAAAAATTTTCGAACTACGAAGTTATTCAGCAGTCAAAAATCTACCAATAGAGAATGCATCAAGATCAAAACGTCCTTGTTTCAATATTGTTGATCGTAGTGCAAATATGTGCACTATCTTAGAGTGGAAAAAAAAATGGAGTTCAATGTAGAGTTGAATGTCACTTCAACGCTTGTATTGCCAATGAATGCGCGGCGCACTATTCTCTAGAGTCGATGTTTCCCGATAATGTGTGTGTGTTTTTTTTTTTTACATTTTATGTGAATATTGTTATTTTCAATACAATTTTCAATTTTATGCATATTTAATTTCCATATTTAATCGATTGTATTTTATTGAAATTTATTAGCAGTTTTTTGTTTAGCATTCTTTATTGAAGCAAATAAGGAGCTTTATTTTATAAGAATGATTTTTATATGCTGTTGCAAATTTACACTTATAAAGTGTAGTATGGGAGTATTTATGTTTGTTTGTTTGTTTGTTTATTTATTCGTTTGAAAGCTGAACTATTGAAATTGGAATGGTGAATCTAATACACACATTATGAAGGTTTATTTTAACGTTCAAAGTAATCCGTCGATATTCGTCAGCTACTCTTACTTGAATATATCCAATCATTTGCATACGTTTTGCAATCGAATCGGGTAACATTTTACACATATTGGGTAGCAGGATAAAATTTTAAAAAAACAAATGCTTAAATCAGTTAAAATATGAATGCATTATTACACGAATCTTATTATCTATTGAAAAGTTTTCGAATTAGTTGACCAAATGAACAAGTTTCAAAAATCTCAAATTATGCCAGCTGCCCTGTCATGAGGTCTTTGACCGTTCTCATCAACAGAATATGAGATATATTTCCATTTGGTATTATATATATACTTATATGTTGGATTGCTATAAATTGTGAAAATTATTGAACTGTTTTTTTTTTTGCTTTGACTCCACTATCGAATTATTTCTACTTTTATTTTATTATTTAAAGTTTATAATAGTTCCATATTTTTTGTAATAGCTCTGTATTTAAGTGGAAATTTCTATTGGGAATTCAAAAAACTTCTCCAACAGAATCAAATTTTTTATTGATTCTGTGAGGAAAAATCGAACATTTAAGTTATCTATTGATCTAAATTTCTTTCAATTTTAAAATTTGCTTGCTTATTGATTTGTTTATTTATTCACTTCAATTGTCGCATAATATTTTAAAAATGCATATAAATGCTCACATAAAAGTCGACAATGAGCTATTACTAATGCAGTGAAAGAGGAGAGATTATACTTAATAACATGCAATTTTTATTTCATTACCGAAATTTATGTCAAAAGTTTTTTTCAATAGTTATGTGAAATTAATGAGCATTTATCAAATGCCTGCGATTATCAAAAAAAAATGGACAAATTTTTCTAGCTGTGAATGCCTGAGATTGATTCTTTTTCATTCTCGTTGATATATTTGATGTTTCATGAAGTAAAGAAATAATAGCAATGAACAAAATTTTCGGTTAAGCGCTCAAATTAATTTATTTATGAAAGAATATACTAAGGGGTAGAGTTTTAGTTTCGATATAGATATACGCTTTTAATTCCTTATAGTTTCTGATGAAATTTTTACCCTCAAATTTTTCGTATAATAATTGTCTATTTTTAGTTTACAAGATTTTTATTGTACTTGAAACAAGTTTTCTTTCAAGTTTGATTTTTTTTTCATCACTGAACGTCGCTTTAAACAATTATGTTTAAGTGGTGTTTACAGAATATTTTCCAAGTCTCTATGTTAGCGAATAATTAACTCAAAACTAACTAGAAGATTGCAGCATTGCCGATTTCGCATCATAGAGTTTGCTACCTATGAATTCCGGTTTTATTTATTTGCATTATTGTCACCTTTCATTGGTAAGACAAGAGATGTTTCCCCAATCATTTCCTTAAAAGTTCTCGAAAATATACTCAATTAAGGATTGCACATAACTGGTTGCCAAAGAAAAACGGTTGACAAATTTTTATTAAAGAGAACTAAAATTTTTATTTCCTTAAACGTGTAGTTAAATTTAATCAGTTTCTTTTCTGTTGATTGAATTCACTACTCTTGAAATTCATAATATCATTCGGTTCATATATTCAAAAATATTGCCGCTTTAGGATTTGAATTTTTTTCACTTCATTTAAAAATTCAACATGCAAAAAGATTGAATATTTCAACTTTTTGATGAATATATGAGAATTAAATTTAAATAAACTACTATTGAGGAGAGATTTTAATATTACGTTAAAGATGTCATATAATATTTGTAGAATAAGAAAATATGAAATTTTTCCACTTAACTTATGTTCAAAAAATTATTAATTATGTAGGGAAATTGCAGTATTTCTGTGTAGTAATATCTGCATGCTTATGTTTTGTTATGAAAAAATCTATTGTGAGCAAAAAATTTCGCGTTTTTTAAAGGATTTCTCTACGTCTTTGTTGCTTTTTATCAGGCAAGTGATTGCACTATATTATGGCCAAGTCTAAAGAGAAGATTCAGCGGATTCTATAAGATGTGACTTAATATAATGGGGATTGGCAAGATATGCAAATGAGCGGTGTTTATTTTGATGGATATTATGCATTTAATGCGGAATTTATTCTTTAATTATGAATGCCTAGAGAATTTCCTATATTCTTGCTCGATGATCAGATTTCTTTGTTTGTTTTTCGTTTACTCGAATGAATCAATTGTTGGCAAAGGAGTTCTTGAGAAATCTACCCCTTGACTCAGGAATTTACCGTTTTTCTTGCTGTATAAATTTAGAAATTTTTGAACGTCATATTCAAATGTATGTAAACGTCTCTACTGATCTGAATATATTTGTTTGTGCAAATTTATTTACGTTTGGGAAGTTAGGCATCATATAGCTCTTATATCTTTTTCCTCCTTTACATTTTCAACGTTCATCTTTTACAATGTGAAACAACTTTCCATGTGTGACAATTATGTGGTTTATAATACTCCACTCTTATAATCTACATTATTCAATCCACAATTAGCGCTTTAGACTACTCTACTTTTGCAACTCCTTTTATAAAATTTAATGCTCCATTGCGGGTTTTTTTTTTGAATCAGAAGAGAAAAACAATTAGGAGTCGATCGTATAATAAGAATCCACGAATAGGAAATTGGCATATGGAGGAAAAGTTCTTTCAGATTCGACGGCTAGGTAGGATTTGTGGTATTGCTATCCAAGAATGCCTCAATCACAAGAGACAAAGAGGCAAGAGCGATTTCCACTAAATTCGTTGGCCGATCTACAGGCTCTTTTCACTTCCGTTCTTCATGACAACAACAACATAAAAATCGAAGAGGCTATCGGAAAAATCGAACAAAAGACGAATATCAATCGTGAAAAGGTATTGCTTGTAGTGAACGAAATTATACATCTTTATAACTGATCATTATGTGGTTATTTTTATGTTTCTCTTAGTTATACATTTTTTAGCTATCTTTTTGGCTATTTCTCTTAACTTAGCTATCTTTATATCACAAATTGTTATTCCTCATTTGAGTTGATCATCTCCACTAATTATAGACGATATTTAAGGATGCATTTTGATTCACCATCGACGATATCCATATTCTATTCTCATTGTCATCCATAAGCCAAAGGATTGCTAATATCGATAACACTAACTTGAGGTTAATGCAAGTCCACAGGTTTTGGTAATTAAATATCGGAATCGACTTTACGCTTTAAGATATCACGACAAAATTTTACTTTCAAATCAATTTTATAAACGTTAATTTCCCATATAGCATTATGACAATCATAGTCATGGGTAGACACTATCATAACTAACTGCAAAGAGCTTGCTTATACTTTATTACCGATGACGTATGTGATAGGGGGGTTTTTTTCATTGTCTATCAATATGGCTAGGCGGACTTTGTTGGCACATTCAATGTTCATCTGCAACAAAAAAAAAAAAAATTGCTTGCGAAATAGGCGATGAATTATTAGAAAAAGCTAGCCAATTTCTAAAAGGCACCACAATTGTATTTGGAAGCAAAGAAACAAGAGAATTCGTTAAGTCCGATGCCGCTAACGATTTGCAAAAAGAAAACGATAAAAAATACCATAAATGTGTTCAAATCAAATACGCATTCAACGTAAAAGCTTTCAATGTAAAGTACAGGATAGCGTAGTGGTTGCGCAACTTGTAGAAATTAAAAGGTATGAAATTGAAGTTCGAAACACCGAAAGTCATGAATACTTTATGAATTCCATGAATTACAAATAGTGTCAATTTAGCAATAACGGTATCCGTGTTAAATGGGAATTTAATGTGCAGAAGCTTTTATGCGTAATTTCTGGTATCGTTTATTATATATTTTGCATATAAACCGTTGTCTATTTGAGTTTATTCGTTAATAAAGATCGATGAAATTCTGCGTATAAATCATTTAGCAGTTTTAGAAATTTCTTTTGGATAATTTTTCAATGTTCTTTTTTATATTTGAATATTTTGTTTCAACGTTCTTAAATGTTTTTCAATAAAAATTCAGTTAGCATATTTTGGAGTTCATTAGCTCTTTTTTTACTGTGTAGCTTTCAAACAACCGCTTTCATGTAGTTATATTTTTAATTGAAGAATGGTTTCTATAATATTGTATAGGCAAAAATTTAGCCATGTTGATATGAACTGCAAAAGGAATGATTTGTTCAAATTGTTTTTTTTTCTAATTTATTGCTGATTAATCTAGCTGCAAAATTTTACTGCAGTGATTTTATCGAGTAGAATTTTTATTTAAATTGTTACAAAAAATATAGGCGATTGATCACAAATAATTTTTCCATATTTTTTCTTAGCATAAACATTGTAGTGTTATATGCTTCAATACTTTTATTTTTATTAGGCCTTACAGATGTTTTATTTTTAAAACATTTTATTTTGGTTTATTATTTGTTTGATAAAAAGAATTGTGGGCATTAAAATGTGCTAATAAAATATCGCTAAAAAACCTCAACAGTTTAATGTAATCGAAAATAATCGAAAAAAATACGCAAACAGTCGACAATTATCTAACAGTAGAAGTTTTGAATAGAAACTTCTTCTGGTGATAGCGATTAAATGATGCATGATAGTGGGGGAGAAGGCGGAAGGGGAGGGGAAAGGAGGGGGGAAGAGAGAGGTGACACCCATATTTTTTTCGTAAATAAGTTTAATATTCTTTGTTTTACTTTTAGTTTGTCATTGTGATTGGTGGACTTTTATGCGCATATATGATATTTGGTGCTTTGGCTGAAATTGTTTGCAATGCTATCGGATTTGCATATCCAGCTTATGCATCTGTCAAGGTCGTATGTTGTCTTCTATTTTATCTCTTTTTGCATCCAAAAATTTAGTGCATCCGAATATATTATATTATATTATATTATATATATATATATATATATATATATATATATATATATATATATATATATATATATATATATATATATATATATATATATATATATATATATATATATATAAAACAGGAAAATATAAAAATTGTCCAAAGCACTTGGAGGATTTTTTCCACTCTATTAAACCTTTATTCGTTAAATCAAATATATATCGATTTAAAAATTATTTTTCATTACATACTATTTTATTGGTTATGTTAATAGTTAATTTTCAATGAGTAAATCACTTCATCGAATAGTTATAAAATAAATTACTTCGATCATAGAAACTTTGAGGAAATTTGCATAAGTTGAAAAGGAAGATCTCAACTGAACGATAAATATGCAACAATTCTCTGAGTGATGACGAAATTAAGACAACTTGATTCAGGTTGTCTTTAGCGCTGTTGATTGAGTTTATTTATTTAAATTAACTAAGTTTTATTTTATAGGCGGTTCGTACACAACAGAAAGATGACGACACTCGTTGGCTAATATATTGGACGGTATTTGCCTCGTTTTCACTTGTTGATTTTTTCGCCGAATATTTGATGAAATATTTTCCAATTTATTGGGTTCTTAAGGTAAGCCGAAATGGCATAAATCTAAACTATTTAACTGCTAGAGGACAAGGGGGTAGATAGGGGGGAGTATTTAGAAAATATAGGTAGAGGGCTCGAATCATAAGTCATTCGACTCGGCTGTTGTTTCATATTCCTTAAGGCAAAGCAGAAAAAAATCCAACCTAGGTACAAGTCGACCGAATGATTCGGTGCTTACTGATTAAAGGTGTCATGGTGCCATATAGATAACAATAGTCAAAGAAAACTCTCTAAAGAATTAATAAGCCATCCGCATACTTCAGTTGTTGATAAATTTTGGATTATCATTGCTATAGACGTCATTACATAACGCGACGCGATATGACTTTTAAGGCAGTCAATACACTTCACTAATATGCATCCATCTAATCCTTTTATTGTTTAAACTATTTCAAAACTTTAAACAATGTTTTACAACTTGAGAGTAAAGCGGTATACATCAAACGCCAGATTTTTATAACCTTTAGAGATGAAACCAGACGATTACCCGAAGAGTGGTACTGGCTTGAATCGATGTGGTCATTCTAGATTTGAAAATTATAAGAAATTTAATAGTTCATTTATAGGCACTCTTTCTGCTTTATCTATACTTGCCTCAGACGTATGGTGCGCAAACTCTCTATGAGAATTTAATCGATCCAACCATAACGAAGATCGATCAACTGTTGGAGAAATACAACAACCCGAAGCAAAATTAGTGATCAATGATATATTTGCTTTTATCCTTTATTATTGTTGTAATTGTAGAATTGAGCAAAAAAAATTGTTCGTCTGCAATGAGTCTATTGAATGAACGCCACTAGCGAAAAGTGGCTTGAGAAAAATGCATTGTTAAGCACATACGAAGTAAATCGCAGTTACAGTGCCCTCCTAGCTCTCAACTAAATCAGTGATAGGTGGCCACCCACTTATCTAGTCGAATTTCACTTTAATCAGTGTAGTATTACTACAGCGAAGTTTCCTTGTGGAACACATGGGCAGAGAGTGGAAGGTGGAAGGGTGATAGTGTCTCCTTGCATGTGCGTTCCTCGAAATAAGATCAGGAGATGGCACCTCGATTGGCGGCCCATGCATCGGTTATCTGATGCTGCTTTAATGGGGACATCTTTTGATTCAAGCTTTTGACAGTTTTGGTGTCTATGATACCTTCACAAATTTTTTAAACGCATCCGTTCCAGTTTTTGGTGTCTCAGATCAAGTTATTAGCCTTTGTTAAAATAACGCAATGCTTATAAAATAATTCATTTTGCCTGTCGCTCCCTGAAAACAACTTCCAAATCACATCTGTCGTCAAAAACCAACTACCAAGGACATATGTGTCGGGCAACCGACGATCCTAACCAAAGGCAATTAGACATCCTTTTCAATTAACAAGTGACGGGAATCGCAACCTGACTCCACCACTACTCTTCTTTCTAAATAAAATACGGTATAGATCGATTTCTGCAAAAACCTGGGTGAATGTAAATAATTCTTCCCTCATACTAATCCCGAACGAATACTTGTCGAAAGGCATTTCCTTCCCCAGCTTGTAAGTGTAAAAACAACACCGAGACCACCAGCAACACCACTCGGATAGACGGACGCCACCCCATTTCTATGTAAACATCCCCACCACACACTGCTAGATGAAATTGCAACATAGACCAGGTGGTAAAATCTCCCACATAACGCTCCTGAAGCACCGAACCGCACTCAGTTGAGTGTAAAAACCCCAACCTCAGTCAACTATCACACACTGGGTATTTCCCGAGCCGCTCGAAGCACAATCGAACCCACAACGTACTTGCGATTCGATCCCTTACAGTGCGAAACACATGCAATACTCAAGCTGTATCGTTTATTTTGCATTTCAGAGATTATTAACGCATTCATGCCTTCACGTTAAAATATTCAAGAAATCGAGCATCAATAAGAAAAACACAAAAACAGTAGCATCACAAATCATCCCTTGCGAACTTCCACGTCGTTTGCAAGATACGATATGCCATATCCATAGCAACGACATCAATTCCATACCAACAGGACGTTCGTTCAAAATCCATCCATCATCTGCTTTCCTTTTCTGCAATCAATTCACCATATATCAGAAACGATGAATATTTATTACACCGATGCTATCACCATCTCCAAATTTCTACTACTACATCTTTTTACTTCAAAAGAATTTTGCATTTATTTCTAAACACTTTCTATTCGAAACAGAGAATAAGCCCTCACAATCTAATATTACCTAATAAACCGAAATAGTACGCTGCAAAAACAAACCTCTTAACGTTAGCCCCCCCCCCCCCAGAATTACCTCCCAAGAAAAACTAAGTCATCCCAGAGTTACGATTCAAATTAGTTCTTTGAAATACTCACGCTAGATTCACATTACAATCACATATATGGTCCGCAGATGAACATCACGTAATCACCGCTCGCCATCATTCATTTTGCGCAACCTTCTCGAATATTATAAAGTCGGTCATCGGTAATGAACGGCCCTGCTTCTTATTACAGACCACTGATAACGCAATTCAACCATCGAGCATTTGCGAGATCGACGTTGCTTTCTTTTGCGAGATTTCATACAAACTACGCTCCATAAGAGATCGTTTAAGCATCCGAACCGCATTTAAGAGCCCTCTGGTTTCTTGCTCACGCATCACCGAATCGCGCCTCCGAGACGTCCACCACCATTCCCTGAAAGTATGCTTCCCCCTCCAGCGCTTCCACCCCCCCCCCCCTATCTGTATCCACGTTCCGGAAAAAGCTCCCCACAAGAGAAAAAGATGCCGTCAGACCGACAAATTTGAGCACTTAACTCAAACGCTCCTCTTTTTACTTCAATCAAGTGAACCGACCTTTCTTTACTCAAATGAGAGATTCTGTCCACGAAAAAGAATTTAACACATCGACATATGCAGTTCCATGATAGGTATTAGAGCAGATATATGATTCTATTCGTGCATGCATGCCACGATATACATACACCGAATCGATATAAATAGCCACATCGAAAGATAATTCGTCGTCAACAACCACTGACATACAGATAGCAATAATCGATCACCCGTGATCCTTTTCTTTCTAACAAATGCTTCTTTGTGCATCAGTTTGCTTCATTTCCAGGCCACTACTTCGCTTTTGCAATAGTGAGGCGACAATTGCCGGAAGCTATGTTATAGAATCCAACCGGAAATTTGTATTGCCACAATGTCCTGACCATCAATATCCTCTTGAGAGAAAACAATTCAATAGCAAGTTAACTCCAAAGCGAATAACGTCGGAGTGAACATTCGAATTACAGGTTGAAAGATAATTGATTCGCATCGAAATGATCCTTCCTTCTAACAATTACATCGAAGTTCGCAGTAATATTCCATAATTGACTAGGATAGACTGCCTTGTACAGTAGTGCTGCAAATCTGTTCAAAACTCATGACGTACTTATGACGAACCATCCCCTTCCTCTACCAACTTCGCTCTGTATTGTCTGTCCGACAAATCACTGGCCGTTGTATCGCAGAGCTGTCAATATTTCGTGCAGCTTTTTCCTAGCCAGAATCACTCGCATATTACTGATGAAACTGGTTGAATTACCCCCCTAAAATCGGTGACTTGCATACTACGTTCATACTTGAAGAGTGTTATCAAATTCCATTAACAAACAGTTACATCCCATGAGCGATCGGTTGTAGACTGAACAATATCGAAAACGGGCGATCGTTCATCGAATAAACATCTGCGGGAACCTTATTCGTACGCACAGATGACAACTTCGGAGGGGAATCGAAAGAACATCGAGAAAGAACCACATGCTGTGGACACTCCTGGCATACTGGCAAGCATAATCGAGACCATATGACCAAACAACTCGAGAAGAAAGAACTGAATCCACTTGTAACGTCGAACCATAATAGATCGATCCAATCCGATTCAACTTGGCTGGCACTGCAAAGATCAGTCGTCTTCACAAAGCAGCAACCTTTTCACTTTAGCCCATCACTCCCAAGCTATACACACTCGAAGGAAGGCTTCAGGAAGTTCTGTCTCTTCGCGTAACCCGTAAAGAAGACTCCACAATGCTAAGGATGCTCACCTGGGTTAAGTCCATTTCGAACACTTCACCAATCTTGGCGTGCACAAGAAGGCCTTCGTCCATTCCTTCATAGACATCCCCGAACTGAATGAATCCTCGAAAACGACCATCAGTCGCTGCTACTGCTGTCCCCGACCGCCCAAGCCGCTCGAGCTCGTTGCTGCACAGTTGAATTGACCACAGAAAACACGGAGTTTTGATGCGATCCAAGTACGCTACACAAACCACAAATACAGTCCATGACGTCCATCAAGCACCAACGCCGGTCGACAAGAGTGATGACGTCGACCAATCAGAACGCGTACGGGGTGAAACAAACCTCCCACACTTCAAATATCTTTTAGCATGCGACAACCTCCTCATGTTAACACCTATGGCAGACATTCCGTACAATAAAACAGGACGAAATATGCCGTATTTTACTAATTTGAGCGATTTGATGAGGATTACGTAACAATACATCCTTGATATTCTCTCTCCAAAACAATAAGTAAGATTACGCGTAATGATAGCCTTTCTATCCTGACAGCACATGATCCGCCGCGTTTGCCTTATCCCATTCATCGACAGCCAAAGAACTGTGATGCCATAACCGTCGACTGACCGCTCGATTTACTTGGTGACATCGTGGTCGACTGATCAAAAGCCATGAGACAAACGGGGAGTACCGACCAAAGTACCAAAGTAGCTCGAAGCCTCACACACCGTTATCACTGTAACAAATCGCCACTGTCTCCTAGGTTTAACTGACTTGCTGAAGACGCTTAACGTTACAGATAACGCCACTCTTGCCTAGGAATGCCAAGCCATAGGTTAGAGCAAAACACCGTCTTCGTTTTAGCATCAAAACACTTAAACGCGCTGTCCACTGCCTCTAGCCTTTGTTCACTCTCCTTTTTAGCTTGCATCACGTTTACTTTGCATCCGCATCCACTTTCTTGTTCATTAAAAAAACGCGATATATTGAAAAAATTAGGAGATCACAACGAAACCCTTACTTGAAGTAACGATTGCTCCGCTGTATACAGATATGAAAGTCGCAATAATCTCTCCGACAAGCCGGTGTTTCGGAACAGATGTTAACGAATTGTTTCTTCACAAAGCATGATGATGGGACTCCAAATGAAACATATCTGAGAAGTATGACACTCGCCCGCTGCACTTAGGTTTTAATATGTCCAACGACAGCAATTGATGCAACACAGTTGAAGATGACGTGATACCGACGTTGAAAGTGATGATTTGTGGTGCGAAGAAATTCATGAGATGGCGTCTCTTCTGCTGGTAACGCTGCTGAAACTCATTCCCCGCCCCCCCCCCAAAACCCTTCCCAGTTTCCCTGAGTCCCTTCCTCCCAGCACTTCCTATTTCACCTCTCGTCAGCCTTCTTCACCGAAAATTTTAATTCTCTAGCGAACTGACGTCACACTTCAACAATTTTAAAAACAAAAGAAACCTGATGAACCGTTCTTCCAGCCCACTTCATCAAATGAACTGACCTCTGATGCACACTGTTTGCAGCCCACTTCGATCACCTCAACGGATGTACTCGAGCGCTATGTTCAACTCAGCTGGTTTCGTCACTGAAGAGAAAGCGAGGACGGGGATCGTAATACAACAGCTTCACTTCATAATCACAGCCGAACATCTACGATTGCACAACGCATGAAAGGACGCATGCTTATGATCACAGCCGCAGTCCGGAAAGACTGAGAATAGAATGCGACGGCGAGTTGTTGAAATCACTGGAGCTACGGCCAAATCGAGTCAACGAGCTCGCGCCATAATTACTCCCCACTGTTGGGCAGACAGCGAAAGCGATAGAAATAACGTGCAACTGTTTAAGTCGTCCACAATGCACACAACCTGGAATGAAAACTCGTTGCACGGGTCTGGAAAACACCGCACACCCAGCCCCGCTATCATTATGCTCCACGTAATGGGACAACAGGATGATGACCAGATAAAACTAACACTTTCGAAGATTTGCTTCCGGAATGATGCCAAACCGCCGATCCTACATTTTGTCACCCCTCTCGAAACATTTCTCTAACGTGAATATCTCTTCTTGCATCTTCCATCCCTCCGAAGTTTCTAACTCAAAACCATCATGAAAACCGAAAATTTGTAGAACTGAGTACGGAATGGATGTAAGTCAGAAACCGAATCCACTCCACTTCGAAGATCCTGGCACAACGAAATTTCCTTGATGCTGATGCATAGGATCTTCCGCAAATGGTCATCAATTGCACTTGGGCGGGCACGCGAGTGAATAGAGAGGCACGTTTGTCGAACGATTAGGACATCACAAAATTCTGACGAAAAAAAACTCGAAATTTCTCGAATGATGACCATGCCAACCAACGACGCTTTCGATGCGGGCTTGTTCAATGGTAGCGCTCGCTCAACAGTGAATCGAATAAGTTCGCAATAGATGCCGACGAAGAAACCTCGTCAACAGCCCAATAAAAAGACTTTGTAAAGCCATCCTGAAATTCAAATCAATATCCTCGCTCCCCCACTCCCCACAAACCACGAATCGAGAGGAGATTATCGAAATCACAAACACTGCAGATTGTTCGTATCCTTCGTCGCTGCGCTGTCACGGTGGAACATTACAAATTTTGCTGCTCGTTGTGTCTTCACCTACTACTGATCCTTTGAAAATATCCACTGCTCCAATCACTGTGCGGCTTTCTCCGCTGCATGGTTGCCTCGCCGTAACTGCTCGTCGATGCCACGTTCACGTTGAACATGTTCACCTATTTGCCCCACGAACCTCGGTCTTCCGCAGAATACTACCCTCTCCAAGTTCCTGTGACATCCACTGATGTCGAATTTGACGCCAGACGGTCATAACGCGCCGTACTCGAGCCGAACAACCGACCACTTTCACTGTGCTGAAAAGAGATGTCTCTAGCTTTCATATTTCTGAAGAGGACAACAGTGCACTTGTACCAAACCATTTCTTACCAAGAAATGCACACAAGAAGATCAAGGCCCCAATTTCCTATGGTTTTATGCACAACGCATACCGCATCCTGAGAGGAAAAGAACACCCCTTCCCATGCAGCTCACATTAGCCAACCTCTGGACGCACCTTATTGATAACATTTCTTGCTCTCCAACAGCAGTAGCGCCATGGAATCCTTCATACGTCGCCCGAGCTCTTCGAATCTCTTACTACTTTTTCCGAATTCTTCGAGCCGAAAAAGACCACAGGATCTTTCACATCGCAGCCCGCCTTCACTTGCCGCGACCAAGTATAAACCTTTGCCGCAATACAGTGCCGTTCTGTTCATTCCTTGTTGTCGGTTGAACATAGAGCATCCCATCGCTACCAAACTTCGCCATCAAGACCCATCACGACGTGATACTGAAACGAAACTACCCGCCCTCCCCTTCCCCAATCCCCTGTAACAGAAGAACTAAGTCGACAGAAATTACCCAAGCATCCTAAACAAGTTCTTTGCAAATACCCAAACCTGAATCATATATGCATAAAATTCGAAGACTTTCGCAGTCACAGAATAAAATTCGCTCGATCAACCATTTCTCAACTTGTAGCCCGTCAAAGCTCAATTTACTCTTTTCGAATGGTCACATACTTGAAACTTCTCGCATACCCACATTTGCTGAACTACTGCTAATGAAGTATAGCATCAATAATAATAAAATGTTTCTCAGACTTCCCACTGATGTATAGCAACGTTAACCTCTCCTCGCATTCAGTGATTATGATTCCACATCAGTAATGATCACCGAGGACCACTGCACGCGTACATCTCAAATTGTCGGTCGACAATGCCAAACACAATGCACAAATATATAGCCATTGATATCCCACGAACTCCCACAATGAATCGCCAGCAAAAAGAAGCGCTTTGATGTTTTCACGGAAAGCAACTTCCCCTCGAGTCAACGCTGCAACCAACGATCCCTTCGAAACATTCCTACGAACCGTATGAAGAAATTACGTAAAGATGAAAACGAATAGAGAAAACTATGCTTCCAAATGACAAAGGTTTTCGTCGACATTTGCGACACCTGTCAAAAATTGATTGTCAGTACATTTGAGATCCAACCTCAAACTTCAAACTCGAAAATTTCACCAACCAAAAGAATGCACGCTGCATAATGTGATTCAACCCGATAATTTCATATAGAAGCTCTTGGAGGAACCTGATTGGCGTTTCCTGTGCTTGAACCCTCAATAACTCAACAGACCGCTGTCGACGAAAAGGTTATTCCTCTCATATCCTTATATCACCATAAGTATGCGCGAACCGATTTTCTACTAGTTGCTTCGTCTGCTCCACTTCGAAGACAGCACAATTATATCGGCTGTATATTTGCGTGTTTGCTAACGATTAAATGAAGTCTCATGTTCAATGCAGCAGTCGAATATTCGTCCGATGTCGTCATGTCTCTTATGCACTTCGAGGAAAAGCATCACGGAAAACAAGTCCACAAATAACTGAAATACAATCGCCCCTCCCTCCCCCTACCTAAACACACTGGTAAACACGTAAAAATGCATGCTATCAAATAATGTTCCAATGTCACATTAAAAAAAAAACTTGTTCAGTCATTGGAAATGACAAATAAGAAGTTTGGAAATCAGAATAACTGAGGTCTCTTACCGTCCTACGATAATGGAATCTCTTCATTAATACAAGATGAACGAATTCTGCACGCAATAAACGCCACTTTTTATCCAATAGTACCAATTATCTAACACGTACTCAAACCACTTGATATATTTCACCCGAACGACTATTCAAAACCAAGTCATAACCAAAGGGCGACAAATATGCTCAAATCGTATGACAGACCGATTTCACCTGGCGCTACAATAAAACAATCTGTTCTCCTGCACAAGATTCGCCAATAAGAACAGTCTTAGTGAAGCCGTACGAAGCATCGCCAGCAAGTCACCTCTACATTTCTACACGCATTTGCATTTACCACAATTTAAGCATCGTTCTTTCAGATGCTCACAGTAAATAGAATGACCGACGAAGACAAAGAAAGTCAACCTTTCGTGTCTTCCTTGTTTATCACCTGTTCTTCGATGAAAAAAGACATCACGCTGACACATTAGCTCAACCAAACATTGTCCATAGAAAACAATTCTGCGATATGAGATTTGACTGGTCGATAAAAGCTCTGCTATACGGTGGACGCTCGGATCAAAGCAGGCGTATAGAACTGATAACGGCAGCATTAATGAACGCATGATAGCACGGACACTCGGGCATAATCGCAATGTTCTGATAGAATAACACGGGTGCAGCTTTTCGTTGCCATCACATTCACCCAATACGCGAGCGCAATCGCAATGTTCTGATAAGATATAATACGAATGCATCTTTTGGTTGCCACCACATTTGCTCGCCAAAGAAAATGCCTTATAAAGAGCGCTTTGTCATTTCGCCATGAAATGATTCGGCCTTCTGTGGATCTGCAACGCTCAACAAACCTTTCGTTTCTCAGCAAACAGGCTGTTATGGTGTAAACAGATCAGCTACTTCTTCTAAGAAAAAAAACAAACAATTTCTTCTCAAAAATTTTTCCAGCTTATATTGCCTAGGACTTCGAGATTATAGGCAACAGATTTGCCAATGAAAATGATTCAAACATTGCACGTCTTCACGAATATGTTGATTGGATACAAGAAGCCAATCAAGTGGATTCATTAACCTCAAACTGGATTAAACAAAGCATGTCCACAGAAGCATTTTACTCATTAATTGGACGACGAAACGCGGTCGCAAAGAAGTGTGGCACTAAATTTTTCAACCGAAAAGAAGCAACCATAGAAGACCTACAAGTACCAAACTCACGTCACCATTGGTGGACTTGCTACTGTCTCCGGCTGCAACACGGCAAAGCTCTTAGCGCTCCGGCTCTAGCCTTAGGCATGTCAGACTCCTTCATAAAAATCGACCTCCATTCCTGCGTCTCGCATTCATTTTACCAGCGCTGTTCGGATTTCCCGCAACGCATATATTCTGGTGTACTTCAGGCGCACTCGCACTCCGGTGGTACGCATATTTCCGATTGCTTTGCGCTCATCGCCTTCTCGCTGCGACCTTCTTTTACATGTGGTGCCGGAAAACGGTTAGATGCAAAATCACTCCCCCCCCCTCCCCAAAAAAAAAAGATGAAAGAAGAAAACGTACTTTCACATAAATGAACATAGAAAAGGAATTTGCCCTATGGATCTTCATATTCACGATTAATCCGTCCCTTTCAAGCGTTGTGGACAGGCCCGAGATCTTCTCCCAAGTGCAACAAGGAAACCCCTAAGGATAAATCACCAAAGGAAATCTCAAGCACCAAAATTACAAAGTACATCCTTGTCCGTGTACACAAGCAGTGCTCACCAAGTAAACAAGTACATGAAGGAACCTGTAGCTTTCGCAATGCCAATCACTCTCGAAAAGAAGCGTCCATATTTGTTGCAATGTGAAAGACACACACTACCTCAACCAGCCACAAGCGCAATCCATCGCCACAGTGAATTCATACAGCAAACTTGTTGAGTGTTATAGCGCTGCCGTCAACTACCGCTGCCATGCGCATACATCAACTCTATCGGTTTCAACACGCGTCTCAGAAGCTGCCGGCAAATATTTCCAAACGTTGGAAGATATAGGCCAATATTTCGTGCACGGCACATATGAAAGGACTTTGGGATATAAGGACCTTGTCGATGGCGGTTTCAACCAGGTGACAAAGATGGTCGCTACGCAAGACTTTCGAAATTGAAAGTCGTCATCAACGAGCGCATCGCACTGCCACTCAAAGACACTGAAAAATATCAGCAAAAAACCCCACCCCGCCACATCATCATAGAAAGTTTTCATTAATCATCACTGCTTTATTCTAAATTGACTAATGCACAAGGATAAAATGAAACGAAGACAAATAACAAGCAATCCCATTTCTTCCATAACCCTTCTTCTTTCAGGCTTCACATTTTCCGTACGCTCTCTTCGTGCTCCAAAATAGTTTTCGGCGACTGCCTCCGACGAAATGTTCTTCAATTTACAGCGAGACCCTCTAGTCAATGGAGTGCAGTAAGCGCATACATCAACTCTACTGAACTTCAATCAACTATGACATTGACGAATTGCCCATTCATTTTGACAGAATATTTGTTTAGGCAACACTCATTCCTTGCATCTCGTTTTAGATAACACTGATTCCAGCGGATATCTCGCTAAATTCAACAAAATTAGCGCTCGCGCTATCGGGGTATAATATACAGTGCACCATTTTTGCTGCTTTTGTATAAGATGCTTCAAGCATCGTCCACATCAGCGCCAACAAACTGTCATAAAAAGGACTTATAATTGAAGACCCCTCGATTGGATGTATTCTCTATGCCATTTCTTTTAGCTTCCTGGTGCATCAAGGCAGGGCGAACTGTGGCTACTTCAGTGGTCCAAAATAACGTAAATAACCGGAACTGCAATGAAATGACCTGACGAAAATCGTTGGATTTGCGACTGTTCAAACCAAAAGCCGTAGGCAATGTCGGTGAGTGGACTAGTTGGTTGGTAGCTGGGAAGTTGAGCCTTCTGTATCCGTGCACGCTTGCCGTCATGTACTCGCAATCGCCACAACGATGCATCTGCTCAGTTCCCGGATGCGGACGTAGTGTGAGGTCTCCCGACTCGATTTCTGCTTTCATTGTCAATTTTTCGCTTCACTCTTCAAATTTCGCTACAACTCGCCCTCACTCTTCGAGCTTCCTCTATATTTTTCCTCAAAAGTTTCCAGTGTTTATATCTTTTCTCAATGATATATTCGAGTAATCAGACGTCAGGGGCACCTTCTAGTAAGAAAAGGCCTCAGGTCAAATTAAGCACCTCAGGTCAAAGTGCTACCCCAAAGGAAACTTCTACCGCTTCCCAAGAAGCGCGACAGCAAAAGCGTGCAACGACTCAATCGTCGTATTTCTTCTCATTGCAAGTCGACCATATATTCATAATAGGCTTAGACTCACATAGTCCACTTCTTTTCCATTCTATAAATTGCTTGTTTATGTGCCTGCCACATTACCACCTCTTTTTTTGCAATAACAAGTGATGACCCATCATGTGTAAAGAACAAGACGCTGAATCTGCAGACCCCTACCGCGAAGAAATCGAAATCCCAGAAAAACAACAACATTACAGTCCATGGCGTACATCATTCCATGATCGAAGAGTTAATGACAACAATGCTTCGAGAACAAAAATATACTGACAGTCCAATTCTGAAAACAGAGTAGTCCAGTTCTTGATTTCAAATAAGCATTATCCCTCAGACGATGTCGAGGAAACACAACTGCATCCGATGATGACATCTTCCCAGAAATGCTACCAACTGCACCACTCCACATCGAAACTTAATGCAATTCATTCACATTTAGCAGCATGCTATCCGTTCACTACATGCGTTAATAGAAACTTGGTAGATCTATTGGCGAAGAGTGACCCTGTAGGCAAGTCCTCTTGGCATGAAAAACCCAACCGTTTGGCTCGATCAACACCTCTTCTTGCTGAAACTTCCACATCGATCGCTGTCACCTATGACCATTTCGACACTAAGCAAATGTTTCACCGAGATGACTGCTCTTGCCATCGAAACAACTACTGTCCGTCAACGCCGAACATAAAAAATCGAAAAAACCTCCTTCAAATTCAGAAAAAAAAAAGATCGTAAAATTAACAATTTCGTTGAACACCAAACCACGATGCATCGACAGAAACGGCGTTGCTGCTCGACCTTCCCGAGCACTAGCCGCATCGCACAACCACGTACAATCGACATCGTACCAAAGAACTAAAAGTATGAAAAAACCCACCCAAAACATATTACGTCTGCAACGCTTGGGAAATACTAGTATTTTTAACAAACCTACCAAGCAACAATTCAGAAAAATCCACACAACGACTCTCTTCTTGGCTGCTCAAAAATGCATACTTACATTCACAAATTCCCACTTAAAAATTGCGTTTGCTCATGCGATATTGACCACACAATAGATAACATTCCTGAGTAAACTCCAAGCTTAACACCAGAACTTTCCTCAATGATTTCCTCCCCTCTCAAATAAGGATGCCAGACCTTCTTTTATGCTTCCGACCCACCGGAATAAAGCAGAAAACAATCGACCATCGACTTAGTGATACGTTAAAAAGTTGCAACATTATTAATTGTGCCTGTAACGTCGATGCGAACGCAAAGGTTGTGCGAGGACGTCTCGGATAGTGCGGTCCAGCCCACCGAGAGCACAAACCACTGTTTAATCTAAAACATCCACAGTTGCGATTGCACACCGGCACAACTTCACTGGGATTCAAAATCTAAGCAGAAATGAATTATGCTCTCAAATTCACTCACTCGTCAAGACTAACAATCCTTTTTCGAGCCACGGATACAGCTGGAAACTGTGATTTAAACACCAAACGAAAAACTGCCTCCTCCTCTTCTCATCCCTGGAAATACCTTCACGGTTAAACTCCATGACCCTTAGCGCCATCACGCCTATTCAAAATCTTTTGGTAATCAAAAGAGCATACAATAGAAGTTGAGCAATGCCTAATCCGAGTGAACGCAACGCAAGCACCTGTCATATCAATGTTTAGTGAGGCGAAGTCGACCGGCTTTCGCTCTCCATCTGCGCGTCTCTCGTCACAAGATAATCTATAAATTGTCATGTGATTGCAACGATAGACCATTTTCATTTATGTCATATAAACACAGCGATATATATAAACAGGGAAAAACTGAAGGGAACTGGTGCCTCAGACATAGCAATAAACACACAAACGAGTAAAACAACCAAGTCAAGTTTTAAATTCAACGCTGCTTTTACTCGCTGAAGTAAGAAACACCTATATCCACCCAACAGTATGGTGAAGGCTTAACCCACATATGATGTGAGCTACGGCAAAGAGGCACTACCCTCCACGCTTCAACAAACATATGCAACCCTTTAGAAACGCATATACATACGCACCAGTTCCCTGCGTTGAGCAACATTCAGTAAGGCGAATATGAGATCAACGAGAAACACACATGCCGCCAATCCCCTTCACGCGACCGGCAACATCGACGATCGACACTCAAAAGACGGCACATCGAATATTCTACTCCCATCTTCCACAGTTTCTTGGTGACAGCCTGCAAAATATTTTGGTGAAATAAACACATCGCTCACATATTCACTTTGGTTTGCGGAAATCCCGCAGATGATAACAACTCATCTCGTAAATGAGCGTTCAGATGCAAATAAATTACCCACTTCCCTTAGGCCAATACGACATCTACTATTCAATCATATATTACATGAGCAAGATTAACTGGGCGGAAATGCCACTTGCGTACACTCATCACATATGATTTTAGGGCAACTAGTTTTCCCAAACAAACCATCGGCTTGCTTCATATCTGCGAGATTTGGTCAAGCTAGATATAAATCAACCTTTTCAACTACACAGATAAAACCAGAACAAATAATGTAAACTGCAAAGACCCCGAATACCTAACAGCCCCCTTCTCCTTATGCTGAATCAACTGATGACAATTCTAGCGCAAACATAATTTCAGATAGAATCACCGAGCTTGTTTTAGACCGGCATCCGTTTGATAAGCCACATGTTCACATCATGAGCTGCAACGGAAGACCTCTGCACCAAGGAGGCTTCAAGACTCGGCTGAAAGCATACAACAACCCCAACCCCCTTTAACATCAGCGCAACCGTAAAATAAACAATGCCAAAGGAAGTGCAATATACTTTTTCGGCTCATTCTAATCGTCAATATCAAGAGGCATCAACATGACTGTTAGAGAAAGACACTCCATCAGACGTCAGCCAACTGGCCTACTTCTTGAACTTTCATTGAGCAGATTGACGAATCCGAAAACCATTTCCCTCTCACCCCCTACTTACCGCCGCAGCGTAAGTACTGCAACAAGGCAAACGAACAGATTACGTAACTTCGGTTCACTACATCACATTCGTTCTTCAGCTCTGAACAATGAGACCTAAACACAACAATTCGTACAAAAGCAAGGCAGAGTAACAGCAACAATCACAACCTACCAGTTAACTGTTGCATGATACCACTACCTTGCACCTACATATTTAACATAAAGAACAAAGAGCAGAAAAAGACAGCAATAAAAGCCCACCTGATGGAATGTTATGGCCATAGAATTCTGCGAAGAGCGAATCGAGACCAAAGGGATCCGAGTCTTCGAGCCGCAACATCTTGTTCGGTGGTTCGTCACAAACGCGTTGCACACCGTCATCGTCCGAATGGTCGGGCCGCTGAACAATGGGTTGGATAACATTACCACAGTCAGCACTAAAGCTACTGTTGACAATGCTTTCGCCATTAAGTGCGGTCAATTCGACCGTATTGCTCTCATCACTCAATTTTGCTTCATTATCCGACCACTCACGTTTGCGGTCCGTTGAACGTCGTTTGGCGTGCTTCGAACGTCGATGTTTGCGTCGTCGAGCACGGCCTTCGCCAAGGAATTTGCATAGCGATTGAATGAGTGACGTATGAAGTAGCTCCTCGCGAAGATCACGTTCCCTACGACTATAGGCGTTACGACGTTTACGTATAGCCATCGAAAGTAATCGAGTGGGATTGAGACCGTCGAATTCCACTTCCGATGAGCTCGTAGATGAGCACGACATCGATGATGAATCCGAAATGAATGGAGGCATTCCGTTGCTGCAAATGAAACACCTCACTTGACGATATGAAGACGAATAGAACAGCGCAACAAAGCCCCAACGCCTGGCAAAGACACAGCCAACCGTCAACACGAGACGAAATGAGCACAACTGATGCTGCGGATGGCGTGCCTGCTATTTATAGCACAGTGACGCGCCACCCCTCCGCATGCGAAATAGTGCTACATAAAAAACTTTCGCTTAATTTCGCATATATGCAATTTTTCAATATTTTATGCAAATTTAAGTTTCAAAAAATGGTCTTATTCTATGAGAGATTAAATTCGAATGAATAAAATAAACTTTATTAAAAATCGATTTTTTCCAATAGATTATTGGAATGGCTAGCGTGCGTGATACGCATTTGCTCGCTCCTCCCCCTCGTAAGCGCAGACTACGGAGCGTTTTCGAAAATATCGCCACCGCGATGACAAATGCTATGAAAGTGATGGGGATGTTGACTCATATAGCGATTGGAGTAATATTTTAGCGATATTTGATTATAGTTCCTTTATTTGTTCTGTTCTGCCGCTAATCGCCAGATAGGATACGGGTGGTGGGGGGGGGGTTAGTAGAGGAAGGCGAGAGTGGAGACAGAATTGTTGACCGGAATATAGAAACGAAACCCGTTTGATTGATAAGGGATTTTTTTTTTTTCAGCTATCAAATTATGCTTAAGTAATAGGAATTTTGAAAAAATCGAAAATTTATAAAATTTTTGCATTCAAATAAAAATTTTTTGGGCTTCAATAATCGGAAATGAATATAAAGAAATAAGAAAAATATTTATAACTTCTTTAATGAGTCTCTTGTTTCAGATGACATCATTTCCTTTTGAGGGGTTTCAAATGAACAGAGGATAGGTAATAGTACCGGCTAATGCAGATAGCGATTATTCTAGCAGACACCGGTAGAGGTGTATTAAATGCAGGTACGGGCACTAGGTATCAAAATAGCTATTGGCTCTAATAATAACTCCAATTATGTTCTATTGAAAACCTTAAAGGAATTTCACTGTCTCTGTTGTTATGTGAATAAATATTTTATTAATTCTCTACCATTATTATTACTATTACGGCTACCATCATTACTGCTGTTACTGAATCAGGGAAATTTTCCAAAAGAGCTCGAATATTTCGATGAGCCTCAGGTTGAGCACATACTTTAATGCTAAAGACTGAAATTATAATTTAACGCCTGAGGTTGGGCATACGCTGTTTTAGAGAGAATCCGTATGAAAAAGCCACGCTTTTTTTTGTACGTATATATGCTATTTATTTTCTAACCGTACAACTTTATGGGTGTATAACTTTCATCATTTCCGGTCACTACTTCAATACTGTCGCTTTCATTGGTAGCCGACTATATTGTTGATTATAAGACCAAAAACTTGCATTATTTACTTCAATAATGCAAGTTTTCCGTAATATTTCATGCTTAATCGATATTTTTTATGCAAATTATATTTAATTTCATTGATTCAACGGTTATATTTTTCTAAGAATGCAAATTTATTACTAAATTAAGCAAATTATATAACAAATTTCAAGTTCAATTCGAATATAATTGCCACTGTAGTTGTGTGTGCATGTCTATAAATCAATATCCCGCATATCTTATGAATATCCCATCGATCAAACTGTTCTTATCAGTGATCCATTCTTTAATTCCACATTAAGGAACTTGTGTAAATCCATGAAATTGGATTTTTTGTTTTTTTATATGGTCGATTTTTGCATAATAAACTCGAACGACTATTGCCTAAGATTATTCGTCAACGTCTGTCACATTTTAACCGGTTTTCACCTATTTAAACGAGTTATTATGATTTAGTTGAATATTTAAAAAAAAAAAAAAACTTGCACAGATTTTCGCTTTTTTTGAGGTGGATGAATATCAATAAGATGGATGTGTGTATATCCCTAACTAGATGTAAATGTGGTATGAATTGAGAGCAAAGAACATGTGTGACGAAAGAGCACACACATAGAGACAACGTAACGCACACAGACGCACAGACACAGAGAGACGATTGCCCCGGCAACGAGACATGAACAACTGACTACGCCGAAGGGCCCCGCCAATAAATCGTGCGTTCGACGGCATTCGATCAACAACTCTAAGGTCATTTGTTGTGTGCGTATCTCTCTCTGCTTCTCTTTCCCCCTCTCTCCCTTTCTTTCTCCCTCTCTCTGCCCCCTCTCTCTGTTTGTTCTTCGATGGCGTTATCACGAGGGAAGTGGATTCAGACGAGTATGAAGACAATCATTGTGTTATCGATTGTGCAATGGAATTAAAAGTCAACTCCACTAACCGAATATCATATTATTGCATTCTTATCAATTTTTTCTCAGTTATGAAATTCATCTCTCAATAATAGTTCGTTTATTTGAAATTCAAAAAAAAAAAAAATTATAATCGAATTGACGGTATTTAATTTCTAAATAATTTTAAAAACATGCAAATGCATCAAATTTGCATATAATTTATCCAATCACTCCCCTCTTTCCTCTCCCTTCCTTCAAAATGCAATCGAACGATCAAAATAACGATAATATTTAATTAAATACTAAATTGCATTTAGAACTAAAGCGATCGTCAAATTTTTGCATAAAAATAAATACTTGTTGAATAAAACAAGTATTTATGTCAACAATTTTTTTTTTTTTGAATCTCATAACTTTAGAAGAAATGTGCTAAAGTAATTGGCGCAATACGTGCTTTTTGTAATTCGATTCACTAGGCCGGCCGGCTTTCGTATCTTAACAAAAGGCAATTAAATATGTGAAATAGAGTTTATATTTTTTATACTTTCAAACATATTCTAAATATTTAAGTGTTTTTAACATATTCAAACACATATAAGTAAACATATTTTACAAACCATCCAACAGCTTATATCGCTCTTCTGCCAAAAAGAAATTGCTTTTACCGCCCAGCTTTTATAAGATGTAATGTAGTAGTTGGAAAACCTATGTGAATTTTATGGCATACTTCTAAAACTTGATGTAGAAATCCTCTGATATATAATATCATATCAGACGAATATCGCAACCATGATCTCAATTATTTTCGATTTGAAATTGTCGGACAGGCAGACAGACATACATCCACAGACACACATACTCACAGATATGATGTTACATGATTCGTAGAGCACTAATTTTTCAAAGCGTTCATAAACACCATAATTTTTGAAATCCTGTTTTCGCAACTCTCAATTTCGTCCGAATTATTCATCTTTGCCGAATTGGACACACACAAAGCTCTTGAACGACTCACAATCCAGTTCTATGAATATCACTGCTCAAACAACGAATGTAACAATGTCACAGTCTAATTCTTTGCTGATGACGATTTGTACGCAGTGCTCAATCAACCGGATCCGCTGCATTATTTAGATCCATTCAAGAGTTTTTTTCTGCGGTTTATGATCCAGAATTTCCTTTGTTGCTTTAGTAATATGGATATTTCAATTAAACATATGAAGAGATTCAATTTTTGAGGATATTTCAGGATGTAGATAAATCCATTAGATTGCATCAGCATTTTTTTTTAAATTTTTATGATTTGCAGTTTGGAACTACTAGATGTACACATAGAGATATATGAATATACACATGGACAAATACGAAATTGCATGAATTTACACGATTTTACACAAGGCAACACAAATGGATTGCAGAAGCACAAAGCGAGAAGAGTGCAATCGTAGTTTGAGGCGAGTGGAAGGAGGGGGGAGTGGAGGATGGGGTTTTATTCGTGGTAATATGCCTATTTCGTTGCATATGAAATTCGTCGTATTCGTGGTATTTGTGATAATACGAAATTGTGGTCTCCAAAATAACTACTGATTACTAAGTATGATAAAAAATCACTACCGTACTTCTTCACTATATGCATTACGGTAACCTACTTGAGTATACACTACGGTAACGTATTTTGGTGTAAAATGAAGATCACTGCTGCGCTGAAAGGTGATATTCGAGGAAATATGAGTAAGACTGTGAAAAATGGTTCGCCAACAAAGAACAGACATCAAAAAGAAAAAAAAAATTTGTTTACAACTCGTATTTATATAGATACACTGACGTAGGATTGTTCAGTGTTTACGTGTCCGATCACATGACTCATTTTAATATGAATGATGCAGCTGTCAACTTATAAACAACAACTATTCGAAGTGATTAATGATGTTCTGAAATAGCTTAGCCGGTTAAACGCCACTGCTTATATGAGTGGGATTCCATAACGGATATGCCTTCCCACTCTCCCAAAAGAATTTTGATTACAGTACGATGCAGCTGAAACATTACGCCAAAGAAGGAAAAAAGGTCAGTGCTAATATATACAGAACTAATTTACCCATTGCCCAAAACGTTCCCTGTAAGAGGCAGCGTTTTGACCATCATAGGAGTACTTACTTCACCTCAAAATAGAATACTTAACAAAAGTTTTTTCAACTTGTCCATCGTCTCGATTTTTAAATTACTGTACATATGTGTGTCTATGATACGTCTATTCGCTTACTATATATACAGTATCCATTTTTATTCCTTGAAATAACTGTATGCGACTTCGCTGTGGCATTGACTTCATACACACCAATTTATTTTGCTTCATTGTAAATAACTGACAAATAATCATATTGAAGAGTGCAATCTCATTAGGGGACAATCATTTTTTTTTGACAGATTATATAATTTAAAAAAAAAATATGACAGATTATATATAATTTAGAAAAATATTTATAATTTTTAATTCTAAAACAATTTAAATATTCATTGTTTTGCATAGTTTCCACAGGTTATATATAATTTAGAAAAATATTTATAATTTTTAATTTTAAAACAATTTAAATATTCATTGTTTTGCATAGTTCCCATTTGCTGAGTAAATCATTGGTTATGAATATTTCAAATGTTATAAAAATTTATTTTTGTTTCGAAAATGAAAACAATGAAGATGAAGCGTCATATATCGACAACAAAAAAATCTCGCAAATTTTATCAAAAATTTTGGTATCTGGTGATTCACCTTTAGCAAAGATATCTTCCATCAATCTCCTCCTCCCCTCTTCTTCCATTCTTCCCGTATAAGCTGCCTTTATTGCACTATCACAAACGTTTCACTACGAACTTTGCTCTTTAATTTCAACAAAATTCTATAACTTTTTAATACTCACGATCGAAGAGAACAAAATGGTCTCTATATCCTCTCATATACCAAACGTTGACATCAATACGCAGCAAAGATACACAGGTTGCTCGGCGATGGTATACACGCATAACTTTCAGTACATAGTATTATGTGAGGGGTTCATTGATTCTGAATCCCCGTCGCCGGTGTCCATCTTCTCCTCGTCCAACATCGCACGACTCTAAAACTCAACGAATCCTAATATTATATATGATAGTTAAATATATCTAACATTATTTCTTGGCCTTTCTTCCACTCTCATTAGCTATAGGCGCCATGTTGCATTACTATAATATAAGATCAGATGCTTGTTTAAATTTAATCCCTAATTTTCTGTCGTATATTGCTTTATACTATTGTCACACATTGCCAACAATGACTACCCTCTACTGAGTGAAAGTAAACGAAAAAGTAAACACTATCAGAAGCGCATCAATGAGTTGATCTCATATGGAACGATGGAAACATGACTTGAAACGGATTCTCGAGGATAACAATGAAACTATTTAAGGCCACTTAAACATGTACCCCCCTTTCCCTGCCCCCAGCTACTCAAAGGGGAGGTGCTTTTCAGTGACTACTTGTGAGTTCGACTTTGAGTTTGCACCTAATTCTATAGAACAGCCTATTTTAATGCAAAATTTGATGTGTTATCGCAAATCCCCTTTCAAGCTTGATTGTTATTGACCAATTTTAAATCCTGTCAGTCAATACCACAATATTTATGATTAAAAATAGATTCAATTATAGAATTATCGATCATAAAATCAGTTTTTATTTGTCAAAGAAAAAATCGTATCCTCATTCCCTATTTAAACCGATTAGACGATAAGGTGCATCAGTAACCGGAATTTCTTCATCGATGATAATCTACCTTGCTTATGGTTGCAGTTTTAGAGTGCAGTCAGTCAAACTCTTTTAATCTTTTAGTGTAAAGCACCTTTCAGTTAAATAGGCTTTCAATAAGCACATTAAATTAGTGTAATGTAGATGAACAGTTCTCTCCCAAACAACGGCACTGGAAAACAAACGACCTCGACAGCCTCACTGATTAATAAAAGATGCCGGAAATCTACCCTATGAGATCCACCGCCCCCCCCCCCTGAACAGATCCCAGCATCGTAAGTTAAAAGACATTTTTAAAAAACGAACATTAGCATGTGCTTGTGCTGCGCGGACTTTTTCGATTTGTGCACTAAGACTGTGTAACGTTCGATCGATAGCACCACGGACACGATTCGTCGATTCGAGATATCCGAGTGCATATTGTGAATAATTCGCATTAGCCATATCTCCGACTGCTTTCAACTCCCCCGTGAACATCTTATCGAATCGTGTACATTGCTTTTGTGCTTCTAAGATTAACATCTGAAATTTAAATTTCAAAGTAATTATAGCCGAATGGAGTAGTTTTTAACACCGATTGATAAATATATTCGATGTGTACCTTTTGAATTTGGAACGTTGAATAATATAGCTAAATTTATTTAATTTTAATAATTCAGTACATAATATTTGATAGCTAAATCTAATCTTAACAAATTACAATGAAAAATAAGAAATATAGACCACTTTGTGGTGTGTGGGAAATTCAACTGTAAAGATTGGACAATAAAGAAGACTATCCGATGGTAGAGCAAAATACTTTCTAAGTGAATATGCTAAAAATTAATTTTTTTTAACGATCTAAGATTATCGGCAAACAAAGAAATTAGAGAAGCATTTGAAATATTTTTTTTGTTAATCATCAAGCAATTTAGAGACAAATACTACAACTTTAAAATTAGAGAAGCGCATAACTCAGATGCACACGTAAACGAATAAGGGCCGAAACGTGTACACCTTTCAAGTCTTTGTTCTTTTCTTAGGATATCTTTTTTTACAAAAACGATCTATTTCTGGTTCATTTATTTTATTTTATTTTGCATTTATAGTTTTAAATAATCTCATATTTTTAATTTATAGTGCACTCATAGTTTTAAATAATTAAATAATTTTAAATAATTTCTAAGAGAAATGATTAAAAACTATGTGAATTATCAATAGAAAAATGAATGATATTTCTAAAAATCGCTAAACACAATTGACTGCTCGATAATATTTTGATTCCTCTGCCGCTAAAAGTATAATTTCAGCTCAATTTTTTCACATATGGGCTGAATTTTTTCTTTTTTCTAAGTATTGATCGTCGTGACTATGATTCGATGTTGTGATTCATTAATTAGCGGGCAGGTATGAATACCGTCCGCAAATCTATAACTGATAAAAAAAAATAACATTTTCATTACAAGTGATTAATTTTTAAAACTAATTTCTATCTATTCTATAAGAAATAAACAACGATATAATTGGCGTAAATATTCGCGCATAAATATTCAACAGATTAAAAAACAAATCAATAAAAACTTATAAAAAATTCAAAAGAAAAGTCGAATAAACAATAAATTACAACACTAAAAGAGAACGAACTAAGTTGATTTCAATTTGGTCACAAACAGCCATGAAATTATTCATAGCAGAAGCGTATCGTTCTTTTGGTGTAAGAGCGGTCTTTCTATCGGCCGAGTCGACAGATTTCGGCTCATCAAGAGATTTCACTGAGCTCGGATTCACCGATAATGGATTCACTGATTGTGGATTCACTGACATCGGATTATGCGATGCTACCGATGCATCCAATTGCTGACGTGATGTACCCGGTCGAACTACATCGGCCGCTGCACGATTCACTTCCTAAAACAAACAAAAAAAGAAGTACTCATGAATTGAAAACCGCAAACAAAGAAAAGGATTCAAGCTAAGCGGGTCCTAAAACGAAAACTTGGGACAGAACGACATCCAAATAATTTAAACTTACAAATTAGCTGGGCGTTTTTCTTTCGCATGTGTTTATCTATTCCAGAAACAAAATATCCCTCTCTGCATTTAACCTTTTATAATAAGAATTCCCGGTCGACTAACTGTCTCAGCTCAGCTTTTCGATATAATGTCGGGATATTTTTGAAATCCTTCGGAAATCCACGAGATTTTAGGCGTTTACCATGGGGATCAAAGAGAGTTCTCTAGCACTACTTTCATCGTTAATGATTGCATTATTCACCTCACCCTTCCCATAACGAATTGTGTGAAAGTTTAATTTTTAATTCATCCTACGCTGCTTTTTTCCTTTATAAAGTGAAAAATTCGTAAGAAAAATTTGGGCCTCTCTCGTTCTTCCCCACCATTTTTCCTTTCCCGCCCGTCACCACTCTTCCCTACATAATAATAACTTCCGAGAACAAAATGCTCACAAGAATAGCGTGCCGAAGATCTTTCATAATGAGATTCTTTGCGATTGAGGTTGGATCTGGAGGTATCATAGAAGAGCCGCCTGAAGCACCGTCTTGAGTAGCACACGACTGCACCGACGATGGTGCTTGTTGAGGAGTTGCTGGAGTAGGGACCGCTTGTTGCGATGCCGGATTCATCGGTGTCTGTGGATTATTCGATGGTGGCCCACCCGTTGAAGGTGGTCCTCCCGGAGTCAACTAAAGTCACATCTTTCTTTACAATGAGTCAACAATCGAATCGAATCGTAAAATCGAAGCCATGTAAGTATCTCACTAAATTTTCAAAAATAATAACAAAACCTATTACTCTCGAAAGTATTGACTCTCATATTTCAGTTCAAAAATCTAATGAAGCTCTATCAGATGTTTCATTTGTATAACAACAAACGCAACGACGAAATGCAACCTATAAAATCGATATTCCACGATCAGAACACCTACTTAAGCAATGGGACATTCTTTGCTCAATCCTCTTAGCAATTCATTTATCTACAAAAATAGAGAGGAATAAGAAGTCATTAATGTACCTTCATATTTATTGAACTGCATCCTATCTGCGAAGGTTATTCCTTATTTATAGTTTTACTCAGCGAAATGAGCTATCACGCATGTTTTATGCATATACACGAGATTGCTTAGGAACATTCTGCCTTATACACTCAGAATTCGGCCTCAGAATGCAAAAAAATTACAAAACACGTACTGTAAATGGATTGCTAATATAAGGAAACGCAACAAATTCAAGAAATACTTGTAAAATAGGTATCCCCCTTTCTTGCAATTAGTCTAATTTTGAGAGAACAATTAGGACAACGACGAATAAAAATATCAACTTTTCTAAATATCACCTCCATAGATTTCAAATTTTATTTTAATTCTTTAAAAAAATTTATTGAAAGTTTAAAAAAAAATTTTTTTTGTATCGCAATTTTGTTAAAGCGTAAAACGTTTCAATTAGACTAGAACTTACCGCTTGGGATAGTTGGCTAGCAACAATTGCTGGACTTCTTGGTTGTCCTCCTCCAACTGCAAACATCGGTTGTGAGGAACTCATTGACTGCTGAAAGAAGAAAGAGAGTAAAATAAAAGAAAGAAAATTCACATGTATTTTTTCCGTTCGATAAATGATGTAAAAACAATGGAATTTTGATCAACGATCGATTTTTTTTTTGATTCCCTTAGCATTTCCCCATTTATATGTTCTCTTTTAAAAATCCAGAAAACCTACTGACTTATGGATTTACAATCGAGATTTTATAGTCTTCAATCATGCAAACTTTAGTGCCAATTCAATTCAGTACTGTTAAAGATCTAGCCCATTCTTTTACTTAATTTTGATGATATCGACAAATTTCATCGATGTTGAACAGACTATTATTCTCTAACGCTTCTTCAAACCTCTATGCTTCCTTAGCAAATGAAGTTTTAAAAAAAAAGTTTAGCCAAAAAACTATTTCATCACTAATTTTCAACGGATCTCTCATTCCATAAAGTGCATATGCTATCACCAGCTGGGTGGTGATAACAGCATGGCCAATATTACCATCCAAGAAGCATTGTTTAATAGGAATTATGCAATACAACCTGTTGATGTTGTATGAACGATTGTTGAGGGGTCATTTGCATTTGTTGTGTTGATGGTCCAATTTGTTGATGCTGTGAAGTGACAATATTAATATGCTGTGATTGTGGTATGCTTTGTGCATTGCCCACATGTGAAGTGGTCATCATTGGTTGACCCATCGACATCATATGTGATTGTGAACTGATCACTGCCATCATTTGTGGTGGTGCTTGTCCTGAACTCATCATACCTTGTGGATAACCTTGTTGTGTCACCATTCCACCACCTTGCTGCAAATAAAACATTTCCAGACCACATTTCATACAAATCTATTACCTTTACCCTCAGGTAATGTCTTAGGTAAACGCATTACCTTTACCTCTAAGGAAAATTTTAGGCAAATGTACTATCTTTGGTTTTAGGAAACATTTTGCATGAAACATTAACGACGACCGACAACATCAAACAATGTCCACTCATCGTAATTAATTCAAACGCTACTTAAAAAAAAAAAAATCGATTGTCAAAGAATGAATTAGACGGCGTTAGCTTGCGCCTATCGTTTTTTGCTGCTGTACAAAATACAAGACTTCGTCGACTTACGATCAGAATACGTCCCGATCGATCCAATTTGAATCGATCGCAGAATTGAATTATTTTGTAAACAAAATTCGATTATTTTATAAACAAACACCTGAGGTTCGCCATTTCGCATTGAAAATTATAAATTTATGATCAATCATTGACAAAAGGCTGATTACAAAGTTAATTCAAATATTTTGTAACTTCAACTCTCAAAATATGCTCAAACGATGGCTGAGATTAGCTATAGCTCTCTTCTAAGGATCACGAATTCAAATGCAACGCCAGACTGTCAGGACAAAGAATCCTGGCATGCAAACTTACAGGATTCATCATATGTGGTTGTGATGACGTCATCATCATTCCGGTATGTGTCATCATTGTGTTTAATTGTCCACCGCTTATTGTACGAGGCATCGATTGAGGATACATCTGCAAACAATGAACTATCAATTTGTATTTATAAATATTTGAATTCTAACTATTAAATACTACATGTATTTTATATAATAATACAACGAAAAGTTTTATAATATTTCTCTGCGTATAAATCTATAAAATATATATAACTAATACCTTTTTTGATGAAAAATAACTCGAATAGTACGACTATTACATTGACAATAACCGGAAAATTTTCACTCGATGGTTATTGATATAAAACTTCAGTGATCGCCGTTCAAAACTAATCTTTAACAAACATTTAATCCAAATATCCTCACTATTTGATGTCTCACTATTTAATCGAAATAGCCTCAATTCAAATAGCTAAAGGTCACAAATTCATAAAGCACCTGTTGATTTTGTGAAGTTGGATAACCACCTGGGCCTGACATCATTGAAGATACACTGAAAAAATGATACATCACTAATAATGAACGATTCCTGAAGACGTCACATTCCGTATTTCGTCGAAGCAAATATAGCATTATAATTGAAAAATGAGAATAAAACCAATATTTACTACTCATAAATCGGTCTAGATTAATCTCGGTTATGGTGGCAATCGAGATCAGGGACGACCACGTTTAAACCAAACCAAACATAACACACTGTTGGAAACTTTGGTGATTTACACATGCAAATTAAACAAAGGGCAATCCGAACGAATCTATATTGTGTTCATCTATAGTTTAGATCTAATATATCTTCATCGCACCATCCATTGACGATGAGGAACCTACAACTGCAAGCTTACAGATGTTATCCAACATACTTCCTTTATAAAACTTGAGTTCAATACAATTGGATTTGAAGGCCTCGCTTTGCCTAACAACGAAAAATGAAGTGCACAGTACCCACCTATCGGGGAGGTAAACACCTATCATTAGACCATACTTTTAAGTGCTTTACCTGAAATTGGTAAAATATATCCTGCATGGTTTATTTTCAACCAGCAACTTAGGTTTCGCTTTTGTTTAGCTCAACGCAGATTCATCGGTGCAATTTTGGACAAATTACCATTCATTATTTCAAGCGGGTAAAAAGAGAACGATACCGGTTTCATTAAGTCAACTCTATTACAGATGATTCCAAGCATTACTATCTATCTCAACGTCATGCAAAAAGAAAAAAACAACTTCGGCATTCAAAAATAAGTGGAATAGAAAGAACTGAATATTCTAACTACAAAACATATAAAAAATTCCATAAATTTTTGGCTATCTGTCAGAAAACTTTCTCTTCTATTAAGACGTCGACTTAAACAATGTGCCCAGTATTGCCTCATAATAAATCACCATAGAAAAAACAATTGTTGTTAAAAATATTATAAAAAAATTTTGCCGATAACATGTGCTTTCCTAAATTTCTAAAGAAATCAATTCAATTGCATCACTATTAAATGAACAATTTCAAAATTTTCCTGTATAAATACTGTCCCTCTCATATATAAAAGAATGAGAGAATTTATGCAAATAGAGTCACCCTCTTATCCCCCATATCGACTAATTCAAACCCCACGATTTTGAACGCTTATAAAAATTTGCCTAAAAGTGGTTAATTGAATAATTATACACATTTTTAGTAATATAATCAGTCCCATTTAACCGCTGAAAATATTTTCATATTTAAAAAGCACGTCAACAAAATAAAGCAACTATATAAATATACTTCAAACAATCGGTTTATACCGATATATGGCATCGTCAAAATAGATTTTTTATTTTTATTTTTTTTTTTTTGAATGCATAATTTTGCGCCATTAATTCAAATAACAATAAACAATAAATTGAAATTAATTTATTTAAATCAGAATAAACGAATCAATTCAATAAAAATCGACAATATGATGTAATATTTCATTCAGATGATGTTCGATAAACAATAAAATCCTGAAATTAATAATACATTTTAATATATTCTAAAAGAAAATAGCCGATAAAAGAAAATTTATGTCTTCCATTTTGTTTATATGAAACCTCTTTAAGGCTAAAATCTGTTTTCCGGATACAACGGAAATCAAGTAATTAATCTCTCTAATTAATTAATATCTTATTATCATATCACAACTATTATTGAGGACAATTCTCAAAAATAATATTCCATCTTATTTTTGATATTGAAGTCATAAATTTCATATGCAATCGATGATATTATAACGATAACCTCCTAATCGATCAAAGATCAATCGTTTAATTCAATTCTAAAGTATATTATTTTAGATAAAAACCAAATTGCGGAGAGTCTCCTCGAGACCATAAAAATCAAACAATTCTTTTAAGCTATCAGCAATTATTGAAATAAATTTTTGAATGCACCTCACTTTCCTGAGCTGTCGGAAAATTTAAATACTCAAAATTTTGCATAAATTTACATATTTATTCGATTTGAAAATTTATGCATTCAGTGTCTTTAGAATACGAAACTAATCAAAATTGCCCCCCGCTAAATGTTTATATTAGCCGGTCGATTCAGTTGCCATCCATCGAATAAACACATCAACTTTTACATTCACTATGAGTTGAATTTTAATATTCGTTATTCCAAAAAAAAAAAAACCTCCACCCTATTTGCATATCGTATAACATCGAGAAAAAGCCCCTTACATATGCAAATTTCCAAAAAAGGAAGAGTAAAATTCTATCTAGATTCACCTTAATTGGTGTGAGCTTGTTAACTGCGAATAATCCCAACGAACGTATAAACACAATCGGCGTTGCTTCAGTACGATATAAACGATTCAACCAATCGCATACCACCTGTATCGGCATATTATGTCGTTGTCCTTGAGTATCATAATCCGATAAGTAGGTCAACGCACCTCAAACATATATTAATTCAACTTCCTTATTAATTTTTACTAAAATTATTCTGGTTTGCACCTATACACCTACAATATGACAGGTTACAGTATTTATTATATTAGTATGACAGTGTTCTCCATGTAAAATCAGTACGATACTCCATCTTGAACGCTGCCCATATACACCCTAAAAGGTGTTTTCTATTTGTTCCACAATGATCAATGAATTTGCTCTGAATGAATGTTGAATGATAGGCCGTTGAGGAATGGAAATCGACGTTATTTAAACTAAGCGTACAGTTCAGAAACCTTTAAATGATCATCATTCACATGCAAAAATATAACAATCTCAGCAGCCGATTATGTGCTATCGTCTACTCAAAGGATATACTCTCAAGTCTTTACGATGAAACCTGGGAAGAACATTAAAGGAAGAATATTGCATAAGAAAGGAAACAACTAGTGAGAGGTTATTAACGATCGCACGAAGAAAGGACGACAGAACGAAACAAAAGGCATCATTGAGATAAGAAACCTTAAGTTAACCACCCAATTAGAGTTATTCGAATATAAAATTGAAAGATGTTTGGCACATATATATCAATGTTGATGAATTCAAACATTAATGCACAAATCCCGATTTGAAACGACTTTAGATTCGATCAAAGAAAAGGATATCACATATTTTCACAAGTAAAATGACGTCATCGAGAAAACATTAGAAGGATTTGGAAGAAAAGTAAGCGACATCAAAAAAATCATAGATATAAAAATGGTAAAAAGCGAAGAAAATTCATTAATTTCATTCAATATAAAACAAAAAAAAAACTTGGAAATATTCCAACAAAATTAGAAACAATATAACCAATACGATTAATAATAAGATAGTGGCTTCGTAGAGAAAGTCAACTTAACCCATTACAACCGCAATTCTTTTTCTACATTCGTAATTATTAAGATTACATTATAAGCGTGAAGATTGAAAAAAAAAGAGAAACATTCCCTGCGGGGGAAAAGATTTTCACTAAAAAATCTGTATAGAAAAAAAAAACCGAATAAAAATATCATTTAGGTTTTATTCAGATTGATTTATGTTTAGATATCAATTTAAAAAAAAAAAAAAGAAAAATTAACTCAACAGAATAGAATTTTATTTACTTTTCAAGCATTTATAGTGAAATTCAAAAAAAAAAAATCAGTACCAAGATCAGCACCATCACGAACACTTCGTTCAAGACAACAAGTAAGCGTTCTCACATCTGCCCAACCCAAATTAACCCCTTGTCCAGCAAGTGGATGAATACGATGTGCCGCATCTCTAAAAAATTAATATTACAATTAAAATCTTTATAAGTTATATCACTGCAATAATCTTATAATAAAGTAATAGAAAACCACTCTAATATTACTAGTCTATATTATGACAATAAACTCTCATCGTTGTGCCTCATATAAAATTCTCAATTTTTTCATTGCTTTATCTACCCAAAATGGGAAAATAAAATAGTTAAATAAAGGATCTACTGGTGTCGATTCCTTTAAACTATTCCCTTCCTTCTTCCCAACCATCGACAGCTCTCAATATTTTCCAACCCGACTACAATAAAGATCGTAAATTTGTATGTTTCATTCAGCCTTTCTAAAATAAACGATGAAGGTTAATAACTTATTGCTTCGAAATTATACCCAATAAGCGCGACACGTGGAGCCACATATGAATGTGTGTGTCCGAATCCAAGCGGGAAAGCAGCTCGAGTATCCGATTGCAATGCGATCACCGTTGGAGGGATCGGTATTCGAGTCGGCTTCATACCACATAAACTATTGAGAGCATCCTCGGCAAGGCTCAATACTTGATTCGTTATTGGGCTTTGGCTTGCATCTGTCGTCTTCAGAATATCCATCATTCAATTAATTAGGCTTTCAGGTTTTTAGTTATTACAGATGTCATAAAAAATTCAGTATTTAAGACGAAGAGACGATCTCTCCGAAAACACTTTCTAAGACGGTTGAACAATGCAACAGCTAATAAAAAACTATTCTGACTGAATTTCACTCATTTGGATAAGTCGTATTCATAAGCCAGGAACATTTGAAGTTACCCCTCTCTCAGATGGAAAACCCGGTTGCACACTTACCTCTTATCAACTAAACGTCTACTCTTAGCTGTGATATTAGAAAAATAAAAATAAACACTAAAAAAATTAGCATTCAATAAGGAATTCACCACTTTCTCATTTTCCTTAAGGGCACTCAAGATCAGCGACATTAGCTCATCCGGTTAAACAGCGGAACAGAAATCTAGAGGTCGCTGGTTCGAACTACTCTCCCTCTTCTTGTTCTCAGGTAATACTCCAGTCGAAGAATTTTTCGACAGTATTGGAATCCGTACAAATAACTAACGAGATAATGATTGAGTTCATCGACGAATTGTTCAGGTGTGAGTGAAAGCAAATGTTCCGCATGTTCATCACTTGTCGTCCAGACCAATGAACTCAAGTCTGCACTAAGTGGTAATAAAGCGATTGGACCATGTTTACTAAATCGTTGCCAAGCTGCACTATTATCATCTTCCTAAAAATATATTCTCAAGCATAAATCATTCCGAAGGTTTTTTATAATTATAAATAATTTTTATTGGAATTTTCCATAATTTTATTTTATTATTTAATATCAATAAAGTGAGAGTTTTGCAAAAAAAAAAAAAAAATGTAAAAACAAATGTTTTATAGGAAATGATTAAAATTAAGAGATGTTGATGTTATTGTTTTTTATAATAGGGATTACTGATCGAAATTGCGCTAAGAACTTCATTGCAGTACCTCAAGTATTTTTTCATTAATCAATGGGTTATTTTTCGTTCACCTTTACTAGCCTTTATGCTCGGCGGAAAAAAACCCATAGCTAATGAAAGAAATGGATGCTTTTTGCTTCATTAATTTCATTATATTTGCATAAAAATCACCGATTTTATTAGAGGATTTCGATGTTAGCCAATAAATTTCAACGCTAATAAGTTCTTAATCCATAAATTAGAAATATTATTCATATAAAATTAGAAATTATTATATGATTTTATGTTGTCAAATGAATTCAATATTAAGAAAAATAAAATAAACTCGATATTTTCAATGATATAGAATTGCATTTGTGAAATTTTTTTTCAATTAGACAAAAATTTATCAAATCGCAAGAAAAACTCTTTGTAATTTTATATTATTCTCTAATAATATATAAATGTAATAATGACCGCCTGAATTTGCAATGTAGCGACAACTCCTTTTTGTCCATATTCCCAAGTGGTATAATCCACATCGAATGATTGTCGTACTTGACTTTTTACACCATCAGCTCCGATCTGAAATTATATTAACATCAATAAACAACAATTAGGATGCATCATTAAATCGACTAACAGCAGTGACTTACTGATAGTTTTAAATAGATAATTGTGCCTCCCACTAAAATATATAGAAAAACTAAGAATCGATAGACAAACGGAAAGAAAATTTTTTTATGATTTCTTTAATTTTCACTTATTTTATAGTTTATTTATTAAACAGTGCATAATGCATTTAAAAAATTTTAATAAAAAATAAAAAAAGCTAGAATTTCATTTCTTGAATATAATTGAATAAATTTTTAGTGAAAAATATTAATCTTTATATAAATAACGCGTAAAAAGACATTGAACAATAGACAAAGAAATTTTCAGTGGAAATTATTAAAATTATAGACAATTTTTGCACAATTGTTAACGACAATATCACTAACACAACGTTACGGACTTTACTGTCGCTGAAATCGCTTTCTACTTTTCTTCTTCTATTCCTTCATAAGCGTCCCCTATTTTCTCCCTTACCTTTTCTATTCCAATCACTCCCTTTTCCCCTTTCAACTTCACATACCTATTTAATTTTCCTCCCGCAACTGTCACCTGATAATGCTCTGTGATAGGAGAAACATTATGGCATTGTAATTAATTAATTTACATATAAAAATTGATTTGCATATTAAGAAAGAATAAAATAACATTTAAATTTCAAAAAAATCCCACAATAATTACGAAAAATGAACGGAAGCACTTACAATAAGCGATGTTGATATTTCTGAGCCATCGCTAAGTTTCAAACTTGCAAGGTTAGCCAATGAATTCGGAATTCTTAAAAAATTTTCATATATTATAAAACAGCAGAAATATGCAAACAGACGTTCTCTGTTTCACATTGATCGATCAAACATCACTATATCAAAATTCCATAATTTTAGAATATAGATATATGCTGATCAATTCAAAAATATTTGAAGATTTTTTAATCAACTATAACTTAATAAAAATTCATGGAATATTTCTGAGAATTCTATAGTTATTTATTGAGAACAATATGAGAAGAAAACGCTTCCGAAACAAATAAAACATAAAATGCAATAAATTTCAGATTTTTTTTATCGACGCTAAAACAACAATAAGGATCACAATAAGCGGTTATGATGGATCAAAAATTAAGATTAAAAAATTTAAAATGTAATTTATTAATAAATAAAACTGCGCAGAAAATTTGAAAAAAAAAACAAATAAAAAAGAAATAAAAATTTACATGCAATTATCCACTTTAGTATTTGTTTTAATTTCCACGTTAGGGCATTGTTCATGAATACGATCAATTAAGAATGCAACAATAGCATTATTCTCGACGATATATGCGATCTCATTGTTCGGATTTGGTTGTTCGAAACGAATCGTCGATTTAGAGCAACTATCTATCACCTATAAGATAATAAAACCACGAAACGATCATCTCCTTCAGATTCTCTATACATACATATACAAACTATAGATCAACCTCCAATAAAACACTAAAGTAATTGGAAGGCTTTGACCGAAGAATTATTCAGTTGAGGAGGGGATTATAGCAGTAGAATAGAGTTTCTAATAAGGACGGGGGGGGGGCATCTGTGTAAGAATATAAGAATAATATCTGTCATATCAATACGATATCTGAAGAAAAAATTGAGGAAAATTCACGTTCAATGGGGTTCATTCTAATGATATCATATGCGAATGACCAAGACGACTCGTTTCTCATACAATATTTCATAACTTCTTTTAATAAAACTATTCAATAACGAAAAAATATAGATGCAGAAATAAATAGAAATAAACTACTAAAAACCTCTAAAACACTGAATGATTTACTGAGTAAAGTAAAAAAAAAACTATTAAGTAAATAAATGAGAAATTTCTAACCTCAAGTCGATCAACCCTTTTAACTCGATATTTTTCTAATTTTTCCCATATTCCAAGCTCTAAAATAAATGAAATATTCAAATTTAAATAGTGGAAAATCTCCAAGCATTCGTAATAAAAAAAAAAGAGGTGATGAACGATCGTTTTGTAGGACTACGTTAATAGACAATTTAATCGCATTTAATAAGAAATTAGTGTAATATAAGATGTGAATGATGAATAAAACGAGAAACTTGAGATACTAATTTAGAGGCAAATATTAAAGATACGATTGATATCAAACTTAATCGCACACTTCGGTGACAACGATATCTTCTTACTGATAAGAATATAACTGTTAGAATGCTTTGATAAACCTGTGACTAGATCCGCAATTTATTAACGTACAATCGGCTATACCACCTTTGCTAAGTGAATCATTATTTGCTTTATTGAATGCGGTTTTGAAAAGGACTTCAAGACAGCTATTTTTTTTTAAATATCCGAAGTTTCGATGATTTGGACTGACAACTTAAATATCAACAATTCAATAATTTAAAAAAAATCTGATTTCCTTTAAAAAAAAAATTGACTCAAAAGCGAAAAACTAACTTTTGAAGAATGCCACCGATGCAGGTGATATAGCGGAAACTCGATTGGTATATATAGGCGTTTTTACAAGTGGCTTAGGATCACCTGATTCGAGAAGAAGTACCTTCTTCGAATTTAACGTTTTATTTAAACCTGCAAATGAAAATATTTGCATAAAATCATAAAAAAATATTTTCGAAAAAAAAAAAGAAAAGGAATAATTGCTCAAAATTTTGCATATATGTGGGCAGAATTTTCTTAGAGATATTCAATCGCTATTCGATAATTCGAATAATTTAAACAAATTAAAAGCCATACATAAGATAAAAAATTTAATCAACGCCATATCGATATTATGCTCGTTTTTATAGAATATGGGCTGAAATCGACCCTGGCCGTGATTAAAACCGATTTCACCGATAACCTCTTTCTCCTCCCTCCTTTGTCTTCTTGGAAAGCTTCCCTCTCATCAGAAAAGATCATCTTAGGCAAATAGGGAAATAACACCGTTTCCCTTGATTGTTTACTAGGCCCAACGAGGAATGACAATGGGAGATCCGCTGGGAATATTTGTTATCCTTTTCACGAATTTTATTAACTTCCTCTTTCCACCTCATCCAGCTTTCCTTACCATAAAAAAGCTATAACCCCATCAGTGTGTTGTAAAACTTAGATAAAAAAGTCGATGATGTATGTCTATCAGATGGCCTTATGAATGCATATAAAACAAAAAGTGGATTAAACAGAAGAATGAAAGAGAGAGGGAAGAGGGAGAGGGACAGAGAGAGAAAGAGAGAGAAAGGGACAAACCCATTGAGCATGCCATAGCGTTACCAACCATTCCACCACCAACAATCACCGCATCATAGAAAGGATTTGCCATTGAAGAATAATATCGAGCCAATATGGCTAGATGAGTGGTCGGATACGACAACATTGAAATATTGTCGTATTTATCGTTGCACAATACAAATAAACCTTAATGAATAAAACAATAAGCTAGCTCATATTAAGGGATTTTAGAATTTTATTCAAAAATTCGACTCGAAACATCAAGGAAGGTTAAGTGAAACGAAACAAAAAAAAAGTTTAAGGTTTAAACCGAAATTAATTCTGGTTTTGATCTAATTTTAATTGAAGGCAATTGACTGATCGGAATTGAATTCAACTCTCAACTCTAAGATTTCTTCTCCGAGAAATAAAAAAAAGATAAACGAATTTAATTAACAATATAATAAAAAATAATTTTAAATTAAAAACCAAACGAATAACACTTAGTAGAAAGAAACTTTAATGCTTGATAAGTATTGAAATCATCATTTCTTATTAGATATACCTAAAGAAACAATTACATATTTAAAGAGCGATCACTATACTTTACCATATTTTAACCATATTTTACCATATTTATACCATATTTCACCACGTTTTACCATATTTTACCATGTTTTTACCATGAATTTACCATATTTTCCATCTACTTTACCGTTCAATCACATTTATTAGCGATAAGACCGCAGAATCAACAATGACTATACTAATGAAATCGTGGTGACGGTTCTCATTTAATATACAAAACTTCATACTCCTATCATGACCCATTGGTAGTAATTAAACCTGTGCCCTATACTCATCCACTAATCCTTCAAGCTTAGGTCTACGCTACCTCTGAATGCTTCAGGTTACAACGATGATGCTTCAGGCAATCTGAGGGTGAGAGAATCATAGTAGGTAGGAAATTTTCACCCGCTCTGCATCTCTATCTATTTTTATTCTACCTGTATTCTATCGCCGGAGATTACTTTACGTTACTTGTTTTTAATATTAATCATATTATATTATTGTTATATTAATATCATGGGGATGCTATCGAAATTTCGTATCATTACTTAGTTTGGTGCTAAATAACGCCTATATGTTGGTTGAAGTCGTTTTTTTTTTGCTCAAGGGTGAAAACGTCCATCCCATTTGTTACGAGTGTATACATCGTAGAGGTGGTTGATTTATTTATTTATTTATTTTTTTAATAGTTAAGCGGGATCACATAGATTTGAGAGGATAGGAATGATGCGTGTAACAAACTTAAATGATTTATGAGTGAATAAGTTGGAAATGGCTAAAACATTTCTTATGCAAATCACAAGTTGCAATTTAAAACATGCCGAGGTATGACTTAAGGAAGAATCTAACTGCTATCTTTTTCGAAATCGTTTGCGGCATTTTTGGAAATTCAAGCCAAAAATATTACGAAAGCTTTGAATTGTACAAAAAGAATTGAGAGAGTACATAGGAAGTATGCTAAGGTTATTTTGCTCTGAGGGTTAAACAAAGAAAGTTGAATCTATACCATCCAAGCATAAGTTTCGAGAAAAAAAGACATTCTGGTTATGAAACCTGGCTTCCACTAAGGTCGTTTTTCGCTCTCTCAGTGGTCTATTACTAAACATCCTTGCGAAATTCCAAGCGGAAAGGGAGAGAGATTATGTTCGAAAAAAAGGGATTTCGTGGAGGAAATTAAATTTTTGAAGCAAAGCAAAAAAAAAAACCAAACATTTAACTGCGAGGTCTAAAAAATTCAATAAAAATTGAAATAAGAGACATTTCCAAGTGAGCAGAACGGCGTAGTTTATTCAGCCCACACCCTGCTTTTTTCCCTGTACAAATGCGTTTTAATGCTCGGATATGTGAGCGTAATGCTGTCGCCAATCTTCATATACTCTAGGACCTTCAGTTCCAGTTTCAGGCTTACGAATTTTTTGGCCAGAGAAAAGGGACTAAATTTCGGAATGAGGAGGGGGGTTATGCTTATGTGAAGTTATATCTTTGAAAGACAAAATTGAAGAAGGATAGGATTGTATTTAAAGACCTCTTACGAGAAGGGATTCAAGGGCGAAGGGCGAAGGTAGAAAGAGGGTGATAAGAGCTTTCATCCTTGCAATAGGGGTATTGATGCTAAACTTGTTAATATCGTTGTCATTATGGATGAATTCAACGAAATGAAATGTTTTAATGTATTTCAGTGATCGTCAAAACAATGTCACAATTCTTGGAACAATATCATAAAAGTGTCGCCGATCTACCCGATAAACTTAAAGAACATTTCGATGAGATTGGACGTTTAGATGCCGAATGTATGGCTAAAGCAACAATTGTTGATGCAAGAATGAAGGATTTTGTTAAGAATAGAAAATCATTTTCGAAAAATGAAGCTGAATCATTGCATAAAGAAATCACGGTAAGCGCCGATACGTTTGTCTTGGAAATGCCCTATAGATTTATTGAAAATTCCATCATTTTCACGTAAATTGTTTAAGGTTCTTAACGAAGGGGAAGGCGTAAGGGTGAGGTAAGGAAGAGAAGGGGAAATGTGAAGTGGAACCTGGAAGAGATACGAGTAATAGACCTCAGAGGGCGAAAGAATAGCGCTAATTTTAGTACAATCAACGCTGGGACATTTAAGGAAATGTGTGCTTATGGCCAAACTTTTTATCGACAGTTGAAAAAAAGAGACTCGTAAAATTTCTTTCGACTAAATTATACTTCTGCAATTAAAAACCTTTCATACTATATTTGGTATATGCGAAAATATACTTGCTACTAGAAAAATCATTATTAATTTCATACAATTTCGTATATTTTATATATATAATGTTGGGAAAAGAAAATTACCAAAAAAATAGGTTTTCCCCCACTGGCTATTATTCATGCGGTTGCCACTAGAAAAAAACTTCTAATAATGGTCGAATAGTTTTTTTTTTATTGTTTAAAACAAGTTTTTTTTTTTTTTAAATTTGACATTCTATCAAAAATAAATTTAATAGGGGATTGACGAATATTTTATAGAGAATAATATGAAATTTGAAATCATTACATTAAAATCGTCTGCAAAAGTTTAATCACTTTTTCAAAGTGTTTGTTTGGTCGAGTTTTTGAAAAGTTTTTTTTTTTTTAAACGTCACTAATTCTCTACTTAATTTTCATGAACGAGAACAGGGAATTATATCATTCACAACCCTCCTTTCCTATCCATCTTACCCTCCATCGCCCTCCCCCCCCTCCCATCTGTCCAACACCCAACCCCCCCCTCCCACCTGTCCAACACCCAACCCCCCCCCCCTCCCCTCCCACCTGTCCAACACCCAATTCACTCCAAGCGGTAAGTCTACTCTTGAGCTGCATCGATATTCGACTTTATGTGTATATAATTACAGATTATTTTCTATATTTTCAGATCATTTATAGATTATATATTTAATATATTAAAGTTAATTTTTTAGGCACTTTTTGCTGAAATGCAACGATTATCGGATCAAAAAATTCGTCTATCATCGGATGCATATGAACTCGTCGATAAACAAATTCGCAAATTAGATGATGATGCGGCTAAATTACGTGCCTCATTACGACAGAAATTTGTCGATGCAACCGGAAGAATCACAACTGATGGAGGTTTTTTTTTTAAATTTTTGTTTAATTTTTATTTTCATACTTCGTCGATTTTACTGCTAAAGATTACTGTTTTATTATTATTATGGTATTGATTGCTGATCATTACTATTATTGATAATACAATTAGTGGTTATCATAATAGCCTGTCTCGTATATAGTGAAGTTAATATATAGTATTCGATGACCGCTTTTTTAAGCGTATAAAACAATGTAAAAATATAGTGACATATGGAGATTTAGCTCATAATAGATTACGAGGGACTTTCAAATCTATTTACCGTAGTGTTTATTCGAATAACAGTAAGTTGTGAAATAAAACACCACAAATATTGTTGCGAATAGTTAACGTCTGATCTCGTAAAATCATCTCTGTAACCAATAGTTTTCTAATTTTAAGTTTATTTAATTCGATTGCTAACGCATTTTCGGTCAGCGATCTTGGAGCAGGTAAATTCCAGGTGAAAGTGAAAGTGAAGTAAAAAGAAGGAAAAGCTCAAATCGCAAAGACAAAAAGAAGAAAGAAGATCTCGCTCTGAAGAGTATTGTTGATACTCCAGGTACATATGCATTTATTTTCAGTCTTCAGTTTTTGTTGGATCGGATGAAGAGGGGGTGGGAAGGGGGGAGGAAAAGAGGGAAAACTGAAGTTCCAGCAGAGATTTGTGGAAGTGAACAGTCAATTCTAAATGCGTTCTTAGTAAATGTATAATTTTGTATTGCAGTTTAATTTTAATTTTTATTTCAATAAGGCTTGAGTTTTGAAAATTTCTAAATATCGATAACCTGGCGCATTTTTGAATTTTAAATTACTGACGCTCAAGAAAATCCATCAAATCTTGAGTTTATTTATGACTTTAAAATATCTTAAATATTTCATCAGTCAGCTAATTTACATAGTTTGTTTGTTTAATAGGTGATTTCATCGTTGTTTTTTTTTTCATTATCTCTTCATTTCATCGTTTGTCACAATGGTTATCTATTCGTATAGTATTGCCGTCATGTTGATATGGAACAGTAGGATTATGGTCATGTCAATATTGAACACTTGGATTATGGCCAAAGTCGACCGTATCTAGCCGAAATTATATATGTATACGGTACAACTTCCTTATCTGAGGAGTAGTGGAGAGGGAGACGGGTGGAATGGGGTTATATTTGACGAATTAGAACCATGATCGTTTCTCTGCAGGTTGTTGGATTTTTTAACGGAGTAGTTATGCTTGCAGGACCATCAACATTGCTACAGCCGTTCTTAGACACAACGCCCATTGTTGAAATGCCTGTCGATCCGAATGAACCAACTTATTGCATTTGCCATCAGGTTCGTTAATGTTTATTTAGCTTAATTAAAACATCATCTTCTATAATCATTAAGGTTATATTAAGTTCATTCCCTTGAATCATTAAGTCCATTCCCTCAAAGATATCATTAATTAAATTGAATGAACATTATAGGTATCATTCGGCGAGATGGTGATGTGTGACAATAAGCATTGTCCAATCGAATGGTTTCATTTTCAATGTGTTGGTCTAACGGAACCGCCTAAAGGTAAATGGTATTGTGAACGATGTCGTGAACAACGAAAAAAAGAAGAGCAATGTAGTGCCAACACCAAAAAAACATTGAATATTTGCTCAGTTATATTCCTTCATCATTAAATCGATCGGCTTTCGTTAGTTAATTTCTCGGAGAGTGAAAGGAAGGGGGAAGACTGTTTGCTTTAATAAAACGCTTTTAGTTGTCATTACTTTTTTTGGGTTTTTTTTAGTTGTCATTAATTTGGTTTGTAATTGTTCGTGTCGTGTCTGTGCACACACACACCTATGTTTATATGTTTTTGTTAATTTATATGTTGGGGAGCTTAAGCTGAAATTACGCAAATTTTTAGATATAATTTATGCGATTGAGGGAGATGGGGGGGGGGGGGGGGGGGAAGTTGTTCTATGCCATATTTCACATTGTTCTATCAGCATCGAAAGGAGTAATTAATATTTAAAGGCACGCATTCTTCATTTTATGGTGATCGGATTCTAGTCTTAAATCAAATCTTGAGTGGTAGAAAATCGAATCGTTTATAGGGGATTCGCGTGCTTCATCGAATCAACTAAGATGGGAAGCGACTACTTTGCATTTTTATTTTCTGTTGGTTGTGAAATGCAAAAAGCGCATGTCGCGCCAATTCCTTTTGTTGGGTTTCTTCGTTTTTCATTGTGTGCAGTTGGTAAATATGCATCGTATTGGTGATGTGTAGATGATTGTAAGTCGGTGCAGGCGATATACGTGGGAAGATATGCGTCGTACAGAAGGCATAGATGGAGGATTCCCATTAAATTGGGCCTGTAGACAAGACAGACGCGCTAGGGATGCTGATGTTTGGATATGGTGAGGGTTAAAAGGGAACAGGATGCTTGTTTTTGGATGGATGTTCATCTCATCCTTGATTGCAACAATAAGTAGAAGCCCTCATCCCGAGTGCTTTGTAGGAATCTTATTATTGTTTCAGGTATTGAATTCAGATGTGCTTTTATCGCTTGCATATTATCATCTTACTAAATAATTACTGATTAGATATGTTTATTAGATTTTAAGGTTTTTTTTAGAGTGGGATAACTTTCAATAAGTGAGCATCACATATATCAAGGTCTACAGCATTCTTTTAAATAGTATTCAATTTCGAGAGCGTAAAAAATAGAGGCATCAACGCTACTGTTCAAATGAGATCGGTCATTTTTTGACATCACTTCTTTATAAGCCAACTTCCACCTCATCAAACGAATATTGGTGATATATATATATATATATATATAAACATATTGGCAATTTATTTTCTTGAATTCGTTGGTCATAAATTTTATAATTAAACAAGTCATTGACAGGATTAACAACCTTGTCCCCAGGTATTTTTTTGACCACTGTCCACTCTTTCCATTCGCTGCATCTCCCACCCCTCCCCCCACCCCCATCCTCCTATATTGGCCATATCACTGTTCGCTTAATTGCATAATATTGTGTTAAGAGATTCAGCTTTCAACATATCCCCTCGAATATTTTTAGTTTTACTTATTTGAATAATTTTTATTTATTTAAAAATCGTTTTACATTTGCGAGTTTTAGTTCTGTCGGAGTTCCACTGACATTTTTTTACTGATCTGGAAAGAGAGATGGAGGGGAGGGGTTGAGGGAGGAAGAGACAATTAGGTTGCATTCTCCTCATTTTTCTTTAGAATATTTTTCTTCTTTCATGTATTTTATGAAGGCGATTGTATGAAGTTTGTACTACTCGTTTTCCGATGAGTTTATTGCTTTCACTTCAATGAAATTTTGAACTGCTGAATTGTTTGTCGTAATCGCCACCCAATTATGGTCACTTTTGATTGATTCATCCTTTACAATTCCACTAATGTTTCGTAGCGTCTTTTACTTTTTAATTATATGCAAATTTCTATCTTACTATATGCAAATTTTTCGTTCACTTTTCCTAGCTCTTTAAGTGTAAATAAATTCAAATTAATATATGAGAATAGTGGTTGCCTCTCGACCTCCTTCATTTCATTATTTCCGTTATTGTTCGCAGTCCATTTTCTCTGAAATCACCTAAACGTTTGGTGCTATTTGCGATCATCGTTCTCATATTGTTTAAGTGCTCTTATATATTTGTCATTATTTAATCAGCGAATAACTTTATGATCTCATACATATTCAAGCATTCTGAATATATATATATATATATATATATATATATATATATATATATATATATATATATATTTATTTATTTATTTATTTATTTATTTTTACAGCCGTAATTTTTTAATATTCCACTATTGTTTTCAATTTTATTTCATTATGAATTATGTGTAAATGATCGATTTCGAATCGATTCGTTTTTCTTCCTGCCATTTTTTTTTAAAAGAAAGCGTATAAAAATGTTTTCCGAAATAAAAAAAATTTTTAATCATATGGGGGACGATTTGTTATGCAAATATTTCATGAAAGTGCTGCTTCTGTCATTTATTCTTTTTTTTTTAATTTGATAAGGATATACATCATTGCATTTTAATTTAATCGTTGAATTATTTCGCCACTAGTATATTTTTAATGACTCAAACATTGTACTTATGATCGAATGATGCTAGCTATCGTAATTCAAATGTATGCATAACATTTGACGTATTATTTATTGGTTTTCTATCTTTTGTCTCCTTCCCTCTCCATCCCATCCCCTATCCTTCCTTAAGACCTCACAGCTAATCTGTTGGCTTAGAATGGTCACATCTCGTTGGCGTATATAAAATTTATTTCTGAATAAAATGGGAGGAAGTGAAAAGCAAAGCAGACAACATTTATTCATTAAGCAGTTATATACAATTAAAATGAAGTATGGATATTCTCATTGAACGATATCGATTAGTTTAGTTGATTAAAAAACGTTTGAAAAGATATTCTTTTAATAAGGCTGTTAGAATAAAAGTGATGATAGCAGAGAGTTATTAGAGAGAGAGAGAGAGAGAGAGAGAGAGAGAGAGAGAGAGAGAGAGAGAGAGAGAGAGAGAGAGAGAGAGAAAGATACAAAGAGAATCAAGGTGACCGATTTTTAATATGCAAACCACAAATTTTGAAAAGATTTCCTTTTTATTGCTCTACATATTTAATAGATTTTTCAATAAAATTAGAATATAATAAAAAAACTATGCAAATCACTAAATTTTCCTAGTAAAAAAAATTTTTTTAATTTTTATATTAACAAAGAAAAAAAGTTGACAATTAATTGAAATATTTTAATAAGAAAATCGAGCAAATTCAAATTGAATTGGATATATTTGATGGGATTCGTATGAATTTTTTTTTTTTTTTTTGAAATGAATAACTTGTTTGAGTTATTAAAATGAGTTATATAAAATTGATTTATATCAATCAAATGGAATAAGTAAAGAATTACCCTCAATGCTGGGAAAGAAAGCTACGTTCAATTTTTAAAACTTCTTTACTTGATTGTGGCGAAAATTTTTTCGGTAATCAATCGATGAATGACCACATTAAGTGAGCGATCATAAAATGGTCGCTGAACGAATATGGAAGGTGAATATTTCTTCGATTTAAACGATGATAACTGTAGCCATCTCCCATTGAAGGTGGTGGGAAACTTGGATGAAAGGTAATAAAGATGATTTTTTTCTCAACATCAACGATAGATTTACCTCGGATTCCTTTTGTTTCATGACTTTCCTGACAGAACTGACATTCCGACACCAATCTGGATAGTATATTTGCATCTTTCTGGATTCTTCCCACGAGAAAAGAAGGGGAATAGAAGGAGGAAAAGAGGCGAGGACTGAAATTAAACGTTTGACTCGATTCGATTTGGCGAAGAAAGTAAAGGATGACGAACTACAAGGAAGATCTTGAATTGGCAATTGCTATTGGTTAGTATTGCAGCTTCCATTCCAAAATATTCGGAATGCTTACTATTTGAAAATCAATTTCACAATTGTCTAATCACATCATAGAATCTAAAAGAATGCTATAGATCGAATTGAATTTGTACTTTCAATCGAAACGATACTAAAAAATCTTATAATTCATATACGAAAGATTATAATAATAATACGATTTAATATGAAATATCAATTGTTGATGAGATATGTTTATTGGTATCAGATAAAAAGATTGATATCGTTTGAGGATGAAGTTCGAAAAATTACGATTATAATTTGTAATATTTAAATCATCCATCCTCTGCAATCATGAATTAAGACTATACATAGTTTAAGAGAGGGAGAAAGAGAAGGACAAAGAAAAAAACCATATTTAAGTGAATGGGATCGATTTTATGTCGCCAACTAAAGGCATTGAATTTCCTCATCGGTCATTTCTTTAATTCAGTTGAAATGAATAATAAAATTTTTTTTTTTTTTTACCGACAGAGCAGGAAATTAATCGAAAGAGCGATAGATTTTTGATAAGAGGTAAGAAAGGTTAATAACATTTTCGTAGGGAAGAAAAGGTTTGTGCAGCGCACTAATGAATTGTTGCTTTATATCTTTATAGGCATAAGATATATTTAGATGAACTAATAAGAAGATTTAATCTTACCTAGGCGGAACACCTTTATGCTATTTTTGAATGAATATTTCAATAAAATTCAAAACGTATTAAAGAATCCTTAGCCATTAGCTTACTTCTCAACGATCTCCTCATATATATATATATATATATATATATATATATATATATATATATATATATATATATATATATATATATATATATATATGATAGCGTAATCAAATGTATTAGTGAATAAATTTAAAAAAAAAAGGCGGCTCGAAAGAGGTAGATTAATCCCCCTCCCGACGATGATTTTCTTGAAAAAAATTTATGGAAAATGGCATAATTGAGAATTTTCAATTCTTAGCCAGAACCGCCTTTTCCTATCGTTTTTGCATTAATAATTCTTGTTCAAAAGTACCATCCTTCTGGTATGTATCACATGATTAACGAACGCGATACAATTGCCCTATACATGAGAAATCAAATGAATGAAACAAATGAAACAAAATATAAGATAATTTAATAAAATAGGAATTTTTTACGAAGGCATTTTATAGTGGGAGAATACTCTCAATGTTTATTTACGAGAAAAAAATTCAAAGAATTTCATAAAAAAAGAAGTTAGTTTTTTGAATGTGGTATGCTTAAAAGTCACCTTGAAAGACAAAAAAAAGCAAAGAATGCAACCATATGAGACAGAGAGAGAGGAAGGGAGAGGGAGAGAGAGGGAGAGAGAGGGACAGGGAGATAGACTATCATGGATTTGTAGGCAGAAATTGCTCTTCGTTCACCTCAAATATTCCATGCATAACACAAAGGAATAATGATCCTCTGCGTTCCAACCCCCCCCCCCCCCTCTTTCCCCGATATGCTAATTTTATATGCACTTAAAATTGCCTTTTGAAAAAATATTCTAATAATTTAGTAAAAAAAAATTTTGCATACAAATCCGATGTAACAATTATTTACAACTAAGATATTAGCATAGGTAAGATGAATAAAAAAGAGTGATAGCTACCGGATAGAGGGCAAAAAAGATAATTTTCAGCCGGACATTTCCGCCTTAAATACTCAATCAATTTCCAGCCGGACATTTCCGCCTTAGACAGTCAATCACTCATGTGCAAATACAAGAATTTTCTCGTCAAAATTTGCGTTTATTTGAAGAAAAAAACAAACAAACAAACATATTGAACGTAGCAAAAAAAAAATCGATAAAATGTACGTTTCTTTTTAAAATCAAACAATATATTTCACATCGGACGGATGATTATAGAAGAGCTTGAATGGCTTCAATGTCGAGGATTAATGAAGAGTGCACCGGCCGCATAGGAAACTGATGAGTCGCTTAAATTGCGGCACTAAAATATATATATTAATAAAAATTCTTTTTATTTTATTATTTCAAATACTTTCCATTTAAAAATATTACATGTTATTATTTTCAATTATTATAAAACATTCTTCGTCATCACCCGTATCTTTCCTCCTCCCCTCTCCCCTTCCCCCATACTTCTCTTTTCAGATAAAAGAGGCTATCTCTGACAACAACTTCAGGCTAAAATATCAAAACAAAATAGAAATTATACTTCCTTCTTTTAAAGTTCCAGCAAATCATGAATAAAATATTGCTCTTATTTTATTTGTAACATTCTTTTATTACCGACGCTTTCTTTTACTAATAATTTGAATATATACTCTCTTTTTCCCTCATATCAGTATTTGAAGTAGTATAGAATGACCTACTTTTTATAGAAGAATTAAAGTAAATCACCTCATTTCTCCCTTTTTTTCTTGTATGGAATAACCATTCTCGCAGAGGAAAAACACCTCAATACACTTCATTTTCATTGCTAACATCAAAAAAAAAAAAATTTAAATAAAATCCAACCTGATTGGATTGAGAGTATTTAAGGAATCGTAGTTCAGCTGAATGATTGTTCATTTGACGAAAATGCTCTGCTGCCTATAATTTCATATCGAATCAATAAATGATATAATCTTTGGCCAACATCTAGCGGCATCAATTTTCGCCTCATTTATTTTATAGTTTTAAACTTTTTGATGAATATTTTCATATAGCTATAAAATCTTAAATTATAATAAATAATAAATTAAAAAATATATCATTAATTTTAACGACATCTTAAACATCTTCAACTTTCCGAAAATGAAAAATATTTGCGCGACAACTTTGATTAATTTTATTGTTGATCTTAAATGTCACTAATTTATTACTTCGCTGATGACCGTTATTCACTCTTACTCGTATATAATCGAACAAAAAACATCGCCACATCTATCACTGTTATGTTGTACTACAATTTCCGATTGATTAACCAACTCATAACAAGATTTTTAGTTGAATGATTTAACACTAATCGCTCAAAAATCTCATTTAAAATTCCTTAAAAATTCAAATTATTCAAATATTATGCAATTTTTATTTTCTATAAAATTCTCTTAAAAAGCTCTTACTAAAAAAAAATATAATTTATTTAAAAAAAAAAAAAAAAAAAAAAAAAAACAAGAGCATACCTGCAGCATAACGCAAATTGGATTGCGTCCGCAGATCGTATTTTGTGTTTTCTTGAGATAATCGTTGAAGGCACCTGGTTCAAGGCGTGAAATCGCTTCCATCCCCTTCAATAAAATTTTTCTCCACCTAAATTTTTTTTTTTATATCCACAATTTACAATTCATATAGGATCGGCGGCATCGAAAAACGATACAACACCACCTTGGAGATATTTTAAAAAACTAATACTTAGCAGCTCTATATTCATAATTAGCAGCACTATTTTCATAATTAAACGACTCGTATAGCATTTAGCTAATTGACCGATAGCTTACATCACCACGTAATTTTGAGTAAAACATAAAATCAAATGCTTCTTAGAATTTATGAAACGTATGACTAGCATTACAGCTATATATCTTAATGAGCTTCCATATACTTAGATAAAGAGGAATAATAGTAACGAAAATAGTAAAAGTTCGGTTCTTAAAACTCCTCAGTAATATGCTACCCAAAAATCTAACTTATTTACGTATAAAAATTAATTGAACATACTGATTAATGAATACTTTTATTAATTAGAATCGTACAATTAATTGGTCATAAAACGTCACAGCAATATTTAAAAAAAAAAAAATAAAAAATAAAGTATTTAATATTTAAATGCTTTCGATCGTATTTCATTCTCATCAATTAAAAATAGTTCAATTGGAAAAGATAATTTACCTGTTTGTCAAGCGCGGCGATTTGCTCATGAATTGGTAGACCCGTATTATGCTCATATGGTGTGAAGTGAAAACGATTTCCTATAATATACAAATATTTTCTTCCATAAATAAACTATAAAAATAAAAATAAAACATTCCCATTATAAAAATAAAAATAAAATGTTCCCATTCTTTTTCCACAAATATCTCACAAGTAAAATGTAAAAACATCCCGTAAGTACCAATTTTCAAAGGTAACTAACTTTACATGAGATGTTTTCATTCAGATCGAATTATTACAAACGAAAAAAATTTTTAAATGAAAAAGAGATAAGAGGAGAAACTTATAGAGAAAATGGCACATTATGTGCTTTTTTGTATCCCATTCATCCCAACAATTAATTTCATATATCAACAATGGAAAAAATAAAATACATAGAATAATGCCTCATGTCTCAATTGATATATTACCAATATAAATCTATACAAGATTCGCATAACCCAACCGAAAAATAGCATGTGAGAATAATAAAAATCTGGATAATGTAAAAGATGGATTAAATTTTTCTAGTGCATTCATAAATATTTACAATTGATTTCGAAATTGATAGATCAAAATGGAAAATGATATAAAACATCATCATATCGCACAAACTATATAGGTCAAAGTAATTCGTACCTCAATGATCCCTCTAGTCGACGTCATTTAAGAAAAAAATTTATAGAAGCGAATAGAATAGAAAAAAGAATAAATAAATAACAGAATTTTTGTTTTAATTTATCATCGATCGATTTCAAAAATTATTCATTTTTTTTCGAATTTTCTAAATTCATTTGGCAATCGAGCAAAATTTAGCAAAAAAAAAAAACCCTTTCAATAAAATTGGTGTTGTGCAAAATTAAGATTAAAATTGCATCGATAGACACTATTCGACGAGTAAGAAGCTCTAATATTTTAACATTGTTTTCTTTCATCGATATATTTCATCACTGATTACATAACGAATTTATATAAACCATTCCATTTTAGAATAACGATCCTATAGTTATCCAACGCGAAGACTCTATTAATTATGGTATGATGGTTTAAAATTTATAGATCACTAAAGGCGGTAATCCCTCATTTATATCAATTTTCTATAAACAATATACCCCAATGACAGAAGTCAGAGCTGATAACAAATAAATTCCTTGGATCAGCAACATATTTGGCCAATATTTTGCCGTAGCTTATTTGCCTCGACGATGATAGTGATCCGACTAGTATTGGAACGACATTGTAGCTGCCAGCCGGTTGTCTGCAATCATCTATCATTATAGAATAGAAGAATATGTCAGCTGGAGCTTTAGAGTCACCAATTATAACTCACATCAAAATTTCATGTCACTTAACATCCATATTTAATAAGCATGTCCGGTTACGATTCCGAAAAGGAAATGCGACATTTGAACGAATATCTGAATATTTTTCATGTGATAGCCATAATTAAATAGTTATGGGCAATGAGATTCATGTTAGAACGCTATTCCTTATATCGTACATCACATAGAGTCCAAAGATTGGAGACTATATTAGCCCACGAATGCCTTTCACATTGTTCACGTCTCTCTTCATCACTTCAGATGATGAATATAAAGGTTAGAACTAGCAAACCAATCTAGTACATATATTTAATAAAGTGCACTTATATATCAACAACCACTTTACATAACAGACTAAATATATCAATGTTTTAAAAAAGTATTTGAAAACTTCTGAAAAATGGCAACGCTCTTGAAACCCCAGACGAATGGGAATAAACGAAAGCCTAATTCGAAAATTTTATTTCCCAATGATTTGAACGTTAGGACTTCTGTCCTACTCTGATAAAATTGATTTCTCTTGTAAACCACTACTGATGCTTTAGTTCAGTAGTTAAGCTGCCTGCTTAAGATTTGACAAGCATAAGTTCAAATCTCTTTCACAAAAGTTCTGCCTGAAGATTTGCCCTCTGCAAAGATATAAAAGTCCTCAAAGAGGAAGTCTCTCACTTCTCCATAACTTTGGCAATAAAAGGTAATTGCATCTCAAGGCTGTGTTCGGCTTCTTCGCTACGGAAATCCATCGTCTCGAATGCACCAGTCTCTCGCAATTCAGCGTTCACTTAAACATGTGTTTTAATGCAATTAAATATTAATAATAGTAAATCATATAACCTTAATAATCCAGTTGAAGCGTGCTCAGGTCTTTATTATTTTATATAACATCCTTCCCTCTCTCCAAATAATATTTATTCAAAAACTTTTGACAATCCTTAAGTGGAACTAATAAAAATCAAATGAAAGAACACATCGCATAACTGTAAAAATATTTTCTATTCAACTAATAAATAAATAAAATTCAGAGCATTAAAATAACAAAGTAGAGGAGCTTGCCGCTGGAGCTGACAAGGAAATAAGCTCCGATCCATTTCAGCAATGACTTTCATAGGCTATCAATGAAAAAATAAAATAAAATATGCAGAAAAAAGCATCGATATTTTAATCGATTCCATTGTCTTCTTAAATTCTTTATAAAAGAATTGATCTAATCTTTGATCTAATCGATATAAAGTGAAAATATGATCGGTATAAAAATGAATGCTAATTTTTACAATATTTTTAAATAAGTCCAATTTCTTTTCAAAACTGCTCATTCATAGATCGAAGCAAATAAAGTAGATGAGAAACTATCCTGTAACGTACAACATATTTTTGGGAATTTCAGGTCTTTAGCCTTAATAATCGATTCTTGGAAGCCAACAGACACACCGACACACAGACACATATGTACAACGACATAATCTTAATACACTATTGCAAACTAAATAGTAAGTAAAGTTATAACGAAAATAAAACAGTATGGAAATTGGTAGTGAGCATTTAAAAAAAATGCGCTTACCTCTCTGATCAATGTAGAGATCACCGAGTGGAGTACGATAACGTGAACAATTTGAAAGAGCACAACCACTGAGACAAACCACATGCGATGGACCCATTACAAATATCGTTTCTCTACAATAATTTCAAAAAAAAGCCTCAACAGCTTATTGACAGCCAGCTGCCAGCTTATTTGATCAGCGCAGTTGTAAGCTAATAAAGTTTTACTACTATCTAAATAAGCTGTTTTATTAACTCCAATGATCTGCTAAGAAATATGTCTGAACAAACATCTTAGTAATGAACAGGCTTAAATTTTACCTACTTCACAAAGAAGTTTTTGATATTAGACGCAGAAATCTAGCCAGGAAGTTCTTTCGAAGGATTTTGATGCTCATCGGAAATGATACCGCCATATCATTTAAAATTATTTTTTTATTTATATTTGACCGCTGCTCCTAATCATGCATCTAGTTTAATTTCATAAAACGAGAAGATTTCAATGGCTGTAGTTAATTCTTCAAAGCTAGTAATAACCACCCTATTGTGGTAGTGACCATTTACTCATATTTATGACCAGTCTGCTACTGTTGTGACCACTCAATTGCTGCGTAAATGAGAACGAACTATATACTTACATATAATCTGGAACGATTTGTTTGAATGCATATGCAGCTGTACTTCCACAATACGAATAACCGGCATGACTGAAACAAATATGTAAATATAACAAATTTGAATATTTTGCAAAAATTTAATCGATAAATATTAAAGTTTTCAATTATTGAAAGTAATATTCATTTATTGCTCTACTCTTATTCTTTAATATTGCACTGCGGATTTATAAATAATTGATTATTGTATCAAATAAAAATGGTGTAGAAAAGAAAAAAGGCAGAAGATTGGAGGAGGATGGGGCGCACAGGAGGGGGTGAAGGGGAGATGGGGAGATGGGGGAGAAGGGGAAAAAACCAAAAAGAAATGCTGATTTAATATTCGACAGATTAATAGATTTCAAAAGAGTATACAAAAACAAAAACCCATGAATAAATAAAGAAACAATCTAATAAATACAATGGAAATAGAGAAAAAACTACCCATAAAAACAAAAAAAAAAGTTTAAAAAAAAATAGACGGCTGCTTACGGTGAGATAATAGCTCTAGCTGGTCCGGCAACACGTGGTCCTGCTGCCGCTAACCATTCAGACAACTGCCTATTCAGCTCTTTCGGATTATCTGAATACCTGTAAATAAAATTACTTGAATACATGTAAACAAAGAGTTCTATATATTGCAAATGAACTCATGAATTCTACACAACCATCTAGAGTACTGCTTGCTAAAAAGTACCAAAAAATAAGCTGCAAGTAAAAAAAAAACCTCAGTTAGACCTCTAAGATCATCTTTTTTAAGATCGACCAGCTTCAACACTTTCCCAATCATGAGCAATCATTGAACCGCTGTTCTAGCCAAAAATACCAATGCATAATTTACATCCGTATTATTAAAGACAATCTTTTTACTCGCTCTCAGATTTAAACTACTGTTGGATGACCAATAAAAATATTATATGGACAAAGATATTAACACTGCTGGGATGGCATCGCCTCCTCTTTATTCCGATTTAAAAAAAAAATTAATTCATAAAGCAATCTGCACATTAAAATTGATGAGAGCTAAGAAAAAATAATGACTGCCAAGAAAGATCACAAAAATTCAATGGTAGATCAATTGTACAGGAAATAGAGGGTGGTGGATTTGCATCGATTTGCAGATAATATTTTCATTGATCATCAAACATTCAGAAGTTACATAGATAGAAAATGAATGAAGAAATTTCGCATGGAAAATTCTTGTAAAACAAGAAAAAAGAAAGATGCAACCACTGAATTCATTTAACAAAAAAAGATTTCCATTCTCATCACTTTAGATCAGAAATGCTGATCCGAATTTCAACTGATCAATATTAATCAATATTTCAAAACAACAGAAACTGTTGACAATCTTCCTGGCTATAACCAAACTAAGCTATAATTTTTATCGCATTTGTGCATTTTCTCGGCAAATACATATCAAGTAATTAAGTGCATATATTGCTGCAAATATTTTCTTACTAATCACTGCAACTCTTCAATAACTTCATTGTCAATTAACGATGCAGTTCCCTTCAGGAGTGGATTTTAAAAATGCTTATACAAATATTATACAAATATAAAAAAAGTAATAAGTAAATAAGCATATTCCGCTTACTATTTTAATTCTATACGTTTATATATTTATGTTACTTAAATTTAAAAAAAAAAGCTAAATTCTTCTCGAAAAAATCAAATACAAAGTTACAAAAAAAAAAAAAAAAAAATCCAACCACGATCCAGCATGTGTAGCGTTTCTAATCGAACTACTCATGTCACCAATAAATGAGCGTTGAATCCCACTTCACTTGCGGAAAGAGACGAACACTAGTGAATAGCCGAACCAATAGTGCAACGATCCCGAATAACTACGTCACCAATCTCGTCTATAATATTCTCATTCATTTTAAATGAAAGAAAATAATTATCTGAAAACTCAAACACCAACATCTTATAGCGAATAATAAGCTTTAATTTAAAAAAAGCTGAAATCAATAACAGTTTAACAATCGATTAACTTATTCATTAATAAAAATTCCAGAAAAAAAGTGGAATATTGCCAAAAAATTAAACTTGAAAAATTTGACCCCTTTGATAAAACTTTAAAGGAGGAAGAAAATTTATAAGTAAATTAAATATAATTGTGTAAAATACGAATTCATTAAGTTTTTTCATCTCTTCAAAATTACTCATCGTTTTATAAAATCAAATTACTTAGCTAACGTTATCAACACTATCTTCAGAAAAAAAAGATATTTAAATGAAAAAATATTAAGCAATAATAACTTAAATGAATATTTTATATTAAACGCATTATTCACATCTCACATAACACTGCAAGTAACAAAAGGAAGACTTTTTCGCACGAAATCACGAAAATATCGTTATAAATCACATAAAAATAGCTATTATATATAAATTACTAATGATATTACTATTATTACAATTAATGCGAGTTAAATAGTAATATAATATTATCGTTTGGTCAGTAAACAAATTTGCATACTTAGTAAGATGCCAACTGAATGGTCATTTCCTCCGCTGACCAACAGTAGTTTTCACAGATTTCCATTAGTTGCAAGAAAAATTTCTTCAAATAGCCATTTATTTATAAGTTTATTAAAAATCTATTTCCCTTAAAAATGCAAATGGAATCTCTCGAAATCTATTATTCATAATAAGAGGAGCAATCTAATGTAACAATGAGATATGAATCACTAAAATATATCATTTACGAGAAAAAAATTAAATAGTTAAATAATTCTGTCATTGATGTATTTCATTTATCATTCAACAAATATTACATATAATCAATCCCACTCTTAACTATCATATAAATAACATTTGTTGTATGACAGAAAATAAGATAAACGAAAGAAAATATCACTTTTGAGTATATTCCATCGCACCTAAAAAATATAAAAAAAATTCCAGCACACTTAGCTAACTTACCGTTGCTCAGCTTATTCTATAAAATTTTTTCGGTTATTCACTTCAACAAAACTGCCGCCGAAAAAAGGCAACAATGCATAGGTTGGTAGCAAGGTCAACGTTATATGATTTCAAAGGAAACAATGGAAATTAAATGGATCATAAGCATATGAATAAAGAAATAAACAATTGCTGGATACAGATGAATGAATACAAATGGATGGGAAAGCGGTAGATAGTGACAGCCGTCTGGCAAAATAATAAGCTCTACTATGAAATAATCACTCAACTCTCGTGATCTCTAAGTTGAGAAAATAAAACAACTGATAAACATATACAATAAAATAACGATTAATAAGATTATCAAGCAATAATAAAAGAAGCACATTCATATATTCCCATTTGCAATAGGCTTCTTAGAAAAAATCTTTTAAAAGAATCGTTTTTTAGCATTTTTTGTGCGCTAATCGGTCGTAAAATACACCTATACAGATGAATATACCCATACCTTTGGGTATTTCTAAATACCTAAAATTGTTCCTGAACTCTTGAACCAATATTAAAGATACTGTAGAGGTCATTCTACAATATAGTTTAAATCCATAAAAATTTTAGAAAATTTTTTGTCTTTTAAACCTATAAAAATTTTCCAAAATTTTTTATTTCTTAAATCCATAAAATTTTCCAAAATTTTTTATCTCTAACTTTAGTCAATCCCGAGATGAAAGAACGTAATGAATCAACATAGGCACATAAATGTGCACCCAAAAGAGCCATGTCACAATGCTGCAATGCACACTGTGCAAATAGAGAATAGCAATCTGCGTCAATGCACATAAAAAAGGTCAAAAAAAAAGAACTCACTAGCATTTGAAAACCCAATGAAATGTTCCAGCTCCACGAACCATTTCCTCCACCCCTTTCCCCGCCGATCTTCATCGCTCCATTTCTTTCCCCTTCAACTCCTCACCTCCCTTTCCATCCTTTTCCCTTTCCCACTCTTCAAAACGCCAATGGTTCAACAAAAAGATATGTTTTCGCTTACATAAAAATATTTAGAAAGCGTTAAACTTGTCGAATATAAAAAATTTCAAAGAGAACTAAAGAGTTTCATAACCGAATCACATGAAATCAGTATGTCGATGAAATCAATCAGACAGAACTGCAGATCAAATTAGCAAATTTATAAAATATTTCACAAGAAAAAGAACTTCTAGAGAACGTAAAAAATAAAAATAAAAATAAAAATAAAAATAAAAATAATTCAGAAAAAAAAAGAGAAAATCTTTTGTCAGTAAAAAGAAAACAAAACGCAAAAAAATGCGCTATATTGCTTCACTCATTTCAAGGCCAATATATAATTGAGAAGCGCAAAAATTCGCGTCTAGTATCTCAAGAAAGGGAGAGAGGGTGAGAGAGAGAGAGAGAGAGAGAGAGAAAAAAAAATGCCATTAAATGATGCATACATAAAGGGGAACAAGTACCATAATTTCATCAAAAGATTCATTGAAAGAAGCATCATCGTAGTTCATTGTTATGAATTTGAAGTGATTGAAATTTGAATTTCCATTTTTAAAAATTTTCTAAATTTTTGCATTAAATTACTCATAAATTTAAAGTTATTTAATGATATAGGATAGTCAATTTCTTTATATTATCAAGCAATAACGATCCTCGTTAGTAGAAGAACTCAGCTCACAATTGTTAGCTGCATAAAGGAAGCACTTATAAAATCATACAATGAATACAATCTTCAACAACAATCCTCATTGTGTACATAACCTTCATAAAAGCTGATGCCTCAAAATCTAATATCGCTCTCAAAGGATTAGGAATAATCCACATTTACTTTTGCAGTCATAACATCATACACCGCATACCATGTTCATCCTTCACTAATCTAATCACAATTTATCACTAAAATGATAATAGATTTGTTAAAAAAAAAAAAAAAAACAAGAAAGAATAGCATTATAAATGAAAAAAATATAAACAAAATTAAAAATTAAACGGCAATATGAGAGTGTGGGGATGGAGATGGAGGTGAAGGGAATTCTTATTAAAAAGATATCAAAGATCTCAAATAATTCGCATTGTTCTCTTCGTGAAGAATTCTAAAAAAAAAAAAATGCATCTATATGACATCTCTTTTCAATATTTTTGTATTCGTTCCAGAGCAAAACGCTTTTCATATCCTCCATCGAAAAAAAATCACTTCATTAGTAGTGCTTTTAATTTTTGAATTGAACTTTTTTTTTTTGAATTACACAATATTGAGCTTTATTAAACAAGAGAAAGCTTTGAATAAATCGTTGAAAACTTTACAATAGTGATCAATCATCAACGTAGAGAAAGAAAGAATAAGTGAAAGGGGAGAGGGAGTGAAGAGGAAAGTAGGAGATAGGAAAGAGGAATCGGAGAAGGGGGAAATTATGAACTTTGAGGAAAACTTTGGATTTTTTTTAATTTTTTAAAAATTTGCTTCTTCCCATTAAAAAAAAAATTCAGATTTTCGTCGAATTTCTATTCGAGGTCACTAAAACCGATATCTTTCGCATCATCCTTTGACAATGTATTTTAATATATAAGCTAAACAAAACAATTGCTTCACACAAGACATAAGCAATTCTTAAATAAAATGAAATGAATACGAAACATTATTTTCATTTTTCTGCAATTTTTCATTTATTGATGTCTAACTAGCGAAAATATTTCTACTACGAACTAATCGTTTTATTTTCCTTCAAATTTTTTATTCATTAGTTATCAATCAATAAAATATTTTTTTTTTATATTCAGGGAATTTAAATGAAATTATATTTGCGAGGAAAAAACTTTTCAATTTTTCTCAAAATTTTGTATTTTTCTCATCACACCTCTTCTAATTCCTCCCCTCCCTCTTTCTTTTCGGAAAAATGGTCAACAACTTTTCTTTTATTGAAAAATCTTGACAATGCTAATAACGCTCATAGCATATATAAGCTATATTGTTGAGAATCGAACAAAATTGGATCGATAGTGATATATCAAAAACATAATGAAGTATATCGAAGCGCAATCAAGACCACTTCATTTCTAGCGAAAAAAAGTTAAAGCCTGAAAATTCAAAAAGTTGAAAAAAGTTCAAGCCTGGAAATGCGGAATTCCCAAAATTTATAGACTGAAATTATATTATAACAATTTAAATGAGGCCACCCTATGGAAATTTGAATTTTTATTTGCTAACTCGAAGCTTTCTGAAGAAAAGTAAATATAAATAGAACTGAAATATCAGATGCAATTCCACTATTCGTCTTTAAAATGCAAAGAAATCTTCAAGCATTAGGTTGTGAAAAGAGAAAAGAAAGAGTAAACATCATAGAGATATTGCAGATCGATGATCGTAAAAAGCACAGATTGCGTAATTGTGGAAAGTGGGACATTCCGCCAACGACATTAGAATGCAATACATACCGAAGCAAAAAACGAACAAAAAATCCAACCCCGAAGAGGTGCATTTCCGATTATACTGTCAATACAAGCACCTAACATATGTGAATCCGATAACATATAAATGTTGCATATTTCGGATTAATATAAATAAATAACATATATAAATATAATATATTAATAAATTATATTTATATATGTTATTTATTTATATTAATCCGAAATATGCAGCATTCATATGTTATCGGATTTACATATATAAATATAAACAACATATACAAATTTCGCATATTTCAGATTAAAAACACTATGTACCACCAGGAGTAATTTGCATATAAGTTAGTAATATTAGAAATATGGATAATAATCATTGTATATTATTACAACTTTAAGAGTAAATTAACTCAATAAAAGTTTCAATTACACTCAACAAAATTTAGGCAAATTTTTCACTCCCAAACAATTTTTCTTTGCGAAACACTTCTTATGAACTTATATTTTGCAACCTCCTTGGAATAGAATTATTTTACTACCCCTGGGAAACTAATTCAAGGCGATACGGTACGTCTAGTACGCTTTTTTAAAGGGTTTTTCCCACATTTCTAATTTCGTACAATATGAAACACTCCACAGCACAAATAATAAGACCACCGTAAATAACAAATGGAAGAAATGCTAACGCAAGAAACATGTTTCGTATGGCGAATTCCATCCATGCAGCCACACCCATTAACGAGTTAGATCAACAGACGACAAAAACCGATGACAGAGACGCAGCGGTGGTTAGTGAAGCAATCGAAATAGACGACTTAACAAACTAACGGATGCAAATTGTTACAATATAATTTAAAAGAGAAGAGAAAAAATAATGCCAAAAGGAAATCGAAGTTTTTATCATTATTTGTTACCATATAAAACTGATCAAATAAATAAAATTTACTAAAATAAAAAATAAAAAAAATTTTTTTTTTGCAAAAAAAAAACATAATTCATTAAATAATTTAAATAAAAGCATAATTAATTCATGTATGAATCTAAAAATAAGAGAAAAAATATTCGCTGAAAAAAATAAAAACATAAACTAAAATGAACTTATTGGAAAAATTCAAATTCAGATGTTTTTATCTCTAAATAAATAATTAACGAATGATTAATTAAAAATTTTACTAAAATTTTAAATAAAATTCAAATAATAATCTTGTAACAAATATGAGAATAACCAAGTAATAAAAAATAAACAGTCAAATTTTACTTCATAAATATTTGCAAGCAAATTGATTCCATTACAAAACTTGGATCAAAGAAAAAAAGATTCTACTCAATCTTCTACTTAATGCAGCTTTTAACTAATCTCCCCCATAGTCCACAGCAACACCTTTCGATCAGACAGTGAAAATAAAAATGAACCCTCCTCCTTCCATATATATGAGCACAGCTCAAGTACCGTGCACGCGAGGGGGGTGGGAGGGGGGTGGGAGGGGGGGGGGTTGGGGAGAGTCTAACAGTGTAAGCCTCACTTCTCATTGAGTATAGGGGAGTTGACAAAAATGGCAAAATCTGGAGTGAAAATAAACGAAACACTCTCACGAGAAAATATTAGAAAAAAATAAGTGGGAAAACGCGCCAGAACAATTGCTATGATATGCGCTTTTTGCAACTCGCTCATCTCATTACCAGTTTCATAAGTTATCAACAAAAAAAAAAGACTGTGAGAAAAATATCTTCATGTTTTTAATTAACTGAATTTGATTGCACAAATCTTCATAAAACATTTCGCTGATGACTTGACCGCTGTAAAATACGTGCAAATTTCAATTCAAATAGGGTAACTTTCAAGGTTGACGAATCAAAGTGAACAATGCTTTAAGAGATCATCCTAAAGTTCACTTATATCAGATTTTATAACTCAAGCTTAAATGCTTCCAAATTTGAAATTAACGGACAAACAGATAGACGGACAGACAGACACATACATAGGCACAAACACAATACCGTCATAATGTACTAAATTTGTGAAAGTGCATACCGAAGAAAATAAATGAAAAAAATTCTTTGTGGAGAGATGAGGAAATTTTTTTTTTTACTCAGTGAAACGACGAGCCGGTTGGTGATGATGACCAGTGAATTGTATTTCAGCATGGGACACAATCATTGGTTTAACTTGAAAGTCGCCAAATCGATTGCGTTTAGCAAATTTCACCATTAAAAAATTGAGCTCTCCGAAAAAAGAAAAAGATAAAAATAAAATATAACTAATATTTTATACAAATAAACCCCTCCGCCCAACCCCCTCATTCTGTTTTAAATTCAGTTACCCAAATGAATAGGTAACACTAATTTCATGGAGTCGAATTGTGATGCATTTTCGACTATTTTTTCTATTACGGGGAAAATATATCGTTTTCGACTTATTTGTAGATATATTTGAAAAAAATAATGCTGGTAACAATTAAAGCAGGAAGAAAATAGAAATATAGAAAGAGTGCATTAATTCTGCCGATAAAATCTGCAAATGAATGATAAATCTTCATATAGAATACTATTATGCATATGCAACGCGAAAATAGAAAAAGCATAATTCAGTCGACGCTTAAGTACAACAAACTCATCAACAATACTGAGGAATTTCCAAATCACTTGAAAAAAAAAATGAAATTTCTCAGCAACTGTATTGAGGAAATTTTTCGTTACGAACTAGAAAAGAACGTTAGCTATTGAATAAAAATGTAGAAAAACATATAATACTATAGAAAAAATATGCAAAAATGGAAAATAATTCTTGAAAATGCGATTTTATTTTTGGAATTTACAACGGAAAAGAAAAACTAGGAAATGCAATCAACATATACCTACACAGTAATATTCTTAAAGATTTCACTTTAGTCAAAAATATTTTGTTATATTGAAAAAAAAAACTTTTCAATATTTTCAAAAAAATAGGGTTAGGAAATTTTTGATAAGTTTGGTGATCGGAAGAACGAGGAATATGCTTGAGCAGTTCTTTTGTTTGTCGACTCTATCATCATATCAACTTTTGAAAATCACTCCTGTTTTAAGCATAATATATTTTTGATGAAAAATATGAACTCTTTTTCCGCAAAGAGAGATGAACCTGCGATATTCCGATTACCGGGTTATTGCTTTACCACTGCGCTATTGATGGTGCTTCCACCACCCATCGTTCATGATAGAAATCCGACTGATAGCTATTGAAAAAAAAAATTTCGGCAATTTTTGAACTTTTTTTTACACTCAATTTTTCAAAGCAAACAGTACTACAATCTAATTAATCCAAAAATTTAAGGGATGAGTTAAAAAATTAAATAAGTAAATTAAAACTTACAAATGTTGCGTTAGATGATGTAAATGAGGTAAATCGACTGAGTGTAAAGCGTTCTCGAGCAGTGCGCCCCCGAACGCTTCAGAGATACCCGTATAGTAGAACGCAACACCAACCTTACGTTGACGAGCACTCGCTGAATAGAACGATTCATTGATGAAAAAATTGTTGAGATTTATTAGAAATGTTGAAACGCGATCTACGATCACGGGAAAAACGATAATACAATAGTAATTTTTAAATAAAAATATATGAATTATTCCATTAAAAATTTTTTAAAATCTTTTCAGTAAAGAGAAATTCAAACAATATAATAAAATTTCATAGATTTTTTTTAAATAAAGAAAATAGTCGCCACAACGGAAAGTTAAAATAACGAGTAATAAAAAATAAATGTCTACTAAATTAGTGCTTAATGATATATGCAAATATCGAAACCTATGAATTTCCGCAGAGAAATCGTCTACAACATGTTATACATTTAGCGCACTGTACTGCTACAATTCATACATTTTTGCACATATGGACCGTCTGTGTTTTCCTTATATCTACGAGTGAATAATATGCAAATTTAATTCAACATAGAAATTATCGCCGTTCTATTATTAGATTAGTGAAAAACTTTTTATATAGTAAGAGCATAAATTTATCTCAAATATAAAAAATTGTATAATCAATAACTAAGGATATGTTAAACTAATGAATTTGAAATATATTTTCCAATATTTCAACCTAATCATACAAGAAAAAATAAAAAAAACAAGCTTTGCGTTAATAATAAACAAGCTAGAAACATAGATAAAAACTTAAACTTAAGCCTTTAGAGTAATCATATAGCAATGATAAGGGAATGATAATGGGGGTCTATGCAATCCCCTCATATCTTCGACTAGAATTTAGAGCAATAATTTCTGCTGTAAATTTTATGGATTGAAGGATGACAGAGAACATTTTGGTTAGGCTATTATTAAATCTTTTCGTTTTCGTAGAGTTATAAATACAAATTTTTTGAGCGTATCCGACATTTACCGTCAGCCGTTAACTCCCACCCAGAAGCATTTAAACCACCCATTCCCCTCAACCTTCCCCTTCCCCTTCCAATTCTCAACTCTCTTCACCGAATTTTCCCGGTTACTTCTTTTTTTGCATTCAAGTATATTTTTGTCTAAGAAAAATAGAAGTCATAACATTGAGTGATTTCAAACAAACCGATACAATCATTGGCTTGTGGGAAGAGATGGTCAACGATTGAGAAAAACGATTTCTTTGGGCGATAGAAGAAAATAGATTCGATGTCTTTAGGATTAAAGAGAGTAAATACCAAACAAGAGATTAGACCAGGACTAACAATCCCCAGGCATATCCATTCTAAAACAAAATATTATTCAGGAATACATCAGCTTTCCTGAAGAAAAAACCCCTGGATAATCCGATCCTACAACAATATGAATTAATCGTAAATTCTAAGTGATAAATTAATCCAAGATGTCATAAGTTGGTGAAGCATAGATGAGCGTTTAAACGCCTCGCAATACGCACGCCTCAAATGCTCACTGTTATCTTCGACGACCTTTTGAAGCGTTTTACGTTTAGTGTCCTTAATGATCAATATTTTCTGGCGTATATCTGCTAACAACCTTATTTCTGCCTCTTCTATAGCCTTTATATAATTTATATGTATTGCTTAACAATCAATAACAGAAAATTAGTGTACATAGATCATTTTCGAGTTATTAGTTAACAATAAACCGGAAGAGGAATAAAGAAGTAGATCTCTCTTATTTTGATCGTCGACTTTTCCGGATCGATTTACGTTTCCAGGATTTTCTTTTAGCTTATTTAGCTCTTTAATCCGAATTTCCGGATCGATTTTTAGGCGATCGATGCTAAGCTATCGATCGATGAAATTTTTGGGCATCGCTATCTACTTATTACCATCGATGAGCTCGATTAGCTGGTAGAAAGTAAATTTGATGATTGAATTTCATGTCTTGCCAACTATCGGCTAATAAAAAAATTTTTTAAAAATTCTATATTAATTTGTGCTCTAAATGCTCTGAATATACGTCTTATATACGAATAAAAAGCTATAGGAAAATGAAGCAAACTCAAATTAAGTCACTCTATCTATTGTGGTTCAGTGGAGTCATATATACTATCACAAAGATTCCACTGATCGCAGCAGGCAATTGAAACCTTAATAGTATGATAGTAAGGAACATTTTTTTTAGTGAGTATGATTTGCGGGGAGCAGAGAGTGGACAACGGCTCTCAGAAATTTATACTCTGAAAAATGAGAGAAATGAGTGACCATTGAAAATTCGATAAGACTTCAACAAAACACTAGAGAATAGTAACATGATGGGGCAGGGGACACTCGTTGTTCTGGAATAGTCAATTGCTTTTATTATAAGGCAGAATAAGAAGCAGTCAATAAACGCATCAAATTTTGGAAAAAATTCAGAGAAATTATACCCCTAGGGGCTATACACAATAATACGGTATCGAATCGTTGTATTATTGATGCCTGATTGCAATTATTGTTTGCAATCGATCATTCCTATAACAGCACTATGAACGCATTGTAACGATACAACTACCACCTAACCGCACGCCTCATACATCCAAACACTTCAAAATAGCGCTTTGAGTCGACGTGGAAAAAAATCGATTGGTGCCCGCACGCTTGGAGAGTCATTGCCGTTGAACGCGACCAATACGCAAACGCACACACACACACACACACATACACATACAGACACGTACATACACAGACAGACATATACAGACATACACATACACAGACATGTACATAAACATACATACTGCTAGAGTGCCGGTGGTAAAATTTTGTTTGCCTAATCCAAGCCATCCATAAGTTCCGAAGCAATGTTATTATCAACCAAATACAAAAACACAGAACTTCCAATATCAAACATCCTCTTATTATGTTACTCTATTCAATGGAATCGAAGTAACTTCTTTTCCATTTACTCTTAAATATAGTTTGAACTGAAAAGGAAATATTCTTCCGATGAGAATAACCATGAAATGTAATCAATACTTGATCGGTGATCATTATTTTTGATCAATCAATATCAGGCACTTCAAAAAAATTCATACTTCAATTATTGATTGATAAACGGTTGTTGCCGTTAAAATCACTGATCATTTGATATTAATGAAATTAATTAATTCAACTCTTATTCCATTCACTAAATCGGCATCTATGCAGTGAACGAATTACGATCGTAATTCAATGGGTTAGTTAGATTGTTTTTAAGATAGGTATAAGTTAGCTCGAATGTAAAAAAAGGCAGGAAAGGTGATAGGATAGGGAAGGTATAAATTGAAGTAGTAGGTACTATTCAGATGATGATATAAATTCCATCTAGGTAAACAGCAGTCATGAAAACGCGGATAGTCTGTGCGCACATACTGAAAAAAACTGATCTCATGACGATGAAGCGATTGCGGGTTCGTCGTCATGTCATGGCTTAAGTCAATTAGTCGGTGCCGTCTGTGTGCGCAGACGGTCCGCATTTTCTTTTCAACCAAAACGATGAAGGATAGCAATATGGTATATTAGAGAAGTGCGATAAGCCGCAATATAAACTGTGTTAGATAGCCGTTCCAAAAAAAAAAAGAAACGTACTTTACATTCTAGAAAGCGCTGTAAGATCTCAATGCAAAAAAACAACAGCTGATAAGAAAGTATAGCGAATGCTCATTTATAGCCACCCACACAAATGAAGCAACAATCTTTGAAACAACGCTGAAGGGCTGACGAGCTAAGAGAACACAGCCGGCTGTGCACACACAGCGCCAATACAAAATTCACTCGATGTGTTTGAATATTTCGAACGTTCTGTGCGAACAGCAACAATAAAAATAAATATAAGCAATTCGAGTTTAGTGAAATTTGCCGCCTGCAGCCGGTTGTTACCTATTGAATCAAAACATGCTTCAAATTCTTTGAATACTTCTCATAAACGATGGAAGCGGATGGAATGAATTACACCTTAATTAGGTAGAGACTCAAAAAATATGGCTAATTGGTGTTGTCGACATAAAAGATTTGAGGGTAGAAGATAGAATAAAGTGTCAAGGAATGGAACGTTGACCTTTCGTTTTCCCAGCAATACTTTTATCCGCTAAGCCAAAATGTTATACCGACAAAATCAAGGAAAAAACAAGCTCATACTCAATTTTATCTTTATCAAGTTATGAACCTCATTGCAGGTTTATGACTCTTTTCCTATTATGAAATATTCAACATGATAAGAGGCATAAAACACACCCTAAGTATAGATTTCATGTTAGTATAAAAAATTATGTAAGAAATTCGAATAAACTATCGGCACTCAACAATATCCTTAAGAAAAAAATTCGATTTTTTTTATAAAATATGCATTTTGAAATTTCACTCGTTTCTTTTCTTTCTCGTTTCGAATAAACCAAACTTAAAATTAAATATCCTTTTATTGTTCTTGCTCTTATGTGGAAATCACCGGAAAATAATTGAAACACTAGGAAATATCCTAACCTATTATATAGTTATGTCGATGCAGTTGATAAGCAATACGTTGGTTACATATATATATATATATATATATATATATATATATATATATATATATATATATATATATATATATATATATATATATATATACGTTTATAATTACATTGGTATTTATATTTATATTTATATACTAATTCTTAGTGAAAATATTACCACTGAGGGTATAATTGAAGAGACTATAGATGTTTACGCAAGGAATCGGCAATGCATCGAAGATATATCCTGCCGATACGGCATTCGCTTTCGATGTGAAAAACATTCGCATAAATGATTTCGCTTACGCATCATTTCATCTATTCTATAGTTTACGTAATGCGCATTTCCCCTCAGACTTTATCACCAAACATGCTAAAATAAAAAACACAAACAGATTTATCATTGATTTTAGATAAAAATTTCTCGTTGAAATAATCTGGAAAACACGCCTCGCCATATATAGAGAGATTAAAAAATATCCTCATAAAAAAGAGTACCACAATTCAGTATTCCCCACAAATTAGTACCATGATTCATGAGAACTCTCAGCGGGTTTATTTTGCATATCAATAACGCAATTATATGCACTGTGCAATAATCCGGTCTCTCATTTAGGATGGATGGCGTATAGCATTAAAATATAGGAAGATAGAGGATATTATGTTGTTATATGTCTTTATCACTCGTAGATTTATAATCGTTTGGTTTATTTAACGGTTTACATCGATATCTAAAAATTTCACTATTGAAATTTAAAAAATCGGGGGAAATAAAGATGTATGATATGATAATATCATATTGAATAATGCTTAATAATATTCTTATTTTATTAGAGTAGATCATATTTGAGAATAGCAAATATATAGAGGAGAATTTGATCTTTAATTATCTGATTACGAAAATTTTCTTCTTTCTCTCTTCTCGAAAAATGATCTACCGATCAATCAATAATAACTGAACAGCTATTGTTTCATTTCTCAATGATCTGAAGTAAAAAAAAAAGGAATTCAATAACATCTTACACGAAAGTATTTTAAAAGGTTAACGCCTTAATAAAATGGATCAAAATTAACTACAATGATCACTTTTTAATGAAGATCAAAAGTGAGATCATTTTTCAAGAAAAAATTTTAGTTAATTTTTCTAATGTGAAATTCGATTATATCAAATAAATGTTTAAAATTTATATATGTATATATATATATATATATATATATATATATATATATATATATATATATATATATATATATATATATATATATATATATATATATATATATATATATATATATATGTATAAACCATTTCCATATTTAAATAACGATAATTTTTATCACTTAGTATTAGCAAGGAATATTAGTTTTACATAAATAAAAAATATTCCATTCATTGATAGCTTCATTAAGAAGAATTTCTCGACGATTTTTTTTAAGCGAAAATTAAAAAAATTATTGCAAAAATTAATTTCTGCAACACATCTTTAAAATTTTTACTTTTATTTTTTCAGTCAACATTTATCAGCTAATACTTTTCTTTTTTTTTCCCGATAATGTTCCAGTTTATCAATTTCAAAAATTTTCTTTCTTCTTCAACGATCAGTTAATCCAAAAAATGAGGAAAAATTTATGCAAATTTTCGTTTTTTTTTTTTGAAAAAACAGAAAAAAACTCAAATTCTAAGAAATTTTCCTCGATTCGAATATAAATTTTTGTGAAATGTTCTTCATTTCCTAAATCAAATATTCAAATTCCATTGTTGAAAATGTGAAATTGGTAGAAGATTAGAAATTGGCCCCACTTAAATTATGAGGAAATACAACAGCATCGGCGATCAAGCAAAGGTTAACTGAAGAGAAAAGGCGCATTATGGCTTGAAAATACTTTTCAGGTGAGTAGATAAACAGCTTCAACATGACAAACACCTTAACAAAACAATAACCTTTTCAAATATGTCAACCATTTATAATAAAACAAATCTATTCGACTCTAATGTAGTACAAAAAATATAGCAATAAAACATAGAGCGTTGCAAATCTCCTTCCTTTTTTTTTACGAATTTTCTTTGGAAATTTGCAAGGTGAAATTTTTTCTTTTTATGATTATTGGTGATCATAAAATATGCTCATGAGCATCATAAAAATATCTTATAATATAGTAAGGCAATTGTTTTGCATTTAGAAGCATTCAATCGGCTTCTATTAAAGAGAGTTTTTATTGGCGAATGTCGTTTAAGATAAGCCGCATAGGCAGATAATAACCTTTCGCTTTTACGATCAGCTCTTTCTCGCTTAAAAGTAGCCTCATTCGCTTATCTGAGTAATCCCATTCCATCTCAGTAGCAACTACCCTCTGCCTCCCTCTTCAGCTCCCTCTCGAGCAACCCCTTCTCTCATTAGACCTCCCCCTCTCATTCCCTTCATGAATCGTCATCTTCCCTCTTATTCGTTGCCCTCTCCTCATTTATGCATCATGGAGCGACTCAGTATATCACTTTAAAAGCTAAATTTCGTGTAAACACTAAACCGATTCCCTTTGTTACATCTGTACGTGCAATGTGCATACATATTGTTTGAAAATGACTCTATCAGCTCAGTAAATGGTTTCTTCAAGTAAACTTTTGCCACTTTTTCATAATTCACTTCGATTCTTATGTGAATCAACGCGAAAATTTTTCAAAATTTTCAATAAATATGCATATGCAAAAAATAAATAAATAAATAAATAAATAAATAAATAAATAAATAAATAAATAAATAAAAATATAAATATAAATATAAACATAGATGTAAATATAAATATAAATATATAAATATAAATATAAATATAAATATAAATATAAATATAAATATAAATATAATTATAAATATATATATATATATATATATATATATATATATATATATATATATATATATATATATATATATATATGTATATATGCAAAAATGCACAAAAGTTTTGAACTAATAAATCGGGCACTAATAGTCGACGGATACGATAAGGAGACGCTTCACGATGCATAAAGGCAGTTGAAAGAAAATATGAAAAAAATAGCCAATAAATTAGCAGTAGAAAAGATAACATAAACGAGAAAAATCCATGATAACTTTCAAGCTAAATGCTTAGAAATAATTGCCATCATTCGATTAGCGTTTTTTTTTTATTTGTCTCAAATGGAATTTTTTCTAATTATTTTGCATGAATTTCATTTCAAATCAACAAAAAAAAAATCATTTCTACTAATATGTAAAAGCAGCTTTTTTTTTGAGAGATTTAATCAAGATAATAAAAAGGCACCGATGATAATTAAAATTTTTAAACTTTCAGCTATAATCTTCTGTAAGAAGACTGTATTATATAGAAGATATAAACGATAATAGACAAAGCACAGGAAAGTAGTTAGGCGATAAGCCCATATATACACTTTTCTTCCTTTTTCACTTCCTATTTCAATCACGCAGAACTCTTTAGCTAATATTTTTTTTTTTCAATGAAAATAACGAAGAGGAAAATATAGGCTAATGAAAAAATACCACTAATTTATATCAATAATAAAAATTTCGTAAAAATTTTATTTTAATAAAAATATACAAATATTTTCAAATATATTCGTCAACCTTAATGAAAAATTTCCACATTACTGTCGATTTCGATAAACCGACGAGACGACCCGATGAGAGCTCAACAGAATCAGCTGACTGACTATAAGTAGTAACGAAGAACGGAATGAAGGCAGTTGAATTTGCGATAGAAAGAATGATAAGGAGAGAGGCGGAGAACGGAAGAGAAAGAGAGAGAAAGAGAAGAAGAGAAAGAGAGAAAAAGAGATACAACGATATGTGTGTAGTGCAATGAGATTAATGTGATGTTAGAGTGGAAAAGAGCGATGTTGAGTGGGATGGCAATCGATTCGTTGCCATTCAACAATGTTGACGAATGTGGATCGATCGACAAAATTGTGACAAAATTCATTCGATATTTGGCCAAAATTATGACATTGATGACAAAATAGATGGATTAAATAAACGAAGTTGAATGACGATAGATGGCCCGAATGACAAAATAGATGAAGTGAATAATGTGATAAATGGCGCAAATGACAGAATAGATGGAGCGAATACGGCGCAAATGACCAAGGAGATATGCTTGCTAAATTATTTTCCTCGACTGTTAAAGTTTTCTAGCAATTTATCGCCGGAAGACCGGTTTTTGGTTTTTTTTTTTTCGGAAAGTTGAAATAACTGAACGAATGTGATTTTCGATTCGTGAACAATTACAAAATGAACGAAGAAAACCAGAAAAAAAATTGAAAAATTGCTGAGAAATGTATGCATTCTTATGTGCGTTTGAAAACTCAAAATCTGTAAAGCGCATCATGCAGAAAATATCTTATTCATGATGATTATATATAAAATGCACGTGTGTGCTTTTTTTGCATCCATCCGGTGATAACAGTCCGAGGAACATTGAAGCATTGTAATCTGCATCAGACAATGGTCTTCTAGGTCATATTTCATATTGATTTAGTGATTTCGAAAAGAGCTGCAAATATTTAAATATGCCTAAAAACGTGCGCCTATTTTACAACCAGCCGAGTCGTATTTTAGAATTGGTTGAGTCACATCAAATAAAAATAAGTGGGAAGGTATGATAAAAGAGCTATTGGTTTGACAAACACTTTCCGTCCGATCAACGAGTTTTGTAAATCGCCAATAATAATATTTTATGCGTAATTTCTGCGAAATTGCTAGCAAATAATGAAAAAAATATGCAGAATTTCAGACGAACGGATCGCTCGCAAAAAATATTTTTTAAAGAATTCATCTTTTGGCCGACGAAAAAGCGGAGAACCCCATTTGGCGTAAAATGTGCGCACTGTTTTTAATACGATATAACTATTGTTGAAGTTGATAAGTCGGAAGGTTATTCTTTGATTTAAGCTGGAAGAAGAAAATTTTGCAGCACTAATTTCAATGGTTCCCGACATAAAAATACTACGCAGACAGATACATACACAAGCAGACACAATGATACGATGTTGTTATAATGCGCTTTATGAATGCAACTTTGGAGAAGAGCATAAAAACGGATCAATTCAATGAAAAAATACACCAGCGGTTGGTTGGAAAAAAATATGAGTGCATTATTACTTATACTTGATAGTATTGTTTACTGATGATTTTACAATGCTGAGCGGTTTGGTAAACGGCGCTCAATGAAAAACGCATTGTCGTTTATTTAGGACTGAAGAAAAATTTGAGATTTGCTGACAGAAGAGAAGCTTCAATGATACAATTTCCGTATTGACCATATTTAAAAGCTACATAGTGTTTATATACTTTTATATATGGCTTTCACATGACTTATAAAAGGTATTACTTAAATATATGAATATAAAAATAAATACACAAATGAACAAATAAATAAGTAAATATAAATAAATAAAATAAACAAATATATATATATATATATAATATATATAATATATATATATAATTTAATTAATGTTTCAGAAATTCACCATCAAGATATAACCATTTCATTCTTATCAAAGTTTTTCATATAAAAGTGCTTATTCTTTACCCTCGTCCCACCTATACAACGTTATAATTCCATGAAGTCTTGCCAAGTATAAAATGAACAAATAGCAATGCGCATGAATTTAAAAAATAAATAAATGAAAACATTTTTCCCATTTAGGAGAGTTTCCTAAATAATTTCACTTCTTAAAGACAACAATGCTGAAAATCTCCGATAATTACTACAAAAATATTAGCATTATTTCGAAATGCTTAAAAATACTCCTAAAATGTTCACATTAATTGAACTAATGGGATGGAAATTGTGTAAGCACAAAGACGGCGTTATTGCCAGCCGGCGCATCATACGCAAAGACTACAGCCAACCAACCAAGCAGCCATCCAGTCACAATGTTGTGGCTTCACTAACGGAGAGGAATTAAGAGCGTATTTGTATGACGTATTTCATCGATGTGTTTGCTGTGTATACATCTTTTTCAATATGTTTCGATGCAATGAATCTATAGCACATAGGAACAGCTGATCATTGTGTATTACGTGCACTTTAAGTGATTCTGTATGGAGGGATGGGAGAGGATTGACTGATTTCAAAGCGATAAAAATATAATTCAAATGATCTGTGAGGGTGAAGATTGATTAATAAAGGTATATCAATGAAACGTTTAGTGGGGGTTTATAAATAAATACATATAAAGATTTATGAACGAACATCAATGCTCATCAATGATTACAAGAGGAGAAAATCAATATAACACGGAAGTACTATATTGCACTATACTTCACCATCTCTGAAGTTTCTAAAGCTATGTTATACTATACTTTTGAGTGCAAAAATTTCATAAATTATGCAATAATATAGTTTGCTACCCCCTCCCCCCTTCCAAAAAGAAAACCATAACCTTTAGTTTCCTTTACTGCGATAAAACAGGTATAAATTATGGTATGCTGTGTCGAATTTTCACCTTCTAGAATTTTTCGTGCTGTTTGCAGTTTTCAATTCGCTGTTGTTTGCACTTTTTATCATCTTTTAGCAATAGAAAAACAGCTTTGCGACTATTCTGCGTCCTCCACTCATCTTTTCCACATCATTGCGGTTTATCTCTTCGAAAACAATGCAACATTACCAGTAGTTACTTCACGCATGAACGTTAAAGAGAATCTTCTTCATCAGCTAACAATTTTTAGTAAAGTCCCATAGGAGCTACACTGAGCCATGCTGCCAACCTATCTGGCACAAACATAACTTTTGGACACAAACCTGTACCTGCTGTGTCGAACAAGCTCCGTTCTGGCTCAATAGTAAACCACGAACGCAGTTTATTAAAAATTGCTTATCCACTATAAATTTATATGAACACAGCACAGCACAATAACATGAACAATCTAAAAAGGGCCTCTAAAACAATCAAGCCTTTCTCGAACATTCAGCTTTTGCGAGGCCCTAAGGAAATCAAAATTTTAGACCACCTGATTGCATTGTTTATGAAGAATTTGTTTTTATTTTTGTTTGTTTTTTCGGAGGAAGGACTCAACGAAATTTGTCAAATGCAAAACATTTTCCCAATGAAGGACAAAGTGCTCCAAATGAAGCACACAATTGACCTAATAAAGCTAAAAAATAAAGCGATAACATTTTCGAAAATAGTCGAAACTGTGTGCCAAACGCCGCAATATCTCAGTGATGAAGCTTGATTGCTCAGCAGTGTTGTTGCTCGGACAACTTATGGACAATTCCGCCCTATGGCTACATTCTGAACTCAGCCGTGGAGGTAACTGTAGACTTCAGAATGCTTATTACAAAGCGATCAGCACCGGAAAGAAAAGGTTCAGGTTTAAACTTGCAGTTTCCGTTTCAATCAACCTAAGTTTAATCGATTACTTCCCACAGATAATCTACTTATATTTAAAGGTCAAATGTGTGGCTCATTTAGAGATTTGTATTATACGACATTCAAAATTCCATTAAAACAGAGCGTTGCCAGCCGGCTTAGCTCAGTGGTTAGAGCGTCTGTCTTGTAAACAGAAGGTCGCAGGTTCGATCCCTGCATTCGGCAACGTCTTTTATATCCATCCATACAACGTACGAAGTCAAACAATTTCAAGCTGACTTCTCATGAGCACTTGTTTATATTAGGTTGCTAATGGATGAGTAATCTTGTAAATCGAGAAGAAACGAAACTTATATTAAAAGATGCAATTCGCAAAAAATAAAACAGTAATTCAAAATAGTAAACATAATAAACAAAATAAAATCAACAAAACAATTGCATTTAATTCTAATTTCATAGAAAAGAGAAGCTTTAATTGATTTTTCAGCACTTATATTCAAAGCATAATTGTATTATAAGCAATTTAAACTGCTTAGAAATTGAAATGAAAGATGAGCATTAAAAAAAAAATTTTTTTTTTTCAAAGACTTACAAGAACAAATAACATAATTTAAAAAATCGATTTTGAAAAGTAAATTTTCTCATCAAAATCCGGGAAGTGGCATCATTTAATCGTTGGACAAAACAAATAATTAAATCTAAAAGCACAGCAACTTGGCGGCAATAAAAATAAATAATTTAACGTAATGCGATTGGTGATTAACGAGTGATCTAATCTAATTCCTAGCGATAGAACAATGAAGCAAATATGTTCGGAAGCAAATGAAGTTAGAAAACCTATATAAATTTTGCTTGGATGTTTATTAGCTCTAACAATTATTTATTATCGAATTCATTATCTGTCTATTCTTATAAGCTTATATTTGTAAAATGCATTCCAATATTCGAAAGCCGCAATTTTGGTATTTGAAATTATTTGATGCTATTGTGGTACTATTTGTTATTATTTTGTTATTATTTAATATTTCATATGGTACAAAAAATAAAATTTAGAATTTAATATTCAATATCAAAATTTAATACTGAGTATTTAATGGGTAATAAAATTTTAGTGCTAACCACACGATGAAACATCCTAGCAACTTTCATGTTATTCCAGTCTTGAAGAAGTTATCGGTAGATATTTTTATCTTATCATCAATAACGAGGTAGATCAGGCTTTATGCTTTCTTAATTAAATAATTATTCAAAATCCATCCAATTTAGCATAAATATCCATAAGATGATCAAACTATGAAAGGATTGGAACGATGGAAAACCGATTTTTTTTTTTTTGTTTTTTTGAAACTCAAAGACGAGTTGTTTTGATTAAACTGTGGCAAGGAAAGAGATGAAACAAGGAAGTGGGAACAAAAAGAAGTGATAAACAACTTTGAAGGTGGCATCATTGCTAGCAATTGAGGACAAAGAAAGATTCGTGTAAAGGATTGCAATTAGAAAAGATACACTTTACATTGTGCAAACATTTATAATTACGAAGAAATTCTGCAATTCTTTTTTTTTTTTTGTTGATTGAATTTTCAAGTTGGATTGCAAATTACTTAAATAATAAATTTTCTATTATATAAATTCTATTATTTATTGGTCATTTATGGAAGCGGTTGGTCATATGTGAATCGACTATGAAAACGTTTATTTTATTGGTTAGCTTGTCTTAAAAAAAAACTTTTTTGTCAATAACTTTTTTCTCAATAATTTTGTCAGTAGTTTGTGTTTCGGATCGAATAATTGAGAGAATAAGTAGAGAAGCAGATGGAAAATGAAGCCGACATAAAGAGAATGTCAATAACATCGATAATAACAAAGGAAAGGGCATCGAACTCGTCCGTCGGCTTGGAAATCTCTCAACAGCAAATCAACCAAAAAAGAATACGGGGACGATATTCGGCCGCCGTCTGTGACAAAGGATCGACCCCCTCCCCCCGCCACGCAGTCCTTTCACCCCTCTCGCCATTCTTCTAGCCCCCTCCCCTCTCCCCAATTACATTTTATTGTGGCGAGCATTTATTGGATTGAACGTGATAAATTCGTAATTCGTAATAAATGACCTGAAATCCTATTTCCTCGATCGTAAAATAATATCAGGTATTTTAGGCCTTTAATCGTGTGAAAGTTGAAATTTTTATGCGAATATGTAAATAAGATAAAAGGACTTTAAAGAATTCATTCACTAACTTAACATATCTCATTAAAGAAATATAGATAATACACAATGTGACATAAAAAGATTTTTGTTTAGAATCCCTCTTCGAGGATCGAGTTGATTTTCGTAATTCATCAATTCATACTTTAATTTATAATTATTTGCAATTTATCTTTCAGTAATGCCCATCATTTAAACTTTGCTAATAATGTGAAGTTTTATGACTTTGTTGGATATTTATCAGAAAAAAAAACATCGAATTTTCATTCATACTTCATCCTTTCTTTCGCCCCCTCCCTTTATAAAATTTTTCAGCACAATATAAAAAATAGTTCATGATTTGTCACGATCTATACCAGCCGAGACAAATCTCTCTCTCTATAAAAATGAAGGTGTATATAAAAGAAAAATTGTAACTTATCGTTGATTTATATATTTATTTCACTTACACATAAGAGATAATAGTATTGTTAATCATTACAATTGAATAGCATCAAAAAGAACCGGTGGAAATATCGATTAGACTTATTGCATTATTGGCAGGCATTCGACGAATGTCGACTGAACGCTATGCAACACACTACGGCAACCATCACTCCATTTAATTAACGTAGTGCCAATTTAGGAACGAGCAAATGTCAACAGCTGAATAACTCGAAACCGGATATAAAAGTGCAATGTGTATGTTAGTTACTACATTCTATCAGTCATACTTCATTCATGTTAAAAGATTTAAATTTTATTTTACAAATGGAATTAATGAAATTCTCTTTAATAAATTATCGTTTTTATATAAATTAAATTATGAAAGTAGAAAAAATTATTGAAAAGAAAATAAAGCTATAGATTTGATGTAATTTTTTTTACAAAGAAATTAAAAATTTGCACTGAATTCATGAGAAGTATATATGCAAATTTTTTATCACAAGAAAACAAATACATTTTGAAGAAATGAATGTGCAAACAAGAAAGCATATATCCAGCATTACTAATAGAATTGATACGCATATTGATTAAATAATTTATGGAAAACTCTAATGATCGAAATTATATAAAAATTTTTTACGCAACTTTAAATCTTTTCAATTAATTCAAAATTTTCCACAATTTTACTTGATGAGAGGAGTATGATATGCAAATTGTAATTGATGTATATATGGTTTTTTAAAAATATATAAAATTTGCATAAATTTTCGCCATTGAGCATTTTATTAAATGTTTTTTATAAAATTCTTTTATTGAAAATAATAAAGTTGGAGAAAAATTTTCTTTTTTTTTTTTAATAAAATGCTTCTATACGATATGTAAAATGAGAATATTTTTAGCGGTTTCGAGCGTCTATCACAAGATGCCAATTTCAACATCGCAAATAAATTAGCAGCAATTGTGCCAATTGGTATGGAAAGAATTGAACGGCTAAAAAAAGGAAGAAGCATATGGAAATGGCGTTGTCAGTTTCAGCGAAAAATTGCTGTGAATTATTGCGAATTGAAATTTTTTCAATGGAATCATCCTTCAGTAAGCCTAATTCGTCTATAAAAATTCGTTATATTTCACTAATTCTTAAAGTGAAATCAATAATGTTTGAAATTTAAGCCAATATATTCATAATTGAGGGAGGGAAAGGGGTTTTCACAGCGATAAATCTATCGCTTATCTAATATTCTTCACCATTTTGTGTAGGTAAATGAAAATTTAAACTCATTAAAATTGTTGAATACTATACATCGATGAAGAGCAGAAGGCAACTTTTGAGATTCTCAAAGACAAATTTCATTCAGCAGTCTACGAGATATTTGAGAAATTTTCCTCTTCGAATTTCCTTTTCCTGTTTTTTTCCATCAATGCAGTATGAATTGAAGGATGAAAAATGAATCGTTATACTCCTTTACAGCTATATTGTTTAATTCTTTTTTATATGATTAAATATGGACGCCAGTTATTTAATTACTATTACCTTTTGAGTCGATGAATTCGAACATTTCGGCTCGCTATCTAAGGTGAAAATCAAATTTTCTTCTGCAATAAATATCAATTTGAAGCAGCCGGCTGGTCACAGATGAACAACGTTAATTAAAAGGACTAATTAAAGGAAATTAATTGATTCAATAGACTGAAGTATTTTAAAGTGATGAATTTTCTATGATTAAAGATGGTAATTAAATTGCACTAATAAATCATCCACTTCTGAGAATCATCCATTTTTCTAATATCCCATCGTATACATTTCAGTTCCACTCCCCCCTCCCCCACCTCGAAATCGATGTAGGCATCATTTTCAATTTATTAAAGAATATTGCAACGGAAGCAATGCCCTGCAAAGTCTCGAATTTCGTATCATATCAGTCTCGAATCGGCTTCCTGCAGGATATCGTCAATGCACCGACTCGACCGTCTTTCAACCTCTTGCTGAGTGGTTTCTATCTTCAAATGATCGCTGCTGTCACGTATTGAATGCCTATTCGTTCAGACTTTTGCTTTGCAAAGGTTTTGCACTTTCTCGCTATTCATGTTCACATAATTTTTCGATATTTTCCTATTTGGAGATGTTAAAATAAATAAATAAACAAGGAAATGAAATGAAATAAAATAAATAAACAAATATTCTAATAAATGGACGAATAAATGAGTTAATAAATGAATAAATAAATAAATAAAATTACATTTCGTTTTCTTCGGATATAGTTGACGTATCATGATTTGGGCATGATTCGTTCTAATTCCGCTTTTAATTAAATGAGCTGTGTGTGGTTCTCACAAGAATGTATTGCAAAAAAAAAAAAGACATCCTCTTTTCTATCGTTATTAGATTCATCTTTATCATCTCTGATATCTCAGCAATCATTTCTTATTAAGAAAATTGCAAAATTAAACTTTGCAAACTTTAAATGCCGCCTGGATTAGACAGCGCAAACGTCAAGACGCATAAACGAAGTGAATGTGAATGTAGGCGGATATGATATGAGAGAATTTAACAATCACTCGATGACGTCATAGACTTGCTGACATTTAGCGATAAGAAAGCGAGCCCCATAAAGCTATAGGTGAAAATGCAATCGGCTGATTCGGCAAGCGGAAATATGACGCAAATGAATTCGTAAACGATGAGGGATCGATTCAAAAGAAAAAATTAAATTAAATTAAATAAAACAATAGTCTTATTTAAATCTATGATTCGAAGAGGTCCCTTGTGCACAATTTTTCAATATGATGATATATTTTAACCAAGTTTTTTGTATTTAAAAGAAATTTTTTTTAGAAAAAATTTTTCATACTTTTTTCTTGTTTTATGAATCTGGGGTTGAAAAAGATTGGCAAGTATCTTCCAAAAGTGGTACGATGTATTACGTGTTCGAATATACATTACAAAGAAGAGAAATAGTCTGCGATATTTTTCGTCTTTATTTTTGCTGATTTTTTCTCATTTAGTGATGAATGCTACAATTAAACTAACAAGAGGAGGTGAGGAAGTAGAGGTATGGGAAGGGGGCAGGGATAGGAGAATTGTGGCCAAAGAAATTTAAAGTTCGAAGCCAATTAGATAAAAGCAAAGATAGAGAAAGAGCATATAGACCAAGTGTTTGCAACACAGACAAAGAATCGTCGATCCCATTAAAAAGGCATGAGCGCTAATTTTTTTTGTCTCACTGAAAAGTATTTGAAATGAATAAATTAAATTCTTAAAAGTATCTAAATCATAAATTAATCTTAAGCTTTCAAGTTTATTTCTTTCTATATCTTTTTATTGATTCCTAAAACAAATGCGGCTAATATAAGTTAAGAATTACTAAAAGGTGAATAATTCTATCTCTTAATACCATTCCTTCTTTTCTTCACAAATTTATTCCTTAGAATCGCTTTAGCTATTAATTCATTTAAATGAAATTACTGAAAAAAAAAGAAATTAAATGATTAAAAATTTTATAATTTTTTACATTGAATTTTTATAGAAAACAAATTCGGTGGAAGATTAAATCGTCAATTTTTTATGATAATCTATGGAAATGTTTCAGCAATATTAGAAATTGAAATTATTATTATTCGTCTTTCCTTCTTTTTTTACTTCCAATATTAAGAATATAGGTTGTTTAAAGTCATAAATAGATGGGGAGAAATTTTTTTTGCAAAAAAAAATGCGAACATAAAATTTCAAATGAAATAAAAAATAAAAGCGAATTAAGTGGAAACGAAGAACTGGGCGGAAAAAAATTGAAGAAATATGATAATAAAAAATAAAATTTTTATAAAACTCCAATATATCTCGGAGAAAAACATCGATTGCACAATATTAAATGAAAATGATCAATGCTATCGACAAAAATTTCATCAATACGGTAACGAATTTCTTATATAGAAATTTATAGAATAAACTTGAGAAAAATTAAATCTAGAAACTATTTTTGAATAAATTTGCCTCATAAATCGAATACAACTTTAACTATTCCTCTTCATTCTTCACAAATGAACTTGTTGTGAGTGTAATCGGATGACGTCATTGACTGCGTTGTATTTAAGAAAAATTTCCGATGACGTCATTGACTGCCTCATTCATATTTATGAATTTTTTTCGCTTGAACACACTTTACTTGGGAACATAATATTCATAGAATATCTTCATAAATATCCATCAACATTAATAATCATAAATAAGCATATATGGACACATTTATAATACACATACATATGTAAAATTCATGTGCTCAAAGAATTGTTTACAAGAGCGTATATACTAAGAAGAGTCAGATTGTGGCATTCGATCCTCCGATATGTGCATGAAAATTGTGGATGCGGGGAAAATGCATAAATTGAATGTATTTTTGTATGTGAAGGAAGTGGGACAAAGAAGAACACGATAAAACGGTTGTGCTTCCTCTATATTGGTGACAAAAAACGAAGCAGATGTCTGAGTTCATATGCAGAGATATTTTTGAGTGATAAATAGTCAGGAATGTGACTGGAATCACATATTTGTCGACATTTCTCTCGACGAGTTTCATATACCCCTAACTTTTTTTACAATTTTCGGATTTGTGGTCGAAGGATTAGCTTGTCACTGGCTGGCAAATTACCATAAATCGATTTTTTTTTTTTTTTGCATAGAACGTTAAGCGCCAAAAAATCTCTGTGAGTGGTTTTGTTTGAGTGAGCCGTGGACCTTGATTAATTGTTCATATCGGGTTAAATTAATGCACCTTTAATTATTTCTTTTGATGACGTGAGTAAATATCTCCAATTGAAGTGATTCTTACTTTGAATTGAAGCGACTTTTAATATGTTTACTAGATGGATCACCTTTACAGGCTGTACTGTTACAAGTAATATCAATAATCCAAACGTTTGCACTGCCCGTATCGGGTACAACTGTAAACGGCTGTGCTGAAAAAAAATATACTAATTGTTTGCGATTTTAATTGAGAAAGAATACTTCGAATATACTTTATAATTTATAAAAAAAATCAATGAATAATTGATAAATTTTATCAATAAATATTGCCTATTATAATGGATTATATTAAAATTAATATTGAGTAGAGTATTGCTGAAGTTATCACTATGGATCATAGAAATTACTATTGATCGATTGATTTTTCACCGAAATTAACTAGATAGATTCGATCAATTCTTATGACCAACCAAAAAAGATAAAAATGAAAATAAGAGAAAAAGTTTCCAAGAATCGCAATGAAAAAGTTATTGGCTATTGATAAAAAAAAATTGAAGAGATTCTTAAAAAATATTACAATCTCATGTTGCAATTATTGTTGTAAACTATTCTGAAGTCTTTATACTACTCCATTTGCATATGCATAAGAAATTCAAATTCGATTTAATATGGAAAGTTGACTGAAAATTTTATGAAAATGTGCAGCTTTTTAATTATTTAAAACTATGAATGCACAATAAATTTAAAAACATGAGATTATTTAAAAACTATAAACTTAAGACAAAATTTAAAGAAAAAAAAAGTTCCTACGAGGAGTTCCAAGTGTTATATTGCTAAAATAGAAATCATCATAGAAGTCAAATAAGGGTTGAATGCTTGCAATACCATCGAACATCTCATTTCCAACAATTTTCTTCCATAAGCCAGCTCTAAATTGAAATATCTATGTAACAACTGTTGGTGGTCATGTGTTTGTCTGTGTTTGTCTGTTAGTCTGTTTATCTGCATGATGAAGTAGCGCTTAATCGATGAAATTGCTTCACCACTTATATTTGCATATTTGAAAAGATTTCATTCGCATTAATCTTTCTTCCACGTTTTTTCGCCTTTCACCCCTTCCTCTTCCACTTCACCGTGCAACAAACAAACATAAAACTTTGTCATGATAGCAGTTAAGCTGCCACTCGCTCATTTACTTATCACTTTTAATACCTTCTGCTAATTTTCAATAATTTTATCAATTCAAATCTTCCCCTTACCATCCCCCTCCCCACTCACGTTCACATAATTTATATTACTTCCATATAGTTGAACATATCATTATGCGCTTGTTTTTACAAAAACTTTACAAACTTAACGCACTCATTGAAATATCATAAGTTAATTCGGTGAATATATTCGATATGGAAATTGATGGTTTTTGGTGGGAAATTTTTATATCGTCTACTCGATATGCAATAAGATTTTATTCAATGATAACATATGGTAATTTCACATTTGTTAAAGACTACCTGGATAGTGGTGAGATATTTTAATAGACTTTTTATAGAATTTTTCTATTTTTTTATGAGATAGTAAGTTTTTCCTCGGAAAATTATAATACTCTCTTTTTCAAAGGATATATCAATCGTGCATAGTATTGTGTGGAGTAGAAAAGCTATCAAATATTTACTTAATAAGTTTTTTTCTCAATGAGCCAATATTTCTAATGTGTGATCGAAAAACAGCTGTCTCCGAGACGACAATAAATGCTACAATTAATAGTAGAATGTTCATTCTGAAAAACATTTATTGAGATATAAGAGCATAAATTACGCAGACGAACAATTTTTATTCGGCTTTCAATCTTATTTTCCTCGAAAAACAATCTATAATTTCAAAGATTTCCTGCGCAAAGCTCATTAATATCATTCGATTGCTGCTACCTGTGCAGAATAAACTTGCTATCTATAAGCTGAATACTTATTAGACAAATTTTATAGAGAAGGAATTAAGAAAAAAAGTGCTTGATATCACTTTATCACTAGAGTAGAGAGTATTTTTCTCATAAACCTATTTCTATCGTTAGGTGATAGTTTCAGATTGCTAATATGGCGATAAATTCCCATCACCTCGTTGTTTAGTAGGCACAATATTATGACTTCAAAATTTATAACTGTTTAAAAGTCATATCATATCTACTTAAAAGTTATATCTGTTTAGAAGTTACACCTATTTTCTAATCCCTTCAGAATGCCGATTTTCCATTCCTAGGATATTTCGCTTCATGATCGCTTCACAACGGCCATTTCAGCTTCAGTTAATAACGTCTACAAAAAGGAATTTAAATATCCCTATTTTAGCATTGAAAAAAAAATTTCGTAGATATAATACATTTCTTTCGTCACTCCTCTTGAGAGATAAAAGAAGAACCATTAAGGATTCAAATATACACTTTAAAAGAAACAAACCATTCTGAGTAGAGTGATAGGGCCTATATTTGCTCTTTTTATAAACGCGATTGCAAATATTGACATATCACTATGCAAAGCTATCAGCTTTTTTTTATCAGTTAATTCGTTATAAAAACATATGACCTTCAAATTATTTTACCTTTCATAAATCCGCATAGGTTATCAACAGAGATCGCTCTTGGAGGAAATGGCATGAGGCATTTATGAAGTATTCAACGATGAATTGTATGCATTTTTAATTTTTATCCATATATCATATGTTAGGCGAATTATTAGCCAATAAACTTATTGTGTTATAGTCAAGCTTACGCTCCTTTACCTGTAATATCCATAATTAAACTTAATATCCTTTACCTGAAAAGCAAACATTGCATAAAAGCAGAGAAATTCTTTTATGAATTTTTCTATAAAAGATGTGAGCGATGCCTTTTGGGCATGAAATTTGCTTCGAACAAGAACGAAATAGATTTATTCCAAATTGATTAAATCTATTTTAAGGAAAAAAGCTATTTTCCTATATTTTAGCATATTTTTTTGTGAGAGGAAATCTGTATAATATTTAAAACTATTGCTTGCCTTTCAAATAGCTGCAGAATTATGTGTATGTTTGTGTAGACATTTTGACGTATTATATGAAAGTTAAAGCTCATAATACCTGCCTCGAATAAGAGTGCTTAACGTTATTTACCACTTTACAGCCGAAAGTTTCTTATTATCGAAGAGCGTTATCGCCCGACAACACAAATCAATTACTGCTCCACGTACTCTTAAAATCTATTTCTTGAAGATAAACAAAAGAATAAATTAAACAAGCTTTAAATGATTAAAAAAATTAGCACAAAAAAGAGAGATTTAAAATGTTAAAGCAAAAATATAGATCAGCAATAAATTCAATAATAATAAAAATAAGTCATAATTAAGCTGCATATCGAGTGCACACTTGTGGACTATTCTTTAATAAATCATTTCGAAAGAACAATATGATCTACAGAACAATATACTGTGAAATATAAACACTTCGTTGTGATTCGTTAATTGAAACATGCGATCCAATCGTTGTGATGAGCTTTACTTCGTCTACTGTAAAGTTGTCTTGTTTAGCGATTTAACAAAAGATTTTATCTAATTTTTGGATAACGATTAAGTGTACATAAAATAGTGGATGCATGAGATTTTCGAAGAGAAAGTTGGCATAGTCAAATAGAGTGATTTTTTCAACGCCCTTAAAACATATTCACACATATTTAATGTTTTTAACCTATCTACTACTGAGTCGTTTCGATCTAAGCACTATTGTACTCGAACGTATCAAACGTCTATTCGTTCTAATTGTAGTTTTGCGAACCTTTTGCTCCTCTTATAAGTCGTGTTTACATATTTTTGTATGTTTTCATACTTCAATTCGTTGAAATAAACAAAAAAGTATACAAATACATAAAATAAATAAATAAATAAATAAATAAATAAATAAATAAATAAACACATACTTTAATTACTCGATTAATCAATTGAAATGAATTAATAAACTGAATTAAATGGATAAAAGTAAGGGAATAAATAACCTAACATTTCATATATCTAATAGGTCTATTATTTAGCACTTATGATCTAATTGCGATTTACTAATTTTTACAGATTGGTAACTGTCTACAGAGAGAAAATTGCAACATGTGCATCTTGTTATGAACCAATGCATTTGTGCTATTTTCTAATTTTATTGAACGCATTAAGTAGTTTTACAAATTGACAACTCTTGACAGTGAAATATTTATTATTAATTCCAATAAAAGAGTTTTAAACAAGAAACTGATGAAAGAATCTTTTCAGAATTTAATTTCTTCATTTGATTTCTGTTGTATAATTCTGTCCAATGAATTCGACAATCGTTCCGGCCGGAAGAGAGGAGAGAGGTGTTTCAGTGCCATTATATGGTCTAAACGGGTCATAATCCAACGGTTCATTTGGCTCTATATGATTGACCTAAAGAAAATAGTTTCATTGATTAATTTCAATGCATTCCGATTTGTTATAAGCAGTCATTATTGCTATAAACTTTCGTAATCATTCATCAATTGGAAAGCAACAATGAAAATTATGAAAATCGTTCGATAAATTGCACAAAAAACTGGATTTTTTTAATGAAAAAGAAAACTTTATTCCATGAAAAGAATTTCACAAAGAAAATTTCAATGATTAGTTTCGAATTTTGCAACGATTGCATTATGTGATTTTATAATCGAAAATTTTTCTCACATTTGTATTAGAACAATTTTCCATGTAACCGCTTCGTTTAATTACAATCACAAATCCAATGAAATCTATTTTTGAAGTAATTAAATCGAATAACTACAATTTCATACAATTTCACAACAAATTTCCTTATCCATATATATGTAGAGGATTCCTTTCTTTGTTTCTCCTTCTTTTACCACTCTCTCGTAATCCTTTCCCGTGGAAACAAACCTAACCTTAAAACTAATTTCTAACGACTGTGGATTAAAAAGGATCGATTATATACGATCACCACATATGCCACATGTAACCAATAGAGACCTAGCAAAATTTTTAGATCTAAAGGAAAAAATATGCGGATTTATTGTGGGGATAAATTTAATCCAATACGCATATCGATTGACTTATCAGCTAATATGAGAATAATTCGATCCATCGAATACAATTCTAATATGCAAATTAATGTCAAAAAACAAACTGAAACGTAAACAATTTACCTTAGCTGCATGTTTCAATACAAAATAAATATATGCATAATCGGGTATACTCGTATAAACAAGTGTATCGATATATTTGAATATTTTTTCGTAATGCCGTTTTGGACATTTTTCTAATAAAAAATTCATAGCAATCGGTTTTCGAGCATCTTCTTTCATCATCAAAATTTGATCCCTCTCATTTGCCTAAAATTCACATCGCAATCCTATTACCGCTTAATTATTCAAAAGAAGCCGCCGATCCTCATTATCATTGATAATTGAATTTCTTCACTAAAGGAAATCCTTTGGAAATTTTTAATGGAATCATAAGAGGAAGTTAATGCCCTGGAAGCCTAGGAAAGTCGGATTATGGAAAATAAAATATTTGAATATTTCCACCGCAAGATTTTTTTCCCTCATCACAAAATATTTTCTTTCCAGGTTATACTTCCGAATATTACGGTTGAAAAGATTTAGAAAAAATCCTGAATTTAGTGGAACCACTTAATACGTATTCACTAGGCCATTGCACACTATCAACGAGTAAAATCGAATAGGATAGTTTGGTAATTCTTTTTCTTAGTTCCTCTCTTCTTGTAATTTTCCCCATACTGGAAATAGTAAAAAATTCATGCATGCATAAATAATTACAAAAATTTTCAACGGTTAAGAAACGATTCAAATGGATCGCCTCTAAAATATCTAATTTTTTAGTGCAAATTTCATTAAATACAACCACCGTTACTGTTATAGCACTGTCAGAAAACGTAGTTGGAATAGACCTAAGGGTATTGTGAGCTTTAAAAAATGCACAATTTCTGGATAATATGAAGGTATGTGTTGATTCAATTTTCTCTGGTGTCTACCTGCTCAGGTCATGAAATTGTAAAATGTCAAATATTGCGTGTGCTTCGAATGTCTACTGATCCTGCTGTTTCCCCCTTCGGTATGGGTGAGGGACAACTTGCGTAGACGATGGTGTTCCACCTTTAAACGGTGAAGAAGCACTACAATAGCTTGGGCATTTTTTATACGAATAAGGTTGGATAAAGAACATGGGAGGTAGAGAGCTATACCGAAAGAGAGGGAGGACATGATTCGAGACTGCATGATAATTTCTTGACAAATGATAGATAAAAAGCGCGTTGCCACATCGAATACAATGAACATTTAGCTGAACAGTGTCGAATAATGCACTACTATGAATAGATAAATAAATCATCTATTTCCCATATTTAAATGGTTATTGATGAGAGATATACCTGAAAATGTCTCCAAGGTAATGAACCAGCAGTCCATTCAACAATCATATAAAACCAAGATTCGATATCATCTTTTGGTGATTGTTCATGTTTACGATGACAGTTCAATGATGCGTATCGCGGTGTACCACGAAATGGTGCAGATAAGCGTGGTTTTCGTATATCTTTATTCGCATTTCTAAATTATTAATGAATAATCGATATAAAACAATTGGTAATAATAGTGTCATAAGATATTTGGTTTAAAACCGAACCATACGTAGAGAAGGGATTGCTTTTGTACAATAACCTTTCCCTTCTATTCGGTACTTGAGAGGTAACTCAATAAGGCCAGAAGTGAATAGATTAATTTATGAGAATAGTAATAATTGGCGGCTCCTCTTAGATCTTGTTATGATTTAGCTAGAGTTGCTTATCCTCGTGATCATCGCTCGGCTTTATTGCGGTTTGAAATTCATCAATTGTAACACACACACAGATACACAGACACGCAAACACGGACACGCACAGAAACGCAGACACACATAATCTTTGACCCCTAAGTGTTGTTAACGGTTAAGTGCTTCTATATATGATAACATCGGTGAGCGATATATCCTATTTAGAAGATTCAAAAGATTTGCATCAGATATGCTGCATAAATACAGCAATGGAAAAACCGAAGGAAATAACGGATAAAATTTTAGAGAATAAAAACTTTTTAGAGAAAATTTTGGAGAAATTTTAGAGAATAAAAACTCATAAGACTGACTGGCAAATGTTTCTTTCAATAAAATATCTCGAAAACTGAAAATGTTTTTTTTCTATTTTTTTGTTTTTCTATTTTTTGCAGAATAAAATTTCATTCTTTTTATTTTTCATTAATACTGATCGTTCCATTTTTCCATATTATTTAATCACTTCATTTTATTGAATAAATTTATTCTATAGGTAATTGTATAGCTCTAATTTATAGATAATATGAATTTATAATTTACTGTAAGGTTTAGAAAAAAACCATAAAAAATATAAGAAAAAAAAACCGAACGCGAATTGTCTAGAAAGGCCGAAATCAATCACATAAACAATATGATAATCATTGGTTTCTGGTCGACCAATACCGAAATTCGATGGTTTAATATCACGATGAATAAATCCAATCGTATGCATATCCTAAAATAAAACGAAGATATTACTTTTCATAGATAATTTTTATCACTAAAATTATTAAATCATTTTGGACTCTTCACCTGGAAAATTTATTATTCTCAATTAATAATCCGTCAACGAAAACTCAATATTGCCTTTGATAATTCTTGCATCGTTTTCATCTTCAATATATAGTAAAACATGACTGTGGTATATGCATAATCTATAATGTATTCTTACCTATTCATTGCCTATAAATTACCTATGTACTGTGCAACACTCATGACCTTATATTTATAACAATTAAATCAAGGTATACTTCTTTGTGCGAATAACATAAAATTAAGAATAGAGGCTTATAAATGTATGCGCTAATAAAATTCGATTGCATTATTAATCTTGTTGATAAATGAAACAATCTCCAGTGAAAAAGAAAGAAGGATGAGCAATTTTGCTAAAAATGATCACTGTGATTGAATTTCGTGATTGAAACAATTTCATTCGTTTAATTAACTTTCGGAGCATTATAATATACCTGTAAAGCTTCAAGACATTGTTGTGCCATTCGTAATGATGTTCCTAATGAGAAACGCTTATCTATACGATTCATTCGAAGTGTATAAAGTGTTGAACCGATCTGTAAATTTAATACATAATTATAAATCAGCATCAAGGTGCACTTATTAAAGATTTTCAAACACTCGTAATGTGAAGCTGATTAGAACTGAAACGTGAGGTAGCCGGTCCAGGAAGAACGGACTTTCTGCAGCGGCAAAGATTTGTGACTTCAAGATATCTGGCTTATAAGAAATAGCATAGTCACGAAAGATTGTATCGTCATTCCTTTCGCTCTTGACTATATTCAGTTGTTAGAATAAAACCCTCACGAAGCGTTCTCATTGTTAATGTATCAGTCCATTCCTCAAGAATTTCAATTCTATTCATTACACTATCCATAACACTCTAATGCCACCTATTGCAGTATTATTACCTCATTACGTTTCTATTCGAGTAAACAATATCTCAACATGTTATATTTTTGCACTTATATAATTTAATCGTCTCGTAAGTCATATTCCATCACCTCATCGCGGTGAGGGGCAGGCAACGGGTTCTGGAGGACTACACCAACGAAACGTTATGCTGTGTTAGGTCCACCATATTGGAAAGGCATCCAGCAGGTCACAGGGTGGCGATTGCATGTTTGATCATCAGTGATCGTCCAGACTAAGTGTGGAAAGACAAAACGCGGCTATAGGGGCACAAGGGTTGGCAATCCGAACGTCACCGCCGTAACCCTCAATCACTAAAAAGTCGAGTATGGAATTCGATAGACCCGTGCAGATCCTTGGCGAGTTGACCGATCGTCAGGTGACTGGGTAATACTTTAAACATTACTAAATATTTACGAATGTATCAAATTACTTTATGGGAATTTATGATGGAGGCTTATTTCAATTATAATCGCTGCATAAAAAAGAGAACTTCTATTTCGTCGTCATAAGAAATAATGGGAAAAACATTAATTGATATTAAATATCGTTGTTAAATTAAATGCCCACAATACACAACAATTTGTTATTCGTAACTTTTTTCAGCAATGCTAGTATTTTGCACTTCAAGTTTTCATGTCCATGCCCAAAGGTATCACAATAAAATCCGATTGCTTACCATTGTAGTGATCATAAAACGAAATTTCCCTTCCACTTTACCAACTTCATAAATTTTGCAAAAATGTGGACTATTCAATAGTTCGGCACCTCTTAGAACTTTGCATTCCATGAGTAAAACCTGAAATTTATATTTTAGAGACGAACGCCCAAATCAAATGATGAAGCGCTTTCATTGATCTCTCAAACTTCTACGCGAACGGCATAAAATTTTCATCGAACATCTAAACAGAACAAATTCCTGCAGTAATAATACATACAGTCCAAGAAGAAATTGTAAGTTTCTTAGTGTCTACCTGAATCTCTAACTTACCTGTATAGGTGAGCCTTAAAAAGTTCAAAAAAAGCACTATAACAACTTTCAGAATTCTTTGATACCTACCCTGACGAAAATTCATTGACTTTATTTTTTCTCCAAAGTAACATAATAAAATTTATTATTTCAATACGGAAATTGATAAAATAATTTGATAAAAATATAATTAATAAAAGAATTAGATATAAGTGATGTGATATGAAAACCTTTCTTGGATGATCGTATGCTTCACATTTCGCCGCATATAATTCATTAGTGGTATTACAACGAACTTGAAATACTGCACCGAAACCTCCACTTCCTAATAGTTTCACAACCTTCAATAATGAGAGATCTTTATAAGTAAACAGTAGATTTGACTAAAGGCACTAAGAAAAGAAATTTTCCACTTATTTGAAGCAATTGAAACAGTATTACCTGCCTTAATTTTCAAGTTGGAAGTCTACCTTGGAATCTCACCCATTGCAATATGCTTTAGGCGAGAACGACTTCAATGAAGGTTTATAGATTAGTATACATCGTAATTGACATACCGTATAGGTACCAGATTTACCCTCGATTTGAACACCATTCTTTGGAAAACAATCCGCATATTTACATTCAGCCGATACCATTACTCAGCAAAACCAAACCACTTTCGGCTACTACTTAGAAAAACATTGAATTGTGAGATTTCATTGTACTATTTAGGAAGCATTTCGTAAGAAAATAACGCTTTATTGTAAATTGCATCCTGAAAATAGTCGAATGCTAATTTTTATATATATGTAATGAAATGTGCAAATTTTTTACAAACGCAATGCAACAATTTCTAAGTAAACCAAATTGTTCCTTGAAGATAGAAATTTCGATGGGCATATGCATTTCCGCATAGAAGACACATACGGAAGTGGCAAAAAACGGCGGTAAGAGCATTTGGCCGACATTCTAATATTTCCTGATACTTTCAAAGATCCACTCATGTGCTAAATGTTTATCACTAAAATTGGAAATTTTAATACTACGAGAATAGTTGCCAAAGTGCACAAATTTTATAAATTTTTTTTGAGCGAGAATATGTTCTTGAGTAACACAAGCGTTTATCGCTACTCTATACCACATTTGCGTTAAACTCGATAACAGCAATGGCCATAGATGTATGCTTTAAAAACTGGACTATTCGCACCGGTGACATCCACAGGTTTTTGTCACTCTCAATACCGTTTCCCTCAAATAAACTCCCCGAATATAAATCTTTCAGGATCTTAGGAAGGACGCTCTTGAAGAGCATTGCCACGAATTATTGCTCCTGCAATTCTGATGAAGCAATCACGATATATGACCTTTTATGCGTGTAAAAATAAGCTTTTTTTTGTTAAATTTCATAATGGGAGGAAGGAAAGAGAATGTTGGGGAGTGCGTTTTTTTTCTTCAGGTGAATTTTTCATTTCCGAATGGCTGAAAGGAAGTTCACTTATTTGAGAGATTTTATTACGGATGTTCAGTAACTTGTATAGATGATGCTTACGTTGATTGCTGTTGAATATGGCATCGAAGGTCCAACCCATCTACCCGTGATCTAATACTGCAATGATCACATTTACTCGTATAGTCGATTCTCGTTCGCTGTTCTTCAAATAATGTCATTGATCGACCTTTGTGCTTTTGTGCCACCTCAGGCGATATTTGTGGCCTATATAAATTGAGATTCGGCCCGATCGCATGCCTTTCTTTCAACCCCTCAATACCGTTTCCCTTGAATAAACCCTCTCTATTCGTGTTTGAGCGTCGTGGTGCTCCTCCATAAACTACCTCTGTCTTGCTTGTGCTTTGACATATCGGCATCTGTAGAAGGTTATCGGCTCCTGCCTTTTGCGTACACTCAGTCCTCCTCGACGCCGCCGCTGCCAATCACAACAATTTCGTTTTCATGTAATTATTGTGGAACGGCGTTTTGATGAATTTATAATTATGAACACGCGGGAATGACCGACTTATTTATTCTTAGCTAGTTAACTTCTATGAAAAAAAAACAGCATTCAATCGAACAGCGGTAGATGTCGATAGATTATTTATATAGATAAAATCAAGAATAATATAGATGTATTTCCATTATAAATCATGAGCTATCGACCAAATTCGACTCGAAATATTCATAATTTTCGACAAGTTCGGTGAGTAATTGTGCATGTTTCGCTGCATAGGTAATCCCGTGTAGAATAGGTAAAAATGGTACAACGATACGATGATTTGCTGGGCTTTGCATTGTTGTCAACGATTTACTACTTAAATCCGATGTACCTGCAAAGATAGGTTCATCTCAACTAGTGAACAAAATAAAAGCGATTATTGAGGTATTATGGAGAAGAAGAAAAATTATTTGAACGATGATATGAAACGAGATAATCATCTATTTAGCAATGAATAGATTTAAAAAAAATGCGTTTACATCGATAAACGAATTGAAAAATATTCACAACACTAGAACACTTTAATTATGGATTCATTCAATGAAAAATTTGGCGTTTCTATTGCGACAACTACAATGGCATTACAACACATAATGATCTTACGTCAAAGCAACAGTATATTGAGGAAAGTAGTTGGACGGTACTGGATTGTTCGTTGGTCATGATTTATGCGGAATGTTTCATAAGTGTATCTGGCGCCTACTTCGATTATAAGTTGTTTTTGTTTATTTAGTTTATAAATTCTGATGATTGCTTAACATATATTGATGTGGACTTATGAAGCACGTACAACGGTACACTAAAGAAGCATGCAGATTTAACCATCCATTTTCCTCTCTTTCCCATCTCTTTTGCAGACAATTTTGTCAAGCTTTTATCACTTCATTTTATACATATCTCGAAAAATTTTTCAGTGGAAAACGAAATAAACATCAATTAAGATGAAAGATAATTTTTGCAGCACAGAAACAAATTCAAATTGGAAACCTGGACGATGTGTGAGATTAACTGGGTTGTATGGATCAAAAACGACCGGCTTGACAGTGGTTGGCAATAGTTGTACTTTGAGGTCATTTAGATCACCATCGATTGTACTCACTGAGCTGCTTGATTGTGCACCGCAATAGCAAAATGTATCTGACTGCAAATGATTTCCACTCTAAATACTACAGATGGGAGAGGGAAGGTGGAGAGGGAGCACTATGTCCTAGGAGATTGGAGCTACCTAGATGAGACTCAAGAATGGATAAGAGTGGAGAGGGATTTTTGTAAGCGAAGATTAGCAGAACTGAAACAGCGAATATTTCTAGATCGAAAAGAAATCGTCGTCCTTTCAATGCATTCATGATAGAAATACCATAAAATTTTGAAGACATTCATAGTAATCAAAACTGAGGCTCCTTGTGATGAATTTTACACATGCTCAACAGCTTTCATATATTATTTACAGAATAATTGCCTATGTCACAAAGGGAAATGAAGGGGGGGGGGAATATTTTGCAGTGTTATTATGCAGGTTGATACCATATGCACCAATAAATTTCCTTACCATTGGTGGCTTTTGTGGAGATGGTTGATTCACATTCAACCGCGATGCAAGAGATGGTGAATCTCCTCCTTTTCCTGATACATTCTATAAGACAGTTCAATTTTTTTTAGTACAGAAGAGTGAGGCTCTTAAATTTGTCTTAAGAAGATTCATATAAACACCACTGTGATAGGCTGATATCCGATATCCTCATATCTCTAATATATTCATTACCTTTACACTCATATTATTGTTATGAATCCTTGTTGTGAAGATGACAGTCGCAATAACAATTAGTGATAACCGTTACCTTTACTTTTACAATACCGCTTTGTAGGTAATGCCTATTTTGTATTTCCGTAGTTTTGTATTTATAAAGCGCGTTTTATTTCAATTTTGTCTCTGCGGATATGCGTATGGCGTATTCGTCCATCCCTCTGCTTTGCAATTTCAATCCAGGAAGCATTGAAGGCGGAGAATGAAATCTAATAGGTATAATATACACCGTCGAATCACCCTCTATACCAATCTTCATGCTGATCCATCAACTTCAAAACACTTTCACAAGCGTCGAAACGTGCCGAAAAGTTTCGATGAATTTTCGTAATCGGTTCGCTTACAAAAGAAGATGAATGTTTTGCAGGGGATTCATAAAAAATATCGAGATAAATTAAATAGGAATGCGTTGTCCCATTAATTTTCTTATTTATTTCTAAAATAGTGCAACTAGCAAAGCGCAAAAAGCGCATATCATATCCGACTTAATCTAGCATAAATCCTTACATGTTTTGTTTTCATAGTATTATCTAGCGTAAACAGCGCTGAAAATTTGGCATAAAGTTTCAACTTGTAAATCTATTCGATAAGAGTACGATTATTCCAATCGTTTTTATTAAGAAATATTTCTCTTTTCATCCCCTTATCAAATTATGTTCCGAAGGAAGTCCTATAAACGGTAAAAATTGAATTAACAATTTCAGCGGAAATGTTTTATGAATGTAATATTTGAGCATTTATTTCTTTGTTGATATTTTAACAATTGTAATAATTATTAATGCTAAAATATTTGTGAAACCTTTTCAACGGAAGTAGATGCTTTGGCGGTTGATATATCGCTTTCCTATAATAGTGCATATTTCTCATGGACTGAGCCGTTGAAGTCAACGGATCTTATCACCGGTGAACGAGTGCATATTTACTCGCGAAGTAAAACGAATATGCAGTATTACCTGGATATTTGTCTGGCATTTTTCCAAAATTTTCATCACATGATCAGTAAGATTTTCAGTTATATAAATCATAAATAGTAAATTTTAATATTTCTTGAAGAGCGGAAATCGCTCAGCTATGAACTGCAACAGTTTTGAAAATAGTAATCGCAGGTTTAATTTTATTGCATCGCCTCCCATTATGCTACTTACCTGCCAAATACCAACTATTTTGCGCTTCCTGTCTGTCTGGATGTCCTGTTGTAAGTTATTTGCATATTGAATTACTATTCAAATAGTCAAATTGTTATCCATTCGCTCGCTAATCATACTCGCACATTTAACAAAACTTCTTTGAGTGATCATTTACTTCCTTTATGTCTCGGCTAGAAAACAAATCTGTGAATTTAAGCAACCAACAGGATGGCTGGTCATAGATTTGTCGAATTAAAGGGATCGCATTTCTACTACTCTAGAATGTATATATTATTTAATAGTAATAAACTATGAAATTTTTTCCAAGTCAATATTCCGTTAGTAAATTCAAAGGAGTTTTTAGGATATAAGTTACCTTGATTGCCGCAGGTTTATCGGATTGCGCCTTCTTCAAATATTGGAAGAAATTAATATAATCACAATAATTTTCATGGAATCAGTAAAAGATATCAGCATTCAATTATCAGCAAATATCAGCAAAAATATCAGCAATTATCATACACCAGTGAATTCTCATTATCAGCAAAGTAGAGGCCGCTTCTCCAGTCTAGTCTCCCTTTTAATTCCCTCTTCCCATTTTAAATTTTAGAAAAGGCCCTTTAACTTCATTCTTATGATCTTTGTGGGAAAGAATTTTGGAAAAAGCTTTCAAACTTTTCATCTCAGATTTTTACGTACACCACATTCGTTTGATTCATTTGGCAGTTGTAATTATCGATGAAGCACAATGGTTATCCTCTTTAAACAATAATTTTCATCCGCACCTAAAAACAGACCACTCTAGCCGAGCATCTCGACCACCACTGTCATCCTGTCATCAATAAATAATTAATTTCGGCCCGTAACATTAACCGTAACAACATTATGCATTGACCGTTCTGATGCCCTAATCAGCAGTCATCAGCTAATTAGCCACCTTTTGTTCGGTTCTTATCGATTCTCATTCGTAGATAGAGATGAGAGAAGGTTGGTAGAGCGATACGTAAGTTTGGTTGTTCGATGAGATCTCTAATATACCGCTTATATCTTCTACTGCACTTATGAAGATACATTCTAGACTTCAGGATCATAGTGAAAATTTTTGTTCTTTATAAATAAAGAGGTAATATATTTCGAAACTGATATCCAGATTGAATTTCTGCTGAATGCAGAAACGATGGACATGATAAGACCTCAAAGAAAGGCAATGAAAGGGAATAAAAAATGATATAAATAAACTTGAAATATGAAACAATAAGAATTAAAAATAAATACTTGATAAAGATTTGAAGGAGTAATACGATAAAAATAGATGATAACAAAGAACAATCCAGAGTTATTAGTGAGGAGTTAATTAATTACCTCTGCAGGTGAGATTGGTCGAGTGGTGGGCTCCAGTGAAGTTGTCACTGCTCGCACAACTTCCGGCTTTATATCCTGTTATAGTGAGCAGCAATATGTGCATATAATTCAAAATGCATTTGAGTAACTTTAATAATAAAACTATCTTTAACGTACTACACTCATAACACTGCCATTTACTATACAATAGTTGCGATGTTCTCCTTAAGCGTCTTTGCACATCGAATTTAAGTTGCTAAGCACATGTGTACATTTTACTTTATCCAATGACTGCCTAGTTCATAGTTCATCTAGAAAGTAGGCTCGTATATTGAAAGTGCCAACCGGTTGGCTGTTTAGTTATTTGCCTATTCGCATTTCCATTATTTTCAAAATATTCATTTTTCATTTAGCATCTTTAGTATTGCCAAAATTCAGTTATTTATGACATAATTAGAAATATTATTTCATTTCAAAGTTCAAAAAAATTTTTGAAGTAGGCATTTCATTGACAAATCTTTGAGATAATTTGTTGAATGCACCTCAATCACTGCAGGCTTCTCTAGTTGTGCCTCCTTTAAATATTAAAGGGAGTTAATACAGTTGCATAAATATTACGGAATTCGTGCATGGTGAATGCAGCGTATTACAATAATTGCAGAAATTGCAAAGCGAATATTGCAAGCAGTATTGACAACAAGAATTAAAGTATAAATGCATGATAAAAGTACGAAGAAGTAATAAGCTGAAGATAAATGGTAAAAAGAATTCAAAGAATAAACATCAATAAATAAAATGACCATTTAGGTGGAAATTTTGTAAAGTATTTATTTGAGGAGTTAAATTAATTACCTCAGCAGGTGAGATTGTTTGAGTTGGTTCCGATGAAGATGTCACTTCTCGCACAACTTCCGGTTTTACATCCTGTGATGAGCAGCAATGGGCAACAGATGTATAAAATACAAAACGTTAGGTTTAACCACTAAAAACTTTCCTGAAGGTTTTTCAACCAGCTCTACTTCTAGCTAAGCCATAAACTTAGAAAAATTCATTTATAAAGTTGCATTTGCCTTACCAAAAAGTGAATCAAAACGTTATATACTGGTTAGGTTAGAAGATTTTTGGTGATTCACCTCAGTTGTTGTAGTTGGTTGAGCAGGTTGTATAGATGCAACCATGTTGGGTTGCTCTGAGTTTGTTTCCTGAAACGTTTTGAAGCAATATGCTGTGTCTTCCCACTTATAAACATGGAAATTTAAGCCGTCTACAACTCTGAGAATAGACATATGCATATTAGCTAAAGACGGGTTCCTCATTCATCTTCGAAGTAATTTTCCCTCTCTTCGTTAATGATTTCTTGCTTCCATCAGAAATCTTCAATCACATAAATTGAGCAGAAACAAAAGGATGGAATAGCCCCGATGAATGCGGTTCTAGGTATATTTTCAAAGATTCGCTCAAAGGTTTCAGGCATTGAAATTGATAAATAACTGGAATAAATATTCATCCAAACTAAACAATCAAAATTGATCCAACACAATGTGGATGAATCATTGAATATGACGTTCAATAGATAAACGAAATTTCTTTCTATTCCGATCTATTTTTTAATTATAACGATAGATTAATGTGTCTCCAGTCATAACCATAGAAAAAAGTTACAGTAGGACCACAGTAAGAAAAATGTTACAGTAAGAAGTCGTCTTTATTTTTACCAGATGTCCTAAATCATTAACATCAGCTTTCACCGGGCTGATATGCTCTCCTGGTAGCACATAGACAATCGCCTTTATAGGCTTCTCATTTTGCTTTTCCTAGAAACGATCACAGCTTAAATTATTTTATCTCGAAATTGCATATTTATCCGTTTTTATTCCGAATAATTCTATACTTTTTTAAAACATATAAAAAAATTTTAGAAAATTATTTCTGATTGTGGAAATTCATGAATTTACTGAGAAATTTTTATGTGAAGAACGATAACAATGAAAGTGGTCCATGCGAATGCATTACTTCAAATGAAACTTTGTATCAGATTTAAAAAATAACTTTAAAAAATTTTAAATAACAACTTGTCGAATTTTAAAAGGGCTTTAAATGTTTAAAAAGAAGTAGCTGGAAAAAAATGAAAAATAGCGGCTGTGAGGTTCAATGGAATTCTTGCTATCAACTTATTTCATTTAGTGGCTTGAAAAATAATTGATTGACGACAAAGTCAGGTGATAAGGTAGAGAAGGGGGAGTTGGGCAGATGGAGAAAAGAGTGGATAATGTGATGTCGTTAGGTAACTCCATTCAATCCCTAAATCCATTAAATTAGCCTTGGAAGCCAAGTGCTCTTACAATTGCTCTTCTATTATTTCCGTCCCCTCTCCTTTGCCTGTATTTCTTCATGGATCAGTCTACAGCCCAAAATTATTCAACGCGGCGATTTCTGAATTTTTTCAAACTTTATTGTGTTAATTGCTTTTTTAGGTTATCAAAAAAGCAATGTAGGTTTTCATGAAAATATGCTAAGACGCTATTTTATGATTTACTTCATTTTCATTAAAGTAAAAGAAATTTTTTTTTAACCTTAAGCAGTTTGAACTTTTCTTAGAGAGATTTTGAATTTATAAAATTTATTTTTTGATGTCATTTTTACTCGTTAACTTAGAATCTAAACATTTCTTTTTCATAACTTTTCGGTCATTAAACTTTGCTTCATATATACATTAGAAAAAGTGATTTATTTTTATTACTTTTGCTATTTCTACTTCTTTTCCGCTAGAAACAGTTTAACAATTCGAAAAATTTGCATAAATAGCTCTAATATTACATTCAACTCAAATATTATTTATACAAGTTGAAATAAGTTTTTTTGTTCATTTTTTTCTCCTAACTTCCGCTAAACGATAAAGTAACTTCAAATAACCGGTTTTTCTTCTTGTGATGTTCGTCGCTCAGCGAAAGCATTCTCAACAATTGCTGCTTCAATCGGTGGTTCTTTCTGAAAAGAGTGATTTCCGAATTGCTAAGTACGGCATTAATTTAATTTTCTTTGCAAATTTATGCGTAATTATTCCTACACTTCGAATGTTTCATATTGCCCTTTCAATCACTGGCTTGGTGAAAATCCACATCAGCATTACTTTTATTTGACGAAAAAAAAAAACGTTCATAGTACAAATAATGGCATTGCACAATTTCCGGTTTCATATTATATGAGTGTTGAATCTAGTTGCTGTTGATATCATCGTTGCAACGACTCCTTTACCTTTCAAATAATGATTGAATCGTTTCGATTCGCATATTTGAAGTGTTCTTATATATTGAATTGTTTATTTGCTCAAATTGTTTATTGCTTTATGAAATTTCCATTACTTCTTGCTGCTCATATTTTTAAATATTATCTTATTGAAAAGTTAAAGAAAATAAAATGAATTAAAAGAAGAAAAAATCAACTAAAATACTCAAATTCTTTGAAGCAATCATCTCTTTAGCATTTCTATTTATGTCAACTATGTTATTCTTATGACTTCTTCATTTTCAAATTCCTATAATTTTCAGATTTTTTAAAGCTTCAGCTCACACTTAAAATTTAAAAAAAAGGATGGATATTGAAGATTTTGAGGCATTCAACAAACATTTCATAAAATAACTAAAGTCCCATTCAATTGTTCTCATTTTATATTTACTATTAAAGTATTTCGAATAACGGATAGGTGGTCGGTTAATCACAAGATGAGAACTTGCAGAATAATTTTTGAAAAATTTTCGATAAAGAAAAATTTTCATTTCGAGAAAATTTTTGCATCACTAAGTGGGTTAAATTTTTATCAATAAAATTAGAGCATTCTTCTAATAGCATTTTTTTTTTCGGTCAATCGTTTTGCATTGACTTTTTGGAGAGAAATTGAATTTATAATAGAATTTTTATCATCAACTATTCTTGGTTGTTGGATGATGACTCTAAAAGTTGAAAATAAGATAGTTTATTTGTGCAATAAAGTCAACAATGAAACGAACATAAACTATCGTCTGTGAGGATGATCAGCTCTTATGAGTGGTAACATTACTGCAGTAACAAGTATTACTCATCTTTTTGCAGTTCTTCTCACAGTTTTTCTAGTTATTTTTTTCAACCGATATTTTGTTTAGTTATTCGTCATTCGGCATAGGCGCAAATGACAACAATGTTCCAAACCGCTCTTCTAGAAACTTGAAAAAAAGAAAATTATCGGAGAGCACAATTTTTAACCTCTTGAGCAATTTTTTCTTCAACAATTTGTACTTTTTCGACTGGCTGAGGTCTAAAAATATTTCTTATAAAATAATTTGTGTTTAATTTCTCTTATTATGAATAAACTCTTATTTTTGCACAAAATTCACAAGTGTTTCATTGATATTCATCTATGAAGATCTGCACGAATAGATTATTTCTGCCTTATATTACAATCACTGTTTGTATTTTATATTACCCTATTATTAGCACAACGTATTTCTCAACCTTGTATTATTATATAATCTATACACGTATTATTGAATAATTTAAGTTTAAGTTTTATTATGTAATTTAGACACAGATATTATATATAATCTAGGTGCAAATAGAAGCTCCTGTAGTATCTGTACCTAGACCAAATTTGAAGAAAGAACAAATCTTTCGAATGGGAAACAAAATTTCAATACAGAAAACCACTTCTTATTTCTTTTTTTTTTCAATTTTTTGATGTGTAATGCCCTATCACTTCTACAATTTTAAATGTAATTAGAGGCTTCTGTTGAGGAACAAGTTTTGACATCACTTTCTTTTCTTTTGTAATTTTTGTTTTTTTTTTTGTTTTTTCTAGTTTCAGTGACGAATATTTCATTTACAATCGACGATTGATGAAATGCCAGAGAGTTTTTTCAATTTTATTTTCGCAACAATTGATTTCTTTTATATTTGCCTCTTTTTTCCGCCTATCTTGCTGATATTATTCCCCATCAAAATCATTCTGCCATTATTCCAAACTTGTACATTTTGTTTCACATAGACGAGCTTCAACTATGAGAAATATTTAGCTTATTAGAAAATTGAAATAAGATCTATGCATAGAAGCAGAGAATCTGCTTGATCATTTTAGTCTACATTGTTTATTTCATTCTCCACGAAAATATCAAAGATACTTCTTTCCTGAGGTAAAAAGGATGTTTTTAGGTAGTCCTCCATTGAATTAACTTCAATTACACGCTTTTTCATGTAGTTGATCTAAATTCATAAATTATTTAAGATTGTTTAATATTAAAATTAAAGAATAATATGAAAATAGCCACGTATAAATTATATTTCTAGAATATCGATTTATTAATAAATATATACAACGGGCGCAGATTTGTTCTTTCGAGTAAATATTTTTGAAGGCATACGTTTCGGTCTCCACATTTGTTTGCAAAGCCGGAAGTGCAATGGCTGAATCTGTTTCAGGTGTGACAAGCGCGGCTTTATTTTCAGTCTAAAATACATTGTTACATATTTAAACACTATTTGAGAAGTGATAAATTGCATAGATAAACTCATCTACGATTTCCTCCCAATTTTTGCAAGTGTAATTCCTTCAAAGAGCATAGTTTTCTTTTCCTTACTGTTTATTTACTGCCACTCATTAATGAGATGATTTTTAGTTGCAATCAAATGCCACTATTTAGGCACAAACCTGTTCTTTCTCATCGGATGCCTTTTTACGATAATAAAAAAAATAAGCGGCAACCACACCGGCCGCACCAATAATGACCGTAATCGCAATTGCTCTTGAATTTTTGACGAAAAAATTCATCTGAAATAGGATTATTATTCTCGAGAAATATTCTTTTCGTTTGTTCGAATCAATTCGTTTATATCGAAATTGATTGATTATTACTGCTTTAAACTTAAAATATTCATTTTTAATTCATATTTTATACTAGAATTTTAGATGCGATTAGTTAAATATTAATGGTTGGGAAAAATGCAAAAAACAAAAGTATAGGGGCTGTAAAAGTGTGAGGATGTGAATTGAAACCCTCTCATATACTCGTAAATGAAAAGATTTTCGAAAGTGATTGCTACTGCAAATCTAATTTGGTTAACGTGATATGGAATATGTTGAAAAACACATACACATCGAAAGCTCGGAATCAATAATTAATAAAAATTATACATATGGAGTCGGCAAATATTTGCATAACCATTTTATAAGAAATTATTACTGATCACGATATAATTTTTTATTTTCCTAATCATTTAAGTCTATATGTTTTTGTGTCATTTCTAATATGACCAACGTCTAATTATAAAATATACAATTTAATGCAACTTATGTAATATATTGCACCAATGTTTAGCTAATTTATTTGGTTATTATTTTATCGATTCATAACTGTAGCCTATGGATATCTTTCATCAAAGAAGTGAAGAAATTTATGGCAAGTTTTTTTTTTTTTTTTGCAAATTTTAAGATTTCATCCTCTATCTTTCTCTGAAAATTTTTCACATTTTCAAAACATTTCAGAGGCGAATAACGTCAACAGCACAAAAAGAACACATCAAAACAATTGAGATCAAAGAACATAACTACTCTATCATTGAAATTAATTGGCAATTAGTGAAGCGATAAGCGAAAAAGGACATTCGGATTGAATATTGCCATTCCACGGCGCTTATAAAAAAATGTTTTTCATAAATATTTAATGATGTGCGTAGTTTTGTTTACAATAATACAAAATACAATATCGCTAAAAATCCACCCACATATCATAGCCGGTATATTTATGCAGTAATATAATTTTTGGTTGACTCTTTTTCTTGTCTTTCTCTTTCCTAGCGTTATACCTCCTCAATATTTACATCTGCAGAGGAGTATAATAGTTTAGCTTAGCAATCTGTACAACGGATGATTTCTACTCTCCATCCACTCTCACCCCAATTGCACTAGCTGCATCATAACGTGTGGTCAACCGCAGCATATTTATGTTGCTGATTTATAGGTTTTTACGATGTAAATTACGTGCACATTTTCAGCCATAGCGGCTATAAACTATATGTTTCCAATCCATTCAATTAATGATCTCCAAAAAGGTTTGTACGAAGAAGAATAGAAAAAAAAAAAGATCTTCAAAAAACTTCTTAATCCCAAATTCTTTATAATCTAAATATGCAAATCTAATTATTAACCCTCTGAGAGTATACGCTAAATTCTCAACAAAAAAAAAAGAAAGCTATACCGGTATAGCAAATGTATGCATCATTGAATATTTTAACTACTAGAATCTTTTCTTTTATTAATTTATTCGCATATTTTTCATTCACCGATCTCTAATAGTAGTCAACTAGTGAACGTGAAAAACGTATACATCGAGCAATCAACTGATGCATTTAAAACTCATCCGTTGATCCTTTAAATCTCTTCGCCCTCCCCTACACTTTCCGCTCTCTTCCAATTCATCACTAGAAAAGGTCCCCATTTACGATTTAGGTCAATTCCATCGTCGTTGTTCATTATTGTCAACGAAAACAATTTTTTTATTTTTTTCTTTACTTTGAAAATACTAAGTAGAATGCAACCTTCAAAAATGAGCAAGCACCACCTTAGCTATCTGAAGAACAACCACCCGCTCGAAAGCCAATATGAAACAGGCAATACGCGAGTCTAAAGATCATATTGCAGATGATCGAGCACTCGATCGTAGGTCTTATGTAAATTTTATGAATTTCTTTTAAATTTGAATTTTTGAGAAGAGCATTAGTGAAGCGATCTATAAGTGTGGTATTTTCATATTCATATTAATGATCATTGATAATAAATCCTGCACTCATCACTTTTAAAGATTAGGGTGTTGAACTATAGAATCTGTCAACCCATTACACTTATGCTGGTTCTTTTTGTTATCAGCTGGCTTTCCTTCGTTATCACTGATTCCCCGTTGCTACACCTGACTAGATTTTCTTACCACCTGGCTATCACCTGGAAATCTTTCGTCATTAGTTGCACTCTTTTGTTACCACCTGGTTCTTCTCAGTTATCAGCTGGTTCTTTTTAGTTATCAGCTGATTGCTTCTCGTTACCAGCCAGTTCCTTTTTAGTAATCAGCTGGTTCCCTCAGCTGACTTTTTCGTAGTTGGCTGATAACGAGTGTATTAGAGGGGAGAGAAGGGTATAAAAATTGCATTAGAAAATACTACAATACGGAAAATTTGTAAAAGCCTTGAAAAAATATACTAAAAATACTGAAAATCCTTGAAAATATTCCTTAACAATTGAGCCAATTGTGAATCACCTCTCTCTCAAAAAAAAATTACAATGCATTCAAACAACGCACTACAATTATTTTTAAACTGCCGAAAAAATTCAATTCGCTCTAAAAAATTCTTTGTCATTGCATTGTTTTTAATAGCAATTCCGAATGTGCTTTAAGTATGAGCTCAACCCATTCACTCTATAGTTTAGCGAGCTTATCAATAGAATTCAACCTCTAACAGCGCAATAATGTACCCATCTATGACCCTTAAAATCACCCAAAAATTGCTCGAATTCGAATCGATTAACTCTTTTCAATATGCTGTTTGGATGCAAACGACCGGTTTCTATTTACTGTCGAAAGATGGCCAACAAGTTAATGATTGTATCTAAAGTTAGTCATTTGATAGTCGTTAATCCATAGTTAACGAGTCATTGATAATCCATATATTATCAATTTTTATATTTTTATTTTTCGGTTATTTCAACCAACCTTATGCGATTGGTATATTTAAAGTGTCATCCATCAACTCACAAAAAAAGCTGTGAGATTCGGAAGTTAATTGGAGCAAACTCCTCAGGAGTTTGCTTCAATTAACACGAAGAGGAGTCTTCCATAATTTTGCTCGAAAATATAACCCATTAAAATAAAATGCATAATTTTGTTTCGATATTTCATCACTGCAAAAAATCAATCCCACCATTTTTTTTAAATTTACTTTTTATTAATAAATATATTTATTTGTTTTCATCCATTTTCTCTTATTAATATTCGGTCACTAATATGTTTCTCAATATAAGAGTTCGAATTTTATTAAAAAGTCAAAAAGGTCGATGTTGTCGTCCATATTTTCATATGTTTGCCTATACGAAATATATATATATATATATATATATATATATATATATATATATATATATATATATATATATATATATATATATACGTTTTGCTCAAAGTGCAAGTGATGAAATGTTGCAAAGTTCAGAGAAACATTCAACGATGTCACAATTTATTGCAACAATTCTACTGATTTGTTCGATTGCAATAATTGCAAATGCGGAAGAAATGCAAAATGCAAACAATATAATCGAATCGGATACAATTAACGATTCAATGACATCGCTGCAATTATTTCTCAAAGGATTTGGCAGTAAGTTGAAATCATAAATCCAAATTTGAATCTTTTATTTCTCATCTAAAGATTTCAATTTTTTTTTGAAGTAAAAAGTTTGCATCGAGGAATTAGATGACGTTTGAAGTGAATTTACTAATTCATAAATTCGCAATCATTTTTTATCGTATGAATTTGTACCTTTCTTAGGAGTTGAGTGACTATTGCTAATAATTACTTACAATTACTGTTAATAAATATTTATTCACTAGTTCAATACTTATTAACTACTAATTGCGCTTTAAATTATGGTGACGCAATTCGGATTCAATTAATTAAGATTAAGTAATGAGCTCAGTTTAATAAGCAAGAATCTAATCGATGAACTCAATTACATACTATCAAAGTCCACTATTATGCTTTTTAGTATGCCCTAAGGCACTATGGCAAAGAAAGCGATGAATTCAATTAATTCCGCCTTTATTTTCAGAGTATCTTCCAGAGGAAGTGAGAATGCTTCTTGAACAGGTTAGTGATATTGTTTTACTCAGCAATTGTCTAAACGTTACAAACAATTAGTGGTAAAACATATCGAGCCATAAAATTTTTCGTCATTAAAAAGCCAAACACCCGAAAAAGCGAATAAAACTAGCATTTCAACTCCTTCTCACATTTACAATAAAATTTACGAGAAATTTTACCATCATCCGTTCAAAATGTGCGCTAATATATACTAAATTTTGATATAATTTCTAAAAAAATATGTCATTAAGATGAAATTAATTAGCAATTACATTCATCTCGTATCATAGACGTGAAAGATCGCGCAACCTTTAGTGTTCGTTCAATGTTCGTTCAATTCGAACATATTCAACGTTTGCGTTTCGAACTTAGCGCCATAAATTTAAAAAAAATCTGTACTTTCTACTTTTCTTCATCATATTATTGTAAATATCGGAAATAGCCGTCCACCTTTAACGGTTGGAGATGAAATTTTTCGAAAGTTAAATATTTTTATTTAGTGCGCTAAGTTCAACGGTAGCAGCACAACATAATTGACAAGTTGAACAAATGAAAACTATCTATCTAAAGAAGACGTAATAAAAGAAAAATTTCCATACGCTATTTTATATAAAATTGTGATTAACAAGAAGTTCCTTCATAATTTTTTTTTTCACCTTCCATGAATTGTGATGAAATTTTCGTGGAAAAATACTACAAGCTAACATGGAAATGGGTTGTGATTCGAGAATCAGCAACCCGACGATATTCGAAGGGTTTAATGGACGAGATTCTACGTTCAATGAAAAACATATGTAAATTTTTTAGATGACTCCAGAAGACATGAAAACAATTGAGTCGATAGACTATTCCACAGTGATCAATGAGGAAAAATTTATGACCGAGGTATAATGCATTAAATTTCTTTTTATTATCGCTTATTATGGACATAGATTAAATCATTATCACTATTACTATGAAATCGAATAATTTCATGTAATTTTTAATTTTCTTATAGTAGTTTTCAACCGGTATTTGATTTTAAAAGATAAGAAAATTTCCAGTTGACTTTTATAGCATATCTGAAAATGTTTCTAAGACTTAAATGATTGTCTTATTATTCTTGAAGCAGATTTTTAAAAATTTCGTAAAAATGACTTTTCTAATTTTATGTGCTAAGAATTTTTCTTTTTAAATTTTTATAGTTGAATAAAAAGAATCCGATATTGGCACAAAAGATGCGCGCAGTAAATGCGACAATTTTCGCAAAAATTGAAGCACTTCCACGAGCAGCTCGAGAATATATGCTAAAGGTATTATTATTACTGCTTTGCTTATACAACACAATTATTCTTATATTACACATTATTGTGTTACAATTATGGCACTTTGAGTGAACAATGGAATGATCAATTAAAAAAAATAATACAATCTGATTTGGCATGGTGCTTTTGAGTTATTTTTTCGTTATTTTAATTTGCTTACTTCAAAAAAAAATTATAATAGGTAGAAAATATTGGAGAAATTATATCTGTAAAAACTGTGGGTGGCGGTCGCTTAATATATATATATATATATATATATATATATATATATATATATATATAGATATATATATATATATATATATATATATATATATATATATATATATATATATATATATATATATATATATCGTACATGAATGGTACATAAATTCTTTAAGATTATTACGATGTTTACTCGAATCGAATGCTGTTTACCGCGATTGTTTAACTATTTTTCATAATTAATGCAATCTAGTGGTACCATTTTCATTAAATTTTTATAAGATCTACATAAACAATAATCTCTTTTTCTATCTGTTCGCTAGAAAAATGTGATTATAGTGAAAAAAGTGGAAAAAATGGAATATTTTTTCAATGAGAAAACTTTTATATGGGCGAAAAATACAACTAAAAATACAATTGAATATGTTAAAAGACAATAGAACCCGACTTCAGTTCTATTTTTGATATTAAATGAAAATATTTGCTTGCTTCTTTCATTTCTTCTGCATGGGAACATGATGAAATTTTTGATTCATTGACTCTAATGGCGTCATAGAATTGAACCGAATTGAATTAAATTAATTGAACTATATATCATATATTTAAAATATCACATGTTAGAAGTTTTAAATTAAATTTTCTTCAGAGTATTGAATCACTTAAATCACTCGGTAAGGATGCGTCGGAATCTACAATTAAATCCATAAAAGCTATCATAGACGAATACTATGCACTATCAGAGGATGATAAACGAGCAATTATTCTAGCGTTCCCTTGTGTCGGCGAAATAATGAAGAGTAAGAATTTCATATATTTTATAACAAGAAATAAATGATTTTTATTTGTAGTTTTACAGGAAAAAAATTGTAAGTGGAAAAAAAACTAGAAAGCTATAAAAGTTGGAAACTTCCTATTAAATAAAAAATCTAAAACTTTTTGGGTTAATACGAATATATGAGACTGTGAAAACAAATTTATATGATAGTGGCAAACTTTGCAATTTCGGTTACTTGGAATTTTTATTTATTTATTTATTTATTTATTTATTTATTTATTTATTTATTTATTTATTCATTTATTTATTGTTAAGCAAGGTATGAGGAAGTTTCTTGTTCAGTCTGGAAAAAAATTCTGTAGTAATTACCGTAATCATAGCTAACATAAGCTAACTTCATTTTCGACTTCATTTTTGCTCCTTTCGCCCCTCTTCCGTCTCTCTTCCTTCACCTCTTCTTTCCTAGTAAAATCCAGATCAATTATGCAGTTATTTATTACTGTAGAAAAAATTCGTCTAGGAGAAGAAACAAAAAATTAGAAACAATATTTAACTAGTAAATTTCAGTAAAGCTTTTTCCGCAATAGTTTTATTCAATATTTCAATAGGAATAGCTTAATAATTCAATGCTTTATATAACCTTGTAATCGATATACTTTTTTAGGTGATTCGTTAAAAACGTGGTTGGATGAAACGGCGAAATTACAACCAAATAATAATTGAATTTTTGATATCTCGTTTCGACGTACACTATTCGAAATTATCGCAATTGAAAATATTTTAAAAGTGTAATGTAAAATCTATTTTATATTATGCAAAAATTTATCAAAATTGTCTATTAAATGAATAAATTTTATGCGTTCACTGTTTGATACCTATTATCTATTAGTTCTTACTTAATAAAATAAAGATGCTGTTGTTGAATTCTGATGGAAAAATTCACAACTTATAAAAAATCTTTTAATGGAAATATATTTTCAATGGTGAATCTTCTATAGTCCATATAAAATTTATCATTTTCTCGTCTCATTGATGAGATATAAAATCAAGTGTGATTCTTTATTAACAGGTTCTATAAAAGACGCTTCAAGGTGTTTCATATTTCTTCAACTAAGGAATACTAACACGTATCATTGAAGTGAACAGTTTTTCATCTTTTCTTGTATTTCTATTTTTTATTTATTTTAAATCAAAGTTAAAACATTTATGCTTATTTCGATTAATCAAATCGAAGCTGTATAACGCTTCATTTCTAAGATCACTGATACTTAAGAAAACACGGAAGATTGTGCACCAAGGAAGCTGGCACGAAAGCGGCGTTGTGCTATTCCACCAGATAAACCTGCATTAATATTTGAAACAGGCGAAAAAAGTATGCCAGAGATGTTGGCATGATATGCGACCTTCCACTCTGTTTATCTGACCAACCGGTTTCATTAATTACGAACAAAAAAATGAAACGTGTAGAAAGAACCGATTGATCTGGGCTCATAGAAATTTCCCACAAAAAAATCCCCTTTTTTCTTGTCCCAACCCACATGAAACATAACCCGAATTGCCACAACTCTTATAGCATGCTGCTCCAACCATTTTAGTGAATGACCGACCGGTTATGCAATTTTTCTCAAAAAATGATAATTTATGTTGCTTTAAATGATATAAAATTCATATTGAAGAAAAGATTAAATGAAACAGCAATGAGTTTGAAATATTGGCAAAGCTTGTTGAAAAAAGCGTTGAGTTAAAGACATAAATTAACTGATATGTCTCAGGCAGAGCAAAGTTGGTTCCAACGTGAGACGTTAAACTATACATCTTTCGATGAGGAATGAAGTTAGACATTAAATACAACACACATCAGTGTGGACGCATTTACAACTCAACACTGGAAAATGTGAGCACCTTTATTATAAAAGTATCATAGGAAGAAATAGGGAGCGTCTCCTTGTTCGATCTCAATGCACCTCAACTAGCTGCTGAAGCTTCATCGAACGACAACGAGAAAAAAAAATTGGATTGGGGGGAGGAAAGATAGAGGGGTAAAGTGGAGGGGAAGAGGGAGGTTTGCGGATTGATGCGGATTGGTCATTGGTCAAGCGGATCATCGGATTGAAATGCTAATGGATTTTCATTTTGTAAAAAATGCTCGAAAAATTTTTAGTATTCAACATTATCATAAGGTGTTTGATTATATTTCAAATGATCTTACATATGAAATTTTAAATAAAATATTGCGTTACAACGACTTTTAAGGATCTTGAAACGATTGTGTGAATACGATAATTTTTCGATCTCGGCGCAACGGCAGCGCATTGATATCCTATATGCGAAGACGTTGCCACACATGCATGCGCAGTAGGGATATGGAGAGGGCGCGAGCGTTCTTGTTGAGTGGGGAATACTTCAGTGATTTAGTAGTAAAAATGTCACAACAAATGTGATGGTGTAAGGTGAGGGAACAAAGCTTGGAAGATAAGCCTAGGCATATTTTAAAGAGTATTGAAAGGTCGAACAGAATCACTCATAAGCTGAGGTCGAAAAGGGAAAATTCCCTATAACATCAAACTTTTATATTACGTGCAATTGGCATGAATTATAGGATCGTTGATATGGAGTATAGTTCAGCTAGGGGCCACATAATATGAATAAAAAGTGAGAAATTCTATATATATATATATATATATATATATATATATATATATATATATATACTATCTAATGGTAATGACATGTTTTATTGTTAAAAACCATTTTCTATGTGAAGTAAGGATACGTACAGTAGTCTTTAACGTTATAACGACAATGAGTTGCTCTAAAATATCTGCAAAAAATACATACCCAATTGATTTCCTTAACGATCAGCACTGCTATAAGGCTTATTTATGCCTTTAACAAGCTTCAGATCAACCATGACTAAATTAATAGGTTGTATTGTCAAATATGCAATTTTTTTTCGACGATCAATCGGTCTGTGAACCCTTCAGAATCAAGGAATTATTTCCACATAATGGCAACCTTTGAAAATAGTTGCCATCACCTTTCATCGCAACTGTTGCTTCTTTATCTGACTTATGATCGACTTAGAAAGAATACGATTTTGCATAATGAAAAGTGTTATCTTTTATTTCAGTTTATAAGTGATTCTAAAGTTTCACAACGAATAAAGTTGATATAAATTCTATGACTAAATAAATATAAGTGGTTAAGTATCAAATTGTATAAAGCTGACATAAGTAGTTAAATAAATAAATAAACAAATAGATAAATAAATAAATAGCATCAGAAACTGATAGAGTTTTCGATGTTCTTTAAAATTTCTTAACTACTGCCCTTAAATTCATGTTTCCTTACAATATATTTGTTAAATTACGACTGGGATTTTATTACTGAAAGTGGTCATGCGGTCGTTCGATGAGAACGCGCGCGGTCTCTCTCCATTCCTCTTCTATGCGTGCGCTTGTGGCGAAGTGCGTTGAACCCGTCATATGTGTGCTATCATGTTCGCCAGTTATATTTGTAGAAGTTATTGAAAAACAGCTTTAGTTAGTTTTTTTTTTTAAATCAATATATGGGCTACCATTGTTTACATTAGTGTACATCTACGTTAGATAACCTTCAGCTGTGTAAAAAAGCCGTAACTGTTATAGGACTGTTACCTCCCACGTCGATGTTTGGAACAGAGAGAACACGCAAAATATTTGAATATTCAAGAGGAAAGACAGGGAATGCGCATCGTTTTCAGATGACTTTTATCGGCTTCAGTGAAGGGGGTGGTATGGTTTTTGGGCGTTTGAACATATTTCGGTAGCTAACTGCATTATTTAGAAGTCAACGATAATAATAAAAATGCATAGGTATGGAAAAGACGAGGGTTAAGGTGATGCTTTTGTTTCCATTTTCACTTTTTGTGTTTTCTTTCTTTATTTTTTGCTTCTTTTACTTTCATCACCTCTTCTTACGTGGCAGATATGCGATAGTTTTTCGAACTTAAGTTGTTATTCACTGGGTTCATCATGCAGTGGATTTCCTTGCAAGAGGAAGAAAACCATGATAGAGATCACATCCTTCACTTCAATCCTAATTCAGTCGCGTATAGTATAGAATGACCTGAATACTTTTGAGGTACGAGCGTTGTCTTTCATACGTGTAGAGAGATGTGGGTAGATCATCCACTGAATGTAATTCCATCGTGGCAATGCGGATTTGTAGCAAGCAAATTGTATGCAAATATATGGATTGTAATTTTGCATAATTGGAATCGAGCTCTTTAAAAAAAAACTTACTTGAAACAATATTCGATTGTGAGTTGTTGTCCTGGCGTTGGACGGTTGTGTCGGTTGTATTTATTAAGTTTTGTTTTGTGCTTTCTTCGGTGTTTTTTGATTTCTATCAACTCATTAGATTAGTTGTGCATTGAGATTTACAACTAAACGTCATGTGTTCTATTGTTACCGTCACATAATTTGAGGTCATGATCAGTGATAAGTAAAGTCTTTTAAGGAAAATTTGATAAGTGATAAGTGATCTGGAATCACATGCTTAAAAGATTCATTTACCCAATTAACATGAATTCTCTCAGTCACGAACAATTTGCATAAACTATGCAAATGAGTTTCTTAACGAGTGTGACTTCGTATTCGTCCATCAACGGTGATGATCTAAGCCGATATGTTAAAATATAGTGCGAGTGAGGGACTCAACTGGATTATTTACTGCTGTATAATTGATTTAGAGTAGCACATGTAGAGTAAATATTTGAGTTAATATGCGCGAAATACTTAAGCTTTGAGTGCATCATTTTCGTACATCTGGATTTTTTAAATTAAACGAGGTGCATTTTTGAAGGTATCAAATATGGCACATGATAGAGATAGTCGCAGTGGAAGTGAAAGAAGAAGTCGTAGTAGAAGCCGAACTCGTAATCGTGATCGTAGTTGGAGCAGAAGCAGTGGACATGAAAGACGTAGCCGAAGTGATCGACATGAGCGTTCACGTAGTCGTAATCGTGAACGTCGTCATAATCGCAGAAGGCAAGCTTTTTTCAAAAGTTTTAAAGTGTTTTCTCTTAGGAGCTGAAACAGAAGGTTAAACAAAATCGCAGGAGCTTAACTTTAAACTCAAAGTTCTTTCCTTCTTTTGCCCATATTTTTCAAATAATATTTCAATAGATTTGCAGCCTTAAAAACTAATGCACTAAGAGAAGTCATTTAACTAGTTGGTTAGGAGTCATTCAACGTTCTTAGATTGACCTTGATAGATATTTCGTAGGTGATGTGGTTTATTGTACTTGCAGTCGTATTTAATACACATTTATTTTATTATCTATTTTCTTTATTAATTAAGTCGATTTATATTTTATGGCTTTAGAAGTAATTAATAAAGGTTGGAAATTTATAGTCTTTTGATGAGAACTCGTAAGTTAATGGCGTGGCATAGCAGTTCTTTTGACGGAAACCTCTCATTTCCCATTGAGAACTATTATAGCCCCTTTTAATTTCCTACTGTTTCAACGACAGCTGAATTGAGCCTTATCTTTGTTCGATGCTTTTTTTTTTTTAAATTTCGAATACGTTTTTTCTGCGATTTCTGGCATCATTTTCTCTTATAGAAAATGCACAAAGCATTTGATAAGCATAGTACTTATATAGGCTCTTCCTTAATAGAAGCTCATTAGTACAGTTTCCTTTTTTGAAGCGAGAATCTCATAACCAGGTATTTAAAGTTATATGCTAGTTTTTTATTGATCGTCGATTAATGAGTGTAACGATTGCAGCAGAAGCCATTCGGGAGATCATGAGAAGGATACGCTGAAATTATGCTGGAAACCAATAAAAGAGAATCCAGGTGATTTCGATGCGTGGACGCGTCTTTTGCAATGCGTTGAACAACTGGTATATTATTTATTTTCCTCTTCATTTTCGCTTAATTCGCTATAAACTTTAAATTTTAACTTATAAAGCTCGCCCAAAAAATAACACAGGTGTATGGATGGGAGGGGGAGGGGGCGGTAGGAGGAGAAATGAAAGAAAGGTATGTAACGTTATTTTATCAATCAGTCGATTATATCAAATCATTATCTCAGCCATTGCATATTTAGTTGTTTTCTCATTAATCACCTGTAATTTTACCATATTTATCAAATTTCTTAATTCAAGGATGAAACGAAAGCGGCACGTGAAGCTTATGACGAGTTCTTGAAACGTTATCCATATTGTTATGGTTATTGGAGAAAATATGCGGAATTGGAACGTCGCCATAAGCATTACGATCGTTCGCTTGAGGTGCGTTGCTCTTTTTTTTGCTTTTAGAAGGAGTGAAATATTTTCATATATGTTTGCTTTTTTCTCTGTTGTGAGTATATGTTTAATTGTAAGGGATATTGATCCGCATTTTTAACAGATATTACCCCCCCCGTCCGCTTCATTCGTTTATCCCTCCCCCTCCCCTCCCTACCTCCTTGAGAAAAATATGATTATTAGGGAGAGGATTGGTTTTAGTGAATTGTTTTGGTGGAGGAAATTTTATGAATAAAAGTTGGTAAGTCAGGACTAATAAATGTAGCTATAGAAGTTGAGCCAAAACATTTTATAAAAATGAGCAACGCTCACAATGTTTTAAATATAAAATACTAAATAGAAAGGCAAGTACTCCGCGGATAGGTGATTATATTATGTAGTCATTACATATCAGAGTTTAATTTGCATTTGTATATTTCCGCCTTTTTTTCCTTAATAAATGTTATTATTTGTAAGAAGTAGAGTTGTTTATTAACACTTGTAGAGGTTTTTTTGTTGATAGAATTGCGGATCCATTGTTTGTATGTAGTCGATACGGGATTATTGCATCATATTTGAGCCAAATAGTCTATCTTAAATTCTATGGATCGAGTATGACGTTGACATTTTCTTATTCGGCGCTATTTCTATGTTATTCTCTCATTTATTTACTCATTTTTCTAGTCTGTCATAGAGCCAGGCTTATGTGGAAGCAAAGAAAATGTTGATAAAAATGTTTTAATGAAAATAGATCATAGGCATTAGCAGTTAAGAAAATCTAGTCCAATTCCACAATCAGACTAATGTATGGTATAAGGAAGGAGTAGGTATATTTACACTATTTTTCGTAAGTTTGTGAAAAGAATTTCAATATTTCATTGCTTGTTCTTTGAGTAATTAGTCCTTCTTGCTTTCCTTTGCTATTTCTTGGATATGCAGGAAGAACCTTGGTGACCGCAGGCTAAGATGGATGGATCCTAAGTTTCATTAGAAGCAAAGTTTGTTGGGCTCAAAAAAGCCTTATTGCAATAGTTTTGCACATCTATCACTTTGAGTGATCGAATATGGTCACTTTGTTGAGGTCTACGAACGTGGTGTTCGGGCGATAGAACTCAGTGTGGATCTTTGGCTGCATTATCTTTCGTTTGTGAGGGAAGTGGCACAAAATCAAGAAGGCGCTACAAATAAGACGAGAATGTAAGTTTGCATTACTTAATTTCCTGCTTATATTACGTTTATGAATTTCGAATATTTTAATATTTATTTTAACAAAAGCTAGCCGATTCAGCGGTTATAGTTTGTGAGTTAAAACAGATTTTTAGATGCAATGACATTAGATGTTGGCTACAGTTGGCCGATGATTAAAGCTCGTTTCGACGTGGGGTAGACGGACCGTTGTCGTATTTTTCTTTTTTTACTGCGGTTAGCACTAATGGTTGTGTCCAAACAAAATATGCTTTCTTTTCTCATATTTAATCTCCATTTGGAATTTTAATGCTTGACTAAAGTTGCTGTTGTGTCAAGCTCACTTTTGCAGATGCCTGTTTAAAAATTACATGACCACAATTTTGCCTCCATCTTATATTGTTTTAAACGTGCTCACCTGTAATTTACCTGCAGTCAGTGTCTTCCGTTTCGAAATGTTTTAGGATCATCGAATAGTACTGGTATGTTCATAATTGTTATCAAATTACTCAGTAAATTATGTTGCAGAATATACGATCGTGCTATTGAGGCATGTGGAATGGAGTTTCGTTCGGATAAACTCTGGGAAGAATATATTGCATGGGAATTGAACAATGGAGAGACACTTCATGTTGGCGCTCTTTATGACCGATTGCTATCTACTCCAACTCTACTTTACAGCAATCATTTCGACAAGTTGGCCTTGTTAAAGTTTTTTTTTTGGTGATGAATGCTGTTTATTCCTAAATGGAGACTTTGGAATTATTCATTTTATATAACAGCCTAGACACATCTTTTTCGATGTTTAGTGTTTGAATATCTTATTTTAATACGTCTTGAAGATTCTCATTATTTAAAGATAAAATATGCTCAGACTTTCATCTACAATTCATCTAGCTGTTGTTTTCGTTTTAGTGATATATAAAGTGATTTGTTTCAAAATCACTAAAGCCTCTTCATTTGAAATGGGAGTATATAATCATTATAGGGATTGTCCGAATTTTTGCAAAATATAGTTTCTTCATGGTGTTTTTCTTACTAAAAAAGTTCGAGTGATACCGGGATCCTTGGATTACCCATTAATGAAATGCTTGGCTGTTGTGGGAGGGAATTAGGTCTAGTCTTTTCAAGGATCCGTGCTCGAAGAGGAGGACGAGAGGGGGATGATTGATGACGTTGTGGTACCAATCCACATGCATGGAGCTCTCTTAATGAGAGTTTTTCCGGTCTCCAACATTCCATCTTTTTTCAGATATCAGACGTTTGTGAACAGTTACGAACCCGATCGGGTGATTGCTGAAGATGAATACAATGAAATTTTTGCAAAGGTTTCTTTCAATTTTTTTATTTTCTCTTTCATGTAATATGAGTTAAGATTGGCAAAAGCATTAGAATGTTTAATATTTTTGTGCTATAAAGTTGCGCTTTTGTGGGATACCCCTTTATTCTCTTTCTTTCCCTTATTTTCCGTTTTACTTTCTCGTTCAGTAATCGGTCTTATTTTACTGCTTTCTCTGCTCGATTCGTTGAAATTCTTTTACTCAACCGCCCAGGAGTCTATCTTAAGCTTTCACCCATTCAAATAAAGACTCCATATTTGTTTGCTTCACTTTCTGCGAGATTGAATCGTATTTAATATAAACGAGTATTGACATAAGGAGAATAAAATATTTGCACCTCGTTCGGTTTCTGCGCCTATGGTCTATGCCTGTTGCACAGATTTATTCAGTTATCGCTTTGAGACATTTTTGAATGACACACAAAAAATTGAGTGAAATGAGTCCATTGTTATTCATAACTGTAGGAAAAATCATTCTTTAGTCAGTGAAAAGTTTTGAAAAGTGGGAGGAGGACATTTTCACCTATCTCTGCTATATTCCACACTGATATCACTGAGACAAGCAATTATTGCTAAGTCGAAGTCTTTTGAACGTCATTTTCTTATTTGTTATCTGTCAGGATATTGTAAATATTTTAATTTATCTTTGTGTTTTGTTAATTGAAGTATGAAATAGAAATTTGAAACGAATATCGTCTTCTAACAGGTCGAAGCTGAGCTGAAGAAAACAATGGATGGTGACCTTTATTTGGAAGAAGAATTTATCGACGATACACCACCGGACTTCATTCCAGAAAATGGTGAAGAGCCTCCACGTAAATTGATTAAGCGACGCAAGGTTCGTAATTGCTTTTTTTCTGATGTGCACTTGCACAAATTATGCATGATTGTATGCTCCAAAATTATTTTTGCATGCAAATTTTTGCATTAATTTCCGAAAGTATGCAAACGATCGCTAATTCGTCGGCCTATCGCAAAATTTATTGGCCTTTATATTGGAAAGACCGAAGGATGCAGCAAACCGTAAAAATCTATATCGCGAATTAGAGGGTTCCTCTTGATCTCTACTCTTTCTTCTTCTCTGCCGCCATTTTATTTTTCCCGAATGCGTACCTGAAATATTACAGTAGAATCCATTTACTATAAGAAGATGCTCTCTGCTGGTAGACATTCCTTGAAATGTTTTAAGAAGACCAAAACCTCTCTTAACATCCCGGGAGGTCCGTTGTATGTAAATTGTGGGTCTTCATATTTTTTTCAAAGATTTTATGGAATGAAATTCAATAAATCTTAGACATAGTGGAAGTCTCGAGATCAATTGCTGCTAGAGACTTTTGAGGGAAGCTGCTTATGTGGTATTTTTTATTCATTCCTTTCCCATTCCATCATTACCTCCATTATGTTTTGTTTTTAATTTTTTACGTTTTATACAACTCGATTTTGATTGATGTACTGCGAGGAAGTGATTTTCGGCCTTGTGAGAGCAGGAAAGACGAATCCATTTGGAGATCCTTTCCCGCAAAGAATGGGTTGCTGCGGATATCACAGACCATGTTTGATAATGGCTCTCATATAAGCGGATATAAGGATGTTTATTTTATTTTTAGCATTGCGAAGAAGCTTTACGTGCAATGAGGCAAGAGATATTGGAACGCCGCCGCAAAAAACATCTGTTGAATGAGCAGGAAGTGAGTCGTCGTTGGACTTTTGAAGAAAATGTAAGTTTATTTCGATTCAAACATCTTTTTTTTTTGCTTGCTCATTATTGGTAGCACAGGAAGCTTTGTGAAATGGTTGTTTCCTTCATTGGAAAATTTATGAGTATGGTTCGAGTATGCAGAGGCTTTCCATATTTATTTTTTAATCTCCTTTCACTCATTTAAACTGATATAATAGAAAATCGATGCTGCGTGGTAAATGGGTGCATATCTCAGTTTTCTAAATTGCGTTAAGCTTACTCACATCAAGGTACTCTTAATAGATTGTGATGTGCATGGGAATTGGTATGGAATTAAAAAAAACTTTATAGAACTTCTTATAACTTTCTTATAGGTTTTGGAAGAGGAAATCGGATAGAAACGCACTTAGGTTTGAATTTCTTAATGAATAGGAGGGGAGGGAAGGGAGAAAAAGTTTTTAGAGTTAGCATTTAAAGGGATGCGAATTTCAGATCAAACGACCATATTTCCATGTGAAGCCACTGGAACGTGCTCAACTACGCAATTGGCGTGCATATTTAGATTACGAGATCGAACGCGGCGATCTGAATCGCACTGTTATCCTCTTTGAGCGATGCCTCATTGCGTGTGCTATGTACGAAGAAATGTGGATTAAGGCATGTTTTATGTATCATTGAAATTATTTCTAATAAATATTGTGTGTTTTAAGCGGTTCTTTATTTATCCTTGATACTAATATTGATTTAATGGTGTTGTTTAAGGGGTGGAACTCCTGCTGATTGTTTGATTATTTTCTATGCCCTTGAGTCCGGTCTGGAAGGAAAATCGCGGTTATGCAAATTGCAGTTTATATGCAAAAGTTGTTAATCATGGCATATAAATTGCAGTTTGTATGCAAAAATCATAAATTTTCCGGTGATTCTTCACGACACCCATTATGAAGCTCGTATTTTGAAATTCGAATTTTTTTCATTTATTGAAACATGAATAAGAAGTAGGTTAAGTAGCATCATTGCCAACAAATATTAATTGAAATGAGTCAAAAATTTTAAAGATTCACTCAACAGAGAGAGGTAAATCGTGAACTTATAAACATTTATGTGAATTAATTTGAATGAAATATTTTTGAGCAGGTTGAATTGCTTTATTTCATCACCTTCAGAAATCTCAAAATTAATCCGCTTTGCCTCTTGCATTTGTGGACCTTTTTGGAGACAATTTTGTATTCTGCACATACAGTCCCCCCCCCCACCCCATGTCCCTCTTTCTTTTCGTTTAAGGTACAAAATTTTATTCACAATTTGTTTGTCGTATCAAATACGGGGGTGGCAAAGTTTAGTGCGCATTCGTGGATTTAATCAAGTTATATTCTAGTAGAGTGGATATTCTAATTTTTTAAAATCTCAGCCGATTGATTGCAAGCAGTAACATCCGCCATCTCGCTTGCTTCTTTAAGTAAATTTTTAATGAGTTTGTGCAGTGAATAGGATAATTGCAGTATGCACGTTATATGAACGATATTGGTGAAGTGGAACGTGCCCGTGATATCTATAGACGAGCATCAGGGACGCATCTACCTCGCAAGCTGAACATCCATCTAGCGTATAGCGCATTTGAAGAGGAGCACGGTAATCGAATTGTTGTTGTGATCAGTGTGATCGATGCGGTGATCTCTTCTCTATTATACTTACTTGGAGTGAATTTGTATAGACGCGTAAGTATGCTCTCACATCGTCAACTCAACAAGCGCCAACTCATGGCTACTATTTTGTGGCCATTCAATAGAACGATTACTGATTGAATCAGCTATCTACTTTAAAAAAAAGGATTTCAGGACAATCGGATTGGTACAGTTAAGTGGATTGGAAAAGAGGGGAAGTGGTTGTAAAAGAGGCGGGTAATAACCCAATTAGAATTAACACTTGATTGTGGACGTAGAAGATTTTGACTTCGAAGATTTTTTCAAATTTCTCTAGGTAAAATGTCGGATTAATCCGTTCTTGTTTGTACCGGATCTTGGAAACATGGATGGTTGCAATGATCAGTATCGGTATAATACGAAACTAGTATCAGTCACATGAGGGCCGTGATATATGCATACCGAGTCACTTCAATATAAACGTGGTCATTATGTCACAACCACGGAAAAAACGTGAAGGAGCCAAGTTTTTTTTCCTCTCAGTGATTTCTGAAGCAAACAAGCTGAATTATAACTAAACAATTCCACGTGAATTTCTTTAATACTTTGCACTGAGCTATTGGGCGAAAAGAATTTAAAACATTAGAGAATTGAGGCGAATTAACTTTTGGTGATTATGATGAGGATCGAATACAAGATTTCCTTTGAAAAAAAAAAAAGAATACAAGATTTGAGAATTGAGGCGGATTAACTGAAAATTTTAAAAGTATCGTATTTTCATCGAAATTTCCTGCGATTATATTTAGGTATTTGCACACAATGAGCGCAGCTGCGTTTTTCTTAAAATATTGAAGAGTGCTGTTCTCTAAGCATTGCGATTCATTTGGACAAGAAAACAATCATCTACCTTAGCCAGAGGAACGCTTCAGTTCCATAAATTTCTGGATATTGGAAGCATCTTCCCCTGCGCTTATTTGTTAGCCAATTTTCCGCAATGTCTGCATTGAAAATATCTTCTGAAAGAGCAAAATCCATCTTTTCTTTAATACATATCCGGATTGATTACAACAAAACTTGGAAGAACATTTGAGAAAGTCTTATGCGGAATATGATGTCATCGCATAGTGTTTTGCTAGGTGGTAGAATGTCGTTCCACTTCGATTCTCGTTGTGGTAAAATGTGATCGGATCTTCTTTATCTTTAAATTCTTTGAAATACAGCACTAATTGTTGCTGTTGAAATTCTAAGCGCAGTTTATTGCTGACATTCGTTGAAAGATAATCTAGATGATTTCATGCTGAAAAATGCTTGCTGCTAATATCCTGGAAAGAAGGTTGCGTTGATGTTTGAGAATATCAGCTGATTTTTGATTAGCTTACCACGAAGCTAATAATGTTTGCATTCGTTTAAGTAGGTATAAGATTTAGTGTTTATTTTTTTGTTTTTTTTATTTGTTTCAATGAACAGAGCATTCATTACGAATACATATCTCTTCATATCGCTTCCACCTGCTCTGACCCAATCAATGCCTTTCTGGTCTTCTTGGCTCCTGTGGTCTTTAGGTCGGCCTCTTCTTCTTGCAGGACGGTCGCATTAAGGCTAAGGCTTAGGCTCGTCTCCTGCCCGTCGGATGCTGACGAACGATTCATCGTCGTTCCTCCTATGACTGTCGGAACTTGTTCCGCCGCTCTTGTCCCGATGAGGGTTTTGGGAGTGGTGGCTCGGCTGAGCGGAGCCAATAATTCTGGCCGGAGCTTTACAACCAACCGCGCAGTAGATAAGGCAAAACGATGGATGAGATTTAGTGATGGACGTTGAATTTTTTTTTAATTTCAAAATAGTTGCAATTTTTGTGATAGAGAAATCAAACGTTGTTTTAAGCATTGGGATCAGGGATCAACTCTTCCTCTCCTCTCCCCGCTTCCTGCACGAACATTTTTGCATGAACTATTCGATGAGATTGCTTATTTTGGGGTCCACATACAATCGAAAATTCGTGCAAGCATTATATCATATTGGGATATCCATTTAAAAACAACATCCACTCATATTGCTTCAACTGCCGAATCCTACCCAAAAAAAAAATCCACAGAGAGTCTTTTAAATAAAACCTTGGCGTTGGCGCATAGGGAAAAGACGAAGTTGTTGATAATTCTTTGCATGCTTCCATAAGCCTTATTGATAGCAAGTAGACGTTATTTAGTAACTTCATTTTCAGTTTATTCTCTTATCATAGTAGTAGCACTATGACTGATTTTTCTTTGATGAAAGCGCTATCCATAGATTAGACGAATGAAACAATAAGAATCGAAGGAAATTTCAGCATTATGTCTTTTTTTAACTCACCACTCCTATGAATATCCTCTATATATCGCCCGATTTAAATCACCTGTACAGTGTTCATTCCCGAATAAATTGTACACAGGTAGATGTCAAAAACAAAAAATCGGAAATTTCTTTCTCTTCCTATATATTAGTGATTATGTAGTTGTTGAATAAGTTTATGGAAATATTCACTAGCGCGATTATATTAATATCTAATATTGTTGAGGATCTCTTATCTCTCCTTTCATTTAATTCTTATTCAATGAAGGAAGAGTTCATTTAATCGAATAGTTCTATGAGTTGAATAGGCATTTAGGAAATATTTATTTCTTTCGTATTTTCTTTATCTCTCAGCTATTTCTCTCATTTCTTCTCGTCGCATCCCTCTATATTTCATTTGAAAAAAAAAATTTTTTTTTTTGATGGCAATGAGATTGTTTTATTCCACTAATGAATTTAAAACTTATTTATTGAGGTTTTAAAAATAATATCATTTTGTTTCAAATCGCTTAATTGAGTTTTTAATTTTTATATCATCTATCGACGTTCATTTTTATTTAAATAAGCGGTCGAAATTTTCATTTAGACGAAACAATTATGGAGATTTGTGTCGACATAAATGATGGTCAGATGTTATAACAAAATTTGGATATGCATCTTTTTTTAAGAAAATTTCCGCCTGTATATTTGAACGAAAATAGAAAAAAAAATCTTCAAAAATTTCTCTACAATTTTATTTATCCGCAAATCTTTTTCCGCTTTTTGAAGAAAATGTTTAAGTGGGAAATATAATAAGAATAGAAAATAGGTTTTGATGGGGACGAGAAAAATTGATAGTAAATGTTTTATGGCTACAGCGCTGTAAGAAACAATGAAAACGGAAATTTTAACTTCATCCTCTGAACATTCTACAAGAAAATTCCGGAAAATATAAGTAAACGCTTGGAGAAGAAGAAAAATGATTTTCAGATGCGACGATAATCTGATTCAAAAAAACGAAAGAATAGACATGCCCCTCCCTTCCTCCCCCCCCCCACCCAAGAAGGGGATGAGATTGCATTTGTGGAAAATGGGGATTTACGATATTCGTCGCTTGTTTAATTTACCTGATCGAGGCAAATTGTTCATAGATGACTGTATGTATTATAACAGCAAATTCTTTAATTACGGGATTCACGTCTATCCTTATTACAAAAGAAACACCACCTTAGTTATATGTTTTAAGTTCGTTCTGGTTCAAATGATTCTTATTAAGCTTAAGAACCTTGAGATTTAGCCTAAATTTTCTGGAAAATTTTTTCTTGCCTTTGTAACGTTGAGAAAATTATAAATGCAACCGTTCCCTTATATTTTAAAGATATTCAATAGGACAAGGAGGATAGTTTTGGCATTATGAAAATGGTTTTCTACAACATGTTGGAGCCACGAATTACCACTGCACTTTTTTTTTGCATTCTGCATAATTCAGAGATTCTCGAAAACCCATTAAAGGTTTCTGAATGTCTTTAAGATTCAAAATGTTTGAAAATATGACTTCTTAAAGTTTACGGGTTCTATAATATTTGCGGCTTAGTGGGGAAAGAAGTAGGGGGGGGGGTTGGGAGATTGGAGGCTGTTATCATTTAAAAGTGTTTGCGGATGCTAGAATAGCATTCATCCAGCTGAACGCTGATGCTCTAAGTCTACCTAAGTCAAGTCACCAACTGAGAGTTGCAACATGTAGTTGTAAAGGTCGAATTGGTTGAATCCGTTTCGATGTAGGGGGAGAGAGAGAGAGAGAGAGAGAGAGAGAGAGAAATTCTTGTGCCATTCCTAGAATTCATTGCGGTGAATCGCATCGAATTTGAAATATATCAAAGTAGATCAATTAGGTGATTGTCTCTAACGATTATGCAAATGAGTTAGTGTTGAATACTATGCAAATTTGTCGAATAAAAAGCGCAATGAAATTCTCTTCAGTTATTATATTCGGTAAATTTTCACTACCGAAGTTGTAATATACCTGAAATTTAACTGTTAATATAATTGAAGTTTAATGAGTCAGTTTGAGTAAATTTAAGTGAATAGAATTCTGAAAGAATTTTAATGTAGTTTAATTTTATGCATATTTGTGTAATTCTTTATTGCCGTATGATTTTGTCCGCAGGTATTTTCACAGTCATTTCAATATTATTTAATGAACAACGGAGATGACTGTTGCAAATATTTGTTGTGACAGCCATCTGGTTTATCCCTTTATTTATTTATATAATGAAAATTGAAATTTGCGGCAGTGAGATAAGAAAGCTCTAAATGATGTTAAGAGAAACCCTTACTCGGATAGAAACCATGATGTAAAAATGACGAATATATCAATAATAGAATAAATATGAATTATTGGATATTATGGATGAAAATTATGAAATATAAAGTGAATTTTTTTGGAGAAAAATTGAATCAGAATAGATTCATGTGCTTTTACCTTAAATAGTCGTCTATTGCGTCTCTTCTTATGCTCACTTGATTTCTTCTTTTGTTTCAAAAAAAAAAAAAAAAATGTTCTTTCTCTTCTTTTCTTTTCTTTTCTTAACTTCGTTTTCTCGGAGAAACATATTCATCTGCATCTATACTGACATTGTTTGGATAAAGGACTTGACGTCAGTATTATTTCAGTAAAACACTTTTTAACGTTTTTGATATATGGATCATATTTTCTTTATAAAACACACTTTCATAAATAGATTAGTTGAGTTCGTGAAAAGGAAAAGGGGAGAACGAAGGATTAGTCTCGAAGATTAGTGGAAATGAAAGTACTATTATTTATAATAGCATCTATTTTATCGATTTGTATAGAAATAAATTTTTTGGATGAAATATGCATAATATATTTTTTTTTAGGATGAATGAGTCTCATTGCTGTATAAGTTGATTAAGTTCGGTTTGTACTTTTGAATTAGATGCGTTAATGAAAAGAAAGAAACCAATTCGAACCATTACCCTTAAAATTATCGCTTGCTGGGGAAATTTCGCGAAATTATGACCATTCTATATTCAAAACGCCAAATTTGAACATGTTGGATAGGGTGAAATAATAAAAGTTTCATTGAAAATGCATAATTTCAAGATTCATTGATTATCAACAATCACAAATTTGCTCTCATATAAAGCATTAATGGGAAAGGGTTGAGTTTTTTTTTTCTGAAAACTTGATATCTTTTCATTGGTCTTTATGTGCTAAATGATTCCGATGAGTTGTTGCCTCATCGAGTTAACTGTGCGAAGAAGATTGTGATTACTGCTATTCTTTTTTTTTCTTGTACTACATATTTTTGATATGAACCTGTTATTGGGATATATGAATGAATTATGCGGATAGACAATGGTGATAAAAGTAGGAAGTTCTACGTATTAAAAATGGTGCAACATTTGAAGGACTATAATATGATCAGTTCTGAAACGAATATGCTAAGCCGAAAGTTTACACGATAGCCGTCGTTTACCGGTTCCACTGTTGCTTACCTTGTTTCTCTCTTCATTCATTTCGTATTCTGCTGCTTTTTCAAAATTCTTGTGTTCGGGCTTAGATAAGCCCAAAAACTGAGCTGGGATCGGATTTAACCGATTACTAGATGAGCATAAGTTAAACCTGGCCTTGGAGCTGATCCTAAATATGTCGAAGTTGGTCGTCCGATTGTGATCGAGTTTGGCTCATTTGCATATTGTTATGAATTAAATCCTCTCTCGACTGCAATCGACGCCAAGCAGGAATTAAATACAATTTAAACTTTTAAACTCGTGATTTTAAAGAGATGCTTCCATAGTGAATAATTGTTTAGCAAGTCTTTCTAACTACTTTTCTTTGCTTCATTTATAGAAATGAAAAACGAATCTCAATTCAGAGAATGAGTGGAAAATAATTGAAAAGTTAATATTGAAAATTTTTTGTTATTTGTCGAATATTTCTTAATTCTTTTTTTGTCAATTTTCCATAGATGAGAAAACATTGCCATCGGCTATTTTAACTTTTAAAAGAGCGAATATTAGGAAAACATTTAGTGATTATTAAGGGATTTTTTTTTTTTTTTTTTGAAGAATAACCAAATGAATCTGCCCATAATTTTGCAAAAAAAAAAAAAAATCCAGAAAATTTGAAAATTTTCCCTCGTCTTTGGAAAACAGCATGGTCGTTATAGGTAAAGTTTTTTCCATTTTTAAAATCTTTTCCAAAAAATAAGGAAAAAAGTTTGAATTTTTTGAATATTTCAGAAATACGTAAAAGTTAGATTTAATGCTCAATTAATGTTGCAGGAGATTTCGAAACGGCGAACGCAATTCTCGCCGAATTCAATCATAAACATCCAGGTTATGCAATTATACCGTTACGTCGTATTGGTATCGAACGACGCATGTTAACATTGAATACTCCTCATGGGTTAGCGTCTTTTGATTTTCTTTCATAAAACAATTAAGAAGATTATAAAAGTTTTGTCGGTGTCTGTCGGTTGATGTCGGTTGATAAAACTCTTCGCTTTCTTGAGAAAATGTTGATCTATTCATTTAAAGTTTTCAGAAAAAGTGGCAAAGAAAGCTATAACTGAAAAACCAATAAGAATACCATATTTTTTCCATTTTTTAAAGTCCCGATCCGATGCTTGTTGCAGAAATATTGCTACGGTATTTGGATATTGTAAACTACAATGAAAGCTGAATAAACAAACGTTGTATGAAATTTGTGTTTTGAAACATATGACTTATATTATCAAATAAAGAGCAATATTTTTTTGCTTTTGTCTTGAATAAAGCTTGAGCTTTTTTAAATAATGAAATGGAATTTTAGCTTTGCAATAATCTTTGAAAAATCTTCGAAATGGACATTAAATTTTTGAATAATTTTTCATATTTCAAAATTTTTTCATTATTTTTAGATAAATTTTTATAGGAATTTTATCTATTTTTTTTTTATTTTTATTATAGATCGACACCTGACTACTCGTCAGTGATCTCTCATTTCGAACTATTAATTCAAGATCCACAAACACCTAGAAGGCTGGCTACTTTCTATGCACTCAAGCTAGCACGTTTTCATGCAAAAACGAGAAATGATCATAAATTGGCCGAGAAAATCCTTCTCGATGCTCTCACCCGCGATAAGGTGATAATTTCTTTTTAATGATATGCTTTTTATTTAATCTTTTATTGAATTCAGTTTCTTAAATATACCTGAAGGCTTGAAAGCGCCAATTATATTAGATTAATGCGGGTGAAATATACTGAAAATTAGTCGTAAACGTAAATAATGTTTGTAGTTGGGTAGTGAGCTGTTTGTTTGGGGTCGAAAGTTTATGAATTTAGACTTTTTATTAAATAACCTGATGAGGGTTTCATTTTATGTAAGGATAGTTGGTTTGTCGCGTAAAGTTATTAGCATGCGATGCGCTAGATGAATCGACTAATGGGTACCCCTTATGTAGGGAGGTATATTTTTTGAACAGTTGGAAAAATTATGTCATATGGCATTAGCACTATTATTGTGTGTCATTTGGTTAATGCTTAGAAGGACACTTTGATCGCTTCATATACGGGTTTCGCGATCCGATAATTTCTGCTTGCGAAGGAGATAATTGAGTTGCTTGACCTTTTGACATTAACCTAGGGAGGTGGAGAACCACGAGGCAAATTACTGAGACGTGGAACATGTAGTGGAATTATTCGACAGCATAAATGTTGAGTATGACAGTGGGGCATATGGCATTGGGGAGAAGATCTATAAAAGTTACGGTTGCGAGATATCAGTGAACTTGATTCCACTTGGTCAATTCTTGCTTATGTGTAATTTATTTTAATAGTGCTGTTTAATGAAATAAGAAATTTCAAAGTGGATAATATTATTCATTGTTTAGGATAGTGAACAGTTATATTTGGCGCTTATTGATTTAGCCTATTCGGCACCAGTTTTCGATGAAAATGCCGTATTGGATGCACTTGATTCGGCACTTAATTGTGAATATCTTTCAAACGAGGAAAAATTGAGATTCTCACAGCGAAAACTCGATTTTCTCGAAGATCTTGGTACCGATATACACAAGTATGTTAAATATGTTTAAAAAAAAATTAAAATTTACATGAAAAATTAAAATTTTTCATAAAAAATCAAAAAAAAATTACATAGAATTATAGCTGAGTAGATGGAATTTTAATGAAAATATTTGAAAAATTGAATTGAATTCAGCACAATGGCTTTACCCATCTGGCAATTATTTAGCAGTTTAGAATTTTATTGGTCAACGCTAGATATTAATACAGTAAAATTATATAAAAAATAGTCAACTTCCTCTTTCCTCTGAGGTTATAGTCTAGAACTTATTTGGTCTATTGATAATATATATTATTGGTGTTTAATTCATCGTTTAGCTGACTAGGTGGGATATAATAAATCCACACATATTTTGTTAGCACTATTCGTATTGAATCGTAACGTCATGCTCAAAGAATTTGGTCTGTCCAAATTGGAGTGTACTTTTTTTGCACTTTAAGGGCGCCCTTGAATTTATTTGCGTAATTGCTTGGTGGGTAAAGCCGTTGTGCTGAATCTAATAGGTAAATTATTACTCTCTAACCTTTATCTTTGTTGTTCTACTGTCTATCATGGTGATTGTTTCTCCCTGAGTTATTGAGTTTTCACATCGTTATTGTAATATTCAGTTTTTAAAGATATTTTTTCCCAAATTTTATAAAATTTTTATGCTCGGATCCGAATCTTTCCTTGAAATTATTTAAACCCATAAATGCACCATTAAAACAGTTGAAATATCAACTGTCATATATGAAAAAAAGCAGAAAAACTTATGGTTATATCATTTTTCGTTAAAAAAATGAAACAGAATTCAGATTTTATGATTATTGTTTTTTAAACATTTTATATATTTTTATTCATTTCCGAATCTATTCAAATGGTTTTTTTAGCAGAAAATAAAAGATTTAATGTTTTCTTCAAGACTATAGCGGTGATAATGGCACTTTTTGAGATACAGAAAATAAGTTAAGTATTAACAAAAATTAGATTTTTTTTTTGAATATTGAATACCCTTATTGATTCGAATAATAATATTTGGCTTTTTCCACAAAAATGAAGGCATAATTTGAATATATTTGAATATATTGTTGAAAAACAAATTGTGTTAAGCATAATTTTGTTTGTAAATCGCGAAATGCTTTAAATATTATAAAGCGATTATTAAATTGTATTAATAGAGCTGATATCAAATATGCTGGAATTTACAAATAATATTTTCTGTATTTATTTTTTTAAATCTCTTTTTAATAATGCTGATGAAATGATTTGTTATGATTTTTTTAGAATGATATCATTGCAGGTTGCAGAAACATCTCGAATATCATACGCAACTTCAGAAAACAATCGAAGGTATTGCCACATCATCGAAAAGAAAATCGGATCATGAAAGCAGAGGGTGGGTGTAGCTTTTTATTATGTTTTTTTCTTTCCCTCCTAGAAAGAATCATAGAAATACTAACTCGTTAAATTTTCAATTTCCTATTATCACATTTTTGAAAGTTCATTCCCACCGAAAAAAATATGTTGAAATGCACCTATTTGAAAAAAAAAATATATATATATATATATATATATATATATATATATATATATATATATATATATATATCGTTATCGTTATCTTTATCGTTGTAAATGTGAGTGCATCAGTATAAATCGTTATTAATGTTAGCGTTATAAGTGGTACCGTTAAATTCAATCAAGCTATATGAAAGTGAATGTTTCTCAATGCAAGAGTTCTTATCACTTCTTATTATGAAAGAATCGACGAGGAAATAATAATTATTTCAACCATTCTGCTATTTCATTTCCTTCTCCACACAATAGACAACATAATTGAGGTGGAGGGTAGGTGAGGTTGGGAAGGCACAAAGGTAGTGTTGAAGAGTTTGTTCCGATGAAACATAATATGTCCACTAAGGGAGTTTACTCTTCGTTTGCACTCTTTGTTCAGCAATGCTAAGGACATATCCTTGTTTGTATGCTCATCGTTTCTTTGTGATTCCGTTTGTCCACATTCGCATTAATTGAAAGCGCACGCAGTTAATGTACTATAATTGTTTACATTTTGTTTTTATTCAGTGAAAATTGTTTTTTTTTATAAAAAATCAAAGGAATTTATTATATGAAAGAATGTAGTTATGTTAAATACACGCTATTAAAAGGGAAGGGAGGATAGATGTGAACTGGTAGAGTAAATAGAAATAATTGAATAGAGAAGGTAAAAGGAAGAAAAAACTTTAATGTTAGAATAGTTCGACTTAGAAGGTTTAATTTTTGTAATAAATTTAGTCGAACGGTCTCAATTCGCTTCCGATTCAGAGAATACAACTTTGGAATATTTTCTTCATAAATATGAAAGCTTCAATGCGAATATTATTGTATACGCTAGCAAAGATAGCTGATATAATTTTTATTTTATGCTTTACTCAACGGCTGCATGAAAATTCAAAAAATCTCTCTTGAATTAAATTTTTCTAGAAAAGAAATTAGAGGGAATAGAAAATTTTTAATAAATTTATAGAATTCAACTATTCACATAGATAGAAAGAATTGCGAAAGAGGAAGAAAGAAACTCACTATAAGCAATTAAGCGAATTAATATTGATTATGAATTAATAGATAGTAATATGGGATTTTCCACATGTATTTTATTGTTTATTCTTGTAGTATTATTTCCACCTAATTTGTTATAAGTTTGAGTAATTAGGCCTGTAGCCAAATGAGAGAAAGATGGCGTATTATTGGAATATTTCCGTTCACTTAAATGCTGGGAAATTTTTGGAAGATTTTTCTTCGAACTCAATGAATTGAGTGGATTAAGTAGAACTGTTTCATGGATTTATTTAACGGATTTATTTCTATGATGCTTTAGTTTACCTTGAGGCAGCTATAGATGCCTTCAAGAATCTTTATAAGATTTGAAGCCGCCTAGAGCAGTTTGTTTGAAGATTATAAGATTGCTGTAAGCCTAGGCTTCGTTCTGGATTGTAGTAATACAATGACATAAGCCAGGACCAGCCTGTTGAAAGTTGCCAACTTAGTTGCTTGTTTAGACAAGTAAAATTCATAAAAATTTCTCTACGAAATAATTTTTTCAGGAGTCATTCCGAGAAAAGATCCCATACGAATACCAACTATGCCGTTCCATACGTTCAACAACAGCAGCAGTATTATGTCGCGGCAACAACTACGGCTGATGGTTCGTTGTGGAGTTTTCTATTTCATTTAATAAGAAGAATGTTTCAAAAGTTTTGTTACATGGCATTATAATTATATAGTTATATGAAAATTATTGTTTCATATTTTTGTTTATTTATTTTAAGAATATATCCGATTCATCAATTACTGCTGAAATTTTTTTTGAAGATTTGGCCATAGGCAGTATGGAAAAATAAGAAAAATTTTTTTCGTCTATTTATTTATCCGTTTATTTATTTATTTGTTCATTTGTTTATTTGTTGATTTATTTGTTTCAACGTACCGAAGTGGGAAAACGTATAAAAAACAGGTAAGCATAAATAATAAAAATGAGCAAAAACGTCTGCAAACTTATAATCCAAACAAGGCACAAGTTTATTTCAGCATATGCGGCAGCAGCTACAGCACAACAAACGGCTGCCGGTATTACGACGACCTACTATTATACAACTCAACCAACTGCCAGTACGATACAATTACAACAAACTTATTAAAATTTTTTTGTGGGAAAAATTTTTTATTGAAATTATTTGGTGAATAAATTTTTTGAAGAAAATCATTTATTAGCCAATTTTATCTTTGAATTAATAAGCTACTCGAACTGTTTTGTTTTTTAGGGAGATTATCCTGTATTTTTTATTCATCTCATATCCGGTTGTACTGAAGTTTTTTAATCCTGCTTTACGGAAGGAGAGGGGTGGTTAGATTTTTTTTTCCTAGAACATTGGATGTTGCTTTTAAGAAAAGGATTATGATTTTTTTCTGCATAGAGGTATGACTTTGAAAAAAATTTTTGATTCTTATTTAATTGCCTAATTCTCCATAGATACGAATTAATTCGATATCCACCATTCATTATATTTTCTCTGCATTTTTTTTTTGTTCTCAATGCGATAATCCAGATTAAATTCAATTATATCATAATGTAATCGCTTATAAATTTTAGCGATATTTATTGTTGAATTGTTTATGTATGCTTAGTGTCGTTTTTTTCGACATGTAAAATTTTTATCGATTTCTGTCTTTCATCTAGCTATTTTTTGTGTTTTATACTCTCTACAAAATTACTTCCAACTTAGTCTAGTATATCCTCGTCTGTTGGATATCCATTTCTCATTGGGATAGACATATTAGGCAGGGATTGATGTCTTATATATATTTTATGCGCTGCTGCGATATTCAGGAGTTTAGGGAATGGGGGAAAGGGGGACGGAGCGTAATTGAAGTATTCAGTGATGTCTTTTGTTCATAGTATGGGAGAGTAATCATTCTCTCTATGTTCATCTACCTATTGCACTTGATAGACATCATCGTGGCAGATGTCCACCGCAAATCTCGATTACATTAAAATAAAAACAAAAGGTTTCATATTTAAATTTTTTGGTGCGTTTTCCGAGTTTAGATCCTCTGGATGAGACATAATTTGGCTATATTTATGCATACTTATGGTACGATTCGATTAATTGCCTGTCTACCTGGAGGGATCATAAAGGAGAAGTAAACATCCATCCACCTATCGTCCAAATACTGGCTTTATTCTTTTATTCAAAAATTCCAATATATTTGCTGCTATATTTTTTAGTCATATTAATGTTGATGATATGAACGATAATTGTTAGTATATTTACGCGTAGATATTTTCATTGTTTATCAATATCGAAAAAGAAACAACAATTAGATATTGGTTGCAAAATTAATTTTAGATATTAGAATTTCCCTATATCGTGATACTTTTAACACCATTTGCGGTGAAATTTTTAAACAATAATAAATAAGTATAGGATTAATAAGATTACATCTACTAAATTCCTTAATGAAAAGAACCATTGGATCTTTTTTCCTCGATTTTTAATTAAAAGATTTTTTATTGAGAAGAAATAGATCTTTTTCTATCTTTCTATTCAAAAGAATTTCTTCTATTCTCAACAAGAATCTTCATCAAATGTTTCTATTATCCGTTCCTTTATCACTGTTTTGTGTGGTATAGATTGCATTTGTACTAGAGAGTATAAAGTGGATAAAATTCTGAACTAAATTTCATGTCTAATGATAGGCTATATGAATGGAAAAAAAATTCGTTCGTGATATCCTTATTTGGATGTGCCAAATTCTCGAAAAGTACACATCAGAAGTGTGTCACGTTGAACTTTTCTATAAATATATCGATGAGGAAAGAAATGAGATTTAAGACGGGTCATTGATTGCAATTTTATCCTCATTAGTAAATTTATTTGAATATTATTGTAATTGTTAAGTAAAATTTATCGCATATAACGATCTTATTTGTTGGTTTTTTTTAATAAAAAATAAATTCGTTTTTTTTTTCGACCTGGATTTTAGAAAACCGAAATGGATAGTACAGTTTGATTTTAAACGACGGGCGTTATTCCTTTCCTTTTTTTTTGCTCTGGATTTGGATTAATTGTAAGAGACAAATGTTTACTTTTATTGAGAGTTTGGCTGAACGAAACATACGAAAGGGTGAACAACTTCGTCATTAAAGCACTCTCCAAACTGATTGTCAAATATTATTTAAATAAAGGTGTAATGTCCTACTCCCCTCTCCCTCCCCTTTCTTTAATTTAATTTAGATATCATTGTGCATGAATCGCTCGGTGATTAGGCTATCGTCGTACATAATATTATTCCTATTTAGTAATATAATATGTGATACGATATATTATATTACTGATATATTATAAAACTATATATATATATATATATATATATATATATATATATATATATATATATATATATATATATATATATATATATATATATATATATATATATAATAAAAGGCTATCATTTTTTGACTGTAGCAATAGCATTTCAACGTGATCTAATCAAAGTAGTTAGTCTTGCATTGCAAAAACATTTTAAAAAACTTCAAAAATTTTCAAAATGCTGCTTGTTCACTTTTACTTAGTCACTTCCTTCTTCATTCCCCTTTTCTTCATAATTGAATCCTTCATAATCGATGCTAATAGCAAATGTTAGGCTAAGCAAAAAAAAATTCTCTATGGAAATATTTTTTTCTGTTAAATTTTAAAATTATTTAAATCTTTTTTTAATCAAATTTATATTATTTAAAGTGTTTTGTATTTATTCATACGAATTTTACAAACAACCTCGGTTGTGTTACTTTCATTGATAATCACAGCAAATTGGTTGGCATGACAATTTGCCGATGGTAGAGTGCGCTATTCGATAATCATTTCCGGGCAATGCATTTGCATTTCATCAATAATTGCAATTCGGTTGATTTGCATATGCAAATAAAGGTTGTTTCGCATGTCCACTCCTCTATTCGACTTTCATAACGAATTTATTGTAGCAATAATAGTTGAATTTATCTCTTTTCATTGATCTCCATTATTACATAAACGTTTTTTTAAAAAATATAAATGCATTTTTTAAATATAAATGAAACCGTTATCAATATAAATCAGTTAACACAATGCAATCCGAAGTGATTCTCAAATCTATTGCTTATTGAAATTCTCAAATTTCATTCAGTGATTTTATTAAAAGAATATTGTTTTAAAAAAAATCTTACCTCCTAAGCAATAATAGCACTAATAGCAATAATTGTACAACTGAATATGATAGTATGGCCTATTCACTAATATATATTATCGTAGTGGTGTTTGATTGAGGACAAAGTTAATTTCGCAGAAGAAATCAATGAATGAGATTTGCTGATGTATTGCTTTTGTTCGTTTTCAATGAAGCACTGCAAAGATCGGAATGATTGTTGTAAGGGTACATTATGAGCATAGAACTAATTGCATAAAAATCCTCCTCAAAGTAGATATTTCATGAAAATGAATGAGGGAAAACAGAACGTTATCTAAATTGTTCGCTATTCGTAAGCAGCATAAAAATCCCTACAAAGTTAAAAGTATATAGCGCGAGCCAATAAAAGTTTCCTTGAAATTTTTATTGGTTTACTTCAAATGTTATTCATATTGCTTCGATAGATCGAGTACTAAACACAGATCAAATTACTGTACGTGTTACCCCGCTGGTTAGCACGATGCAATCAACATCTTCACTCAGATTTATCGATTATCAATCGTCATCGCTTATGTTTCTGGTTTGACTTCTTTCGACTATATGGTTTAATGTGTACTAACTTCTAATCTAGCTTGCAATCAATATCTAACTTTATAGGTAAATTCTGGATGCACCTTAGTTTTCGTGCAGGCTGTTCTATTATACCGTTCTTAATCTTTGATTTTCCTTTATTATTTTGGGCTGTGGTGATGAGATTAGTGTTATCGTGTACAACTTTTATATTTATTACGACTTTTCTTAACTCACTTTTTTCATTTATTTAAATAAGAGTTGCCTTTCCATTCATTTCTACTTTTCTCTACTCTTAGTTATGCTGTCTTTATACGTCAACAGACAAGGGCCGAAACGTGGTCGTCTTTTGTTCTCATAGGTAATCTATTCGCGTCTCACTTGCATTAACTTCTATCTAGCATCCTAATAGTCGTCTACACATTTAACAACACGTTTACTAGCTTATTCGATATTCTATTTTATTTAAACAAACATTATTTAAAATAATTCAAGGTACACTATTGCATTTGTTTTTCTAGTGGACTAACTTTCAGAATTGCTAAAAGTCTACTTATATATTTATTATTTTATAATACTGCAGTGTTTAATAAAGCCTATCTATACATTCGTTTCACCTTCATAAAACTTTTAAGCATATTGCAGAAGATCTGCTTGCAAATTTGTTTTTCATCTATAAGACCATAAATTTTAATTGAAGTCCACATATACATTTCAAAGATAAACATTTCTTCAATATTCACTTTTCCACTATAAATAATCAGATTATTGATTGATGTTTTGATAAGCGTTTGATATCAATATCGTTAGTGTCTCTAAAAATTGCTCAATCGGCTACACCGCATAGAATTCAATCGAACTGAAAGATTCAACGGAATTTTTTAACGTAATTCCTGACCACTTCGCTTCATTGTGGTAAATTTTTCCGGAATGCTCTTTCCGGAATGTTCTTTTGTTTGAAATCATTTTTTTTTTGCATCGTTTATATTTTCTTTAGCTTTTGTTTTTTAAATGCTTTCATTTGTTAATGTTGTGTTATCTATTTTCGTTATTCGGCTAATGGGCATTATATTCAACGTAACTTTTCATTGCTTCATTTTCTTCTTATTTTATTTTATTTCTATTTCCTTACTTCATTTTGTTTTAATTTATTTCACTTGTGCGTTTTAAAATTTTATTTCATCTCACTTCGTTCCACTTGATTTTATTATGATAATTCTATTATCTAATTTTATTTCATTTCTTTCTTTTTATTTCCCTTTTATGCTCTCATTTGCTGTTTATTCATTGACTAAAGATTTTTATCTCACATTAGCATTTTAAGCAATGAATCTCTCTGTATATCTACGAATGTTGTATAATATCTACGAATGGTATGTGTTGTATAAAGATTGCAGCGAACGAACAACGGTCAATAGGTTACAACCCTCATTAGCATATGTGTGACTAGTACCTAGGCATCTTACCGCATTCGAACAGCTGTATTGCTCTCTGTATGTTCATAATGAAGGTGTGCTGGTTGCTGCGTTACCTGTTCGCCGGTAGCTGGAATGCTTTATTGGGTTGTCTGCATCGTTCATATGTTTCAACGAGGTGAAGAGAGGGAATGAGTGAGGAAATGGAAAATTGAGGGATGCGATGCCCTAAGCATAGATTGGGACTGCTCTCCCAGAAAGAGCTGGTCACGAGCATGCACGAATGCACCATCTTGGCCATTGCATTTGTTTGTCATGCTGTCTGTTGGGGCATTCTTCATTCGCGCACCTGTCCCTGTGTGCTAATCAACGTTACCGTCCTTGCATCCAACCCTTTCAATGCACACTTTTTGTCGTCAGATTTTCGCCACACATCGCAATGTTTGTGTGCATCCGTTTCTTCTTGTTGTCTTCACTCAATGTTCACACCTTAGCATTGTTGTTACTTTTACATTGTTGACGCTTATATGCAAAATATTTTCACTTGAGCATCGTTATGCAAATTTTAGTGCAAAAATATGAGTTAATAGGCGTACATATATTGCAGATGAGTGTATCTATCTACATGTTCAACACCTGTCTTGCGAACTGCGAGAATTTACCAAATATAATTCTCATTTTAAATGTTCATCTTAAGGAAAATTCATAATGCTTGTTTCATTTCCCATATTAATTTCTTAATGAATTCTGAAAAAAAAAATTATTTTTTATACGCTCACTTTAATTCGCATTTAATTAAGTTGGCGTTGATTTTTTAAGCATTTATGCAAGCGATCGTTCTGCTTACGAAGAAACTTTAAAAGTTTACAACATCGTAAAGCATATTTAATTTCTTTATAGAGGTTTCTTATATAAAGTATGTTCTATAGACGAGTAGAATATTGTTGATAATTGTATAGCTAGTTAGAGTATAGTTTATCACTATTTGTTAGAATTCAAATATTTAAAATTGGCTATCTTTATAAACGCTTTCATATTGCTGATCTTCTTCTAAAAAAATTTTTAGCATTAAAAATTTATTCAATGCTTTTTTATTGTTCTATAAAAATTTCACTACATATTTCTAGCGAATTTTCTAAGCAAATGTAGCTTTTTTTTTCAGCGTTTGTCTTTTTGTAGTGATAATATCTAATAGAAATAACTCTCAAATCCACTTCGTAAGATATTTGAATTTTAATGCGCTTTTAAAAATTTCCTTTAGAAATTATTTAGAAACTGCGATAGCTTTATGTCTATATCTGTATATCTATTTATGTGTAAGCGTGTAATTGTCTGTATTACTGTTTGTCTGTCTGTTTGGTGGCTTAAATTCAGGAATCATTCTAGCTAGAGCTATGAAATTTGATGTATCTAATATACATTGTGAATATCCCTTTATCTCATATTCTATAGTTGTTTCAGCAATTTTGAAATGAGCTATAAGTATTCAAAGAGGGAGAAATTTCTCGTACACTCGTTAGATTTCATTTTCTTACCGGTTTGTTCATAGAACAATGAATTTTGTTTAATATACGTGTGGTTTACTCGATTGAATTATGCAAACATCGCTTTGTTTATTTCACACTTTGTTGATAACTTATGAAGCTGATTGAGTAGGGATATAGGATGCGAAAAGCGCATATCGTACCAGTTCCTCTAATGCACTTTTTCATTTATCATAATTTCTTATGCTCAACGCAACTTCCTATCTGCTTTTTTTTCATCTTAACATATCAATGGGCAAATGCCTATCTAGCTATTTCATCTAGTAATAACTACTGTACTTACTGTAGTAACTTATACCCCTAGAAAAGTTTTCTATTAAGCCAATGTTTCTATTGTTTTAATTTGTATTTTCAACTATATATATGTATATATAATTCTGAATTTCAATTTCAAGCATTTTATTCCATTTATTTCACTAGTATTCCCATTGATTGCGCATTTTGCTTACATTAGCTTTAATTATTTACATTCAAATATTTTGGGATTCAATGTGACCACTCAAGAGAAACGTTTCAAAAATGTCAGCTTCATCTCGTTTTAATTGAGCAAATGTGGTGCAAAATTTATGTCAATTTGAGTTGAACGAATACTTCTACTGAGTGATTAAATCCCTCTGCTCTTATCGTCGATCTATCGATGTGTTTGTTGTTGGCGGTTTTTTTCTCATTCGATTCTTGCCAACCTAAAAGCTAACTGTCAAATTGAATAGTCGATTTGTTTCGATGTCACATTTCTTTGTATAATAGATCAGTTTGTTTATATATAGCCATCCCGCTACCCCTCCCCCCTTGTGTATGTATTGATCGATACCTACCTCATCATCGTGACGTTTTGTATAGCTCTTTTCAGCAGTTCATACGCCTCCTCAATCACATCACATATAAGAGAGGGTCTTAATGTGATGGCTCACTTCACTGTTGTACAATTGTTGCTCTGTTACTCTAGAAGAGTTTATATTACTTCATTCATTGATTATAAATCCAATGTCCATTTACGTATAGCTAGCATTTTTCTCTCCGAAATCAGTTTCTAGTTCAAGTTCGGGAGCTTTTTTTGTTCATGCTAGATTTGGAGATCTCTATGGTCAATGCTATTCTTCCATTTCGTGTGCTTTTCATTGTACTTTGCCGATTAAAAACTAATTGATTTATTCGAGAATTGTTGATGAATATTCTAAAAACTCAGGAAGAAAAAATTAATTGATGCGAAATTCTGTTAGAGTGAATATTGCCCGATGACCTCTAAAATCTAATACGCACCTTTCAGTGTCTTCCGGTGGAAGAATAAAAATTTTGCAAATTCTTCCACTCCAAATATTGTAAAAATTGCCCATACTTATTAGTTCCATATGAGGAAGCATTTATCTTATATTTGACATTGTTGTGTGCATCCGGCTGCCTATTACTTTCATGGAACGTTATTGTTAACTATTTAATAGAAAAGACGAAATATATGGATGAAGTGTGACAATGATTAGTGGCATGGGAATACACATCGAGCGTACTTGGTAAATATGCAAATATTCCAAGGTCATATCTGTCACGATGAAGTCATGCATATGCCATCATGGCGGCGTTTTCTTTTCGGCATTTTGATATACGCTTCTTGAATTAGCCTCAAATCCGAATTAATCTCTTTTGCATATTCATTGTCATATATATTAACATATCTTCTCAGAGTAGAGCTGTTATGTTCAACCATTCGAATATGGAGTTTGATACACGATCAACTAGGAGAGGGAACAGAAAGAGGATAGGGAGAAGGAACGGGAATAAAGTGTACTACCGTAATAGTTGCACTTAGTACTGATCGTAAATTTCATTTCAAATTACTGCAACTATATTACATTTGTGACCGTTTCTATTTTCTTATTTATGTTATTTATATTTAATGCAAGTAGTATATTTGAATTTGATGAGAAAATAGTTGTAATTGTAACAATAAGATAATTATGCGCTTATTTTTTTTTACTTCAATTGCTAATTTATCCCAACCATTTAAGAAGGAATAAAAAATTTCTAACCAATTAAATTAAGCATATTAATAACATTCTGTGATTTAAATTTATTGATTCTCTTTGACGAGGTTCAATTGTAGGCATTTGTATTATAGGGTAACATCCATATGTGTACTGTGTTAATCAAGTTTTTAAAGTTCGAGTAGGTTTGTTCGAGTAAAGTTCAATTGCCACAACTATTACCGAACTTGTTGTCCATTACCGCATACCCACCTATTACCGTATACCTGAGGCAGTACAGATTTGCATATGCAGTACAATCTAAGCTTATCAATTTAGATCGTTAGATCCTTCATTAGGTAATCGTCAACTGTCGTGGAGGAGTTATAGTACTGAAACATTCGGATTTTCATATATTTAATTGTTTATAATACGTTTAATTTATGTTTTTACTAAAATTTAATAATCTATTTACTGGGACTTATGAAAACGTTTCACTTTATTTTCATCGGAATTATTCAACAATGTGGTTGAAGTGATCGAAATAAAATAGGAATCGAATAAAATAAACACTTTATTTCGATTCAATTGTGATTTCGAGTAGCGAAAAATATTGATGAATTTTACTTTAACATATTTTTTCCTTCGCTTTTCCCTTCATAATAGATTCTATTTAATACAATTTGAATATATGCTATTCACTTGAATATCTCCATTATTCAAAATGTTCATTAAGTACGCTAATTGCATCGCTATATTAAGTAGACCAATTTCTATACTATGTTAACTACTAAATTAACTAATTTGCATTAAAAACACCAAATACACTAGTGAACAATATGAATCCTATCTGAGAGTAAGTACCGTGTTTATTGCTCCTTTATATTGTTTGGATTATTGTTGTAACGTTGAAGTATTTGTAAACAGAAATGTGACTGTATAATTCGGCTGTCAGCTAGGAATGCTCGTACTGTAACTCATCGAAGTTGATCATAACTGTTCATAACTCAGCTTTGGATGATCGCTTTTTTGAATAGGCTCAATTTTTTTAGATATGTCTCACTCCGTTGCGCTTGTTACAACAATAGATCAATTATTTTAAATATTTGTCTTCCTCAAGCTATCACCTAAGGTCAGCGAGGTGAGGTCCATTCAAGTCCTGCGCTAAAACATCGACATTTATGGTCGAAATGTTTCTTAGCCATTTTCTGTTATTGCTTTTTTGTAACTTTTTTTTAAATATTTTCTGACTTGAGCATTTTTTAAAACTTTTTTATAGATAACCTAACTGTTCTTTCACGTCGAATCAATCGTTTATGAGCTTCAGTCAAACTTATTTTTCGTTTTCAATCTGTTCTGAAATATGAAAATTTCGATGAGCGTTGCTAGATGTTACAAAATTCGTAATGCAAATTAAAGGTTGCATATTGAAATAATCTAAAATATTTCTGCTTTAAAACCATAGGGCAAATAATGTAGCATTTATGCCCTTCCGCATCACCAAACTTCAACCTTTCGAGGAAAATGTCTCTTTTCGGCTGAAAATATTGCCAACAATTATTTTTTGTTGTCATACACTTCACAAGGCCATTCGACGTTTTTTTTTTCTCTGAAAATTGCTCTGAATATTTCATCAGAACTTTCCATTGAAATGTTTAGAATTTCGATACGTTTCATAGAGGTAACCAAACGGCATTCTATAGCGAAACGCTTTTAGATTCTATAGAGGTCGTTTTAAAATTGGTGAAATCACTTTCGGTACTTATTGAAAAAAGATGCGAAATTGAGGTCTAAAATAAATAATTTCAACAGCTATCGCATGAAATTAGTTGTTATTGCTCTTTTTATATACCAATTTGAATTCTTTATATCTTAAGAGAGATCGTTACGGTGAAAGTCTAACCTCTAAGATCCGTCGTAAGAATGCAATATGCTAGAGGAATTATCTAAATTGATATTAATATTTAAATTATTAATAAATGATTATTTTGCATGAAAATACTATTTTATGCAGTTCCGTTGTAAAATTCTATTATATCAAAGATCTTTGATTGTTACTAACGAATAGAGTTTTATGTTGATTTTTTTTTTTTTTTTTTTTTTTTGCTAACAGTTGAGTCCCACTATAATATTTGATTTTCTTTTGTTATTCACTTCGTAAGGTCATTCGAATATTTTTTTCAATATTTGGTAATTTTTCAAAAAATTCCGTCAAAATTTGTCGCTCGAGTACTCAAATTTTTCAGTGCACTTCATAGAGACATTCAGCAATATTATTTGATCATATTTGTTTCTATTTCTTTAAGGTTGAGTTTTCCAAAAAAAAAAAAACAACTATGAAAGCATTTCTCATGAAAATATGACTAAATAAAATTGATTTTATAGGGAACTTTTTTATGTGTCATTAAATTTCAAGTATTCAATTCCACGAAACTCGTTTGACGACAATTCAGTTCATCGATGTCCTTTATTCGGTAATTGAAGATTACATTAGTCAAAAATTTAATATTAGCATTGATAAGTACGCTTGAAAGAAATTTTTTTCATGTTTCGAAAATTTTAACATTCAGAAAATTTGTGACCAATTTTTTCTCATTGATTTATTGTTGTTTACTTTGAAAAAATTTTGCAGCAAATGATTAATAGTTTCAATGTAAATTTTCCTCCCAATACCCAAATTCATCGTGAAAATTTTTTTTCATATTTTTTGAAGTGTAAAAATTCAATATATCGCTAAAATTATTCATCCATAAGAAAATGGATTCGTCTGATGTTTTTTTATATTACAGTGAAAAAATAAAATATCTTTTTCTGCATATTAAAGTGAAATGATTTGCAATAGTTCTTGATGTATTATTTATTCGTTTAGCATTAGCATGAAAATGGCAGAAATGTATTTCTTTAAATTTAAAAATTAAAATAACTTTTTTTTCCAAAAATTTTTCACTTCTAATCGATCTACAGTAAATAATAAAATTTCTCATTGCTTTTCGTAAAAAAAACTTTCGAAAGAAATGCCCATTTTTTTTTTACAATTGTTTCTGCATATGCTATTCTCTTCAAACCTCTCACAATTGGTTTAGCAGCGTAAAATATACAGCTACAATTTTATCTTTTAGGTTATTCTGAGATTAAAAAAAAACGTTTCTTATATTGACAACGTTTCTCTCGAATATCATTCAATGGTGAAATGATACTTATGATGGCCAACATTAAGGGAATATAATAATTTGCCAAGGCCTCAGGTGAAACGTAGAGAAAATTCTTCAATTTAAGCGGTTCGAGTTTCCAGAAAGCGATAATGAAATTGCGAAAACGAGATCTTCAACATAGTAATATAATTCATCTTGCCGTGTTAATTTTAAGGACCCGCTCACCCAACATATTTTTAAGATCCACCCTACCACCTCCCATCGCCTTTCACTTATTTGTTGCGCCCACTACTGATTAAGAAATATTCTATGCAAAGAAGTTTGCAAGGGTATTTTTTTTCGCGCAGCAAGCAAGGAAATCACACTGTACCACTTAACGAAAAGTTTCGTTAAAGAAACCGCTGATCTTACCAGCGAAATTTATAGTTTATTTATATTCATAAAATTTTACTGTTTTTTCTATAAGGAATCAATTTCCTCTTCAGATAAATGGTAAAAATCTTAAGCGATAATACTATCAAAACTTTTTCTTTAAGAAATTGATTTTGTTATTTTGTAAATATACGCTGCATTAATATATTTTTGTTAAGTAGTACGGAAGCGGGATTTTCAAAGATCAGGAATTCATAAAGTTTGCTCAAATTTTATGATGGATGACTTGAGAAACATTTTTGAAAAATTTCCTATTCCAAGGTCATAATAATAGTCTTGGACTTATATTTCCGTGGTTGTAAAATAACGATATATAGAGCATAGAATCTTTCAAACAAAATAATTCTACGAGCAACTTTCAATCACTATTGATTCTATTATAACGATGAAATAGATGCCATTTTTAAATGCTTTTATTCGTTCTTTATATTTACATTAGGGGCAAAAGTATATACTTGTATATATATATATATATATATATATATATATATATATATATATATATATATATATATATATATATATATATATAATGTCTAGTAAAGCATAGACGATGTGAGTGAAATGTTGTTGTTTTTTGCGCTGAATATGTTGTTGTCTGAAAAAGTATGCATTACAGCCAGGTGCATGGCAATGTAACGTAGACATGAGTGGTGAGTGAACCACAGCTGTATTCGAGCTGCGTATATCGTTGTAAAGACAGCAATAAAGCTGCCGTCGATCATCTTTCTAATCACTAATCGTGTTGAATAGAGCTGTGTTTGGCACCGATCCGCTTGTCGGCATTTCGGCTGATGCTCTACGATTCTTAAAAATATTTAGCACTTTTCCTTCAACATATCTTTTTACGCTTTAATTCTTGATGAAGATAATGCTATCATATCTACACTCTTTTCGAAGTGATGTTATTTTCTCTAATATTTTTAATGCCAGTGCACTTTAGGCAATGAGAAAAGTTTTGGATTAACGACATTATTGATTCCATTCTTTTTATTTCAGTGTTTAGATAGAAAGGCAGTGGTTTCTATTTTCAACTCATTGAGGAGCGGTTAGGGGGTGGAGGAAAATTTTATTTATAGTCGTTTCACTTTAGGATTTGTTTACAACATTGGAGAGGATTCGCAATTGGATTTTTGCAGAAATTTTTTTTATTCAAAGATTCTTATTTGCTTCATTCCCTTTGTCTGCTAAGAGTGCTCGATAAATGGTGAACGAATTCGAACGGACAGTGCCACTTTTTCAAAAAAAAAAAAAAAGCTGGGAGGGATGAAGGTTAGAGAAAAGGTGAGTGTGGGTGTAAATGTGATGAGAAAAAATGCTGGAAAAAATTATCTCATCAAGCGCATTATTCTCAGAAAAGTTGTTTCTTTGAAAATTTTTTATAAATTATAGATGAACAAAAAAATCAGGACAACTTTAAAGTTGTTTGATTGCACTTAATGGATAGTTTCCATTTAAGAACACCTCTCAAAGCAATCATTTCTTATAATATCGTCTTAGAAGAAATGTTTTTCTAGAAAATTTATTTTTCATTTCTATTTGCTCTATGTGCGCCTGAAAATCTTGAAATATTGAAAAATTTTTTTTTGTAAAAATGAAAAATTGCTCATAGTCGAAATTGCTCAGCGAAAGCTAATGCCATCTGCGCTAAATTATCGAACGGTTAGATGAATAATATCTCATGTAAAAACGCATCATTAAATGCAATTTTCATATTCGATTTGAATATGATTCTATGTATTTGTAGGATTTATCGCATTCGATTGTACATCTGCTCGTAAAAATTCATTTCTATGAAATTTTTATGCCACTATTTTTTGGGAATCATTGCCTAAAATATATTCCCATTTCGGGTAATTGGAGATTTAATTCCTATTAATTTCAGAAAGACGTTTTAACTGAAATTATTTTTTCAACAAATCTATCCACTTATATCAATATGTAAATAAATATTTGATTTTTTTTTCGATTATTATGACGATTAATTAAATTGAATTTTCTACTATCGTAGTCGAAAGTAATGCTCACTATTATTAAATAACAATAATGTTTAAACTACATGTTCAATATTTCGATAAAAAATTCAATCACTGATATATTTTGATATCTCATCGAAGATTTATAAGCTCAATAAAAATATATTATGTATTATAATTTGAAATAAGAAGCATAGCAGACGTTGTTACTTTTTTTTTTTAATTTGTGTATTTGCAATTATTTCATTCATAACTTCACATCTCTAATATAATATCTCTCCATTTTTTCTCGTCAATTTCTTGGGTCTTCTCTCTTTTTTCCTTCTTCTTCGTTAATACTCTTTAAAAAGATATATATTAGACGATTTAAAGATTTTTTTTGATGAATGAAGCGGCCTAAAGTGTAACAAATTTTAGCAATTTGCATATGTGCTCCTTCATGCAAAATTCGAAAGCATTGTTTCGGTAAATCGACAAATGTCGTTGATGAGAATGCGAATGAGAGTGGAGAGCGCAAATCTTGCTCATTAATTTCGAAATTAATTCCATTTCTATTCAATTAATTTAAGTACAACAGTTAATACGAACTCTATGGTGGCGGTATGTTTTTTTAATTGATATATAATGATATAACGATCATTGGCAGATGATTATAGCATATAGTATATTTTATTCACCAATTTGGCTTAATTACCTACTTATTTAAAAAAGTCAATAAAAATTATTATGGAATCTAAATGACCGCAAATTTTATATGGGAAAGAATATATTTTCTCGAAAAGGATTCTTTTCTTCTCATGATGGATCGAATGAATTCGTATCTCCTTCTTATGGTTCAATCGAATCGTTGCTTTCCAAAGAAGTTCATAAAGTTGAAAGCGCCAGCTGGCAATATTATTTCTGTATGGCATCGTGTTTTTTTTCCATACTCTAAAATTTCATTCCCTTCCTCCATATGGTATAACGTCTCGATGAGATAGTTTATTAGACCGAAGAAAAAAGTTTGATAAAGAGCCATTTTGTCAGCGATTTTCTAAAAGAATTTGAATAGAATATTCTCAAATAAATAATAAACGATTTCGTCTAGCCAGTTAAACCATTCTGGATTCATTCCTACAAATGCAAAGTTTACACTTGGATTCAATAGCATTTTGCATGAAGCTTTAATTACTATAAGAACCGGAAATGTTATTGCACTAGTGGAGGTAGCCGGTCAAACGATGTTGTATATTTTTAAGTATTTGATGATCTTCCGCATGAGATCAGTTCGCCAGAAAATCTTATTAGCATCGGAAGCTGGAGAGTGAATTTTTCAATTTAGATGTCAATATTTTTGGTTGTATAATCGCAGTGAGGGTTGTTTCGATTAGTGTTGTAGGGTTTGCTCTTACGAGATCTTCGCGCAACTCCGTTTTATTTCTTTTATACGAGCTGTAGAATTGCCGACCTTTGTCTCTTATCAATCGTATTAGTTGTCTATTCGCCTTTGATGCATAGCGCTACTTAGGACAGATTCAAACTGAAGAGATCTGAATAAAACTTGTGCAGAAATGTATGCAAAACTAAATAAAAATAAAATTGAATACTCATATAAATACCTTACATGGATAATTTTATGCATGCGATAATTGAAAGAATTGTGCTAAGTGAATGCTAGTTTATTGCGAAAATCAGCAAATTAGAGCACTACATATGTACCGTTAATAACTAATACTTAATACCGTATTCCTTCGAATTGAATTGCGGGGTTTATTAATTTATTAGGATTATGAGGTTTTTAAGATATGATTTCATAGAAGAAAAAAGACCCTTTCTTCGGGTTTCATTACGGAAAGATTGATTGAGAAAGTTCAGAGCAGTAGAGGAAATATCATATCTATCAAGAGGTCTAGAGAAAGAGGATTTATTAGAGAGGAGCGATTTGTCAAGAGTGGTGTTTTATTAGAATGAATACGGTAGATATGTGCAATAAAACTAAGAAAATGCGATTGCGGTTCCACTTTGTTCGCCAGCGAATTATACAGAAATATCGCCTTATTCTTCTGAGCAGTTACTATGATAATCACCTCACATGTGCTTTTAAAATATTCTGTGCAGTGTAAACATATACTAAATACAATATATATATATATATATATATATATATATATATATATATATATATATATATATATATATATATATATATATATATATATATATATATATATATATATATATATATATATATATAGGGCGATCGATTGGTTGAAAAATTACCCGAGAGGAATTGAGCGTGAAAACGAGCAGTTTACCAATTTTTAATTTCAAAATCTTAGCAGTAGATGTATTTACCGAAGTGGAATAAAGCAGCGCTCTAAACCCTTATGGAACAAGTCTTAAGAATGTAGGAACGCGATATGGTTTATCGCTGCGAAATGAAGCGGAAATTTCGCGTTTCTAATCAATTTTTGTTGTCATTGATGGAAAAACTTCTTTCTGAAGTTTCTGGTTTTCAAGCAAAATTTTCTTATTCGTTAAATAATGAGAGTTTCTGAATGGGAATTCCTCGATTTAATAGCTTTTATAGACTAGAAAATCGAAGCACCAACAAAGACAATGAGAACTCCGATTACTTGAGTTTTGAAGTTCTATTTTTCTATTATTGATTACTATCTATTAAATTAAGGTAATGAAGGCAGGTAATTTCTTATATCACTACTTGCCATCTATTAAATTATATGATAGAAGAACCACTCTTAAGTCATCGTTTATTTTATTATGTTTAAAAATTTATTTACTCTTTTTTGTCCGTGATATATTCACATCGATTTAATTCATTAATAAATAAGCATTTTCCTAAGTGTTTCGGTATTTCGTTTATTTCGTTCATGTTGCGTTATCGATCAATAAGAGTGATATACTTTAATATATAATGTTACTATATTTATGCTTTATTAATGCGCAAAATTGACGCTTTTTTTGAAGGTAAGCCGTAAGGCAGGTGAACTACTTGAAAGGATCGGCTGAAATTTTGAAAAACGCGGATGCTCGATGCCACAAATTATCAGTGACGATGACGAACAATTTTGGAAACAACCACTCGGTGCTTGGATCAAGTATCGATTGATCTTTCATTCGTTTTCTTTGCATAATTATTAACTATTATAATGACATAATAGCTGTATTTATAACTACGTGTATATGCATATTTATCGCATAGTCTCAATTCACATACTGTGATAGAAATCGGCAATAATGAAGTATAATTAATATGAGAGTAAAATCCTGTGCTAAATTTTGTGACAGCTGACTGTCTTCTATCAATTAAGAAATATAAATTTTTGGCATTCAAGAATACCTGTAAAATGTGTCAGTCAATTTTCTACTATCATTATTTAGGCGTTGATTGGTCGATTTTTTAGATGAAACAGATTGTTAGCGATTTCAATGTTAGCTTTTTCCATCTGCTTTATCATTTTATAATTTTTACTCACTCTATATATGCGATAAAGTAATAAAGGTTTAATTAATATAATATATAAGTGAAATATAATAGTACTCTGCGAAATTAGCATATTTGCATAGGTAATTTAAAAGACAGTTTAAAATTTATAATTTATATTCACTAATAGGCAATACTTTGTCTGATATGAATTTATTTTTTAGGGATTGTATTACGGGTTGTGATGCGTTGATTCCCGAATCGGCATGGAGAATAGATGAACGACGCAATACGGTACTTCAATTTACGGAGCTATGCGATGGTTTTGTCTTCAATCTTCTCTTTGTTTTCGTGTATGTTTTTTTTTCTTCATTTTTTTAGTATAATAGGTATTGAAGAGGTAAGCGGCCTTTTCTATAGAATTTAATATTACCAAAATGATCGAAATTTTTGAAAAAATTGTTCACTCCAGTCGGATAATTATGGAATAGTCATCAATATTTATAGATTGATGGTGAAAATTCAAAAAAATTTGGTTATTTTCTTCAACGTGCTAAATTCAAAATTAGCAGCAGAGCAATAGACGTTGCTTAACCGAAACTGCTAGAATTGTCTCGCGTCGTTATAACCATACTCAGGTGAAGATCTAAGGTGAAGCAGGTGTATCGAATTTCCCATAGATGCTCTAATCTATCGCAGGTGAATACAAATCTACGATAGGATGGATTTAGGTGATGAAGCGATAGTTCTATTGTTCTACGATGAAATAAGCATACCGCTATGTCATTTCTGCGATTACCTTTGCATTAAAATGCACAATTTGAGTAAATTAGTGCAACAGAGCTGAAAGTTGATTAAAGAGTAGGCATTTCTTGTGTCCTGATTAAATATAAAAATCTTTAGACCTTACACATTACATTTATTTTTCATCTGCATGGAGATAGAAATTAAAACTACTTAATTTAGTACATAGCACTACTATCATGGTGAAAGTTCCTTTTTGCAGTTGTAAAAACTTTTTAGCTCATAACAACTCAGAACTTTCGCTTCTATCTAAGGTTATCTGTAGGGAAAATCCCCATATATTTGACTATTTAAAAAAACCATATTCCTCGCTTCAAGACCTATGTATTAGTGGATCTTTTATTTTTAGTTAAGTAGTAAGTATTTTACTTTTATCTTTTCTTGTTATTGGTTATCGGTTTTCCCTGAGGTCAAAAATTAGAACTACTGAACTCAGCGTGACGAGAAATATTTGAGCTCTATCAAATGCTTAATAATGAAGTGCGGTTTTATAATTTTCAGTGATGCAAATTCATTGAATGTGGTGGTGATGCGTGATGCGAACATCGCAGTGACCGATATGACTACTCGAATGAAACATTTCTCAACTCTCATACAAAATATCTACAATTTCTATAGGGTTCGTTAACTCACTTTATATTTTTGTTAAAAATTATATTTTTATGCAATAGAAATTCTCTAGAATCAAATATAATTGAATTATTTTCACATAATCTTTTAAAATAATTTACCAAATTCACCGATCATGTGTGTATCGGTTGGTTGCCTTATTAGCATATTGAATTAACATTCAGTCGGTCGAGTTGCTCGTTGCTCTTATCTTTCTAGCTAATTGACGCTATAGAACTTCGCTCAGCAATAGCTAGCATGATCCCTTGGCTAACAAATAAGTTTTGCATATTTTATAAAATAGCGATCGAACGACCATTTATTTATTTTATCATCATTTTTGGCACCTGACCCCCTTTCCCTCTCGCCTAGCATAGAACGAATCATGAACTAGTTTATAGTCGGTTAACGATTTGTACATATATACACGGTTTATTATAGTGGGCAATATTCGAGGCTGTAGAAATCCTTCACCAACTTTCTTTCAATGAGAATACCATCATCGATTATGAAACCTTAAATTAATGTTTTCCATCGTCGAATTTGCTTATACAACTTCAAGCACTACTATGAGCTATCTCTAATGATCGGCATTAATGAATGAATGACCTAACCATAGTTATTTTCTAATAAAATACGGGATCAATTATATACTCGTTTTCTATGCAGTTTTCTAGGTTCGCATTAACAAAATGACATCATATCAACATTTCTGTAGTATGCATACACACATCCACGTCTCTCTGTCCAATAATTTCCACCACGAGGCCAATAGAGTTGTAAGAGTTGATAGTGTAACCTTCGTCATAGGGCTATTAACCTCTAAACTTACTCATTTACATCTAACGAAGTAATTGACCACTGGAGGTGCCTTAGTAATTTATGTACTTATTGCACTCGATCGAGGTCGACTTTCATATTACTGGTCGCGGTCGAAAATTCATTGATTCACATAGATAGTCAACAACATGACTAAAACATGATAGGCATTTTATGAAGTTTTCAATCTAGCGGGCATGATTTTAAAGCACATATCGTGCCACCTCATCGAATGCGCTTTTCCGTTTACTGATTAAGATTAAAGCTATTGTTTGAAGACAACATGATGCATCATCAATTAATGTTGCGAATCGAATTTCTTTGAACTCTGTAAGAGAGTTGAAGAAGATTTTTGCGATCAAAATAATCCGATTCGATGAAGAGAACAAGTTCTTCAAATTACATCGCCACTTTTTATACGCCAATTACAATTAAATTGAAGTTTAACCTGGAAATTGTGTTAATTGTAGTGTTTTCGTTTACGTTTCCATTCGCTAAAACATAAAAGATTTCGTTTTGCAAATGAGTATTCGCCATTTTCCAATATTTTGGTGGATTGTTGCAATTTAGTCGTTTTTATTACTTCACATAAAATGCATTTCTTCGTGACGCATCTAAGAACAACAACTCGTTTTACTCGAAACAAAAATAGCCGATGAACTCCTATGAATATAGATCAATGCAAAGAATAATTTTATATTTTTACGGCATTTTCATGCTAGAGTAGGGTGATAATGACTTTATTGCTTTCAGAAAAAAAAAATGTATACCAATCTATCGTATTTTTAGCGTGTGGAATTTATGAAATTTTCTAAAATATAAGTAGTAAACGCTTTTTAAGATTATATTGAGATTAACTGAAATGAGATTTGAAAAAACGATATGGGATAAATGTTGTGGACTATGATTGAAAAAATTAAAAGGTAATATGGGAAATATAAAGTCAAATTTCTGGCAGCGAATTTGCCTATAATTTGGAATGACAAATGATGCTTGTAGGGGCTCATTTCAGATAGGAATTTCATAACGCATTTTCGGCATCAAGAAATTGCGCATTAAACTATGATTGAAGGGTGACGATCCAGTAAAATCGCTCGCAGATTTCTTGAAAACTGAATGCGTAACGAGGGGCAGGGCCATCTTGGTACGCGTGTTATGCGAAGGTTTACTCAACGGCCGTTTTCAGCTGTTAGTAATCCGTGAAGTAAACATCAGCATAAACACCTAACTCACATTTCTATCGCATATTTGTGGACACAAATACAATGTGCGACCAAGTTGCACTTTCCTAACGACTACATCAACACAACTCTTTTATAGTTGACCAAAGAAGGGAGGGGAGGGGAGGGATGAGGAGGAAGTATGTTAGATGGATAGAGCTGAGGTTGAGTTTGATTAGCAAAAAATTATTTCAACCTGCATCTAAATAGCAGTGTAAGCTAATTAAAATTAAAACTATAAAAAATGCTTCTATTAAGAATTCCTTCCATCTGTTCTGTGGATTGAGAAATTTTTCATAGTTGCGCTTTTACACAATGTAATAATGCAATGAAGAGTTAGAGTTGAAGTTATCCATGAATACTTACTTCATTTAATTGGTTTTTTCTATGACTTTTTGAGCTGCATTTATTAATTTATACTGATCTTGAGATGCTTTTTTAAGAAAGTTTTTAAAATTTTATAGATCAAACTATAAATGCTTTAAATCTCGTGAAATGTAATGTATACATTTGTGGTGTTATAAAATTGGAAGTGATATATTTTGCAGACTTTTTCTTATTTAAAGAGAAGAAAAAAAGGGATTGAAAAATTGAGAAGTTTAATTCCTCGGCTATAATTTAAAATGTAGAAAATACAAATAAATTAAAAGTAAAAAAAAATCAAAAATACCAGGTGGTATGCTACTCGATTACTTCTCTATCACGGAGTGAAAATAAATATCTTTCGGGCAAGTTTAATGAAATAGCTAATCGCATTTGTCAAAATTTTCACTTCATTCTCTGATATCTGAGATAATTGTAATGTGATCACTTATTGTCACGGTTATAATCCACTTGTTGTTCGCTCTGATTGTTTTTTTGTCTCGTCATTGAACAAATTTGTAGAATAATAGAATTGTAATTCCATCAAATTATTTTCAATACATTTTCTAAGAAAAAACGAATTTTCTCAAACTCAAAATTCGAATTAAATTTTTAATTTAAACTTTTAAATAGTCAAACTATATTTTCGTATTAAATGATCGTTAAAAATTTTTGCAATATATCCCAATCGTATATGCAAAAGTTAGCAAATTTTTCAATGTACGTGTTGGCCAAATTTTCGTGGAATTTTTTGAGAAAATTATCAAAAAATTCAAAGGAAATGGAATAATATGATGCAGAAAAAAGTTCCCCACTATACAAACTATTGCCAGTGGAAATAAATCAACTACTTCTTGTAATTTATGAGAAATTCAGTTTACACTTTTTAAAAAAAGTGATATTCGTTTGATATAATTTTCTCTCTTTTTCCTTCTCTCTCATCCCTCCTAATCTCTGTCTCTGTTTCTGTCTCTGTCTCTGTCTATCTCTCTCTCTCTTGGTGTCAGAGCAAATTGACTAAAGCTAATTTTACAATCGCCCTAAGGCCCGCATATCATTTTACTCTCATAATGAATAAAAGAGCAATAAGAGATTGGAGATGTCTTTATTTTGAAAGTAATGTAGTCAATTTCTTCGAAATGTGAAAAAAATTCTTTCAATTTCTATCTTGAAAAAATTTGCATAAAAATTCGTTTGAAATTTATAAAACAAACATTTCTATTTTTTTTCTTCCATAGAATTACTCTTTATCTACACTTCCTATTGGTTTTTTCTCTCATATATTGCATCAAAAATAACTTCCCATTTATTTCCATTAGAGTATCTCTTTTTTGAAGGAAAAATTTTTGCTTTATTTAATGAATTTTTTAAAAATTTTCCATATAATATATTTCAGAGTCGTCTCCACAAATTAATCGTTATGCCATTACCTGATGTATTAACAATACTTCGTAATCCACATCCAGGTTTGTTTTTTTTTCTTCAATTAATACCTATAATCATACTCAATAACTGAACTGTATCCGTGAATTGCGTCGTTGGAGGATAATTTTTTTTTTAATTCTTTCATTTCATATGAATTTTTATATTATATGCTATATGATGGAATATTTTTTCTCGTTGATTTTATGATATTTTTTGTTCGTTCGAACATAGGAATATTTGTAGATTTGTAATGAATAATTATATTTAGAGGTGTGAGGGAATGGTACTATTAAGGTAATTTGGCATTAAAAAGTGAATTTTTTTTTCAACATTGTGTCCAAAATCTTTCAGAAAATTAATAAATAAAAGAGTGAATCGTATCTAAAATTCATTTATCTGTTCACCAATTATTCTTAGATTCAATTTTTTTGTGGATGCCTCATTATTTCATTCAAAATGACATTTGAAATATTTTCCTTATCAAGAAGAAAGCATTGAGCTATAATCATAGAAGTTTAGTTATATTTGTTATTTTGAGTTATATTATTTGTTATTTCTCAACAGTAGATGCATTTTTATTGTGTGAGGTAAAAAAAAAAAACTTTATAGAATTTATCATACATTCCACCAAAATTCAAATATTTTAGCGCGTTGAGATAGTCTTTTGAAGAGGATATTGTGAAGGTTTTAGCGCACTATTTTAGCTTTATCTTTGCTTCATATCACCCAACCAATCCTTCGCCTCACCTCCTCTGCTTGCTCTCTCAAGCTTGAAAAAATGTATTTAGTATGCAATGAGATAATATTTTATTGCAGACAATTGAATTGCAATATTTACTGCAGTAATAATATAATCTGTTGGCATGCAATCATGAATTTAATTCTCTTTGTTGCATTGAGAAATTAGCTAATGGGTTGCATTGATTGCATTTTCGCTATTAAATAAGCATCTATTCGACGAGAATCGTTTCTATATCGAACTAGACTAGATGAATGGTCCATTCGAGCCGAAAAGCTTTTCCAATCACGTTTCATTGCCTAATGGTATTTCCTTCAATTCTATTTCGATGCTTATTGACACTATTTTCGATTATCATTCATCGTGATCCAATACGTTCAAATAGTTTTGCAATTCCCAGAAATTTCTTTTTTTTGTTCGTTGAATTTTACAGGTGGCAGACAAATATAATGAAATATAGGAGTAATAGTAAAGAAATCTGCAAAATAACTGCAAAATTTTCCTTCTAACTTTGTAAAGAAAATGATGAATCTCTTTTTGTTGAGCATTGTAAACTTGAAAGAAACTTTTTACATTTTTCAGTTCATATCGAATCGTTTTTTGAGAGTGGGGGAGGGTTAGCGAGAAGGGGAAGGTTATTGTTATAGCACATAATCTCTTTCAGTTTTTTCTTTCATTTCGTTTAAGTTGAACGCATTTTCAGTATAAAAAACCGGTATTAAGATTGGATTACTGTTTACCAAATGCACCTTTCGAGCATTATTTCAAGGTGAAAATTAATCGGTAAATACAATACGTTCCCAAATTAGAAACATTAGCACCAACGTTCACCTCATATTGATTTAAATGGGTTTTGCAGTACTCTCATACCGTTTTTACCGTAGTTCATGAAATGCCGTTACCATAGCAGATGAGTTATCGTTACCGTTATAGATGAAATACCGTAAGAGAAGAGAGATGAGAAGTTGTAAACTATTCTATATAAAACAACTTTGAAATCTTTTAGAAAATTATTGCCTGCTGCTATGTTCATCGTTTCGCGTAACAATTGAATTTCTCGAATGTTCAATGAAATAGGGAAAAACCATTTGTAAAAGTTTACTCTTCGGAAAAATTTTTGTGATGAAATTATTGAAAAATAAAAAATTTTTCAATTGCTGAAATTTTGTTCAAATATTTAAAATTAAATTTCTAGAAACTTTAATAGTAAGTTGTTTAGTAAGCGGATACTGTAAACACATGAAAATGATCTTGTGTTGATATAGCTGCTTATATTTGCGTAAAACATCTGTTTTACTTTTTGATAGTGAACATTAAACATCTGTATGCGATTCACGTTTAGTGCTCGTGACTCTTTGCTCTAACATCTAAAATACGCAAATTGCTTTTTTTAGCATTTCTTTTTTTAAATGTTGCACTTTCGCATATTTGTATTTGCAAAGCGCATTGCCGGAAATATCTTATTCATATATGTAAGCGCGTGTCTGCCTATACGTTGTGTCTGTCTATCTGTGCAACGATTGCAACAAGGGATACCCTGAAGCTAGAATTATGAAATAGGTCTTCTATATTACTGAGGCAGGTATAATATACTTTATAAGGTAAATTTCAATATCAACTTTTACGTTGAGCAGTTTCGAAAAAAAAAAATTCTAGATTTATTCCTGTATCATTTAGCATGCCCATTTTTTTTCTATTTTTATGCCAGTGCTAAAAAATTTGTGGGTGCCAAAACATCACGCGCAAATACCAGATTTCCATTTTGCATCGGTTGGTTGCAACAAACAAAAAAAATTTTTTTTTTTTTGTAGAAGATTCAAATAAGCAATCAGAGCAATTGAGGAATGAAAGCGTTATTCCGCATATTTAATTTCTTCTTATTAACTTGCGAGTGTTATGTTTAGCTTATAAAATAGTATGGACTAGATCACCATTAAATATCGTTTCATATTGCTCATAGAGGTTTTTTTTTTTTTTTTTTTTGAAAAGGAAGAGGAACGAGAAGGATAGAAGAGATTTTTTAAACTTTAAAGACTTGTCAATAGCCTCGATCAAAATCAAACTACCGGCAATTTTTATCATTTACTGATAAACATAGACTTGCATAAAATGGCTTATACAAATCATTCAGTTCGTGCTCGGAATAGTTTCTCCGCATATAAGTGAGTGTTGATTGAGAAGTCATTACACTAAAAGTTGAGGAGTCTAAAGAACGATAGGACGTTCACATCAAGAGTTGCGATATCGGCGTCTTGACATGCTCAAAGTGTGGCTCAATTTACCTGCGCAAGGTGTAAAGCTAACGATGATTGCAAATGGTTGCTTTTCATTTGTCAACCTTGATGTTGTTTGCATAGCTATTTTCACGGTAGAAACTCGATGAACGATAATCTCATCATGAAAGTTAATTAGTTCGAATAAATAATATAATATTGTTTCATTAAATATTTCCTCTTTTTCATTCATTTCCATTAGAGATAATAGAATAATAAAGTACACATGGAACTGTAAAATAAAATGCAGAGACTTTTTTTAAAATTTCTATTATATGTATAGCTTATTGAAGGCCTCTGTTCCTCACTTTCCCCTCCCATTGCCTTTCAAATTATTTCATATTAGTGGTACTCTTCTCCTTCTCCCTTCCCCCTATTTCTTCACTAGTCTTCGGGTAGTGAATTATTAGATTTTTGAGCATCATATCATAGAGAATTGCTTTTCAAACTCAACAGATGTTTTTGTCAGGGATGAACCGGCGCCCACTTCAGTGTTTCATTAATTACACATCAATCATGGTATCATGTGTTTTTCCTTTGTTAGCACCTAGTAAAGGTAGTGAATATGACCTTTGACCTCTTGTGGGAATATTGCTGGCTTTATGCCAGGGTACTTGGTGCTTAATTATATATCGGATATTTCATATGAAGCGATGATCCAAATTTTCGATTTTTTAAAAATATTTTCCAACATTTTTATCTACATGGTCCAAGTTTCACTTACAGCTTATTCTCATCTCCATCAATCTCATGTCAATTAAAGTGATAAGTAAAATTTAACACTGAATTTACAACCTCCGCCAATTTCTGCCCTCTCCACAACCAGCATTATGTTTAGCAGATTTTCACAGTCTTCACCAAAGCATTGCAACTTTCTAAGATCCACTTCTATAAGGTTTTTTTGTATTCTTTGATTGACACTGCTCTGAAAATTTAAACCTTTAAGATGTCCTCACTTTGATCTATTGATTTCTTCATAATGAAGAACCAGTTTCATGTATAATGATCGGATGATTAACTTTATTAACTACATGGTTGTTTATTTCGCATTTTTCTTTCCGTATTTAAAATCTTTCAATAATATAATTACAAAAGTGTAGGTTATTGTTTTTACGTAACTGTATTTCCTCTATGAAAATTATCCGCAGTCGAAGCTGTTTTATTCTTACGTATCATATTCTAGTTAAAAGATACAATAATTTATAAATCTTGCTGACAGCCGGTTGGATTTATTGCTTAATACTTTACTATAATTCCATTCAAAAGTAAATTTCTGCGTTCACTTCTCCTCTCGCTGAAAGAAACAAATTTTATCTCTTGATTTTCATTGGGATACCCCTCTCTTGACATCCCATCGATCGCTTATAAATTTAATGGTGAATTATTGGAATAATATTCGTTGATAATGATCAATTACGATAAATACCTGTTGAACCTGTTTGTGTTTGTACGTTTGTGTATGTGTTTATGTGTCTGTGTGTATGCGTATATGTATGTGTTTGCTTATGTGTATGTATATGTGCATATGTGTATACGTGTGTATGTGTGTGTGTGTGTGTACATGCGTATATGTGTATGTGTATGTATGTGTGTGCTTGTGGTAGGCTAGTTGGCGAATAGCCAAGGCTGGTTTGAATAGTGCATTCATCCTCTCTTGACATGTTATATGCGTCCGTTCAGAGGATACCTATAGAGTAGTGCTGGTAGGTATCGTCACGCCAAACAAGGTGTGCATCACGCTTTGGTGTGCTCTCTCGTTACGTATATTCCCTTCACTTATTTTTGAGATATCCCTTCCCTCTCTTCTAACTTTCTTATCTTTTTCTTTCCTTCTTGTCTTTTCTTTTTTTGCCGCAGTCTACTATTTTTCTCGAATTTTTCATTTAGCGATAGTTCGCTACAAAATTCAGGCACCAGACAATACCATCTACGCATTTAGGATGTGGATAATTCAAAAGCGGATTATGAGAATAATATAAGATATAGTTTTTGAGCTATGCTTACTGCTCATTTAAGTGTAAACAAATAGCCGAAAAACCAATCGATCCAGCATACAATATGATATATGATTCAGGTGCACGGAAGAGAAAATCTTTTTTTAAACATTTTTGACTAATAATAGAATCTTTTGTTATGGAGAACATTGCATTGTGATGCTAAAATACTTCACAATATTCGAAAATTTCATTTTTTTGTATCAAAAACTAAAATCGTTTAATCTTAAATATGAGCTTTAGGTTACTATATTCTTGATCGTTGGGTATGTTGTTGCAGTCAGTAAGGCAATTCGCGCATCGGAACAGCATGTCATTCTCTATTTTAGGAAGAGGGAATGCATTCACAAAGCCTATAGAACTCGTACACAGGCGCATCACCTTTCACCTTTACGAATGTGTCTATGCAACTAGCTTTGCTTTAGCGGCTTTAGCTACTCTCACATATGCTACGCAGTTCATGCAGAAACATTCATTTCTAGTTAAATCCAGTTGCTTTTGTCTGCCTGGGTGTCTGAAGTAATTTTTAAGACATGTATTAGAGTTATATAAGTGACAAAGAGCAACATGTGTCGATGCAAACAGTGTTTCACTGCTGGAACTCTTGCTTTAGCTACGGCAATTGACCTAACGATCAGAAATATATCAACTTAAAGCGCACATTTGCCTCATCAACACTGCACTCGCATAATATATTAGCATTTACTTTACCTTTGCTACCTTCACAGCGCAATTTATTTCATTACCTTTTTTCACAATACAATATACTACTATATTAGCAGATACCTTTACTTTGTTCAATTTAAAAAAATTATTAAAATCTTTTCAATTGTTCCGAATTCATAGAGTAATGAAGTGTTGAATATGGCCATGAAACTTTTATTGCATATACATACGTCAAAGGCGATGGTGTCTTTTCATAACTTGTTTCAATTTAAACTTTTCATGCTTCGAAATTACCCAAAAATTTTCAAATCGGATTCTTATTTTTATTCATTTTTCTTGGAAAATCTTATTCGCCCAGAAATTTCCAACATGTTTTTTGATTCTTATAGATGCTATTATACTAAAATTTCATCATGAACCAACAATAGCCGCTAAAATATTTCCATATAAGCATTTTTAATATTCATAGATCAATCACTATCGAAAAGAAATTATTTTCAAATGGTATTTAAAACATTTTCGTGCAAAATTTTCGAAGTTCTTTTAGATTTCATTATGACCTTTTATAGATAAGATCTGCGAGAAATTCCTCTGTGACATTTGTGCTAGAAATATCTTCAAAAGCATCTCCTCATAGTGTTCTTCTATATTGCTGTTATATTTAATGCATCTAGCTATTTTTGATAAAGCTGCTTACGATGAGGTATCTTTCTTTTGGTACATTTTATCACTTCAACCTAATCTATAACAACCTGTACCTTACAACTTCTTTACATCTTACAGTTTTAGAATACTTGCAACTTCACTAATTAAACCACTGATCTATTACCTAACTAGTCTATTAAATTGTAAATACGCTCGTCGGCTATGTTTTATAGGGAGCTTTATGAGTTGTCGAATCCGAATATAAACTGATGAGAATAAGAGTGGGTGGCGCAAATGATGCAAAACAGTTGTCCATCCAGCGGCTACTCGTTATCATCGGATCACTAGTGGTCATTCTCTCATCCGTTACACTGTTTATACGTTTCAGCACGCCTGTAAACAATTTTTGCGCCTTAAGTTTATTGCCTTTTTAACAATTTTCCCAACTTAATAACATTTTATCACTTAACAAATAACAATTTATTATATCATTCTATTTGTCTGATTCTTACAATAAAAAAACCTATTTAAAGATAACAGAACAAACTTTTGCGAATTATGACATTCGATTCATATATTTTGATTTCATTTATTTTCTTATTATTAATTTAAAATATTAAATAGTTGCGAATTATTTATTTCCGCTATTCTATTCATAAACTTATACATCTCATAACAAACAACAATAACGAAGTGAAATAAATCTTGTAGGGATTTTAGTGTTGCCAATTAACTTTGCACAATTTCCGGCTGAATGAGTTTGAAAATCAGCGAATAATTTTGGCTGCAATATTTCGAAAAGAGCGCTAAATTTGATGTGGTGATCGATGTTAAGCGATTGTGTTCAATAGTATAGAGCAGTTAAACGTACCATAGTTGAATGTTCAGTTGTCATAAATCCTGTTTGAAGAATATAAACGTGCAAACATCACAGTATATTACTTCCACACATTTACTGCATCTATTTTATTCTTTTTTCTCAATCAGTCTTTTCTGAGTATTTTTTAAAAAAAATATCTGATTGATTGATCGCCTTTCACTAACTGGTGATCAGCTATTAGAAATACAAGTTTGAATGGAGTATAGGAAATGGAAGGTTGAGATGGAAGAGGGAGAAGGAAATGAGGAATGAGAGGGAGGAGGGAAGAATAATCTCGAAAAGTCAAAGTATTAAAAAAAATATTAAGTAAAATTCTTCATTACAATTCAATTCCGATCATATCATAGCTGACTCAAATTCTTCAAAATGAATTTTTTCATTTCCTTAATTTAGCCACTAAGATGATTCGATGGTCTCTATTGAGAGATGATTATCGTAGTGAATGAAAATTCAAACGCAAAAACGATTAAAACTTAAGCGGAAAAGTTTTCCTCTTTACCCACTTGATAGTTTAAAAAAAAAATCAATTTTATTTTGTTAATGATCAAAATATCGATCTAAAATAGTTGAAAAATTTTCTTCTTATCTTCTTTTGAAATTATGCAATAATATTTTACCACTTTTTTATGATTAAATTATAGATCATCGAGATTCAATTTCATTGTACCAGATATAGTCATCTAATCTGGTATAGATAGAATAGTGCAGATCATTTTTACTAGAATATGAAGTACGATTATATACGTTGAATAAAATGGTGCCGAAAAGATATTTCCATCCTTACAAAGGTCTTTTCATCGATTTTATATACTCAATCTTATACTTTTTCTTTTTATTTTATTAAAATTATAGGGGATTCATATTATTAATTGAGCAACCTAATGAGTTATTCCTTTATTATTCCGTTTATCAAAGAGCAGTGCTATTGTCTATGTAGAGTGATTCCATTCTATCAGCTATAATAACTGTGTTGAAAAATTGACTTGATAATTTCAGTATTTCAACTTCTTTAAAGTGTTTGTTTCGTTGATGTAAACCACTTATATTCCTTAATTTATTTCATTTTCAGAATTTTACTCATTTCTGCGATGAACTTTTTGTGGATTTTTATTTTGATGAATTTTCGTTGATTTTTTCTCTATTATTTTTTTTTATCCACTTTTGAAGGACATTTGAAATAATTTTTCCCTCATTTCAATCGAAATATTTTTGAGTGGCAAAAAATGGTATATTATTGATGGGAATTTTGATGTACGACTAAGATATTCCAGTTTTACAAAGGTCATTTCATGCATTTTATATACTCAACCACCTATCTTATTTTTTATTTGAATTCCCAATCATTGAAATGTTTGCTTGAATACGATAATAGAAAGGTTTTCTTTTTTTGGTATAATCGGTACGTAACTGCATGCGTAGAATCAGGATTAACTTCTAGAGGGCACTTTGCTGTCTTGAATTATTTTTCTGTCTTGAATTATATATATATATATATGTAACCGAAAAAGTTTATGAGAAAAGCGTAACAATAAATTAGATATTTCAAATGCTCACCCGCTGTGTTGTTTTTGGGGGCATTAGCAAAAACGGTGGAGTAAAGAGGGCAAAAGAGGGGAAGAAAGGCATGTTAAGGTGCAGCTCTCGATTTTATCGAGTGATGTTTGCGGAACGGATCTATCTATACCCGATGGATGACGTTTCGTGCATTGCAGATCGACCTCATCTCAGCTCTCATTTCATTTCATTCTACATTGCGCTAATTTGTTTGCACATTTAGATGACAACACTTCTCTATCGTATAAAAAGTTTATATGACTGAGTGCACAGTATCTATCACCAGTTTTTTTTTTTCAATGAGTTGGCCTAGCAAATCGTTTTTATCTATACTCTTTCTGTTTTTTCTTATAGGCTCATATCATCACTTTGTAATCGCTTCGTTCAATTTCTTCTCTCTCCCTTTACCTCCTTCTATCTCTTTTTAATGGATTTTAATTCTGAAATTAACCACTTTTTTAAGATTTGTTGCGTAAGATGGATAGAAAAAGTTAGACGCTTGATAGGAATTCAGCCATGATTACCATAAGATGCTTATCCAGTCCTGATCTAAAAATTCCCTTACCTTTTCTTTCCAAACGAACGCCTAAAAAATCCGCGCAAAAATTATCCATTCTCAGAGAGCGATTGACTGCTTGCGTTCGAATCGTCTTGAAACGCTGGAAGGTATTATTTTATGCAAGCACTTATGAACAACTTTATGAATATTGCTGAGGATTTCCTACTTCTGCCTTCTTCCCTTATCTCACTCATCTCCATCACATTCTGCATTTCAAGAAAAAACTCAACGATTAGCTGCGAAAATTCAGTAAAAAGCATATTACTGAATGTAGTAAGACGGAAAGGAAAGAGAGAGACGAAGAGGGAGATAGAGAGATCGGCTGGTTTTACCGAAGGTTTTTACAGGTCACATCCAGCTTTAATTTTTTTATGCCCAGGTTTTTTTTTGAATTATGAAAACATTATTAAGAATCGCGCCTCGATGCAATTCTAAATTAGGTCCAGCATCGGTTATCCATCTATTGTGAATTCTGGGGTAGAGTGATACTCGGAGTCGAAATCTGGAGCTGGCTGTTATGAGGAACTCTTTCAACAGTAGTTTTCTGGCTCCATTATAGAGCGGATATCGACGCCTTCGCAAACGATGCTGCAGGTGTCTATTTAACTTCCGGTGACAGGTTTATCGTCTACATTATTAAATCATTCCCATATAAAGATGCTGAGTTGATTGCCTATGCGATTTTTTGCTGTCAACGCTGATGATGCATAATAAAAGCCGAACACTGCGGGCATTTGTTTTAAAGCGCTCATGCATGTTGGAATGAGCTTTTCGAGGATCTAATTGGACCACCTATGAAGCATAGAAATAGTCTTTTTATTTGAAGATTGAAGTACCCTCGTCGTAGCTAGCCATCGGATGCACTGTGAGATTACTTAACTTCTTTACTGAAAAACTTCTGTTTTTCTGTAGCAAAAGTGCTTTTTCTTTATAAATACTTAATAAATACTTAATAAACGAATGGCGCTGAGAGAAAAGTTTTAGAGCTGAGAGGATGGGGGGGTTGAGGAGGAGTGTGGTGGAAGAGTCTTACACTAAGCAGAAAAGAAATGACAATGAATGAAGGCTAAGACGTAAAGGGCGATTTGTTAGAAAGATGTTATACAACTTGGCGATATATCTTTAATAAGTTTTTAAAATATTTGAAATTTTCGATAATAATTTGCGATGCAGATTATGATTGAATATCTTTTTTATTATTATTTCTTCTGTTTAATTTGTTGAATATTATAATTTTTTAAAATTGTTTTCTAAAATTTTCATCGTAAAAGAATTGAAAGCGTTAAGGTGATAATTGATTTCTTATTATAGGTTCTGTTTATAACTACAGGATGAAGGAATTTCGTATTTTAATAAATGTTGCTATAAATTGAAGTTTGCATAAAATAATATCCTCTCAAGAAATAGCTATTGGGTGCTTTATTTTGATATAGCTAATCGCCTGAGTGGTGCACTATACTCGAAACTATTTCGCTCATCAATAAATATAAATACTGTTTACTGTTTACTTAATAGTGATATTGAGTTAGCAATAAACATTTTTTCTTTTTGAATCATTAAAACAATATTTTGCATAAAATATTCGGTCAACTTATTGAATAATTGATTCGTAACGAGATTAGAAGATAACAGGACTAAACTTTAAGGACTACTTTGCCTTGCCACTGTATTTGTTATCTAAGTTCATTAAGATATCAAAGAAGAGGTAGATAGCTGCAGGGAGGTGTAACTTCCGGTTAGGCTTTTACCGCATTCTCTTCCACAACACGTTCACCATCAAATGTTCTCTTTTCTGATTCGAGAATGAAATCCTTATTCCACTTGCACTTGTACATATATATATATATATATATATATATATATATATATATATATATATATATATATATATATATAACTTCAATTTTTGGATGTCAAATTGCTGCGTGTGAGAGAAAATGAAGTCGAGAGTGGGGGGAATAGTTAAATCTGATAGGATTAATAGAACTCGGCTACGCTTTTATTTGTGATACGTTTACGATGTGCGTGTAACCGGTTGTATCGTTTATATGAATCTATGATGTTCGTTATTTGATTATATATTATATAGTTTTGTGCCCATTCGTGTGCAGAAATTTTATATGCTATTTAATTCCGTCGTATATGGTTTTATTGTTTAATCTGAAGTTGAGACCCATTAGATTAGTAGAACTTTCTGAAATTTCGCCAACTCTTTCTTCCTCTCTCTTTCTCTCTCTCTCTCTCACTCACTCTCAGCTTCTATCTCGGATAATTTATTTTGTATACTCTTTGACGAATAGATTATTGTTGATAATTAAGTATGGAAATGTTATCCGTTAGTTTACCACTTTTTTAGCAATACCCGACATTTTTTTCGGAACTGTCGTCTCAGTGTGAAACTATCACTGCACTTTAGAAACCCCTTTTCTTCGAAATGGAATTGCCGAAAGCTCTATGGCTACTTTACCTGAAATTATATGGCAATATTCATAAGCATTTGTGTAAATTTCTTGCACAAGTAAATAATTTATTGAGGCATAAAGAATATGGATTTGGTTATGTGTGTAGGTAGGTGTGTATGGTGTGTATGAAGGTATGTCGGTATATGACAAGGTCACAAAGGTGCATGATTGCAGATGGTTGTGGCAACGAGATAAACAAAGTGCTGCTATTGTTGCTTGGATGTGCGGTACAAGGTGATCAACGAGAGAAATTCATTGAACGCATCAAACATATGCAAACCGATCTACAAACTGCAATCGTTAAACAAATTCAACGGGTATATTCTAGTCTATTCCTATTCTATTCTTATCGAAATAGAATTTTTACTTGTATTGATTAGAAATGAATCGACACATTCTGATCTCTTTGATTCGTCATAATTTTTGATTTTCCAATTTCCGAATTTCTGGTTTTGCAATTTGCACTTCTGTTCTTTTTTTTTTTCCATTTTTTCCACATTTTTCTGCATTGATTTCGTATTATATTGATTTGGTAGTTTGGTTCATTTTTTTCTGTTTTCCGTTTTTTTTAAATCGCATTGATAAATATTTTCGTTTCATTTTTTTAAAATGTCGACTGAAACAGTAGTTTTGAATTGATGAGACGAGCGATTTTATAGGCTTCTATTTTTCAAGAAATAAAGAGAGCCAGGTATGCTTTTTTTGCAAACGCCTTATCGAGTACGAAAATATTGATTGTATAATGAAGAAAACGAAGGATCCTTAAGCGAGAGAATAGAAGCAAGAAGAGGACAAAGATATAAATAGAGGAGAAGGAGGAACGATATAGTGGGGACGATAGGATCTGCTGATTAGGATTGCTTAAATTTGTTTTAAACATTATCTTTTATTCTAGAAACTATTTTACATGCTCCTTTCATAAATTTTGAATGCTTTAAAATTAAATTTATTTATTTCTATTCAATTATCCATCAAAACATCCTTTTTGAAATGATTTTATTAATATTTGATTAGATGTCATGAATGGCAATGTTTGGTTCTCATTCATTAGATTATCCTTCTCTTTTAATATTCATATTGTCAACCGCCTCCCCTCTCCCCCCCCCTTCCCCGGCTTTCCTAAATTCTTACAAGAATTTCACCTATTTCCATATGTGTCATTTGTACCTTATCCAAGGCAAAATTTTTCAACGATTGTCTAGAATTATTTCACTTTTCTACAAAACCTTTTAGTTTTGAAAAATGACCTGGTGAGTCGATATAATTTCTCAGTTGCGAAAGCCATCACTATCAGTTCAGTGAAGTTAAGTAGAGCATATAAATGAGTTGTTATTTATGTTATGCATGAAAGCACTCAATCGGTATGTCAACGTTGCTCTATGAATTATTTATGCGTTCATCTTATTTTCAACGTCCATTTTCTTATTCGTTTTTCTATCCCTTATTTTTCAGAAATGTAAAGTTTTTGAAAATTTTTGAAACGAATTTATTGTCGCCGCAAAATTTTCACAGTTTCGAGATTATAAATTTGAGAAATTTTCACATTTTCTAGCCTGCTTGTAAACTTTCTTCAGTGAAAATAAATTAGATAGCATGATTGCTTGAAAACTATGTATTGATTTGGTAGGTGACGTAAAAGGAAAGAGTTAAACTATTACAGAGCGGAAAGGGAAGGAAGATTTACGGGAAAAGTTTGAATTTTTGAAATTTCTAGGGGAAATTTCATCTTTTAGGGGAAAAGAAATTTCTTTTTTTAATAAATCCTACGAATATTTTGCAAACATTCAATTGATATAGATTTATGATCGAATTCTCAACAAAAATTCTCTTCACATTTCAGCGGTTTATTTATGTTATTTCTCTCTTTTGCACATGTTCATAGTGAAGTTATCTCTCATATTCATCGTGTTTTATTGTTGATATTCGTTCGGCCATTCAACATTAGTGCGAATTGGATATATGCTGGCGTATATCATTGTTCTACCACTTAATCCCTAATTCATTTGTTCGATAACTTACTATTTTATTTCAATCATCACTCAAAAACTTATTCAATTATATATTTTAGTAAAAAAATGATTTTATAGGTAACGGAAGATGGTGAATGTGTGCTGAACGTTAAAGCATTAGAATTGGATTCACTTGACAAGCAAAGTGCGTGCGTATTGGCACATTTGGAACGTGTTATCAAAGAACGCGATACTTATGCAAATTGCCTTCTTGAAATGGCTCATGAACATGTATGTATATTTTTAAGATATTTCTTTGAAGTATTAAGAATATTTCTACATATAATCTTGATTTATAATCCTTTATTTTATTTTTTAAAACGTCTCTAATAATTCTTCAATTGTCAAACATATTTTAATGTGTTTCCTTAATTCGTTTTTTAAGCGGCATTTTTTGGATTTTAGTATTTATAATATGAATGAATTTTGTACGATATTTATGCAAATTAGCTCGATGTTTTGACATGAAATTGAGATCAGGGACTATAAATTAATGGTACTATGTGCTTATATTGGAACAATTCTATGCAATTAATCTTGTGATTTCTTTTCTTTTTTTTTTTTTCAAAAATTATCGAAGCGCTTGCCGAAGTGAATTCATAACCCAATTGCTTTTTAGCCTCTAGTTCTTACAAGGTGCCGAAATATGAGTTAACTTCATATAAAACATCAAGCAAAAGCGGTTAACAAAAGATAGATACAACGGTTTCATCGGATTTTAAGTCATTATTTGATCTGAATATTTTTTCGGATCACAATTGACTCGGATCTAATTATTTGGTTATCCAGCCAGAACTACTAACTAGTTTTATTATGCAAGATTTAATCCTGAATTCATAGATTTTGCAACGAAAACTGTAGAAAATGCTTCTATAAATTCTTCTAAACTGTTTCTTTTATAACGAATCTATTTCTTTCAGGTTTTGCTTATATTTTTCCCATCAAAAATTCAACAAATTTTTTAATACTAGGATGAATATGATATCTGTAAATAAAATAGATAAACACTATTAAAACTTTTATTGTATTTTCTATCACCGTTTGAAATTCTATCAAGTAATAAAAATGAATAATCGATTTTCATAAATATCGATTTTTGATTTTATTCAATTCTTTATCTTCTTATAAATAATTGGGTAATCAATTTCCAAATTTAATCGATCGAATGCGTTTTTTTAAGGTCGTAGTTATGAGATGATCAAATCTGAACTCTTCTTTTCTTCTCTTTTTCTTTTCCTATTTCATCTCTTCTCTGTTTTCTTTTTTCTTATATTTGATTCATAGACTTCCTAAATTACTGTTCTATTTCACTTATCGATTGTGTTGAATCATTAAAAAAAAAAAGAATGAATATCTGAAAAAAACAAATGTTTCCGCACCATAATTTTAAAATTTTTTTGTTATAGGAAAGTGACGAAGGTAGTACCACAACAGGTGCATCGTCCATTTCCGGTGAACTTCCATCGAGAACAAAATTACCTGAAATTCGATATGGTTCATGTTTCTTTTAAATTGCTTAGCTATTAATATTTTAATAGCATAATATTCTTTTATAAAATTTTAAATTCCTTTAAATATTTCATCTATGCTTACCTTCGATAAGATGAAGAAATGAATGAGATAGGAATTGATTTATATGAATGGAAATCTCTTTTTTATTGACGCATTTCCAAATTTTGGAATAAAAAATTATTTCATTTTACGGCGAATTATTTTTTTCAAATTTCACATCGATGAAATTTTCTTTAATTTCTTTATCACAGCAGATACATTCAATGAAATTCTTTGCAAATGATTTGCACAATTGTTGAATGGCTCTATTTTCAAGAAATCGAAAATTCTTAGAAGATTGTTTTTTTTTTCGCCCGTGACGAAATTTATTTCGCTGAGCAGTGCCTATCTAGAATTTAAGTGCTAGTGGATTTATTACAGCTTTGGATATTTGCATTTTTCAGATTCAGTTGAAGTTGTTCTCACAGGTTTTAGGTGATGCGTCTCTGCGACTACGCTATTTCTAAGATATTCTTTAGCTTTACCTACCTTAAGCTTCACACGTCTGAGCAAAAAATATCTCACCTTATCGTGTCAGCAATTATTTAGTTTATTTATCTAATTTTTTAGATGGTCGAACTCCATCACCAACATCACTCGAACGACATACAAATGTAGAGCTTGCGACAGCAAAAGCCGAGCTTCGGAAACTACGAAATCTAGCGTAAGCTCTTGAACTTTAATGTTAACCTTAAAGTAACACTCCTCCTTGTTTAGTTCGATATCCCTCGGGAATTTACTCTATGTCTTAATTGCTGAATATTAGCAAAATTATTTAAAGGTAATGAATTTCTATTCGGTAAATTTTTATTCCCGCTAATCCCATTGAATTTGAATTAGATAATCTCAATAGAATTTCATATCTCATTGAAATTTATGTTCTTTCAGCCACGCCTCATTGGCTGAAGGGCAAAAAAGAATGTGAATAAAGGTCAAAGTGCATGAAGCGTGTGCTGAATATTTGTTGTTGTGAACAACTATAGAATACTATTGTAATGTGTAATTAGGCATTGCACTCTTTTTCTCTAAGATTAATATATGGGTTGCATTCATGTTCGATGCGTCAAGGTCAATCTCAGTCAACATATATCGGCACTTACATACACACACACACACACAAAAGCTAAAAGATAACATTCACTTATCAATTATGAGCATCTCGTGATAATTTAAGAGTCATTGTGAGGGCGGCGGGGTGGGGAAGGGGAAGGTGACCTCAGACATTTTAATCAAAATTTTCTGTTTTTGTCGGCGAATATTTAGGGGCAATAAATTTCCACTGTTGTTTTATTTTGACTGCTACTATATCGCCTCATTTAGAGCTTGTGGGGGTTTTTTTTAAGTGAAATGTTACGATGGAGCTATATTTGCTAAACATGGAAATAGGACTAGCTAGGATAATAGGCTTCATGATAAGCAATTATAAACCAATATGACGAAAATTTTAATAAAACGGATCGAACTTGATTGATAAAAAGGAAAGAGGGTGTTTCCTGCATTTTCTCAGTGAAAAGCGAAAAGTGGAAAAGCTTTTGATAAAAAGAAAGGCTGGAATCGTTATTAGAGGCTTCTGTTTTTCTCGACATCCCGACGGGGCTTTAGCTGAGATTATACGGTAGTTTGGAATGCTTCAAATAGTCACTTCACTTGTTGTGCATTTTGATTAATGAATGAATAAATTTTTAAATTCGTCAATTTTTGCTCTGAAACGGAATCGACTTAAAATTATTGTCAAGAGGAAATCGTTTCTTTTTCTTATCTCTCTTCTATCTCTCGTTTTTTATTTTCAGTTATAGGATCGCCAGATGTTTTAAGGTATAGAGGAGATTCACCGAATGGATTATTTCCATTCGACAGGTTTTTATATGTGATTATAATAACTTTTAATTTTCACCTTTAAAGTATGAGATTGTGAAAGATATTCGAAACAGTGAATGCTTTATGCTATTCGATAGTGCTAAAACTTGTCCATAAATTCATGAAATCGGAAAATTTTGAATCCATGAGATCCGATTTTTGGATCCATGAGATTTGCCTGTCTGTGTATCATAGATCGCGTCCATAAACTCCCATGAATATTATCTTCATAATCCGAAATTTGAAGGATTTCACAGAGACAGACAGGCAAATGCATATGTAGAAAGGATAACTTCTGGGTAGATGTATTAAAGACATCGCTATATGAAAGAAATACACACGTAGCGATTTAAAATATGGTCTTTTGGTCATAGTTCCTTGACAGTGCTGTTGCAATTCTTTTCCAAGCAACTCACCTGCAATAATCTTTTCAGATTTTATCTAGTAATTTCATTAATCGCTTGATAGATTTATATTATGCTGTCACATAGCGAGAGAGGAGGGGAGGGAAAGAGAAAGTGAAATAAAGAGAGAGAGACGAAATGGTAGAGAAATTATGTGGTCTATTATAAAAAATATTAATATATTTTCAAAGAAATATTCGCTTGTTAATTTATTCAACAATTTCGCAAATTTTAGTGAGGAAAAAGACGAACTTGTCGCCGAATTGAGGGATGAGTTGGAAGCACGTGAAGCGGATTTACTTAAGATGCAACAAGAAAGATTGGAGTTGATCAAAGATGCAAGAGCGGCAAAAGATTATCGTGATGAACTCGATTGCTTACAACATAAGGTAATTGATATCTTTTTAAGTTGATTTTTAATTGAGATTTCTTTTTTGCCGGATGAATGAGGCAATATAAAATCTGGATAAAATTGGTAAGTGCTGGATAGGAGAATCAAAATAGGGGAAAGAAATAACCGAATTGAAATTTCTGAAATAAATTTTTAAAAAATGAAAGAAGTTATATACGATTGGTAAATGCTGGTCGCATTTCATTTATGGTTTAGTGTAGACCATTTGTTGAATTGCTTATTAAGCGTTTTCGTTTTTTTTTTTTTCATTTGTACAACTAGAGATGAATTTTGCCTTTGAATGAACTATTTTATATCCGAATTTTTATGAACATTTCAGACTTTATTTATATATAATTCGCTTTAATGCTTATTTAATTCAATATTCTTATAATAGTGAACAGCAGTATGTTGCACAATAGATTATAATATGATGATCGATCGATTTGTGGACTTTTTAAATTAATTATACAAATTATACAAATTATACGAATTATACAATTATACAAAGTAATTTATTCAGAGATGATATTGATATCTTTTCATATTCTGTAATGCTTTAACGCTTAATCTTCCTTAAGCAAATATGGAAAAGCACATATGTTCGCATAAGATACACATTCAATGGGTAGGATATTCACGCCTTTCCTCATTTGTGCATTTTTTTTTTCTTCATCAAAGCACAATTTCTTAGAAGAAATATTAGATGCGCATTATGCATTTCTAAGTGATTTCTGTGGTTTGTTGATGATAGCATCGACTTACACAATCGTATCTCCTCGTTTATAGCCCCAGACATTATTTTGCTCACAACTCTCGAAATCAGCGTTCTTTCGAGGGGGATTTTTGAAAATAACAGATGAGGATTCACTCTGATTGTAAATTTTAAAGCTGATAAATATGAGAGGGAAATTCAATGAAACCATTTAAATGAAGAGATTTATATTTGAAAATTGAATCTTATTGCATAAATTTTGCAAACAATCAACTAATATTTATGCAAATAGAGAACTAATATGCATGGTAGGTTTTGCATAAGGAACTAATAAAAAAGAGCATATGAATGAGAAAATGCGATAAATTACGTTTAATGGAATAGATGTTTGAAAGTTACTGAAGCATGAGTAGAGATTTTTATGAAGTCGTTTTGTTGTTTTTTCTCTTGAAATGAATGTTTATGATACTGTGGAACATAAAATTGATGAATGAAATTATAATAATGCAATCCAAGAATAGTTTTATTTTAGGTCGGAAGTTCGACAAAATATCACATGATATTGGGGAAAATATTGTTCTAAGTATACCTGATCTTTATAGTAATATTTACGTATAAAAAATTGCTCGAAATGCATTGGCATTGATTACAAATCGAAGAAGAGGGCTTTGTCGAAGAGAATTTTTGAGATCGATATGGATTCAGGGCTTTTTTGTACGTCGATGTATTTTAGAACCTGAAGTTTGATTGATTGAACAACAAGATGAACCATCGTTAGGTTGAGCTCATGTCATTTATGCAAATTTGCTTGATATGACATCCGATTCGACGATTCCACCTGCTGAATTTTAATTAATTATAAAAATATATGTATAGTCTGCGAGCACACACACACATATGTAGACAGTTATTAACAGTTAGATTATTTTATTCATTCGTTCATCAAAGAATATTCTCCAATAATATAATAGAGTAATAGATTATAAAATATTACTCTAAATTTAATTATTAAACGTTACTAAATACTTCACTACTAAATAATATTATAATGTTCATTTTTTTAAAGCATTTTTATGCTTCAATCACTTTCCTTAGAAAAATGTGCATTTCATTTATTGTACAATGAGAAGCATCTTTAACGTATGATTGATATGTGCGAATATTAGTGATGAATTTTTGTTGTAAAAGAAATTGGTCGATTGATGTGCACACGAGTGGGACGGTTGGAAGTGCATTCGACGTTTAGAATCGTCTAACGAATCTACTCTTTCAGTTAACAAAATTGGAACGACTCGAAATTGAAAATACAAAATTAAGGGAGAAATTAGCGGAAATGGATTTCTTCAAATCACGAATTACTGTATGTTTCATTTTTCGACATTAATTTTCCATTTTTTTTTTCAAATCTTGTCTTTATAAATATCTATTTGAAATTGGGTGATAGAGTTGGAAATATGATGGGAGAGGGGAGGAAGGGGAGGAGAAAAAAGGGAGAAGCAGCTTCTTTGGGAGAATCTTTCTCAACAAAAATTCAAATATTGAGCTGATTGGCTAATAATTGTATCAAAACTTGTATTATTTTTTGTTGTTGTAGTGGTCTTTTTTAGTGTTTTCGAGTGATTTTTTTTCAACTCTTTGACCGCGTTTATTTTTTATGCTGATGTGGCGAAGTTATTTGTTCAAAATCGCTGAATGTAAACAGTAAAAAGAGGAGAGGAATGAGGGGGCAAAAGTGGGGAATATAGAAGGAGCACTGCTACGGGAAAGACAAAAGAACGAAGGCAATGAAGTACGCATAAAATACTCCCGATGGGAAACAAAGCGATGATAAGAGACGATACGAAAATGTTATAAATGAGAGATTTCCATGTCAACTTCAAGTCCAGAATTTTATCCTCCCCACTTAAATACTCATATAATCCACTAGTTCTGTACTTTCTAATTCCTCTGTCTTCTTATCCGGCAGGAGGGAATTTTCTTTTGCTCGACATATCTGAACTGAAAAATCATGTTTGTTGCAGCAACTGAAAGAAGAGAATGACTTAATGCATGAGTCGTGCTCGGTACTCGAGGAGCAGCTGGAGCAAAGTCATCGCAAAGTGAATGCGCATCTCGATTTGGAGACGAAACTCGCCGAATGCCAGAATCAAGTCAAGGGCCTCCAACTCGATATGACAAAGGTGAGTAGTTATATTTTTATTATTTTCCATTTTCCTGCATTATATATATATATATATATATATATATATATATATATATATATATATATATATATATATATATATATATATATATATATATATTAAAAACCGCATCCATAAATATTTCATGCACCATTTCTTTTTTTCCGGAAAATGTAATATGTACTGCTTTTTTTTTCTAACAGATCTTTCATGAACCAATTCGTTTTTCTAATGTTCTTGCTTCAGTTCTTTTTTCGTAAATCATTCGAACGTTAAAAGTTTCACTCAGTAAATCTAATCTATAATCTCATCTCGTTTGAAAGCGTAAAAAATTACTGTAATCATTTTTATATCGGTAGAATGTGTCCACCGTTCACTTAATGTATCATTTCATAATACATCTATAAGGGTGAATGTTTCATTCATCATATTCTCCATTTTACAGTTTTGAATATTGTTAGGACAATTTTTTAAAATAAAATTTCTTATTTGATCTTAAAAATAATAAAGCAGTGAATAGGATTTGTTATTTAATGTACATTTAATTGCAAATCGAGAAAAAGTTTTTTAAAAAATTTTTGAAAAATTTATTTCGACATTTTTCTCATTTCTGCAAATAAAACAAGCAATCGAAATCGTCATCTGTTTGTTGAAATAGTTGATTTTATGACGATAAGGAATATACTAATTTATTTAATGCGTCCCTGAGTTAAAAAAAAAAAATCGAGCCCATTTCACAAGAAAATTCATTATTTCCGTGAAAATTCTAGATTCGTTCGTTGGAAAAATTTCCACCTCCAAACCCATAATCGACTCATTTATTCTTTAAGAGTCTTATTTTTCCTATCTTCTACTTATATACTCTTTTTTTTTCAAAATTTTCTCCTTTTCGAATCCGTATTCACCTTTATTGCTTGTTTAAAAGCAATATTAGCTTTTGGAATCTATGAGATGACCACTAATAATGATCTCAGACAGTAATAGAGCATATAATGTGTGAGAACTGAAATGACTAAAATATTGAAAAAAAAAAGAGTTTGATAGAGTGGGAGGGTCGTTGAAAAAAAAAAGTGCGTAAAATGAAGTGAATTAGAGTGTTGATGCAAAACGCAATTGGGAGGTATATGAGCGTTCATAGTGCATTCGTTGCAATTGTCCGTTAAATAAAGATCATATATTGATAGAGGGTGACATATATTTCTTCTTTTTTTTTTTGAATGATGGCACTGTTGACATTTTCGTTCGTGTTGTGCATTTTTACGCTTCTCTATTCTATGAGAAAAAAGAAAGTCTGCGGTCTCGATTGTAAAGTAAGTTTTATTATCACTAAATAATCAGTTGTAAAGTGAATTGAGTAAGAAAACTTTAATAATTTAAGATAGGTAATTCTAATTTATTCATCACTTGCAGTGATGAATTGATAAAGAGGAAAACGAGGGGGTGATAAAGTGATAAGAGGGAAGTGATAAGAGCGATGGAGTGATAAGTTGAACCATAATACAAGTAATATGTGATTGGATTATTAAAAAAAAAAGTTTTTTTCGTATTAAATGTGGTTATTCTTATAATGATATGAAATATTCATCAATCAATTAGATATATTTTCAATGTAATATTGAATTTAATATAGCTAATTTTATTCAATTTCTTTTAAGCTATATTGCCCTAAATTCAATGGTAAATGCATTTTTTCTGCATAGAATTCGATGATAAGTGCAATTTTTCTACATAAATTCAATTTCACCAACTGATCACATGTGACATATGTTACATTGAATAATTTAACTCCAAAAATTTCTTTTTGTTTTCTCTCTTTAGTATGTATGTTGATCGTTTCTTTCTTTTACCGTCAGCTAAATTCTGAAAGTTTTTCCTTTTTTATTTGATGATTTTGAAAGGTCGATTCCTTCTTTTATATATATATAAATATATATATATATATATATATATATATATATATATATATATATTTATTTATTTATTTATTTATTTATTTATTTATATATATATTTATATATATATATATTTATTTATTTGTTTATTTATTTATTTACTTGTTTATATATTTTTATTTATATATATAATAATTTGTCGAGTTTAGCAATTGAATAATATGGCGATGTAGAGTAGTGGTGGAAAGGCTTGCTCGGTGAAAAAGATTTTCTTGTTCGATTTCGTCGTCGAGAAAGACTTTCGTGCATCCTAAAATCTGTGCTCAATTATTCCACCGACATGAATTGAGCTAGAATATTTCCATGAAATGCTTCAATTTGCTACGATGCCATGAAATTCCCATCCTTCAGAATTACTGAATTTCTCTGCAATTATTAGTCGAAAATAAATAAATATGAAAGCTTCTAGATTATTGATTAGTTTTCAAATGTTTGATTGGTATTGATTTTGATACCATGCTAATCACAATTGAGCCATATAGTTTGATGTAAATGACTGTTTTAAGGCCATCGAAAATTTAAGTAGATTTAATTAGTTCCAGGAAGTTATTAAATTTCGCACTAAATTCCAAGAAAATTTCAAAAAAAAAAATTCCAGGAACGAGAAAGGATCGAGCAATTGTTACTTGAAAATGGTCGCTTAGAAAGGGAATTAAAATCAGAGCAACAAAAGGGTGCCGCTCTTGAAAGACGTATAGAGAGTCTTAGTGAAGAGCGAAGTGCTCGCGAAGATTTTGGCTCATTGGGTAGTCAGATGGCTGATGATGATAAGAAACGAATCTTGGAGTTGCAACTTGAGAATCGGAAACTCAAAAGTAAACTACAAGCTTCCGAGTAAGTTTATGTACATTTTATTGGATAGTGAGTTTCTTTTCTCAGTTTGTTTCCTAACTAAAAAAGACAGTTTTGAATTTTTTTTATATTTATTTAGAAATAAAATTGAAAAATTTCATCCATTTTTCTCTCTTTTACGTTAGCGTAATTGACAATTGTTGCATTTACTGTATGCCGTTCACTTCCGATCATCATCAATGAGCTCAAAATGGATAGAGGCAATTAAAATATCTTTCAAATATTATGAAAAAGCGTTTTCTTTTTCAAAATTCATTTCGGCAGATGAATCTTATTTATTGGCCAATACGATCATATTGTATGGTTGTTATTCGTCGTCAAATATTTTTGTAAAACTTTTACTTCGCATCAATACTCAAGAATACATCAATAAGCAATGAAGAAGGAATTGTGATACTTTTGCCCTAATGCATAAAAAACGATGAAAAACCTTTATGTAATGAGAAAAAAATTTTTTTTAGTTGCGAAAAAGGAAGTGATAAAAGTCGATAAGAGGTAAAATGAAGAAAAAAAAATATAATGGTTAAGGTTTTTTTGCAATGGAATATTCTTTTGCAATAGAGGATTGCAAAAAACTATTTCTCATTTGCAATAGAATATCGTTTGATCGATTTTTTTTTTTTTTTTCAATTTGGCATGACTATTTGCTCGTTCACTGCTCATATTTCTTTCTTTTGAGAAACTCATACAATTAGCAAATAAATATAGGAAATTTTCTCTTCATTTCCAGTACAAAGATTAAAAAATGGTGGTGATCGTTGTATAAATTTGAACTGAACTACTAGTTAAACGCATTCTGAAACCGATGGATTTTCCCTATTCCAATAAGTTTTGATTTCTGGTCAAAACTAAATAAAATCGATCTAGTCTAATCTAATCGGCGCTTTTGTCGTAGCATTCGAGTAGGTTAACTGATTTGACGATTTAGTGACGGTGAGGAAGTTGGTGAATTACGAGCTAAACTTCTACGTGCCGAAATCGAACTCTCACAGCGTAACGAAGAGAATGCTATCGTGAGTCGACAACTTCAAGAATTTGAAGTAACACTTGCTCAATTAAATGCACAATATAAGGAGGTAAGCATCGAATTAATTTTAAATATAATAATAAATTTAAAGGCAATTCAGAGCGCAATGAGAAACCAGATTATTTCTTTTCATTTACAGTGTTGACTCCTAGTTATAAAATAAGTCAACCCTCCAAAAAAATTTTTTTAAAATGAATTTCAAAAAATATCTGACTCAGTAACGAAGAATAATTTTGATGCACTATTCTTTGACATAATTTTACAAATATTTTTCACATAGTATGGCTTCATGATAGTGACTAAATATAAGCTCTTTTCGATTTATCATACAATGCGGTTATTTGTATGATATTTCCAATGTGCATGAACGATATATCAACTATGATTGATATTTTAGTAAATTCAATCGGAAAATTTTGACACATTTTTTGCTTCGAATTTTTTTTTTGCGATAATTCCTCAGCCACTCTCCGTTTTTATGTTTATTACTTTGCTTAGCAGTCAAAAATTCATGCTAGAATATCTTGAATTTTGGATTGTTTAAAGTGGCTTATTTTCGAAGACGGGCGAGATGTTGAACGCCCGATTTTTTTTTTTTTTTTGTTATTCGTGAAAGTTTTTGCTAAAGGTTCATATATGTGCATTTCTATATATGCAAATAATTTAGTGTAGAATAATTTGTACTATATATTCGTGAAACTTTTCACCATAGCAGAGAAGATGGTGTTTTCAGTAAACCTTTCATTGATGACTATACTCTTTGTTGAAGTTGGTATATGTTTTTTTTTTTTTTGCAGACATGTACTATGTATGAGGTTATCAAATCGGAAAGAGATTCAGCTCAACAGAGCCTTCAAGATGCAAGAAGGAATTTTTCGGAATTTCAGGCTGATTTCCAGAAAGAAATGCAGAGCGATCTTGATAGAAAGGTGTGTTTTATATAATTAGCTTTTTCAATAAGAGTATAACTGGCTGAAAAAAAATGTACAGCAGATGTTATTTTCGAAGATAAAGGTTAGGCTTAGCTTAACGTAAACCACAAAGTCAAATTATAGTAAAACTCTCGAGAATTGGAAATTAATAAAAATTTTCGAAAAACGTTGAAGTTGAAAAAATCCAAGTTTAGAAAAGACGAGGAAAGTTTTTTTTTGCGGCTCAAAAAGTTTCTAGGAGAGTAAAATTCAGTGAGAGGAGAGAATTTATTTTAAAAAATAGATGGTAAAAATATTAAAATTTGATTTGAATTAAGGCAAATAATATTTTAGACACGGCAATTTGAAAGCGCAGCAGAGGCAAATGAGCGTTTATTAGCGAACACTCTTGAAGAGAAGGCTGAACTTGAACGACAGTTGGAGAAAATACGTATGGAACAGAAAGAATGGAGAATTAAGAATGATCGACTCGATCAAGACATTCAAAAAGCTGAACAAGCAACAGCACATGCCGAAAAATTAAGGAGAAATATTGAGGTGGAAAAGAATGCGCTGAAGGTAATTAATCGTTCGGAATTAATTTATGATATTCTATTGTTTTGATTCAATTTCGATATTTCGATCGTAAGGTAAATTCGATGCTATTTTAAAAAAGAATTCATTGCGCCCAATGTATATACGACTGAGAAGAAGAGATTCATTGATTTTAAAAAATTACCAACCTGATTTTGCAACTTTTTCTCGTATTTATTTCTTTTCTATCATATTCTCATTGAGATTGATTACTGCAGTAAACGATGCTTAGCAATGGTGTATTTTGTGATGATATTATATTTTCATCGGAATTTCTTTCTTCTATCCTTCCCCACTTCACCTTGCCCCCCTTCTCTGCTCTTCCTATTTGTAGCCATCTCATTTATAGCAGATGATGACTATGGGTATCAGCAATTACTGTTCGTTATCACGTTTTCACACTATTAGGACTCAGTAGTTTAGGTTGTTATTATTTTTTATTGTTTTTAGCCAAATTGTATTTATTCATTGAAGTAAATATTATTTATAGACTTTTATTTAGAGAGTATTGAATAAGTATTAAAATATAACTACAGGAAAATAATAGATGTTGATTTATGAATGTATAAAGAAAAATATATTATAGTGCAAAATGTACATCCTTAGAACATTATTAAACTTTACTTTTATTACTGCAAATATTTTTTTCTAATGAAAGAATTATTTGAAGGAACGTAATGAACTTCTCGAACAACGTCTCGATGAGATTAAAATGAAATTATTGAATATGGAGAATGTTGAAAAACGACTCGAATCAAATGAACAAATGCTTGTTGATAAACAAAATCGTCTTAATGAATTACAAGCTGAACATCGGCAAATGGCACAACAAGTAAATTATTCTCATCTATTTTGTGTTTTTTTTTGTTTTTTTTTATTGTTTTTCAACTTCATCGAATTTTTTAACGATTATTTTTTTATTTGATGAAGTTAATTTATCGGGATATTAATATTTTATAGATTTACTTTGGTATCTTCCTGAAATTCTTGAAAGAATGAAATCGTTTTGTGGAATAATTTGAGATTCTAAATATACATTTAACGATCAACTTAACTGATATTGAGTTTTAGAGATAGAGAACCCAGCAAGTTAGATAGATTGGGAAGAGGGATCTTAGATCGCATTAGAGAGATTTACCTGATTCACCTGATGATCCGTTGCCGCGGATTCACCACGAGTTGCCGCTGATCTATCGAGTTCCATTCGCTTTACTCAATTTTTTAGCAATTAACGTGGTTTAAGATAATTCTAAATATTGAAGACTATTAGAGAGATACAAGGTTCTAAATAGAAAGTTTTCTACCGGAAGCGTATTTGAAGGTTATAATCGAATTTTTTTTTTTTTTATTACGCTCATCAAATTTTGAATACTTCCTATTTATTATTTAACTTATTTCATCTTCTTATAGTTGGAATTGGAGATGAAAAAGACGGATCGTTTACGTGAGGATTTGATAGTGGAAAAAACACATTATGGTGATCTTATTTCACGTCTACGTTCCGTATGCAGTACAATACATTTAAATGGCGGTAAATGTGAAGTACCATCTGACGATGAAAGTATGATAATTGCAATCGATGACGTCATCTTGAAAGCACTTGTAACTGCAAGACGTGAAGCGGATAGTTTACGTATTCAACAGCAAACACAAATTGCCGAATTAATCGATCTAAGAAATGATATAGAAAAACTTCGGTATGACTTTTTTTTTAAATGAAACTATAACTTTTATGAATTTTTTATGAAAATCAATTTTTATGAGTGTGATTGATATTTTCCGGAAAAAATTCATTGTCAACCTATTAAATATTAGTCTGTAATTTCTTATTAATCTATAATGACTTTGCAGTAGCATTTGTAATATTTAAAATCGATCTTTATTGAATGAACATCTTAAATTTATATGTAAATATTATTCAAATGAATAAGTTTTTGACAATACAAAGGTGATTAATTACATCAAAGATATTAAGGCAGATATACAAGTGCTTATTTGTTTAGTTATAAAGTTTTCGGAATATAATTTCAAATTTGGTTCTTATTATTTCAATTGTTGCATAAAAAATTGTTCTTTAGAATTCAATATATAAACATAGATTTTTCCATTTGTTTAATGTGTTGGAACTAAAATAAGCATAAAACTGTTCCATCGTTAATAATTAAAAAGCAATTTTTCATTTAAAAACTTAAAATGATAAATAACCGAAATTTTGTAATTTCTTCAAGTTAATTCAGCATTATTTTTTTCTATCGACTTATAATCTTTTTATATTGTTTAAAAGTGCTAAATTTATTGAGATATTTATTTTTAGTAAATCTGAAGGTCATATATGCGATGATTCTGATGATCGTCTTCGGGAACTTGCAATAGAAAATCGAAACATTAAAGAACAGGTACTTAAACGAACATATTTAGATTTTTTGTATGGTCACCGATAAATTTCGAAGTTTATAGCTTTTCAACGCGATCCATAGTTATTCGGAAATTGGTGCATATTCGATACAAGTCTTATGGATAAAGGATGGAGGATTATGAACTAGGAAGCGCGTTATGTGTTTTTAGGTATTTACTTTCTAATCCAGCATGACGATTATTGGACAAATATAGTGTTTATTGATCGTTGGATCATTTCTTAGAGTGAATTCACTTCGTCTGTCATTTAGCTAATGGTATTATTTAGCTAAGCGTAGCAAGAGATAATTTGTAGTCGAGTAATTTATATGTAATGGATGGCATTTCTTTCTTGATTGGCACTACGATGTATAAATTTGCACTTATTTTGTGTAAAAAAAAAGAAGTGAAATCTTTTTTATTGTCTTAAGAAATAGAAATTTCTCCACTTTTTTTACTGACTTTTACCCAAAATTTACCCAAAATTTTCGAAAATTTTCGGTATTTTTTTCAGCAAAAATTGAAAAAATTTTAATTCCCATTAACTTAGGTTTAATAAATTGAAAATATTGCATGAAAATAGGTGAAATGCTAAAAATTGAGTTGAAATTTCCTATTGAATTGTTGAGAAAAATGAGAAAAATAGATTAAGGGAAAAATTTTAAAAAAATTAAAGAAAAAAACGGTGGAATCTTTCAAGGTATTTCTTCTACAAGAGCGAATCCGTGAACTACAGCTTGAGAATTCAGCGAAATCAACGGAAGTTTCATCGTTGAAAAGAGAGATTGAAGAAACACAACGTGGATTGGTGAGAATTCGCGTTTCTTTCCTCACTGCATAATTGATTGACTGATAATGTACGATTTTTTGTTGATCATCGATTTATTGATTTATTGATTAGCATCGACTTATTGATCAGTTCAGATTTATCGATCAACGATGATTTACTGATCACGATGTAATCCAGGAAATTTGTGCATTATTTCTTATTTCCGATGAACGCATTTTTTTGCAGCACCTATTTAATATATGAGCCGAAAATGTTATATTTTTTGTGGATATTTGAATTTTATAATGTTTTTTGGCAAATAATGGCATCATATTTATAAAGTAGATCAAATAATTTAACTACAGGTGGTTACTGCACCCATTCTTTAATGTAGCGGTGGAGAATTTCATAGTAATAAACAGGAAATGAGGTAGCAATAAGAAGCTCTTCCTTCCACCCTTCCCCCTCCCCTTCTCTCTATCCTCGAATCCTTTTTCACTCATCACTTTCGCTCCTTCGTTGTCCACCCATCGTTTCTACTGCTCCACCGCATTTAAACGGTACCGATTGCAGTGATAGTAAAACGGATATATGGGAGCAGTTGTTTTGGTGATTGTTGATGCATTAGTTTAGTGTTGTTTAATCTCGTTTCTGAATCTTTACCTAATCAACGTGCTGTAAAAAGCGTTACATTGCTGTCTTTTACAACTTGTTCCGTTTCTTCTCACAATTAGCTATACCTTCGTGTGAGGGCTATTTGGCTTTTGATTATTCATACTTGTACTTAAATATGCTATTTTATTGGTTTCACTTTTAAAATCAGTCCAACCTTTTTGGAGTGCTTCATATTGCCCAAGCGTATCTAGCAATAAGTAAATCCTGAGAAAGATTTTTATCATTACTTCATCACTTTCCTAGTTGGCGCACGTAAAACGCATATCATTATCGTCTTACCAGTTGCAATGAATATTTTATTACAATTACCTTACGAATGAAATTTATTAGTAATTATTATTTATTATAATAAAATTAATAAAATATTTTCATTTTTTCTATCAATATTTTCTACTGCTCTAAATAAATCGTAAATTTTTAGTAAATTTTCATGAAATATTTATTTCAGACGAATAATAGTAAACTACATACCGAACTAGCGAAATTACAAGTCTCACAAAGGAATCTTCAACTTCAGGTATATGCTAGAAATATTATATACTAAAAATATATGTGAAAAGTTTCCATCGTAATTTATATTTTCGATTTTCAATAAGAGATATATTCTTTATGAGACTTTTTCTTTGTTTTTCTATTGGATAATTTTTATCAGTATTATAGATAAATGGTAAATGGTAGTGTTTATTTTACTTTATGAGGTTTGTTCATCCTTTTTAGAGATTATAATTATTTTGCGATCTATAATATTCGATGTAGATAACTTTTGTTGTGAAAGAATATCATTATTTGCAACGAATCGGGTTTTTTTTGCGTTTGTGGTAATAGAAGATATTATATGAAGCAAATAGTATAGCTACCTGGAACAAGTAGCTAACTAACAAAGAGAATTAAAGAATATTTTTATTCTCGTTCTCTCTAATATTTCTCCACATTTCTTCCGTTTTATTAAATGATATTCCCCTCATGGAACTGATAAAGCACTATGCTGATCCCTTTCGGGTATTTTATTGCTTGAAATTTTAAAAATCTTTTTTGTTATTGTGAATCGCATATTAAAAAACTGAAAAGGTTGTTTTTTAAGTACAATTTAAGTATAGGTGTTTATGAATTTAAGAATTTTGTTTAGTGTCATACAATATTCGTATTCAGCTGCGCTGTTTTTATACAACTTCCTTGAAGTGTTCATAAACAGACTTCATCAAAGACATCAGATATGGGCAAACTTTTGGAAAAGTAAGAGAAGGGCATAAGAAGGGTAGGAAAAGAGTGAGCTAAGTGAATATAACGGCTATTTTTCTTTTTCTCCTGCTTTAAGAGAATTGGAGATCTTATAATGGCCATACTATTATTTTTTGCATCACAAATATTAAAATTTCTATTTGTGATCGTTCTTTTCGCATATATATATATATATATATATATATATATATATATATATATATATATATATATGTATAGGTAAATAACTTTTATATTTTTCAACTTTAATTTTTATAACCTTTCTCAAATATTTTTATGGAGATAATTCGCATAACTTTTATTTTTTAGAAATGTTTTTATGGTGATAATCAATGAATTTTAGGAAGAACTTTTGCGGCAAGACAACACTGAAATGCAAAAGCAATTAGAGATATGCGAGAAGCAAAAACAAACGATGAAAGGCGATTTGGTAAGTTTTATTGACAAGTTTGACATGTAATTATGAATATTTGCATTCAATATTAGCTATAGTTGAAATTATATTGTCATATTATTTTTGATTTGATAGCTGATTGGTGCTAGATTTATTTCCATTTTTTTTTTCATTTGAATATATGAGTTTAGAGTTGTTTTCTCATTTTCTTTTTAAGGATTCAATGCAATCAATCCATAGCGCACTTCTCTCCGATCATGATCGTCTACAAACATTGCATGATATGTTGATTGCCGATTACGATCGTGCCAAATATGACAATTCACAGTTGAAGCTCAAACTCAAAAATCAGAAGGTTCCAGTTACTTTAGTTTTTATTAATAATTAGGAGTTATTGTAAATGCGTGAATAAAAAACCTTTTTTTTGCATAGAGATCTATAACGCTGTAAAAATCGATGTTTGATATTCGTAAAAACGTCATATTCTAGATATGACTCCCTCGTTGAGATTCATTCCCCTCATTGAGTGTTCCTTTCTAACGCAAAATAAGGGAGGGGCTTTATTTAAGCAGTTATGGTATTTATTGTTTATTTTTCTGAGATCAATTGAAGCGATGAATCTTTGTCTGGTGGATTGATCTATGATAGTGGACAAAGCATATTGGAGATTTAGAATGTTTATTTTTTCTTCACATTGTTTACCTTATTTCACGCTTAGCAAATATGAAGTGATTGACGCTGATAGTTGCTATATTGATTCAGTTCGTCATTATTTTCTTTGCGTATTTAAATCCGGTTTATTTTACTTAATGACCTATCTGATGGTTCTAATTTTAGTTATTACTATAAGTTCATATTTTGAAATATCTTTTTTTATATTACTTTTGTTCTTTTGTCATGTTGTATCCAAATAAATTGTAGAATTTTATTTTATTATTTTTATTATTCGTATAAATTGATGCATATATTAGCGTTTGATGAGGCCAACTGGAGCATCTAATGCTGCATTGATCCGATTCGAGAAGTAGTTAAGGTTAGGACATTTGATTTGGTGCTCAGCTGCATCGAATCACCTTGCAATTCACTCAGTTTGTTGTTATCAATGAGTATGCGAACCGAATCGCTAGAATAGATGGAGAAAACTTTTAGCTAAAGTTTCTATGAATGCTATCAACTTATTCAGCATTGAAATTTCATATTTATGTAGTTTAGAGTTTTTACCGTTTTTATCGATTGATTTATTTTGATTAATAATTTTGAGATATAAAGATAACTCGATGGTACTTCTCAATTTTTATGGAAAATGTTTTACTTCTGGCTGTCCAATATTGTAAAAATAAATTAAATTTTCAAATTTTCTGCAGGAAACCGCCGAAGAGTTATCAATGATACGAAATGAGATTGAACGTGAACGACGACACGGTGAAGAGTTGAAAGTGATAATCGCCAACGAAAGAGAACGTCACGAAAAGGAAATACATAAATTACAAAACGATATAGCATCTATACGTATAGACTATGAACATATGAGGTGATTATTTGTTATGATACTGTATGTTTTTGTAATCTTCAATATATATGCAAATTAATTTCGGCGGAAGGTGCCTTGAACCCATTTCACAGTTGTAGTTTAATGGTTGTTTCTTAAATACAGTCAATGACCTATTTTCTTTATATATAGGAGATTAGCATGAGAAAGTGATTTTTATTATTCAATGAGTAACTTTTTATCGCTTGCATTATCCCACAAAATTCTTTCGTATATAAGTTCCTTCTTGGAAGAATAAAAAAAATCCAATGAGGCAGCGAAATATCTTTCGAGTGGTTAAGCAATGTGATGGTGAATTGCTTTGTTGTCATGTCATTGTTTTAATATTCTTTATTTAATCTAAAAAATGAATAAAACATCCCTTTTCATTATTTATTAAGTCTTTAAAATATATTTGACTATTTTCTTCTTTTTTTTTAATTTATTTCGTCAAACTTAAATGTTTTTGTGAACTTTTATACCTCATAAACATAACTGCAAGTATAACATGTAAGTAAAATAGTGAAATAGTCTAGCAATATCTTTATTTAATTGTCGAATTTCTCTCTCATACTTCAAATCATATTGTAGTTAAAAATTTGTTTATTCAAAAATCTTCTGCAACTTTCAAGTTTATTTCATCTTTCAAGTTTTAATTTTCAATAATCCCTTAAAATTCTTACTCGCAATTAATTTCAGGCAAGAAAACAACGGTTTAAGACGAAAAGGAGAAACGCAATCAGAAGAGTTGAGAAGATTACGTATAGCTGAACAATCACATCGTTCGACAATTTCACGTCTCAATGTGAATGTCGACGATTTGACTCGTACACTTCAGTCAAGAGATTTAGAGATTGCTAAAATGCAACATAAAATCGAAGTAAGCTAATTTACTTTTCATTTTGGTACCTGTAATTTACCTTTTATTTTGCTACCTGTAATTTACCTTCCATATTGATACGTGTAGGTTAAACTTTGAGTTTTGATTTTTTTCTATAATTGTCATTCGTTTTACGTTGATACACTTGTTTACCCTGCATGATGCTTTACTTTCATATATTGATACTGCAATTTACCTTTGATGATTTACTTTTTAATAGTTCTCCACCTTTCAACAGTTAAATTATATATAATTCTCCAACCTTTTAATGTCATTTAATATCATTTTGTTTTAAAATGCAAAAGCTGTCGTATTATTATATCGATTTACTGTAGCATAAGCTTACATTATAATTGATTTCGTTTTGCTTGCATATGCAAATATTTTGATTATAAAGAGAAATGCTTTGAATTTTGCAAGAGAAAAATATTTTGTTGCAAAGTTTCTTTAATAGTAAAAAATATTTCACAAAGGAAGTTTAAGAGTAAAGTAGTAAGCACTCATTTTGAAGGCAATCAAAAGTAGTAAGCACTCAGGTGCTGTTTTATTTGAAAGCACTGATAAATGTTGGAATAAAATGTAACCTTTAGTTTATTAACGTGGATTTTTTTTTTCTTTTTAGATGTTGAATCATCTCAATCGAACATTAGAAGAAGAAAGCAAAACACTCGTAAGGCAAATGGATCATTTATTGGCACAGAATCAAGATTTATTAGCTAGAGCATTAAACGACAAAGATAACTATTATGCTGAACAAAAACAATTTCAGGTTAATTAATTTTTTTTGAAATTAATTTTAGGCAGAATATAATAAGGTGATAATTGGCGTTAATTTAATTCAAGGAATCGGATAAATTGATATTGTTTTTTTTTTCAGGAATTCTTCATAGAATTTTTGGTATTTTCTTTTCGCTTCAAGTTTTTTTTTTTTGTATATTTTTATGCTAAGCGTTCAAAAAGTTAGCAATTTAAAGTTTTTTCTTTTTCTTCATTGTTTACTTGTTAATTTAAAGCGTCATTGATTCTAAGCAGCATAATGGAATGAAGCATTTGGTCGCTAGGAGTAGGGGAAGGGAGTGCAAGAGGAATGAGGGAATATAGGGTGAAAAGCGAGGAGTTACCGTGATTGTGTAATTCATAATAAATAAGTAGAAGTTTCATTTTTCGGTATTATGCATATTGATGCATTTGAATTCAAAATGAAGCGTATTCAGGAAAGCAAAAATTGAGTAGATTTAAAAAAGGTTAGCTATCGAGTCTATGAAATGTTTGATGATAACAATATGAATTATGTTTCAGTTGATTAAATACTCTAGAATATTTAGAATATTCATTACTAGAATTCATTAAATACTAAAATTAATTAATAGTATTAAAAAAATTTCGAAGATTCTAGGAGAAATTGGCAGCATTACGACGACATAAGGAAAAACTAGAAGAAAAAATTATGGAGCAATATCGTATGATGGATAATAAAAGAACAACAAAAGAGAAGCAAACACTCGTAAAACGAGCTGCAAAAGCGCTTATTTCTAAGGTTCTATTTATTTTATTCTATTTTTCTAATTTTTTATTATTTTCGTCTTCTATTCATTTCTCTAAAAAAATTTTGTTTTTTAGTCTTTAGCCTCAGTAAAAGAAAATGCCAGAAATTTTTAAAAATATACGCATATGTAAATGTACGATAAATATGCTTTCTATAGGCGGTGCGTGTGAATTTTCAAATATGCATGGAAGAGACGAACAAAAAGGAAAAAAGCCGAAATTGCGTCTCGTGGTTTGTACGTGAATGACCTTAAGAAGTACTATGCATTAGGGCATAAAATATACTCAAAAGAATTAGTATCATTTAATTCACTATAAAATGTGATTTGTCTTATAGATTTAAATTTTAAAATTCCCTAAATAATAGGGTAATAGTGTGGTTTTTATACATTAAACAAGGTGTGTGATGTGGCTACATTTTATGATTCATTGCATAAAACTTTACCATCTAGTAGATTACAATTGTCACGAATATTTAACTTCTCTAATTATTACACTAATTATAGTCACCTTCGAAGAAAAGCTCCGCAAACAAAGGAAACGAGAAAAGTACGAATGAAATTGCAACCGAAGAGAGCAGTACGCATTCGGCCGACGAGCATACGCCTATTTCACCAACACCAATTGAGGGTCAGTCGACGACTCAACAACAAAAATCCACCTCATCAACAAAAATTTCTAGTCCAATCACAGGCAGGAGCACATTAAACTTCCCAAGAAATGGTACATATCGAGTTACAGCCACTGAAAAACGTGGCGCTGCATTTCCTGTTCGTTTTGCATCGTTGAGATTACATCCTCATTCCGGCAATCAGAAGATGAATGCAGATTATGAACTCAAACGACAACCTAGCACCTATGATAATCTTAATGATAGATGCGTTGTTTAAAGAGGAAATAATGGCTTATTATAGTTCCAAACAACCGAAAACTTTAAGAATTCTTTTCAATATTTTGGCATTTAAAAATAATTTTGCCACAAATGGTTTCTTTGTTGACAGCTATTACTTAGAAGCAAACGAGGGAAAGGGAGCTGATAGTATAACGTCGAGGATGAAATAATGGAACTTTTGTACTGAACGGCGTCTCTTTTAGTTGTCGGTGGAATTGATGCTAGCTAAATGAAAATTTATATTTATTAAAGCCTATTTAAGTCATACTTTCATGAAATTTGATCAAAATTTACACCGAAATCTATTCTTTATGAATCGAAAAAATTTGGTTTTTTACCAATCAAATCTGAACTTTTTTTTTGATAATTTCACCATTAAAGAAGTAATTCTCATTCCTATTTCACTTTATAAAGGATTTGTATATTTGTCACCTAATTGCCAAATATTCGACTTTAATTTTCCATGAAATATTTTTTATTTACTAAATTATTTGCTGCTTATGACTTTCAATTTATACTATTTTCACTTTTGATCTATGCACATTCCTTTCTAACTTAATTTCACTTCATTTTATTTGGGCTTCAGACTAGTTCTTTATTAGCGATGGGTACAGTTTTTCAGCCCTCTCCTACCCCTTTCCCCTTCCATCTCACTCGTTCCCTAATTTTTCGTCTATGAGCAGTTAATAGAAGAAAGATGCAGCTATAGAACACAAATATATTTGCTGACATGAATTATGGAGGTTATTTGTTTTCATCTTAGCGAGCGTGTTGATGTCTCATTTTACTTCAGACCCCTTCCTCATAAGTTTGGGCTGAATCTTATCCTGGTTCCAGCTTAATCATAGATTTCGATTCGGTTAAACTCGACAACTCAGCTAAAACCATTTTTAAACCGAATCCATTTTTTTCTACTCCTCTAAACGAAGGAAGCATAAACGCTATGATCAAGAAAAAACTTAGTAAAATTTCAAAAATATGAAAATTTGCACAAATTGTTTGAAGTATATTTTGCACATGATGACAATATTGCCCTTTTGCATATTTCGTTGTTTTTCCTCTTTCCAACATTGAACTGCTTATTTATTTGGGGGTGATAGTTTTCGATTAGAGTTTGATTTTTTTTCCATTTTAAATGAATCGTTTCAAAAAATTTCGTTGAAAGTTTCGTTGAAAAAGGAAGCTAAGAAAGATGTTTGCAAAAAACTTTGCGTTTTTTCGATCAAACGGAATTTTTAATTGAACGGAATGAAATTATTATTTTATTTTCTTCTCACTTCATTTGCAGCAAGTAGTGATCACGGTTTTGCAGTTAATTTTTTAACGAACCTGAAAATGTGATATACGGTGCTTCGGTGTTTTCTGTTTTTTTCTGTATTCGTGTTGTTGTGTGTCTTTGTCTGTGTCGTTGGATAAATATAATTGCATGAATTGAATTGTTTGCACAATGGTCCTGTTCAAAAAACGCACACAATTTGCATGTGATTTGTGTCGTTCATTCGTGCAAATTTTTCCGTTCTATTTATTGCATCAACATATCGATATTGTTAGAGTTTATGATACGAGCGATTACAATCAAATCATGGAATCAGGTTATTCCACTTGATAATTGAACAGCTTAGAATTTGAATAATTACAACTTTTTGCGCATAGAATTGCAACTTCGAATTAAGAGTTTACATAATTGCAACTTTTTACGCTTAGAATTAAAACATAAAATTAAATAATATTACATTTGAATATTCAAATTTAATTATTGGGAAAGAATACATATTTATTGACAACTCAGTGAATCCTAATTGAATGTGTTTACCTTTGATTGTTTCTTCGACGTAAAGAGTCATCGAATACGTTCGTGAAAGAATAGTTGCGTCGAGAATTGATGATCATACTCTCAGGAAAAGAAGAAAAAAACAAATTTGAATTCAGAAATTTTTAAATTTTTTTAGCATGTCTATTCTATAAATTTCTCTTACAATTTTACGATGTTTTATTCGAAATAAGTAAATATTCTAAAGTATAGGTTGCAAAAAAATGCCTAAACAGACTTTTCTCATCGAAAAAGTAGAAAATATCAAATTTCTTTATAAAACTCAAGTGGTTTTTTAATCTGCTACAATTTATTTGTTAAAATGATTCCTATATTAAGTGTTATGGGAGTGGAGAATGATTTCTAATGGGTTGGTATGAATTAATACAATAACCCTTATGCGTTATGAGATATGAATGGTCGAGCGAGGAGAGGTGAGGGAGGGAGCAAATAAAGATTTGTTCTCTGCAAAACAGATCATTTTTTATTCTAGTGATATCATTATATAGCACTGTCAAAAATAACTAAGCTACAACTACTAGATATCGTCAAATGTTGCAATCGCATAACATTTGAACGCATTTGCTTACTAAGTACACAAAAGTAAAATATACTAGAAAATGGATGCATCTTCATGAAGAGAAGTTAGGAAGAGCTTAAATTTGTTCTAAAGGAAGCAGAGAGGAACATAGACACCCGTAGTCAAGGCATAGGGATGCAGTAAGTGATAAACAATGGCAGATATATTTAAAAAAATATATTGAAGAGCAGGTTTATTGACGGGAAGTGAAGAAAATAGAGGGGGGGGGGGAGAGGGATGGATTGAATGCCTTTATGAAAATGGGCGAAGAATACCACAAGTGGTAAGAATTCAGTCCGAAGTTAATTCTTTGTTGAACGATGATGCATGTTTCTATGTGATAGCTTAACGGAAACTCACTTCACAGAGTTCACCTCAGCGTTTCTTTGCATTGATGGTGTTTTTGTTGTTTATGGTTGCACCCATAAATAAAAATCTGCACAGAAAGTGAGTATGGGGGATGGGTAGTTAGGAATGGGAGGAGATTAAAGGAGAGGGAAGGGAGAAGGTAAAACAACTTCGTCATTGGATGAACGCATTGACAGAAGATTGTCTTTGAAGCTAACTAGTTGAATAGATATCTTCGGTTATGTAAATCACCGGATGATAGTAATGGACCGTGGTGGTGGTGATGGCCATATTACTAAACAAAAAGTATAGTAAGCGAGCAGTTTGCTAATAATTATCGTTACCTTGAGATGCTCTACGTAGGAAGAGCAAATTATGGTTTAATTTAGAGTTCAGTGACAAAGACTAAAAGATCAATTGTTTGAGGTTTTTGAATACTACAGATTGCATTTGATTGATTTAATGGGGTAGAACTTGCCTGACTACAAAAATTATGCAGAATTTTCCATGTGGACTTTATGTGAGCTACGGTATCTGCCAAACGATTATCGCCACTATAAGCAAGTGACTTATATTTCATATATATATATATATATATATATATATATATATATATATATGCGCATCCTAAGCACAACAATAACAACTAACAAATTTTCTTCAACTACAAAAAATTGCATTACCTGACGACCTGATCCTTTCGCAAAGTTAGCAATACAAACTGATGGCGTTGAACCAGTAATGACAGTTCCTACCCCTCCCTTACTTATGCCTTCCACTTCGCTCCCCCTTGATAATAGTCCCCTTAAAATATGTAAATCATCTGGATATGTGTGTCGCTCCTTGGTATACTGCTCGAACAAATTTACAAATTAATAGATGAAAAACAACTCCAGAACTAAATTATAGGAGAGAAATTATCGATCTTTTTTTCAGTTTCCTCTTGCGAATATGAAGTCAGGCAATGCAGTTCTTCCGATGAGTTGTTCTCGAACGATTGTGATTCTATCCTTAAACGTATTAAAAGTTCGCTCTTCTTAATCGTTTATCCATTTTATTGAATAATTTTCAACTTTTGTCATATAATCTTATCTTGTTTTTTTTTCCACGATTATATTGTCGAAATTTTGTCAACGTTTTTGTTGAGATTTCATGACGATTCCAAATCAATAATTTTTTTTCTTCAAAAAGTCTCTTAGCGTCTATTGAGAGCAAAGGTATTTCCTCGCATTTACAAAATTAGGACCGAATCTATCCAACTCAAACGATAGAAAAAAAACTTCCATTCGAAAATCCTTTTTTAAAAAATTTCGTCTAAACAACGCTCCATTTATGATAATGAAGCTCTAAGGCGGAAATAATTGCTCTACTATTACCGCTGATTAGATCAACCTTTAAAACTTACTAGAAAACAAGGGAGTTACTTAAAAGCGTTTTGATTTTTTTTTTGATTCGAGAAAGAATGGAATTAAAATATGCACCCAAAATGACCTTATTATTAACACCAATGATATCTTTTAAATTATTAAATCAGCTGTTTAGTTTACTAAAACTTAAGCTTGAACTTAGGCTGGAATTTTTAATTAATTTAAGATTTAGAAAAAAACTTGATTTTCATCGTGCATTTTAATGTGAATTGATAATATTAAAAATTCAGCAACAATGGATAGTGCAGAATGGAATACAAAATGTGAGCAATATTCAAATTGTGAATATCGATGTTCGATGCGTTCCGAATATGCGATCACACATAATCCTTCATCAATGCCACCCACTAATGGTGAGGTGATAAGCCTCTGTGGTCAGTTATTTATTGTAGTGATTTTTTTTTTGTTGTGTTCTTGTGAGTTAATATTTAAAAATTACACTTATTTATTTTGATGTTTGTAATTTAAATTTTCTGTTCTTTTTTTTTTGCGAAATTTTGCTTCTGTTGATATCTGTTTTGATCACATTGTTGCAGAAATGTGACGATGAGAGTTAAACATATTATCTATGAAATTTTCTAGCGGCTGTCAAGAATAGGCGTGTGATCGCTGTAGATAGGTATCTGATCGCTGTATTTCACTATTTTATCCTCTTTCCTTCCGATTATTTTACTCTTATATTGAATAAATTTAGTTTTTTGATAATTCATTTATTCGTCTATTTATTCACCTATAATGCCCCTATTCATCTACGATAAATTCATCGATTTGATCGCCTCATATTGATTTTAGTAACTCTTTTGTCGCGACGCATCTCTTCAGCGTTTAACAATTGCTTTCAGGTTCTGAGCGAGCTGTTGATGTACCAACAACGATGTGTTCTTTACCGCCGAGACCACCAATAAGGGTGCCAACTCGTGGAAAACCACCATCTTCACCTAGACCACCGCCACCGGCGTATAATCCGAAGAACAATAAGGCGCCCACTAATACACCGAATAAACCTCCACCGCCTCCGTATCCGGGTCGACCTGTTGTAAGTATTTTAGACTGCATATGTTTAAAAGGTACATTTTGAAAAACTGATCTCTTTAATAGTTTCAATTCTGCAGCTGTAAAGATGGGTAGGGATGAATCGAAGAAGAAGAAGAGAAAAACCACAAACAAAATATTTTTATTTATTCTTCTAAAATGGGCTCTGCCTCTAAGCTTGATTTCATCAAATATTTTTTCTTATAAATTTGAATATGCATTTCTCAAAAATATGTGCATCCTTTCTTCTATTATCATTTGTCGAATTTGTGTGGAATCATCATATTTATCGTTAATTTATCGTCGTTCATTTTCAACAAATTAACGTTAAGCGTCGATACGCTTGGTGCATTTGCTTTAAAAAACTATAACACAAAAAGCGATTGATACAATTGATACAATGCAAAAGGAGAAGAGGCTATTGGAGGGTGGGGAAGGGAATTTAATAAACCTTTGCTATATCCGGCCAAACATGCTGTACTAATGGGAATTATATGTATGGTAATTTTTTATGTAACTTCCAGCATATAAAGGAGCAGCACCACGCTTCAATATGATTTTAAAATTATCATAACTGCACAACATTACAGCAGTTCATAGTTCAAATACGTTGGTTATTGAGCATTTACTTACTATTATTACAAAAATAATTGTGCTACGATAAGCATATGATCTGGAGCTTAGTGAATACGACTACTGTAAGTGACTATAATTACCGTAAGTAGTTGCAATTACTATGAACAAGTACAATTATTCCTAGTGATTACAACTACTGTAAGTGATTACTATTCTTGCAAATGTCTACGACTATTTCACCGTAAGTGCTAACCAATAATTTTTACACAAGAATTGGAAATAAATTCTGATTTTATATTTGTTCGCCCATTCCAATTTCCAATTTCTCACACAAATTTTATAAACTACCCGCATAATTTCATAAAAATGTGCATTTTTTTGCGTCAAATATTGCTGAAATTCAAGATTTTACGCCCATATCTATTCATTTTAAAAATCTCGCTATAGGCTTCAATTGAAATTAATACTAATCAAATATTCAAAGATTGAGAAACAAACAATTAGCATATATCAGCACTTTACAAACTGCAACTTGGAAGTCTTGTATTATTTATGCAATGATAAAAGTATTTTCGTTTTTAATGTATATTGGAGTGCTCTACAAAAAATCCTATTAGTAACGTTAATGTAATCGATTTTTTAATTGATCGGGTTTATCTAATGGAATTTAAGTTGGTAGCGAAACCCATTTTTTCCATTATGTTTGTCAAGTATCATAGTGAAAATTTTCAACAGTAAGTAGTAATATTACTTTAATCTCTAAGCAATAAGCCGTTTCGTTAATATTGATGATAACTTCATTTACTGCTGTTTAATCATAGCCTACTATTACTATTAATTAATAGCTTACGCAGTTGATTACTTTTAATATTATTCTTATTACGAATCATACCTTTTTAAAGACTCCATCAAATGGTATCGATTTTGCCCCCAAAGATTCTTCAACGCCAAAAAGTGATCGAGAATGTGGTTCGACGTCGGTGGTCGGCGAAGGACAGCGTCGTGAAGTGATTCGTGATAAAGAGGAACGACAAGAGAAAGCGATGAGCGTTTACGAGAATGTCGAAAATAATGAGGCAAGAAACGAGAGTACAGTTTGGTACGAGTATGGATGTGTTTGAACTGTATCGAAACATTTCCAAACTATTAAAATTCCATTTTAAAATTTATGCAAGAATAGAATTTTGAAATCTGATTTACTTAATGTAAGAATGAAACTTAAAAACCAAATTTACTTGAAAGGCTACGTGGATCTAAAAAGTTACGCCTCCATAATCTAAATTCACAAGACCTTCTTCCTTTGTTCCTTCCCCCGAAAAACAATTCAAGGAAATGTGCTGAAATTCTAGTCGCCTTTTACGGTGTGGAAAACTTGCCTCAAAAGATGCCAGATAAATTCGCTCACAGATTTCATTGGAGCGTTTTCTTTGCAACAGTTCATGAGATAAGACGCATGATACTCAAGAAAAAACCCTACACATCCACGGCAAATTGGAGGGGAGGAAAGAGGGAATGGGGCTGCGCTGCCATTTCTTTTGCAATTTGGTTATTGGTTGCACAGAGCGCCTTATAAAAAAAAGAAACTAAATTCGAAAGCTTTCATATAATTCATATCTTTCCGGAAAGCATCTACGTTTTTTATAAAAATACCATATCATAGAGGAAGTTTAGTGTCCTATGAATATGAAAATACTCCATTTGAAATTAAGCTGCATTTAGCCTTCGATCAAAAAAACATCTCAAAATATTTTTTTCCGATGTTTCTTTAGTTGTTGTATTCTCTATGCATTTCTGAGGTTCTTTGTCGAATTCGTTTCACAACTGAAAGTGCTCATGAATCTTTCAGCATTCTAGGTTCTTTCTCTCTCTCTCAAAAAAAAAATTTTTTTTCTGATATTTTCATATTTTATTAATCAAAATTATCGAGGGTTTTCTATTTGACGTTATACGGTGGATTTTCAACTCATATAATTGATGGTGCATAATATTGGTTATGCATTATTTTGCTTTGTGAAACGATTCTTGCAATCAGTCATTTGTGTGCAGCTCACTGCCACTATTATAAATGAGTATCGTAACGGTCTCTTCATATTGTGATGTCCTCTTATATAGTTCATTTCTTGAGTTGTTTTCTATCCAATGACTTACGATTCTTTCAAGTAGAGCACCGAAAGGTAAATATGTCTCGGTGACTGGCATATTTCGAAGGGAACTATTATGGAGGAGGAGGAGGGAAGAGAATGATTGGCGCATCATTAATAAAGGGGTTATCACCTGGGGTTCGTCACTAAGAAGAAGTTCATCAAGGGGGTTATCCTCAGAGGGAGGGGTCATCGCTAATGGAGGGGTCATCATCATTAACGACGGTCATTAGGGTGATGGTCATTATCAGTTCACTTGGCAGTTTGCACAGCCAATCTTATCTCCATACCTCAATATTTAGGTTAGGTTTATGATCCTAGCCGGTCTTTTTAACCGAATAATTCAAATATTAAGTAAATCATCGATGTATCATTCTTCGCTCTGAAAACGTTAATTTTCTTTCTTGACCTTGGCTATTTTATTAGGTCAGTTATATAAACATTTTTTATTGATTGCAATAAGTTTTGAACTAATTGGAACATATCTAAATTACTTTAATATTTGTAATAAATACTAAAGATTATTTAAAGCTATAAATGTTACTTAGTGATTTATTATGGAATATTCTCATTGGCGAATGTATAACACATTGCTGTTACTTAATCTCAGAACAATCTATAATTTGTATCTCTCATAAGTTTTCAACAATGACACAAATCTCCTAAGTCATTTAATGATCAAATTTCGTTTACCATGTGAATTTCGTTACAATGCGGCAATAAAGTTATTTACTGCATATTTGCATATCTTCTACATTGTGTAAAAACAAGTTAATATTTGCATATTTTTTTTGTTAGAATGAGTAGTAGATCAAACCATGGTAGATCAAATAATAAGCAGTAGGTTCGATCCACCATAGTAGTTCAACAGTGATACATCAAACTTTAGAGGATCAAATATCATTGGTAGATCGAACCATGGTAGATCAAATGACAGCAGCAGGTTTCATCTACCATAGTAGCTGGAGTGTTATGGTACACCAGACCAAGGCAGATCAAATATCAGTGCTAGATCAAGCCATGGTGAACCAAATATCAGTGGTATATCAAACTTTGGAAGAATAAATGGCAGCAGCAGGTTTCGTCTACCATGGTAGATCAAATATCAGTTGCACATCAAGCCATCGCAGGTCAAATATCAGTAGCAGATCAAACCACGATAGGTCAAATGGCACTGGCAGGTTTCATCTATCATGGCAGATCAAATGTTAGTCGTAGAACAGACAATGGTAGGTCAAATGGCAGTGACAAGTTTCACCTACCGTGGTAGATGGAATGTTATGGTAGATCAGACCAAAGTAGATCAAATATCAGCTGCATATCAAGCCATGGTAGATCAAATATCAGTAGTAGATCAAGCCATAGTAGATCAAGTATCAGTGGTAGGTTAAGCCACGGTGCGTCAAATATGATTGGGAGATCAACCCGTGGTGGACCAAGTGGGCAGTAGCACGCTTGATCTACCATTGTAAATCAAATTTTAGCGGCGGATCAGATCGTGGTAGATCAAATGGCAGCAGCAGGTTTGAGCTATCATTGTAGACGAAATGTTAGCGCTGGATCAGACGATAATAGATCAAATACCAGTGGCAGATCAAGCTATGCCAGATCAAATGTCATTGGTAGATCAAGCCATTTTCGATTAAATATCGTGTTAGATGAACGCACGGTAGACAAAATATCAGTGGTAGATCAAGTCATGGTATGTGCAGTGTCTGTAGCACGTTTGATCTCCCATGATAGATCACATGCCAGTGGCAGGTCAGAACATGGTAGAAGTATCCGTTGTGGATCAAGCCATTAAGATCAAATATCAGTGGTAGGTCAAACCACGGCAGATGTCAGTGGCAAATTTGATCTACCATTGTAGATCAAATGTTAATGGAGGACGGTTATCAGTGGTAGACCGAACCCTGCTAGATCGAACGGCAGTAGCAGGTTTGGTCTGCCATGGTAGATCATATGGCAGTAGAAGGCCCGATCTAGCATGGTAGATCGAACGTTAGTGGTAGATCAGACTATATCAGATCAAATACCAGTGGAAGATCAAGCCATGGTAGATTAAGCTATGTTAAATCACTTTTGTTAAATCAAGCATTTTTTATGTTCTTTCCATCGGTGTTCAGCGTTTGCTATATGCTGTTGATTTAATAGTGCGGTTTTAGGTGGCAATATTTGTTTAGATTATGTTACATGCTTTGATTAAGATATCATTACAACATGGATGCCGCATAAAGTTATATAAAAAGCGCTATAAATATACATGAATAAACAAATAAATAAATAAATAAATGTAAAATAAATAAACATATATGTGTGCATGCATACATGTATTTGATCATTTATCTACTTTATTTATTTATTTATTTATTTATTTATTTATTTATTTCTATTTACTTATTTGCATTTATATCTGCACTTATATTTATGTTTGTATTTATATTTATGCTTGAAATCATATTCATGTCTATATTTATGTTATTTTTAGATTTATATTTATCTTCATTTGCAAAGTTATTTTTTGATATTAGCTTGCTGGTCTTCTGCCTCTCCGAGTAACCTCTAACTCTGTGATTTCTTCGCTACATCGGCTGGCTTCCACGCCTGCTTATTAAATGCTTGAAAATGCTGATATCCTTTTCAATTCATGAGCGTGATCGATTTGCACTTTCGAATACGGTTGCTAGACTTCGGTTTCCATCCTCATTCTTAGCTTACACTCTTATTAATGCTATTGACTTGTTGTATCGAGCCGTTCATGTGCGTGATCGCGAAATCTGCTTATCATAAGACTCTCTTACTTCCACCTAAAATACCTCACCCTGAGATACTGTACCCGCGTAGCTGGGCTATAACACCTAGATTCTCTTCTTATTTCAATAGTAGCAGAGATAAACTTTCTGTGACAAGCTCTAACGAAGCTGTGACACAATTGTTGCGGAATTCCAAAGCCATAAGGCATATTGATGGTGTAACACCTCCCCATTCTTGCCTTGAAGCCTTCCGCTTTAACGAACCGCATCATGAGGCGTCTGTCTGCGCGCATATACGTGTTTTTATGTTTATTTGCATGTTTAAGTCTCAGTCTCATGTTGTGTTTAAGTCTCATAAATTACCTAATAGCTTATTAAACTGTTCCTCAAGTGAGCAATGTGCATAATCGCATATCATGCCAACTATAGTGGCACATTACATCATCTGTTGAGAATAATTGAATGTTTTCTTAGTAACTAAAAGTTTAGAGGCGTCGAAACTAAATAAGTCAGATATTGCGGAATTGTGCATCACAGGTAACTAAGGTGAGGAAAGACCTATTCATTAATAGATTGACAACTGCTTTGGTGGTATTGATGTGTTTCATGTTTCTTTTTTAGCCATCTCATAAGTTCCGACAACAAGCTGTCTTTTTGATATACTCATTAAACCCTGAGGATACAGATTTGTTCATGTTGTTTATAAAGCGAATATGTGTGTGAGGTCTTTTTGAAACGTTCATACGGTGGTCTCGCATGCTAATTTTATGGTCGCAGTTATTGTTTAAAATGCTAAAGAAATTATGTCATAGAGCAGTTTAGTTTTACCCTAAAATTTCGATAACAATCTTTTCATGGATGATGATCTATTTTTTTAGTTATAGATCTTTAAATACGCTATGAAGTTTTTTAATTGAATTGTCTTTTATAACCAATTGAGTATTGAGGAAGGCAAGGTTTTGATCAGTTTTTTTGCAATGCGATGCATGCTAAACAAGCTGATCAGATTGAGCAATGTTTCATTTTTTTTTTACTCTACTTTACTACATAATGGCAGGCGTACTATTAATCTTTATACTTCTCGTGAGAAATTACCTTTATCACTAACTATTCGAAATGTATTTCATAGTATTTCGTTGTAATGTTGTTGTTTATTTTCGAAATAGATTTTCGTTGTTTTGTTCAAGACATATGCCGGTAAAATAAAAATAGGCGGCTGACGTATCGCTCTTCCAGACTTTTCTTTAATCCAGCTATTATGAGTTATGATTAGTGTTCCTTCGGGATTTCTTTAGAAGAGAAACGTAGAGGTTATAGGCTGCAAGCGAAGGAAGCCTTATCTATGCCAAAATAACCTATAGAGATTTACAGGCTGGCTCGATCCTTCTGCTTTTTATTACCAACTGAACGGCTTAGGAATGTGAGAGGTAAAAAAGGTTCCGACATGCTACAATGAAATTTTTATGAGAACACTATGTGTTACTCTATTATTTTTCGCCACTTGAAATCACTGCATATGTCGAAATTCACTGGAGATTGAACCTAACCTTTATAGGCTAGCTCTAGCTCGATCTTTCTGCTAGAGAAAATGTCCGAACATATGAGTCGAATGATATTTGGAGTATTGTTCTTGGTGGCATCGTGTCCAGCAATGTTTTCACACTTCACACCTTCCCAATTAATCAAGGAGTATATGCGCCGAACGAAAAGTGCTGCTACGCTCACGCGCTCACTGTACGATACTTCCACTGGGGTCGCCGAAATGATCGAGGTGAGATCAACGAGAATCCTTCACCAATAACAGCCTAATATCTCAATAATTTTGCTTTTGTCCATTCGACCTCAGCAATCAGCAAATCAACCGTTGTGTAGACTATATAATTTGTGCCGAACTGGGTGAAACGACTTCTGTGAGATTAAGACCTTGTTTGCAGATCAATACTATTCCTCAAGATTGACTTTCCAATAGATCATTGTGTGACAGTAAAAAGTCGCAACAATGTTTAAGAGTTCGAGGTGCTGGCCTCGACGAAAATTCAAATGATTGCCCATTCAATACTCTCATTCAAGCACTGAACGCAGTTAACTACTATATTCATTGGATTATTTGGAAGATGCCTAATGGATGCGGTATTGCGGCCTTGTAGTAAATCAATAAAGAAACTGGCAAAGGAGATGGAAATTTATGCGCTTTTGCATTTCGCTAACGTGACTAATGCCGCATAGTTTCATAAATTACCTGCAAGCAATAAAACATACCATACAGTGTTTCCATATTAAGATATCGCATCAATCACTCTTACAAATCTTCTTGAGAAGATCCATAATTTCATGGCTTGAATGACCAACTGAAATAAAATGGAAACTCGACCAGTCCGGAACGCATGCAAATTTCTTCATATTAATTTTCAGTGGAGTTTATAGATCAATTTGAAAAACGGCATTGAGATTCAAATCATGGCAACTGTTAAAACCTTAAATTTTGCAACTCTAGCCTCAATGACACTCAGATGAAAATACCGGGCAAATAGACTCGATGATGACATAGTTCTTTATAAATGCAAATTCGCGTAAAACCATTAAGCCAACAAGTCAAAGTTTGCCAAAATACTTAACAATATGCTTTTAACAGAAACGGCTAGATTCTGAGCCAAAAGTTTGTCTTCAAACCTAATCCACAAAGTTTGAAAGAATTTGATTTACCGATTTAAAAATATTCAACAACTTGTCCAGAACAGAACAAATCGCTAATTGAAGGTCTCTAGCCACCTTCTGGTAAAGAATACAACCACTACAATGGACGCACATATTAGTATATATACCAACATGATTTCACCATTATACTGCTCTACGGAACTTGCAAGAGTGGATGAAAGTTCAATACCTAGAACAATGAGAGCTTTGTTAACATTTTCATGGAGAGAATTATTTCTGAAAGTTGGTTGACGAGTCTAGAAGAGAAATATCAATACTCAAAAGCTGAGCAATCGATTCAGTTAAATTTAGCTAGAACTATGGTATAATTGGGCGATTGTTGTGGACACTGCTTAGTTATGAAGAGTTTCTTAATTGGCACTTCAGCATGCTTTCATTATGTAACTTTCTATGAATCGGATGAGAGGTATTATGTGTGCATCCCTTCCTATCTTACAGCTTGTTTGTATGAACATAGCCAAAGTTTGCCCCATTCTTTTTTTGCAAGATCGATCGATGAAGTTCTGTGTTTTATATTCGGTAAATATAACATGGAGGAGGATGAATGCTGGGCTAAATGACATAATAAGACATTTTTGCACCATCGCTAAATCAAATCCCCATTTATTACTAAAAAATATTACTGTCTTAGTATATAAGTATCGTTTTCAGTCGTGTGCATCGTACCTGGATGTGAAAGCTTGCGAGAGACGTGCAAAGATACTGAATGCTATGCATATGCGTAAACACGACAGGGAAACTCTACGTAACAAAGCACGTGCTATGTTGGGCGTTAATGGTATGGTATATCGAATTTGCATTCAAAACCTATCTCAATGAAGTTTTGAAGAAGTACACAGTGGATCTAAGTGTGCACAATATGCATTCGAAACTCGCTTTCAATTAGAGACATCTAAATAGGTGCTGATCAAAAAAAAAAAATCTCTTTATAATCAATGTAGCACTGTTTCTTCTGCATATCGTTCTGCTACATGAAAAGCTAGCTTTCGTCTATGTAATCCGCGCATTATCTAGAACGATTAGGCATTATTCCGCGAGAGTAACTTGAGGGTTTGGAGAACCGTTTGATCAGTAAATTCACACACATTATTTTATATATATATATATATATATATATATATATATATATATGCATGTTTGGAGCGTGGAAGTTCGGATTCCATTTGAAGATGAGATTTGTCCTCACCAAGTCACTACAATGTGTAACATATAGTAATATAACTTCGAATAATCTCAGCAGAATGATGTAAAGTATGCATCTTGGTGTCAAGTTAGTTTTATGTAATGTTTGTATATTTATAGTTGTGTCCCTTTAAGGAAAATAATTTGTCATTGCTATGGTTCCTTTAGAGCAATCCGACAATCACATGAATGCCACGGTTGGTTTGGTTTCTCTTCTTCGTATGTCGCCAAGTATGGCCGAGACTTCATTGCCAAAGAACAACTATGAACTGAAGATGAAAGATGTGGCGAGCACACTCAGATTAAAAAAGTATCAGTTTTTCCCATCTGAGTTCTTCCTTTTAATAGTGATTTCGGTTCATTACTCTCAGCCGAAACATTTTTTCGTTCTTGCACATACTTTTTCATCCAATATCTTTACAAATAATTCTATTCAGATTTCTCTGAATTCATTATAGCGATCTGAGACAGTGACTGGAATATTTCAGATTGGATGCTTATTGAGCAATATACTTATTGAACAATATAAGTTGCCCTGAAATCCGACTCATGAGTATGAATAACCCATATAAACATCATATATATATATATATATATATATATATATATATATATATATATATATATATATGATGGAAACGTATGTACATGCACCTTGTAATAAGTAGACAGGTTCCAGTTAGTATATCAATGAATATTACCCTCCTGTTTCAGCAAGAACGCAATAGCAGCGATGCAATCGTGGTTCTGCACAACGACTTTGTTCTGCTGAGTAATATCGCTGCCTACTCATATGTTGCACCTTCTAGCAGTTAATCTCTAGCAGTTTTCATCATTTGGAAGAGGTTTTCTTAATCACCACCGTATATGTTGGAAGCCTATCCCTCACTGTCTATAAAAGCTGACGATTATGGATGAACTGAACCGATATTTTTTCCTCGGAATTGTATGGAATATAGTGTAGTTTTTTATTCACTTTATCCGTCAACTATAGTCTAATTCCAACAACTCTAGTTCGGTTATTTACTTCAATGACGAACATTTTGCTATTAACAAGGTCTACTATAGTATTCGATTTGTCCTTTGTTGCACAGTAAGTTTTTACAAGACTTCTACTGGTAGGGCGAGAATATCCCGTTGGATAATATCTGGTCATTTTTTCAAGGAACACGAATTCTACTTGTACCCATATACAGTCTCAATGTTTGTCAGCAAACACGTAAAAATTTGGAGCTGGTATTTGGTCTTACTTGCTTTAATAATATCTTCTACCTACGTCCTTACAAAAAAAAAAAAAAACATTTAGTGACAAATGTATGCAATTTGCAATTCAACCATAACGTATGTCACTTTAATGAAGAACCACTATTGCATTCATTCACTTCTGTTCATAGTGAATACTTCTCAAAGATCTCTTAAGAATAAGGTATTTGAATATTCGATCGGTCTTTATTTATTAGGCAATGATGATTATTCATGCTAAACGATTGCTGAATAAAGTTGAGAGTTAGAGTCATCAATGTTTGCATGATTTTCCTTATGAATATAAATTTCGACATTTCTTTGAACATCAACAATTTCGAAATGATTGAAAAGACACAAATAATTGTTGAATTATTGCGTGTTGCATTCCAAATGTACACAAAATAAAAATTGTATTATATGTTTGACGTGTGAGAAAGATAGATATGTTTGACATTAGCGATAAGTTTAGATGTTGCGTGTGCTCGACGATAGATATACGTGTACATTATATGAGCAAAATAGATACGCATAGTTTTCCGGTAGAGCATAGCTAGTGCTGCATTTGTTAAGAATGAATGTGCGTGTAGTCGGATATGATTATGCGAGGTGTATTTAAATAAGGTGAAGGAGCTTATGCTCTCCTTGGGGTAGGTGTGAGTGAGCGCATTTATGCAAGATAATTACATCACCAATTGCATCTGAAAGGTTTTTGAGTTGAGATTTTGCGAGCGCATTTTGACTGGAGTATTAAAAGTCAACAAATATGAAATCCTCGTTTCTCAACTGCATTTATGAATACTATCTTCTCGAAACCATTAGCAATTTTTTTTTAATTTTAGCAAATTAAAAGTCAACAAATATGTGGCGTAGATCGTATTTACTTGCTCGAGAATTCATTGAAATATGTTGGGAATGTGTTTAGCGATTGGGATTTCTGTGAAAAGATGCATCTGATAAAATGCAAAACAAGTGGAAGCTATGACGGACGGATAAGCTAGCAGAATCGTGCCTTTCAGAACTTGGCATATCGGATCAATCAAGCTGCAAATGCTTATAGCTCATTTGTAGATATAAACATTTCGTTCGGTTCTGTGCTACAGTAGCATTCAATAGATTGATTTCAATAGCACTCAAGATAGTCATTTAAAACTTGATGTCTCCTCACTCGTTATATTTGTCCATTTATATGAGGCTGAAATTCGACACTGTGTAAATATCCTGGCCCAAGTTTAACTTCGACGTACAACAAATTTTAGCATTTTCAATAAAATATTTAACGAAATCGACAATAAAAACATCAAGGAATGAAGCAGCAAATTCTATAGAGATCACGATACAGTACTACTTGTGAAGCATTTTGTCATATACGACCTGAAGCATTCGCCTGCTGTATTTACCAGAAAGATGGTGAATTCATCCATGAGTATGGATTTCGAGAATATCCAAATGGAGCTCTCTTTTGAAGTGTATATATCCATGAGTAGGGATTGAGCGGCGCACGTTTTTCACCAAATGCCATCCATGAATATGGATTGCGCAAGGCGCGTTTTTCCTGAAAACAATGAACAAATATTTAATATACGTCATCATTTGTTTCATTCTTTTCTCTATTTCTTGCAAAAGCAGAACGCTGTTGATTTCGATGTCATAGAGTCATATTCAAATACTCGCCGTTTCATATTTTTGACCCAAATTGAATCTATTCTATTCGTAATATTACAAAATAGTTTCCATATATTCAAAAAGATCTATAATTAGCTCTAAAGCTTTATCTTAGCTTATCCGGTCAATAGGAGAATAGTCCTTAAGCGAATGCATTTCTGAGCAAATATCGAACTCTTACGTTTCTAAATTCACTAACGAGGCATTTATATTTACCGATTGCAAAATTTTGAATAAGAGATGATCAAGGCGATAATTAGAACATTGTTTTCTATAATTACTTTAATAAAGTTAAATTTCCTTTTCAAATGAAGAAGAGGCATTAAAGTTCAGTTTTCCTTCCATTTTGACAAGTTTTTAGTTATATTTCTGGCTCTGTAACAATTAGATTTGACAAATTCATTTAGCTTTGATATGCGGCTTACTTAATTCCATCACTTAGATGGATCATTTGAAATTTCAAGAAATTTTACTGTACAACAATTTCGCTTCGTGAGAGTTGTAATTATTTCAATCGAATTACTTGCCAAATGACGTCATCGACATCTTTCAAAAAAAAATTTTGCTTAGTTTTACGTTTTTTTTGCAATTATCAATGATTTCATGCGTGTACGCTTGAATAGAAAAAAATATGAAATTTGCAGTGAGAAAATTCCAGTCGACCTTATAGTTCATCCACGAATAAGGATTTCTTGTTCGTTTTTCCAGCTCATCCAAATCAAAACCAGGCATATTTTCATTGACGTTCGTCCATGCGTATGGATTATCCATCCTTTTATCTTCATTCATCCATGAATAGGGATTTCGTGAACGCTTAGATACTGTAAAATGAAAAAAATTTATCAATTTTATTAAACGTTTTTTTTCCACAGGCGATTTTCTTTCAGCTCATTTTTCGTAGGCAATTTTTCACGCATTTTGCTAAGACAAGTAAACACCTCCTATATTAACTCAGCAAAGTAAACCATTTTTATATTGATAGAGATTTAGGTTGGTAATTAGGGATTTTTCTCGCTTTATCAAACTATCACTGATCACAAATCAAACTCATTCCGTTAATTGTGTTTCAAAATATTAGGCGAAAATATTTGAGAAGATTTTTTCTCGAAAGTGAATATCGCCTATCAGTCGAATCTTTCATAAAAAGTTTGGTTTACCAATTATTATTGGACAATGGCATATCTTCATTGAAATCTCTTTGACTCATTATTTTTCTTTCATAATGAATGTTGCAATAAATCATCATTAAACATAAAATAGCTAAATTATGTCTTTGTTGAATTACACCTCAAATTTTCGTTCATTGTTCCCATATAGTTTTTTTCTTCTCCTAGATACTTCGTTTAAAAGTTGTCATTAATGAGCTAGCAATATTCTAATCTTTTAGATTTGGCTGTCTATATATTATATGCAGACGATGAAGTACTACTGATATTTGCATTCCCTGTAACTATGATTGCCACCCAATCGTTCATACTCAGTTCTTTTCAAATGTATTTCTCCTCAAAAACAGCAGGAAAATCATGGATTGATTCAACGTCTTCATCCCATTCATTCCCCTTCTCCACTTTAGTAGTACCATTGAAAATGATAATGGGAAAATAATTCTGAGCCAAAAAAGCAAGCCATTTTTAGTGTATAGAGAAGTCAATAAAACATAATATGAGATAGAACGCTATTCACCGCCCACTGACACATTATCCTATTTCTAGTTTGGTTTAGTCATCTTTTGGAATGAAATAGAGCTTTAAGGGAAATTTCGAGAAATCAAAAATGAGAAATGCAAAGAAAACATTTTCGCCTACTTCATAAATCTTCTCAATAAAATTAAGCAAAGAGTCTGCGAAGTTTTACATAAAAAAGCAGAGTTTTGCGTTTCTAATGGCAACGGATAGAATTATGAATCTCCATCCTCGCCTTCTTCCCCATCCCCTTATTTATGCATAATTGTATGCCCGCTAGCATCTTAACGCACCGTCATAATTCTTGCGCGAAATGCGTCATGATGAAATGAAAAAAAAAACACAAATTGAGATTACCATATTCAGGACACTTATCTGTTGATGACACCTACAACTGAAATGTTTAACAAAAATTAATGCAATAATGTTGGCATTCAATGACAAAATATATTGATAATCGAATTTCGCTTATCTACCCTTTTTGCATCATTAGAAATGAAGCATTAAAACGGTGCATTTTCTAAGCAAGCATTAAGATGAACCAAACGAATAGAGAAATGAATCGTATGAGTTGATATGACATTATTTTTCGCCTCATCTGACCACCTTCATAAATTATTAGGAAGAGTTAGAATACGCAATATAACGACTTTATAATTTCAGTCAACTGGTGAATCGTTGCAAATCCTCTTCAAATATTCATTTTCGTATAATTCAACCGATGTGAAATAAAAATTCGAACAGTGCAAATTGTGTGCAGCATTCTATGACGAACACCACACTTATCAGATTTCATAGTGCTGATGTCAGTGGTTCTGAATTGAAATTGTCGAAGAGACAAACAGATACTTACGTACATACGTAAATCCAAGCACATCAACGTCATAACGAAATTTTGCAACTGAATTTGCATAAAAGTGGTGCAAAACGTCATAAATCTAATGATTATTTTTATTGATAGCTAGAAAGTGGAAGGAGATTGCTCTTGGAAAGCTTTTCTCTAAGATGAATAGCTTTGAAACATTTGAAAACATTTTAATGATTTTTATGTGACATTTTTGAAGTTCAAAAAACTTTTGTTCATCTCAATTTTAATCGTTTACTTTTTCATTCAGAATTCATTCGTAAGAGTGCGCCAAATTTCAAATATTCAAAATAATGCACAATTCTTATTTTTCTAAAAAATTCCTAGCAAATTCATCGTGCAGTTTTATTGTGACAAGCTTTATCCCTCCATATAAATTATACTAGACGAGCATTTCAACTAATAAACTAAAGAAAGAAAGAACTAATTTGCATAAGCTCAAAATCTTCAATATAATTTGATATTACGGTTGGTTGCGTTAGTGAATATTACGAAATTTTTAAGCTTTGTGAAAAATGCTAACCATCAACGGTATCGGCTGATAGATCGGCGCTACCTCTTGAGTAACCAAACTCAAGTAAGGCGACAATTAAGACGATTAATTTCGCCACCATTCGCACTCGACTTGAAAATAAAAAACAATGCTATGCATATAACAAAAAAGCGTCACAAACATCGCTTTCGCTCGATTAATGGCCTTTTTTTGTAAAATTGAAGCCAATCGTGATTGCTGATACCATGCTGCGACACTCAAAAAACTACAGGTCTTGCATTTTCATTCCGATAGATAAATAATTATCTTTATATATATATATATATATATATAGCAGAACAAGAGATGAAGAAGTTTTTCAAGTTCAGAAAACTTAAGCATCATGATCTGTCCGAGATGGTAACAATGCGACGTCTTGGTTACCGACTAAGGTTCAAGAAAGTGTCGGGTCTAGATGATGATATCTATGAAAGGATGGAATTGGATGATCGAAACTATGGGAACTTTTCAACAAAACTCGATATCTCGTTAACTGCTAGAAAGTCTTCAGAAATGAGTGATTTTTTCCTTCTCATAAAGGTGATCAGCAAGAGGATGAAACAATTCGCAACTTATTAACCATTTACTTGCTTCTACAAAATTTCTCGAAAAATATTGATACGATCAAATTTACTGTATAGTTGAGCAAACCGTTCCATGCATGTGGCACCATTTCAGAGAGATATTCCACATGAACACCCACAACAGAAAGAAGTAAGCTTTTGCACATGGCACCGAAAAAAAAACTGTAATATTTTCTACAGTGGGGGTGTTCAGAAAGCGTCTAATACTGCCAACTGTGAGTTTTTGTCGGATGTGCCCAACGTTTCGAACCTACTAAAGGCGGTTCAGTCAATGCAGATTACTTACAAACAGGAAGAATATAACTCGGGCCATGATAAAAGTTCTGGTGAAACTGAGATGGCAAAGGAACACTCCATTATGTCATATCGTTACAAAGCAATTGTATTTTTAATGTTTGAAGTTGATAATGAAAATAAAGCAACCAACTGAGTTAATGAAGATCATGAAGCAAGTCATAGAAAGATGGCTGCAAAATTTATCAATAGAAAGTTGAAAAGCGATATTATGAAGCGATATGGATGTTCCGAAACTTATGAAGAGTTAACAAACAAAAGCATTTTATTATACAATAATCCGAAAGAACAATATAAATACGACAAGAACTTCAGGGCTGAATTTAGATGCGATATCGTTTTAGAAATATATCTTTATCATCCCCATGAAGCGTCCATCGACTTTTTATAAAGTACAAAGGATGAGACGTGTATCACTGAGGGTGAAAACCGATTTTTACATACTGCTGTAAGCGCTTGTGTAATATTATGCGAAGAAGTAACAGTTATTGCCTTATAAGTAGATGTCAGTGTCGTTGAAAAACTAATTAATCATGACTCCATCTGGTAGACGGGAAGAGAAAAATGTACATCGAAATATTAAAAGTTTCATTCACCTGTTACTTCCAGGGAGAAAATGCGCTATATATATATATATATATATATATATATATATATATATATATATATATATATATATATATATATATATATATATATATATATATAAAATGCTGAAAATCTACTACACATAAATCTGCTCATCTCATTAGAATAAACTATGTGGCAGCTTTGCCCTATCAAATTACTTCCGATGATTACAACTACGCTCCAAAGTGGACGCAACTTCCAACATTGATTTCATCTGTTTAGAGTCACCAACGTACATCAAAAGTAAAGGCTCCCTTAAAACTGATTTTCTCTGCTTGCGGAGTTGATGAGAATCCTTCCACCCAATTACTTTTCCAACAAGCGTAGTTAGGCAGTTTCTAAAACAGTGCGATCGTTCAATTATATTGGTGCATCAGTCCCAAGCGGGTGGGATATTTCCCTTGCTAGTCACCTCGAATGAACTGATTCCCGTATACGTTTTTCTCGGATATCGCATTTCTTACTTGCATATTATTTGTGCATAGTTCTTGCGCAAATGGTGGTCGAATTTTACGTATTTGCTTCGCTTGCAAGTAGTGGCGAACCTTACGCATCAAAGATTATAACTGGTGAGGTACATTGCAGAACCTCGAACGGCTGTGCATTTACATGGTGCTCACCTGAATAACCACTTTCGAACACTGATTAATAAACACACATAAATCAAGAAACCAATAAGTCATTTAATAATAAAGCAATCAAGAAGATGAGATAAATTAGTTGACTAATAAATAAATACAATGAATAAATGAATAGCTAACGAAAAATGAAAAATATCTAAAATAATGCTCTCATTTTTTAATTCATCCGAGCATTCATAGAAAAAATTTCGAAAAAAAGATCTGTTTTTCAGTAAGTGAAATTAGAAAACTCGTCAGGTGAAAAATGAATAACAATAAGATGCAGGCGAAATTTTTTGCATTTTTGAATGTCTACAATTCGCTTCGAAATTGATGGATTAACTTGAATTATCAATTAGAAGGTCACCTATGCCATATCTCATGTCCATCAATTCTCATAAAATAAGTTGCATTAATTCTCTAACCGAAATTTCTATATGCCCAGTCATGTCATCTTCCTGCTTATACATCCGAGCAATGCTTGCTTCGATTGTTTTTTTTTCGGTTTCAGTGATCCATTGAAAAATAAATTTCAATCATTTTAGTGAAAACATGATATTATTTAGGGCAACGAAATGAATAAAATAAATTTTACAGATTTCATGTAATAGAAATTGAAGACGTATTTAACCTTGAAAAGAGATCAACATAGATATTTCGTTGATCATAGAATGCTTTCATTCTACATCACATATATCTTGTGCTACCGAGATCATAGAATGATCTGCTCTACCCATTTTGGTATGTTCGTCCACAATTTTCGAAATTCCCTCTAGATATTGAAGAGTGGAAAAAGATTCGCATGTATTTTCTGTGGATCGCTTTTCCACTTTATTGTTGTTGAATTACGAAAAAAAAGCGGATTTTTGTAAGAGTTTTGCATAAATGATTGAGTTAATCAAAACTCAAGAATATTTCATATGACTGTTATTTTTTACTAGCTTATAAAAGCGACCAGTCAATAAAAGAAGGATGCAAAAAGGCGAATATTCTTTTAGTTGCGTTGATGTTCTTCTTTATTCCTTCCTCTAACTTTTTAATGATTCTTTTCCCACAAGAACGCACCAGTAAAAATGTTTTCTATTAAGCTCTATTATCTTAGTTTTCTTGCCCAAATGCGTAGTGTTCGCAAATTCATCGAAGCATAGAAATCGACTCAATCGTCTATCTAAAAAAAAAGAGGAAAAGAAAATGCTTGCCCTATTCCAAAAACGCATGATTTCCACCATAGAATAATCAGAGTGTTGCAAAGATGATCTGTATATGTACGAATCTTGGTGTATTCATTCCATTGCCACGTACCCAAAAATTCGCATTTTTTTTGGCTATTGCAGTGATCTAAATCATCAGATGCAGGTATTTATAAAATTCACAATTTCTTCTTTGGCTATTGCATTTGATAGCATAAGATTTGAAATGCTAACGAAGAAATGGACGTAGGCAAAAATGATATCCACTGAAAAAGGCCCGAGAGCAAAAATTTGAATATTACTTGTGGTCGCAATTTTTGGAAAATTTTTTCCAGAAATAAGGCTGAATTAATTGGCTCAACTATAAGTTAAGTGCAGTTAGGAGTGCGTTTTTATTTAAGCTATGACTGTCCCAGTTAATGTCACAACTGTATACTTGAATAAATAATCTCAAATATGCAAATCTATGTGATTGTCAATAGCATCATTGCTAGAGTTGGATACTTTTAGCAATTCATTTGTATAGTGTTGTTTTTATTCTGCAACTAATAAAATTTCCGGACTTTTTTTTAGAAGACTGAAAGGTTAATTATAGGAAAGTTGTTGCAATGAAAGTACTGTGTTAGATATCTCTCAAAGCATAGGTAATACAAATTTTATAAGAAGTAATAAAATGACAAGAAAAAGAATGAGAATGCTTGATATGGTTTTAGTTGTACTTTTAAACACTAAAATAAACAAATTGGCCATATGGATGCCATTATCACAATGAAATGGATGTTATATGAGCACATAAATTCCGACTAATTATGCAAATTGAGTTTTTAGAAAAGTATGATCTTAATGTGTCTAATCATTACTGATTATCCAATAAGTAAAAAAAATCAAATAGTTAACTATGAAGTTAACTATAAGTTTCGTATAGTAGTCTACAATTGACAACTAAATGTGCATTTGTAATATACAACAATCAGAAATGAAAATGAATTTATGTAGCAATCGACGTACACCGGAAGTGTTGCGTTTTAGAAAAAGAAAGACACATTTCTTATATTCGGCTGACTATGCAATAAAATGAGAGACCGCTTAATTTAAATGTTATTAAAAACAAAATTTGATTTCTGGAAAAATCTAAGTGAACGATGGCTTGTTTTAACACTTCGTGAATATGCACCTTAGTTTGTCTAACAATGGCCCATTTTAGCTTTTGTCAAATGGTCGATCCGATCGTTGAATGCATATTAAATATGCATATGAGTGACCAATAGATACATGTCTATATGTAGCACATAAACACCAATATTTACGCAAGTGCGCACTCACATACACAAATACGCACTCACATGTAAGTGCTTATGCATATGTGTATGCATGCACACAAACACACATAAACACAGATAGACACAAGCGACATATGCACATCAACAATTATGCCTGAAGGAGCATATTGCCATTATATGCACTCATAATTGTGCTGAATATTTGCTTGAAAAACAAACAATGAATTATGACTAAAGAATTCTAAATAAATTGCTGATATTAAACTGTCGAGATCTCCATCAAAACAAATTATCAGAACAATTTAGTGGCAGCTAAACGTCAAAGCTTGTACGTTTGACAACCTTATCAATAATTGAATGCAGCCATTCGAGCAGCTTCCATTAACGCAACGTTTTGGTATTGTTGTTCAACGAAGTTTTAGCTAAATTCTACTACAAGAGAGAAAACTTGCTAATGAAATATATGTTGATTAATAATGAAATTCTTGAAAAATCAAATTGTGCAAGTAGTAATTCTACAACTTAAAGCTTTTTCTTGTAAGTAAATGATTTGTTTTAGTGATTTAATTTGAATTTTCATTGAAGTCATAGAAACGGAAAAAAAATCGATAATTTATGAAATTCTTTTTGCTCGCTATTTGTATTAGAAAATATGAATGTCGGATATCCTATAACAGGCGGGTTATTCATCTACAATTATGTTTATGCAATAAGAACTTTGCTTTTTTTTATAAATATATAATTTATCTCATATAATTTTGCAAAGTGAAATCGCCCGAACAATTACGACTGTATATATGAATTCATATATTATAAAAATGAGAATTCCGAAGTTTTTTGATATGCAATCGTTTATTCTTTAGGAAACAATCATATCCCCTAGATCTGTCGCGCATAATTTCAGTTGAATAACCGCTGAAAAATTGCCTTTTTCAGAACGTTTCTCATCTTATATTAAAGAAATAGCCGTGAGCAATATGCCCAGCTATTGGTGTCGAAAGCAAAAGCGACTTCGTTTAATTTACTATGATTTCACAGCGATTTACATATCTTGCTAACACTTAGAAATGTCAACTCCTGAATCAGTATAGCTCTTAAATTGATTATATTAGGCAGGTTGTTTTGTCTGTACCGAAAACATAGAGATCATATCAAAGCATCTTATAAAAATGGAAATTGCTGTGCAGAAATTCTTAAATCAAAGGTGTAGGTAGTGATTTTTCTTCCATAGAATACAAAAAAATTATTCACGGCTAAAAGCCCCTCCGAATGCAATACTAATTACGCGGTTATGTTATAAAACGCATTTTAATGCTCATGAATTTCTATAAATCGAACACAAATAAACGCATTTCATACGAATGTCTTCTTTTACACACACGAAGAAAAAGCGATTTTTGAAAGATTTTCTTCAATGCGCAAATGAAACCGAACGATGCGTATTCAACGTTTATGCTTCCGGCAACGTATTTATGCGAATCACGTCATCATGGCAGCACAGTCAGGAATCATTAGTTGAAACCCTCGAATCAATTATTATCTAAGAATCACAATTCGAATTAACCATCAACATCAGTAATTGAACTATCGAAATACGGTGCTAAGAATTGACTTAATGAAGCGAGTAATCCTGCTGCACCTAATTTTATTTCGAGTAATTTGTTTTGCGATAAATTAAATTAGTCATTGTTGCTGAGAGGGTAAAAAGCAAAGCTACGAAAAGATGGATTTGTTCAGCGATTCTCCAAAACACTCACTGTTCGTGTTAGCAGTTCAGCATAGGTAGACTGTTTTAGTAATTTATAGAAAAGCTGTAAATTATGGGCAAATATCTTATTGGCAGAACACTTCAGCATCAGCCACAAAAATCTGTGGTTCGATGTTTTCATCTAGTCGCTCCTTCTGACAAAAATCTTCAGCGATACGACTTGAGTTCGATTGCACTTCAAGTCACCAGAAAACAAATTGGTTGAGTAAAATCTCAAAATTATAACGCATAACGCATATATAGCCATTGAATGATGCGATCAGCTGCGAGATGTCTCATGCATTCATAATAATGGAATCATCTACAAGACTATAATGAATTTATAGAGAATGGCAGTCTCCATTTGGCATTGATGTGAATCGATGAAATGAATGAACAACAAAAGGATGACATAATTCCTTTCCTTTCATCATCTTTCAACTCTAATAATTTGCACAGTTTTATGTGGTGGATCATGAAAAGATGAATAAATGCATTATGCAAAAGAACATATAATAATTCCTCTCATTTTTCCTTCACACTCGTTAAATTTTCCCCGTCTTCATATATTTCTCGTTCTTATATTAGAGATAACAAATATACAATTTACTGAGGTCTATTTTTACGAAACATGAATGCGCATAATACGGTTGATGGTAGAACGTTTCAGCATTATAGCCAACTTTAAATATGGATATGATTAAGCATGGATGTGATTATCAAAGTTGACGTTTGGTATCGAGAATGCTCCATCATTAGCAATCCTTACCCGCGCATATGTGGCCTTTGATAAGGTAGGTATATCCATAGCCATTTGTTTCATCTACAGAATGAACATCGTTTTGCCTCATATTCTGAATTTGTATCGTATGAATTTTGGTCTTAACTTGATAGAAATTTATCACTCAATGGCGCTATCAGAATTCTTGCAAAATCAGATTGCATTATGAGCTGAATGACTATTTGAAAATATATTAAAAAAATACTTAGTTGAAAGAAAACTAACACCACGGGCGGTAAAGTGAATTCTTCTCTAAGTCATTGTTGAATCTTTATATAAGCGTTCACGAAGAAATCGTTCGAATCTTCGAAAAACAGTATGGATTATAATTTTGAGGAAAAAGAGTGGCCGTCTGCTGCTCGACATTTCAAAATTTGAGGATTTAGATTGAAAGATACAAAGCGCTCTCGTTTGTCTCAAAAATGAAGAGAATGTCGATGATTCGTTGAGACAAAATAAAAAAATCGAAAAAATAAAATTTAAAAAGTGGTTGATGGAAGTAAAACTGAATGAGCGTTGCATTAGTGACCATCCGTTTGGATCCCACAAAAAATTCATCCAGAAAAGCCCAATTCATTGATGAATGATGTCATGCTTGTTATCCTTATAACGAGCAAAAACTTCTTTCAAATTCGAAAGATGCTTGTAAACCAATTATGAGGGTTTTATTGGCAACTAGCATTCCTCTTCAAAGCCTCCTTGCAAAGTGACAATAATTGCAACGTTTTAGTGTTGCTTTTTGCGATCTTCGATGTTGTTCGAAAGAATTTAGAGCTTCTGAAATTTGTTTAAGCAGTTTGCATCTCGAACGTTCATAGTATCAGTCAATCCCCGCTCTCCCCCTTTCAAAAACACTGATCTGAATGGTTTCATAGAGCAGCGAGAGGAATTTATTTTTCGATCTCATAAATCTTACTAGAAATTCTTGTCAGTCACTTTTAATCAACGTTGGCTCCGATATCACTTGATAGCTGATTTAACCACTCGATATTTTTGGACATTAAATTTACTACTACCACATGAAAATATATTGTTAACCACACAATAATGTGTCTCCATTGATTTTATATATCTTGCATTAGTGCCTTAAAAAAAGTCAATAAATATGAAATGAACAAACAAATACGAAGTTGAGAAAAGCAAATTTGAGATGAGCAAATGATGCAAATTTCTACAGTTGTTTAGACATCGGTTCAACTGAATTAGTAGCTTCGATGATGCAAATATGCACATCCGTTGCACTTGATCTGCACTCAATTCCCGATACTGCAACGCATCAATCACTTACGAATAAATCTCATAGAACAACCATCATTTGCATTTTTTTTTTTGATTTTTGATATAAAAGCGAATGACTACAAATCAATAATTATTCCATTTTTTGTAACAATTTTTTTTTCAAAAACCATTTTTTATAATAAAAATATTGAGAGAAAGAAATTTTATAATTTCACTTTTTGAGTAAATTCACTTACTGATGTTCGATTATAAAATAATACAAAAATTTTTGCGAAATGATCGGAATCTGGAATAATACCTAATAAGTATGCATACAAATAAGTAATTTCTAATAATTGATTAATGACTACTATCACAGAAAATTTGAGTGGTGGAACTATTTGAAGAAATCATCAAAAACAAATGGACTTGTTAAAATCGGTTCAGCTAATCAATAAATTCCACTATTTGCACAAAATACAAATGATTAGATCTTGTGTTCATTTTTTGAATGATTCGACCACTCGTTTAGATGTTCATCAAAATAGGCGTATTTCTATACGTCGTTGAATGTGAAATGCACATTAGACAAGTGTAAAATGCATTGAAATTTTTTTACGCCTTTGATTGCCTCAAACTTCTCGTACAGAAAGTCAACATAGAAGGCCATGGTATGGTGTAGGCCTTATTCATCAAATTTTACAGCTCTATTTTCAGTAGTCCATAGTTGGAAATATCAGACCGACAAACAGACAGACACGCACATACTTATGTGCAGACATGACATTGCGATAACGCATTTTGTGAATATAATGTGCATAAACCAGTTTTCAAATTTCTTTCACGAACCATTAGATGATACTATCAACAAAAAAGCGAAGAAACTGGTGAAGGAGATAAAGCATAACAGCAGGAAACCCCTACAATGGAGCTCTTTTACCACTTTTACGTAATATTAATTACTTGTCGTTAGATCAATGTTTCTATGAAAAGTGTGCCGCTTATCTTCTTCGAGAATCTTATTTGTTCTTAGGAAACGTTATATGAATAACATGGTTCATTGACCGAGGGGTTTGAAAAACGAAAAGGCCATCGCCAACAAAGAGATTTTCACCATTCATAAACGTCGTTAATGCTTCGTTGAAACGTTCAAAAAACAAATCAAAAAGCATGTAAGAGGAGCAAGCGCAATATGCGCTTTTTCGATTATCGATTAGGGCCACTAAACCAACTGCTTATATAAATTGCTAAAAAAAATGACAGAATACTCGCAATAATGCATTCAGGTTTCGACCGATTCGACCATCTGTGCACATCTTCCATAAAAGATTCTTACTGTACCTGCGACGGTGTTTGTATGTGTTTGTGCTTCTGTCTGTCTTTTCACTGATTTCAGATCGGGAATAATGGAAGCAATACGAGATTTGATTGATGAAATGTAGACAACTGGATCACCTCTCATATCAAATTCCATGTTGAGCACTCAATATTTGAAACAATTTTCAGAACGGAGCCAAGGAATAATTAATTATGCATCCAACGAGCCGGATTTTCATTTTGCACCATTCTGGCCAGAGAATACCGAACCTTTGATAGATTTATATCAGTGACCGATTCAGTTCAAATATGAACTTATGATTTCGCATAGTTCATTCTGGTGGATAATTTGTGCACCTCATCGTATCATAACGAGGTGCAAAAGCGCATATCATAACATTTTCGCCGATAGCTCTCCTCACTTGTTCTACGATCCGATTGCTTCGAAACGGAAGTACGAATTGCGTGCAAGCTTTTAAGAATTTTTATGCATCTACAACCTTTTCGATGTTGATGAAACAACTTTAGCATTATAGTAAGGAACCAAAAGGTGCATATCATATTCACTAAATGTCGCAACTCCAAGTTGAGGCAAAACGATCAAACGGTCAGAAAAACAAGCACATAGATCCGCACAGACAAGATGTCGCTATATGCACCTTACCAATGCAAATATGAAAGATCGCACAAGAAAGTAGGTTGAGGACCCGAAGGGTAGACGAGCAAGTGATCAAGAAAGGTTATGAAAACGACAAAAATTTTTCTCATTATGCTTCAACGATTAGCGCAATTGGACGGACGTGCGTTTGGCAAACAGCACTCAATGATTGAGAAGCGCATCATATGACGATCAGAAGCATGCACGCTAGTCATCATTGCCTTCTCTTCAGTGAAAGCAATTTTCATAATTTTATGGACACTACAAATTTTCCATTTTCATTCGATTTGAATTGCATCGGCCAATTTCAGCTTGAAAATTGCTTTATGATTTGATTGAGCAACGAAAGATGAAAGAGGTGATATTTTTTAAAGGGCGCAAACATATATTCGAATGATGATGGATTTAGGGAAAATTAGTTTCCCATAGCGGCCAACCTTTCAACTAAAGTCTTCCGACTCCAGTAAAAAACAATAAAATTGATATATATATATATATATATATATATATATATATATATATATATATATATATATATATATATATATATATGATATCAAATAATATAATCAATTTATTCATTCAACCGCAATAAAATAAGATGAATTCTGCAACATTTTACTCTGAAATAATCAGATCTTGCACTGCTTTCAGCGAAAAATTTATTGAAGCGCTTAGCCGAAGATGTGGTCGGCTCCAAAGACTCCTTAACAAGTGAGAACCTTTTGCCCTGGTTTCGTTCCCCCTCCCCCTCCCCCCCCCTCCACCTTTTCCTTCTTCTCTCTTCTCTCCATGCATTTAAAAGTTGCTAGAGAGCATTAGCTTGTTCAACCCGAGTGCTTCAAGTGCAATTCAATTACAATCTTCACGTGTACGCATCCCCATATTGTCATACAAAAGTGGTATAGATAGGTGATTGCACTTGGCAAAGTGGCTCCTTTATAGGCAAAAAGCAAAAACAAAGAAAAAGAACCTAATCATTACTCAATTTCCTTCAAAAATGTTTTATTTTGTCGGAATGGATGCGCTGTACTCATTTTAAAATTGCCCAGTTACAAAAATTGTTGATTTTCGAAATATATTTTACGAAAAATTTCCTCCAACGACCTAATAAATAAATTCTTGATCGACTAAAAGTCTCCTACAATTGACTCAATATTGAATAATATCTTTCAATAGCTAACTCCCTCCCTCTTCTTTCAAAGGAATATATTCAACTATGAATTTTATTGGAAAGCTCAATCCATAGACCTTCCACATGTCACATAGAAAATATTTCGGCTCTTTTTACAATGTAGTTTATGTATCACTTACGAAAAAAAAAAGGTAAACCTTAAAAATCGAATTTTTGATGAATTTTCTGATGCATTTCGAGGCTCATTCGAGTTAGCGTGATTCTTTGACCACCTTGAAGAGACAGACAAAACCTTTTAAGCGAAAAAGAGATCAAACGCTATATGGGATATGAGGCAAAAAGAATAAACACTTATGTTTACATTGAATTGATGTTTAATTCACCGAATTGTTTACGCGATTTTATATTTAATTTACCAATTTTCTTCCATTCATATGAAACCCGAAAAGATATTAGTGAATAAAACAATGGATGGAATTCTTCTCATCACTATTTTTTTTTTAATGCGATTAAATTGAAAGAAACGATTAAAGAATCACTTATTTTTAAAATCAAATCCAACTGTGCAAAATTGCGAATAAAATAAACTTGTTTACTGATAAGCGAAATTAGAACATCTTATGGCAACAGGCGTCAAACTTCTATAAGTTTTTTTTCGTAGCGAAATCAACTACTAAATGAAATTAAAAAAAAAAAGAAGCTGGCCAAGAATCATCAAGAGTAAAAGAATAAACGGATAAGAATAAAGAACACTATCGAAAACATTGAGGAAATTTATTTATCGAGACAACACTAATCAATCAACATTATTTTAAGCGATTATTCCCTGCAGGCTGATAAAATATGCAAAACAGATTTTTGATAGTCTAAAAATTTGCTAATTCATTGGATTTTCGAAAAGAATCTTTTTTCTCAAAAAAAAAAAAGAACATAGGCTCTATTATAAATTACGAAGATATTTTCATCTATATAGAAGATATTCTATAGAGAAACTGCTAGACATAACTAAAAGTTCCGAGACATTCACAAAATTCTTTCTGAAGGTTCCAAAAATTTCAGTATTCCCCTCTTCCCAAAGTGATCCTGATATGGAGTTATATTGCTAGATGCCCCATAGTGTTTCATTTATGAACAAGCAAATACTAGACCAGTAATTTTTATTGAACCAGTGCTAGGCCAAGTACCCGAAAAATTTGTTTAAAAAAGTATTTTTAATGAGGCGGAATACTATATTAAACAATGTGTTATATCACTGAATGGAGCAGAAAAGGGTATCAGTGTAAAAAAAAATGAAAAAACTCTTCAAAAAGTGGCGTCAAGATTTCAGTTTTTTTCTTGAGTTACTTAATCATTTTCGGTGTTTTTGCTCGCTTCTTGAAAATGAGCGAAGAAAAATTCGGAAAGCACATCGTCGGACTTTTAATTCCCTTTCTGGTTGCTCTAGCAAATCTTGTTAACGTTGAATTAAATTATGCATAAGATATCAGAATACGACATTTATACAACATTCCACAATGCCAAATTAAACAAAAAAGAAGCAAAAAAAGTTTAAAATAACATAAAGAAAGAAAAGCAATTCATTTTTATGTGCTTCCAAAATGGTCACATTTGGCTAAAATCACTCCCCTCTACTTACAAATGAAACGACACCTCTCGATGTGGGTCTTGTTGCAAGTTCATACCAGAAGCGATGAACACATAGCACCCATCTATGCCAATATTCCTGCAAAAATAAACAATGCTAAACGAGAAATAAAGCCCTCAGCCACTTAAATAATATCATAAATACAACCTTCACAACACCCACATATCCCCTTTCTCTCTTTTAAATTAGTCTGCTACAATACCTTTCGATACCCTCTTCTCCACTCCCTTCCTCTCAGTTGAGTTCTTGCATAAGCAATTGGTGATTAACCATTTTATTATAATCTAAATACCCAAAACTAAGTTATGTCTAAATTTGCTGTTGAGGTTTTAAAACACTACAGTACCCAACGATGAGACAAGCAGAAACTGAAATGATAAGCTTAAGTCCGTCCTCTATTCAATTATGTAAGTTTATCGTAGCAATGGGTAAACGAAATAAGCATTACCACAATAGTTTATCTAAGAAAAGAGCAAAATTATAGCATTTTCTCATCAACGACTATAAAAATAGTATGAATAATGAGCCAATAAAGAGGATGAAAAAGTAATATTCCATTTGGGAAGTGACCACTTCAATCATTGAAAGCACACAAACTTACAAGCCATTGGACGTAAACACTCGATTTCGCCTCAAAATGTTCATCTTCTAGCACTACTCTTTAATCCCCGCTTATCGTGGGGCAAAAGAAGCGTAGAGAAAACGCAATGCTCAATGCATAATCCTTGCATCTTTAGCCGTTCGCTAATAAATTAAAATAAAGTTCTAAAGGATTCTTTTGAATATATTCGTTGAGATTTCAGCGCATATGCATTTAGCAAATAAGCTTCTCCGAAGTTCTTTAGTGTTATTAAAAATTTTTTTCTTTTAAAAGATATTTTTTTACTGCAAAAATGAATGTATCCTTATTAGAACGTTAAATTTTTTTTTTTTCAAAATCAGATAAAAATGCTCGAATAGAACAAAAATGCATTATAATAAGAAAAATCGAGAATCCGTTAATTATGTTCATCCCTTAAACACGTAAAAAAACCACCCAGAATTTTGGATTCAAGTTAATTTCAGAATAATTAGCGTAATTTAAAAATTCCATTCGTATTTGAAGACTATAAACTTTACCGCCCCCCCCCCTCCTCACCCTCCCCCCCAAAAAAAAACACTACGGAAGTGAAGATGAATTAGGAAATTTTTCAACGCAATGAAGCTGCAGTTTTATGGTGAACACGCTAACGATGTGTTTAAATGGCACTGTGGCACAAATGCAATAAGTGTCTCTCCCGTGCGTATATGTCAGACCGTTTCTTCCTCTCATCCTTCTCCCCCCCCCCCCCTCTTTCCATCGTTTCACTCTTCCAATCCTGTGAATATCATCCAATGCAGCATTGCGATTCCAATCACATGAATCTCAAATCCCCATCTGCAAATAGCGTTGATTCTTACCTCGAGATCATCGAATCCCATCTCAGCGACATGAGCTGGTGATCCATCTTCCTTTGCAACAATAATTGCACCATTTTTTATCTAAAAATTTCCTCGCAATCTTCTAAAATTACGCATATGAATTAATCCCACAAAACCAGATTCATTTAGCTCTAGTTTATACAACTATTAGTGCATTAACGAAATTAACTTCACAAACTCTTAATAAAGCGGAGAGGTACTAATGTATTTCATTACAACAAATATTCTATGAGATAACTGCGATGAAAAGTAAATTGAAAATGCTCAAAATTGAAAGTTTTATAGGCAGAAGTGAGCTCATGCGACTAGAATCACTCCTGAATGCTTGGAACGCATGAATTCTTTCACTCGATATAGAATCCACCGATTATCGATCATTTTCAATTATTATTGCCTATTCAAAACGAAGGAGATGAATATATATTTAGCGATGATATAATCGCCTAGACATATTCATTTACTAGCAACCTATTATCGTCTAACGAAATGTGAAAATAAATTTGTTGAGAAATTTATGAAATTTCATATGTAAAAATTCCATCAATTTCAATCATTTACAAATCGATAAATTTCGACGAACCGTTGGTAAATGCGAGAAATTCGGGTCGCTATTCACTGCACCCACATATGCGGCCACTTGTAAAGGATCGTCATACATTTTCGATAAATCCACATTGGTATCCTTATTCGAACCCGCGCTTGCCGTCTTCCAATCAATGAGAAAAACAGCGTCTCTGAATAGAAAAATCGACGAAAATTCAAGGAAAAAGATAAAAACCGGAATTTTCGCCAAATTTTTTTTATACTTAGATATTTCCCAACGACATGACAATGGAATTTTAAGGGGACTATTACTGCTCTCATTGATAATCACACATTTTGACACTTTCATTATTCTATCTAAGCTTCAGTTATACTCTTTTTTTTTTACTTATTGAAATAAAAGTTGCAAACATCAATTGGTTTGGCGAAAAAAATAAGCATAAATTTTCAAAGGAAATGAAAGGAATAGGTAGATGACATCGTTTAGAATAATCTGAAAAACAACTGCAATAAAATATTGGTGTAAGTCGATAATCTCTAAAATTCTAAAAGTAAAATACAATGCGATAGTAAATTTATCTAATTCACTTATATCCGATAAATGTTGATTTGATATCAGAAGAATTTGCCGATACCAGCCAAATAACTAAAAGTACTAATAGACGATTCTTCTACCACTTCTAGACAAAAGGGGTATATTTCATGGATCGCTCAACGTTGAATCCACCGAAACAATTTAAATATCATCGAGTAATATTAACTTATTTAAGAATATACCTATAATAAACAATCGCATCGAAACGTCCATAATAGCAAAGAATATGATGACGAGCATATTCCTCGATTCGTATCTCATTCGAATATTTCAAAGAGCGTAATATCGGTAGAACACTTCGCATATAACCGATGACTGATTCAGATACCTTAATTTTATTGTAATAGAGCTATAAGGTAAGCTAAAAGTAATGACGCCACCTCAATAATCCTAAACTACAGCAAACAAATCGATTACTGCTTAACATCTATTAATCACATTAGCAGTAAATTAAACCTTCAATAATACTTTCTTTAGATATGTTAATAAGATAGTCAAAGCATTGTATATTCCATTCATTTATCAATGTTATAATTCATATTTAAAAAGGTTGAAATTTTGTTCGCGATAATACCTTATATTTTTACTTCTCTCAAAATTTACTTCTCAAAGTTCGATGAGTAATCCGAAACTGCCTCCTCAAAGATTGTGAACTCATGGCTTTTCGTCTACCGAATGAATACTATACCGCTGAGCTACCACGGAAACCTTCGCTCGCCATTAAAGAAATTCGCTTACAGAGAAAATGGGTTAATGTTGGGATCTATTTTTTGAACTGCGCCGCACATTACTACATTGTTTGGAAAATTTCGAGCAGTGTATGTTTTTAAAACCTAAATATATTTCAAAGATCTCCAAGTAAATATTTTTACTGTAAATACCAAGGTTTCACTTAAGAGTGAAATAATAAAAAGGCTAAAAATTATGTCTCACTAAAAGCAATAACACCACTAATATCCAATAAAAGCAATTTTCTCATAAAAATTCTGTAACGTCCAAAAGATGAATGTTTCTACCGATAACAGTGGAAGCTTATATAAATCGAATCTTCGTTTACTGAGAAAAATCACTGAGAATATCACCATAAAATTTTTGAACTTTTAGAAGAACTTATAAATTGAGGAAAAGATCGATTATCTGATCACATCCCCTGAAACAATTAAACGGGGTAAAGTCGACGAATTTGTAAAATATGACTTCGTGAAGATTTTAGCTAACATAACTGATAGATAATAAAACAAATGATTGAAAATTTTCCCGAATAAATTACATCAATACAGATCTCATCGAAAATTGAACCCGCATAAAAGAAGCAAAAAGCAGCACTAGAAAGAGCCTTCTCAGCAACAACAACCAACAGAAACGTTTACCTTTTATATTCATTGAAGTGTACCGATTGCACACCAATAGAAATAAAAAAATTTCCCTTTCTATTCCATTTCATCGTTTTTTCTTTATTAGCAAAGTAGAACACTTACTCCTTCTAGGAGTTCATCGTCGCATTGTGATATATTCCCATGTTTACAGAAATCAGCGAGTATTTTACTGATTCGTGCATGATAGGCCTGTCCACATTGAACCCGTTCTACAAATCTATGAACGGTTGAAATATAACCAGTGAAATTCCATTCATACAACCATCGCCTAGTTGAATTTTCCGTCACCGGTTAAACAATCATAATTAAATTGCTTCAACAATTAAAATAATAATAATAATAATAATAGACAATTTAAAAATAGAGTTCTAATAGTATCATAACGGCTGCAATCAATACTATTATGGATGCATATAAGCATCACAGATTCCAAAATATATGAAAGAAATGAATCACAAAAATCATGAACAGATTTTCGGAAATTCCACAGAGAAGTGGGTTGTTGAACTGAAATTAATTATCAACATGGCTGATGTCAGCTTGAAATACGATTACGGTGAGATAATTTTAAGGCTTTCATCGCAGAAACGAACACTATCTATCAGCGGTTCATTCCAATCACTGGCATTTAATTCAAAGATCTTCAATGGATTTTGCCGATTTGTTTCTGCTGAACGGTCTCTCAAGGAATGCTTTATATTCGACCTGTTAAACAGTCATTATTTCTTTATTTGAAATTAGCGAGCGAAATAGATTGAATTATTAAATTCTTCCACTCCAGCCTGTGCAGTTGCCTCATGGAGGATATGGCCACCGAATTTAATAATATGGGATGAAAAATGTGCTAGATTCTAATTATATTATTGTGCAGTAGCCTGAGGCCATAGGTTACCATATTCGCTTTAAATCCCTCCTCTCTATCTCTCAGAAATTCCCCCTTTTCAACACGATGCTGGACAACACTATTGATATGTTTGTGAATATTTGAGCGATAAGTGCATGATTTAAAAAAAAAAAGAGTCGAATAAAAGGCAAACCTCGCATATATTTTCGAAAAGAACCTTCTCCTCCAAGATGTTTGATCATTCTCAATTGCCACCAATAAAGATTCTTTTGTGATTGCGTACAACCAAGTATTGTTGAAATGGACGGATAACGACCCTCCATTTGGATACTATTCGATACTCTCTTCACATCCTGCAAATATTTATAATCAAATACATTCAAAAATAATGGAACTTTATAGATATAAATAAAGCATTCGATAATGCATTTATTGCCTACTTGATCTCTCTAATTTTTGCCCTTAGAATGCGTTCATACTAATTTAAGTGAACGCCTTAATAGCCCATTTTATTGTACCCATCGTTTATATTTGAATTAATTTTTAATTTAAAAAACTACCTTTCCTTATCGAACACAGAACTCTTTCCTCTCCCTTCCTTTCCTCTTCTGAAAAATCTGTACAGCGATGTTTCATTTGACACTATATGGTATCGTTATTATTACATGAGAGTCTTATCAGAAACTGCACGAAAATCATATGTTGTTGTAACCATATATAACAATTTAAACTTTATAAAAAGTTTAAATAAAGTGAATATTAAAAAAATGTTGAAATTTTAAATGAATAGAGGAAGCTCACATGAAAAGAAACATTAGGAAATTGAGTGGATGTTCCTTGCTGTGATACGTCGAAATTGACTCCAGGAAAGTTCCCAATGACGCCTTTAACAATTGATGGCATTATTACCGTACCATAACGAATCGTTTTCACTACGGTGCTCACATGATGCGTCATCGCCGTAAATAAATCACCTAAATTCCATTTTATATATTTCTCAAAACTCGTTAGCATTTTCCACTTGAGCGAAATTTTCTTACAGTAACGGTGGAAATAGGAAACAGTTAAAGATACGGTATTTGTACGGTATTTGCTCACCTTAATCTTAAAGATTTTTAAATGAACCTCATAAAGAGGGTGATAATACTGGAGTATTGACGAGTGGTAATACTGGGCTATCATTTCGGTTTTTAATCAACGACTAGAAATTTCTACTATCAGCTAATATTACGAAGTTGCAGAATTCGAATGAAAGATGGGCGCGTAATGACTTCAAAGTCGAGATAGCCGAAGCCACGATCACCGCACTATATCATTCTTCGCCTTGCCACCGTTACGGATCAATTTCCCCACAATCGATAGTCACGGATTCACCCAATTAAAAGATTTGACGGAAATTTTTTAAAGTGATCTTTAAGATTTTGGTGCCCCAAATAATGGCATAAAACGATTAATTGAATACTTCAAAAAGATGCCTTTACATGTCCCTTTCTTTCCTTTAATAAAGACCGTTCATCAATCTCTCGCCATAGTTGCTTACATACTTCGCTAATTTGATAATGCGAATGGACTTCCTAGACACTTAAAAACTAAAACATTTTCCAAATAGATAACTTTATAGTCCTAGGGGTTGTACTTTCGGTTGCTCAATGCATTGCTTAAATCAGAATGGCGCATACCTCAGTATGCTTCCAACGCGAAGATTCGTATTCGATCAGTTCCGTAATGAAATGTGTACATGTGTTTGTCACTAACAAATGCCGCTGAGAAATTTCGATCCAGCGCACAACGGACTCTTGAAAACCAGCAGTTTGAGGATGAAGATCGAGTGCAAAGGTCGCTGAAGGGTAAGGTATCGCCATCAAGCTTAAAGGTCGTTCTCAACACAAGAAAAAAACGAAGAGTAATCGACAACCATGTATTAACGATTTCGAATAATGCATCAATCTTCTCACCCATCGCAACCCTCATAATCAAGCTACTTGCCCAACACGCAATCCATATACTCTAACTGCCCTATTTCCAAAAAAAAAAAAAAAAAACCGGGTGAAATTTTCCACATTAACAAAGAAATAGGTACGTAGACCTGAGGTCAAGTTCCTGAGTTCAAGCCTCATTCTACACAATCAAAAGCTAAACAATAAAACAATCGTGAATGTGGGAATGATTATGTGGAAATAAACCGTTTGAAAGTGTCACATAAATAACGCCGAATGAGAACGCATATAACATGTATTACACCCAATAGAGATCATAGGTTTATTAATAAAAAAAAATACAATGTAATAAAAAGAAAACAACAATTTTTTCTTTTGAAATCTTACAATAATATACAGCAACATACAAAAGAAATATGCGTCAATCACATTATTCCTTCAACAGCACTTCAACGACCAATAATGAATCTGTGATGATCATTGCTCTCATATTTTCGATGGCGATCACAACTAAATCCAGCCGAAAAGCTGAAAGCGGACTTTTTTTCCGACTCATAATAGTAAGAAAACTTTGCGGGATTGGATTGATATCGGGAAGACGACACCGATATTGAAGATACCGTAATATAAGAACAAGAAGCCCCAATGCAAATCATCTGTTCGTTAGTTGGAGACGAAGACAACCAAAACCATAGCAATAAATTTCTTTTCAAAATGTACACAAAGAGGGAACGAGGCCCATGAATTCCCTCACTGCAAATTTTCAAATTTCAACGCAAATTTTATATACAACTGCCTTAGGAACGATAACAACTCGGTTGACTTTTCGTATACACGGTAAAGTTACTGCTGACTCGGAAATGGAGCGACTGCTGGTGGAGGAGGTACGTTGACCTGTGCAACTGGTGCCAGCTTTTTTTCGCTCATTTGTTGCATCATCAACCAACACGGCGTAAATTTGAAGTCGGGTGGCGGAGGTCGAGCAGCTGGTTTAAAGTATGGTGGAGCTGCACGTAAACCCCAACGCTTGAACATCGGGTCATTCGCATCGTAAGGTTTACGATCACTCCCCCATAGCTGTGGAGGTGGACCAGGTTGTTGCGCAGGCTGTGGAACCGGTTGCGAGGCTGCATGTTGATATACACCTATAAACAGCGAAACTAAGAAAAATATTTCTGAAATGCAACATGCTACATTGCGAATGACTACGAATAAGATTAACTCATGAGATGTATGGGCATGGATCAAGGCCACAATTAAAAATTTTCTTTCATGAAGACCGCCAGGCCTTTTTCAACTGGAAAATTGTTCGCGATTTATAGGAATTTTGAAATATAAATACGATGCCTTCAAATCATTCGGATTAATTTTTGGATGCAAAACTGGAACGCGACTGCTTCTGATGGAAAATAAATATTTTAAAGGCAATACGTATTTGAAAATAACTGGATGATCATCTTTTTTTAAGCGATATAAATATTGCACTTTAACTCATCATCTCATCTGAAAATTCAAGCACACGTATTTCAAAATGAAGCCGTCTATTATATCGTACAAAAGACAATGCCTCCAAAACCTGCAAAACCCAACTAATCATTTTTAATCTTTTTTTTTTCCTTTCTCAAGTGAAAAATAATGCCTGCTTCTGTTTTATGAATTATTCCATTCAGCTGTCAACCTTGCACGCCAAAAAAGACTAACAATGAAAGCACTAAGAATGCCTACCTTCACTTCCGAAGCTTTCAGACTGCTGACCACCAATGAGTACCTGCTCCGCCACTTGCGCCATTTTCTTCATAGTTTCGGCCATATGCGATGCATCGAACGTTTCTTTAAACACACCACATTTAAGCAGAAAGAAAGCAGGCAAACATGACACCCAATTGGGGCAGTGGAAATCAAGAAAAAATTCAAGTGCCACCAATGGCGCAAATCGGAAACGACGAAAAGATATCATTGAAAATTACATGTTCTTATCCTTCAAAGTGAACAATATAAACAGCAATATAAGAGTTATGAACTCATGTTAAAACTTTTTATTGATATATGAAACTAGATATATCCATAAGATTACGAATTTTCTTCAAATTTTACAAGCGTTTGTCAAGAGAGGAGCAAGATTATAATCAACTGGCTACCTGTCTTTTCCTCCTCCTCTCCACCCCCACCCCTCCAAACCCTTTCTCCAACCCAAAAAAAATTGTGACTTTAACAACAATAAGCCTTATGATTTTCTCAGGCTATTTTATTCACTCCTACAATTAGTATTCATTTGCTTTCAATTGATGATGAAGTAAATTCAAATATACCCTCAGAGAGTTTTGCATCGGTAATGAGATCTTGTGCTGCCGCAGCATTTGCTTGTCGCATTTGTTGTTCCTTTTGAATTGCAGCTTGATGGTGTGCTAAATACGATTGCTGATGTTGTGCATATGCGGCCGCTTGTGCTGCTGCTTCCGCTGTAAATAAAAACTTTTGTATTATTGTAAAGTATTATTTACTTCAAAAACAGTCACTCTTCTTTTAAAAATTTGATAGCTTCTGAATGGTAAGACTCCTTTAACAAACGCTCCCAACTGAACAAGAAGTCAACAACGGCTTTGCTGTTAGAGTTCAATTTTGTAAACGCTTCAATTAATAAGGCTTTATGTTTACATTCCGATTATGTCTGAATGTGTCAATAATCAATCGAATCGATCACGGTAAACAGTGAGAGAATATCACCTATGCAAATTAGGTTATACGCTGCACACTAGCAACAAACCTGCATCATATTTCATAAGTGGCGGTGAGCAGGAATTTAAGATAGTATTTACTAAGAAGCACTGTTCTAAAATGTGACAAACCCGATAGCCCACTTCTCATTACAATGGGAATACCCGTGGCGCAAACGTCCGTGGCTCTAAATCTGCGACTGACGTTGAACGCAAACTATTTTGCTAGTGAAATCAGTTCAGTGACCTATCAAATACTAGATTCAATCTCAATTCAAATATTCATAAACTCAACTCAACACAAATGATGAGTGTTCATTGCATCCTACTTGCAGATCAATTTTCACAGTCTTCTCGTAAAAATTGCTCACTTTTCACTGCACACACATCATTCAAAATTCACCTTCAATTTGTTTCTTTTGTTGTTCTTCCACTTCGAGTTCTTTCTTCCTTTTTGCTTCTGCTGCTTGAGCTGCCGCAGCTGCTTGAGCTTTAGCTTGAGCTGCTGCCTAAACCAACTTTATAAGTATAATGAAAAATAAGCTATCTGAAACAACTCATCAGAGTTGATTTCTAGATGAATTTTCCTATATGCGCACACGAAAGTTCAACACTGTGCTCAATACTCCTAACCCGTACATGTTCCTTCCTCAATTATGCATTCAAAAACCTCATTACATCTCCAAAAAAGCGAACTCAAACGAGCAGAAAGGCATCCCAAACAAAACGGTGCAATATCTACTTTGCCACCGCCACTTACCACAGCAACAAGTTTCGCGAATCCGAAAGGATAAAAAACAGGTGCGGCAAGTGCTCCAACCATTTATGCAAATCCCCTATTTGCTGTACAATATGTGCGAATTATTTGCATCGTTTTTCAATGAATTCAACTTTTTTCGAAGTTGATGGATCCATGTGGAAAATGATGAATGTGGCCATTTTTAGGTGTTCATTACACTCAGCAAGTTTTGCAACTCTAGCTTCGACCTTCAGGTTTAGAGTAACGGAAGGAACGACATAGAGGCAGGCTAATATAAGCGCCAACACAGTGTTCGATAAATGCAAAAATTTGAAAGGCGCTTTGAAATAGCTGATAGTGAAAATTCCCTTTTTTTTTCAAATCTTCTAAAAATCAATGATGATAACAATATGCATAGATCAACAGTGAAGAGAATATGGTTGGAATCTAGCCGATAGTCGGCAATATTTTTGCTCACTCGCCGGACCCCATTTTCTATCATGAAAAATTACTGATCTATTGAACGGTGCTCTGCATAAAATCTAGCCATCATAAGCCAACCGAAGCCATCTAAGACAAAGATTTTCCATTTTTTCAGAAATGATTACCCTCGCGGAAAAAAATTCAACAAGCGGAAATTATTTCTGATACCGTCCTAAGCACTTCTGCAAAAATAAAAGACCTGAGCTTCTTGGGCATCAGATTCAGCTTTGGCACGAATCATTTCTCGACGTTTGTCCACGTCTCTTTCCCATGCTTCGAATTGTTCCACGTAAGCGATATACGCTTCAGTACCCACCGAATTCCTGCAGAAGAATATTGTCTAATGCTTAGAGAAGTCGTCCAATGGGAAGGAATTTGAGGGAAGCATCAATACACTGCGTTCTAGCCAAATATGCAGGAAATGGCAGTTGAAGACACACCGCATACACCCTCACATAGCATTGACAAGTACGAGATTTGAATTTCCCTATGTCAAGACAGTCTCTAAACGACAGCTGCGGATGGCAAAACAACAGATCGAGAACAAAGAGATAAATAACAAAACCAAGCGAAAAGAGGGGTCACTGTTTTGGCAAGCGTTTCAAATGAACTAGAAATTGCGAAACATGTTAATACTTCATAAAGAAAACAGCAGGAATGAAGAGTTGAGTGATGGGGAATGGGGTAGTAGGGGGACACAGCAGAAACAGCCCGCATTCGGGTTCCATGCTAGAGTCGAATCTATACGTAAGGTGATCAGAGATCTGAACGTCCAGGATTGGAACCCCGGAATCAAAATATCGCTCAAAAATAGAAAGTTTAATGGTGGTAAAGTGGCTAGTGAAAGGATATGACTGAGAAAATGGAGGTTGACACCGCGAATACTCGCAAAATTCTCCGTTCTAGTCGCTCAAACAATACGGTCTCATTTAAACATGGCTGTTTTAAGGCGTGACTGTTACTGAAATCTTCGTTATTTTAAGCGATAAGACAAAAGAGCCGATTCGCAAATTCTCAGCTCGAGCAATGGCGCTTTTGCCAAGTGGCGCTGCTGTCGACGATTGTTGATAACAATTTTTAAACTTTTTGACGATGATTGGTAGTGCGCCACCATATAGCTTTTAAATAAAATCACACCGATTCTTCTCCTTCCATTGTTCGAATTGTGCTTTGTAATCGCGATATTGCTTTTCCAACTCTTCTTCGGGCGATAACTGCAAAAAAGAACAAATTAATGTAACTTACGAAAAGTAATTCAGTGAGAATTTCAGAAAAAAGAAACTTTGCAGTTCTCTTCTTTCAGAAAAAATGACACTAAATTTAAGAACCAACAAAAGAGGCAATAAATATGTCTAGTTGTTGAAGGTGATGGAAGTGAGGGAAGAGATAAAAGGTGGAAAGCAGAGGGGATAAGGGGAGCAGAGAAGAAGTTTAGATGAATTTCAGCAAATCCAGATTGCCCAGCAGGCATCAGTTGAAATAAAACGGAAAAAAGACCCCACCAGAAGGAAAAGGAAACATTGCGATTAGTAAATCGTTTCTTTCATACTTGGAAATATATGAAGGAGATATATATACCGAATCCTAAGCGGACTAAGTTAAACTTGGTTCTGGTGACGAGTGAACAAGCGGATTTCAATCAAGGTAACTAGCCAAACGACGGAACCAGAACAATGTTTGAAGCATCTGCATCCGTTTACGATTTTAGATGGTAATTGGTGCTTGAACTGTATTCAAATCGATGTCAATCTCATGCGATATTGCGTAAATGAACATCTCACTATCAATGTAGAACTCAATAATTCGGCAGCATTTTAGATGGACCACCTCAAACAACCGATTTTATTAAACGTTTTAAAAATAATTCAAACAGAGAAAAATAATCACTGACCCGTTTCGACATTGTCTTCAGTAAATCCGACTTCAAATAAAATTCGCTAACATATGCAATTTAGAAATCTCGCCAACTTCCAACGAGTAAAAAAAACGTCCCACACAGCCGCTAGAAATAACAACTACATTATTATGGACTCGTTCTGTATACATCGACGATATGAAACAAGTGTTAAGTGACGGAAATTACGTGTGGAACGTCCATTGTAATTCCCGAAAAGATGTGGAATCTTCGACATCCTCAAAGTCGATACTGAATTAGATCCTTATTAGCATTAAATTAACTTTCGATTATTCCGGATGCAACAGACTGTGGATACTGAACTCTTTTTTTTTCTTCAAGAATCGGTAAGAATATGTGCGGTATTTTACGCTATACTCGTCGTAAGACTGCAATAGCTAAACAAACGAACAATTTTTATTCGAATTCTTCCTGAATTCTCGATTATTTCTGAAATATTTTGGACGACGAAAAACACGAACATCCATTATTTTGTTGTAAATACTAGATAGGCATCGATTAGAGATGAACGTTCGTTTTATAAGCACATCTAATATTTATATCGGCGTCAATATATGTGATATTTTACCATAGAACTTATAGTTTTTTATGCAGAATTTGTTAATCCAATATTACTTGTGCCTACGTAACGTATTCTTATTCATGATAATAATATCTAATATTCGTAAAATCTTTTGTGACTTCAATTAGGGGTGCAAGACTTAGATGCTGACATTTATTAACGCTGTTTCATTGCGTCTCTAATCATATTTCTTAATAGTATCGTATTCACGTAATCGTTGTGAGATTTTAGATTCTCTGTAACAGCGCTATATACAATTGATTATGAATATATCTATAACAATGCACTAGAGTTATGAAATAGAAAAAAAAAATATGAGGGAATCTCATATGTAAATCTCTTTGAAAAATTTTTCTTCTGTTAATATTACATCTTCTCAACGAAATCGTCGTTATATTGTAATTGTTTACGAACAACAAATCAACTAATCGATAGGCAATTAGAAAAGAATATTGCTGCGAATTATAATAAATGAAGAACGGTGATTTTTAGTGATATAAGTAGAAGGCGATTTCAATTAAGATTGTGCTACTAGAATAGATAAAAATTGGAGTGTTACAATTCTAGTATTTCTTTTAACGATTTAAATCCATTCCTGATCCTATTGCTATCGTCGATGCTGATCTCGGTTCTAATCGCCACAATAATTACGCTCAAATTTAATCCAACCCCATTTTTTTGTTCTTATTTCAAGGAGTTTTCCCGAAAAAAATACTTGAAAATTATCGCTTCGGTGGTGGAAAAAAAAGGTGGTTCGAAGAGGAGAAAGAAAAAGTGAAGACAAGTAAATTATTTGACGAGAATATAGTAATGCGTTGAAGTGACACTTTGGCAACATATTTGTGCATGTGTGTACATTATGCATTTGGAACGCAATATTTACTGCTTAGGCTTTAATGGCGAACCTATGTCTATTAATGCGAAGTGACGTGGAACAAGCAAACATGCACCAAGCGTTAAGTGCTTATATATCTAAAATACTTATTGCAATCGATAAAGAATTGTTTTATGTAAGCGAATGGTGATTGTTGAAAGACTCCGATGCGGAGCCGAATCGGAGAGTGCACAAGGAGCTGAATTATGGTGAAATCTATACGATTACGATAGGTCGAAAATTTAGTCGTTTTTAGTGGAGATGCTGAAAAATGTTTTATTACAAAGAAGTGATGGTGATGAATTGAAATAACTTTTAGGAATTTATTTTGCTTTTTTTGAATTCTATCAAAAATTTTTGCACATTTTTCACCTTCCTAAAATTCCCTATATTTTCGCATTTCCATACTTCGTTATTTACTTACATATATTTCATTTACATAAGTATATTGTGTTAGCGTCAAGTTCGCGCCCATATAGGAGTATGTCTGTCTGTCTTAAGCTTAGGAATGTGGCCTTCCGTCGGTCTGTCTGAAGCTTTGGAACGTCTGTCTGAGGCTTCGGAATATGTCTGTCTGCCTGTCTATCTGAAGCTTCGACCAATGTAAAAATAAAAATGGAGCTGCAAAATTTGATAGATACAGTTTTTCTCTTCAATATCATTTTTCACTAAATCCATCGACTCTGGAAGAAGTATAGGCATTTAAATATGCCAAAAAATTTGGATGCGTCATACAATGGTCAAACCTTGCCGTCATTTTAAGACTATAGAGTCATAGGTAAATCCTTCTTTTATTGAAGTTTTATATGAATAATTGGATCAATTGAAATATTAATGCGTTATTTTCGATGTATAATTTTTCTTAATAAATACTGAAATTATTTAATAAAATAAGCGCAATTCAAAAGCATCTATTATGAAAGCTTTTCTCACATGTTGTTTTACCGTTTATCGAAATATTTCGAAAAAATTGCTGTGTGAAAGTACAGTGTGACAATTTTGCAAGTATATCTTTATGTATGTATCTGTAGGTGTTCGTCTCTGTAATAGTTTCAACTCAAGAATCAAAGGAACTCCAGCTACAAAATACAATAGACGTTATATATGTCAATGTAAGACTTAGAAAATTGGAGAGATATAATGCGCCACCGTACGCTAATTAAACTGCACAAAATATGCATCAACTTATCTGTATTATATTTCATGGTATTTCAAACGCTTCGAAGAAGATAACTTTTATATGCAAGTGCAAAAAATTTTTTCTGCATTACGCACTTTCTAGATTTTCATTGAAGACGATTTAAATCATACCAACGTGAGTCATTTGTAGAAGATTTGTTTGCACGATAAAATCAGTTGAAATTTGAAAGCACTATTTTGTAAATTTCAATTTTTGATAACTTATGAAATTGTTTGATGAGTTAAGTAAAAGGCGAAAGGTATGTTTTTCCGATTTTGGCGAGTTTTTCCATTTTTTTTCTGCAAGATTTTCTAAATTCCCAAAAATTTCCATATTTTAAAATTCTAATTTGTATACCCTTTTGATGGTTTTCTACTTAAGATTTCCACTGATATTTTTTTAGTGTATGGGATATTCTTATAAACAACCGCTCTTTTATCCGCTCGATTTGAAATGCAAAACTCGGTGTTCCATTCATTGAATGCGGCTATTCGATTACGAAATTTTCTATTCCTACTCGGTCAGAACATTTTTACGAATGTATCTTGATCTAGAAAACGTATTCCGAACATCTATAGCACTGCACCATTCCTGTCAGAATCCTTCTGCTCGTTCCCGGTAACGTATAACGAGGCATATTTTATGCTTTCATATATATATATATATATATATATATATATATATATATATATATATATATATATATATGGTAAACTAGTATAGATGGAATGCGATGTAGAAGAGGGTGAATGTTTTAGATTGAATGGCGCCGCCCGAGGGAGTGGACAGCGTCGATGTGCATCGTGCTCGTTGCTGCTTCTGACTCGAATCGTCACCCATAACGGTGACGACGTCTTGGCCCCAAACGGCTGTCATCAGTAGCCCTGCTCTTACATCCACTAACCACGCATATACGCATTGATTTTCGCTTCTCGCGCGTGCCTCTCGCGCGCGTTTTTTAGACACCCCCCGTGAAGCTGAATGCGGTACGCGCTTTCCTCTTGCCTCTTCATGTTGTGCTAAATGCGACAGCGCCTTCTCAGCCAACATTTGCAACTACGTCTCATTCTATCCGTTGATGTTGAAGTTTATCGTGAATACTTTACGCTATTTTTTTTTTAATATGCTTTCCACGTTTTGACTGAGTGAATCGTATGCATACAATTTGTAGCACAAAACGAATTAGTTCACTTTTTTTTAAATGTTGAAAGTGTCCTCAAAAAATAATAGCCACATTGCTAACAATATCTTTTGATTATATAGACAGTTTGTGTTTTTGTATTTTCCATTTGTATCTCGTTAATAGTTTTATCCATCATTAAATATTTAAAAAATAAGATTTATTGTAATATCTAGATTATATTTTTCGATGCGTTGATGAAATGATCGAGTGGCCCATTGATTTTTTGCAGTTTTAGTAGTGACTATCAAATATATTCTCCAACACTTTATTAGTGCTTTAATTTATGGCATCAGTGGGTAAAGTTGTGTCGTTTTTTCTCTCTGCAATTAGTAACACTCCCCCCCCTCCATCCCTCCGTCCTCCCCCTCGTTTCACCCAACCCCTCCTTTTTCTTTCATCCTCTTCTCCTTCCGCTTGACCATCGCTATTATCTATTGTCTACAACCTACTTTCTTGGCCCATATTTTAATCTTGCTTGAATTTTCGTCACTCGAAATTGATAGAATAATGGCACTTGAAGTAGATTCAGGAGCAAGTTGAACAGCTGTTATTCGTCAGTGCTGCTTTTTCCTTTTTGAATAAACTCTTCAAATTAGCGTACTATAAATTAAGGGTCCTATAACTTGCGATATACCTATTTCTAAATCGCTGTAATTCTTTTCGTTTTATTTAAGAAAGTTACTGCAGCAATTCACTGGTTTGCTTCGATGAGTTCGTTTTTTTTTTTGAGTAAAACGATGTACTTTTTCTTTTCACAACTTCATTACCCTATAAAAATAATTTTTGAAAAATTTTCCCCGCAAGCGATCAAAAACATTCAAACATTTTAGTCGAAATAAGTGAGCTAAAAAAACACTCGCATTCTATAAGTGCTATTGATTATTTGAAGTAGATATTTTGTAAACTTCAAATTTTGAGCGTAAATTTGGAATGTTGCCATTAAATTTTTATCAATTTGCGATAAAAAAATCGTCTTCTTTAACGCGTCAAATTCAAATATTCAGAATATATTTCATCAACCGAAAAATAGAAGTTGACACATATTTTTGGATGAATTATTTAAAAACTCCTAATTATACAACGAAGCAGTTTCATGATTCGCTAACAAATACCAAAATATGCGAAGTAAGATCTTCACTTCACTTGGCCGGATCTTTAAAAAAAAAAATGTGTTTGCGATCCTAGCTGAATAAAGTGAAAGTCTGGCCATTAACTCTATTCAAAAGTAATTAAGCAATGTGCAAGGTAGTACAGGAAATCATGCTGCGGTAATATTATAAATGCCTAATTTCATAGCTACAGCTGCAATGCTTGTTGAAGTGACACTATCGGACGCACAAACAGACACAAACATACACATACATATACGTAGATATGACCTCATTTTGTTTCCCGAAAGCGTATAATAAGCGTTTAATGAAGCGATTTTCACGAGCAATATTTGTAGTCAGATTATTTCATCGCAGAAGAGTGCTGTTCGATGTTTACAGCACCATATGTGCATTCGCGACGATGAATGTGCAAAATGCTATTACCAATAATTATTGTGCTTCAACACTATGGCTATAGTATGCCTTTGTAAAATGACCGTTTAGTGGAAATTGGAATATCTATATTCCATATTTTTAATTAAAGCCTGCTGCATATTGTATATAAATTGTAAATTGTAACATTGAGACTGAAGGAAGGCGATGAAAAGAGCAAAGAAGTTTTTCACGTTGAATAGGAGAGCGGAAGAAGAGGAGTCGAAAGCTTTAAAAAAAAAATGAAACTCTAGGAGTCTTATTGTTGTATGAAGCAAAAAGTTGGTATTTTTTAAGCTAAGGCTTCAATAAACTTTCGATTAAAATATTTAGACGGAAATTCTCATTTTATTCATCAAATTTTATCAAAAGGTTTTTTTCTCAGCTATTCATTTTTTTTTTAAATCTCTATTAAAGTTGCTCGATATGAATTGTTTGCAATATATAGGTTCAAATCTTTCCCTTATAGTACTTTGATTTTGATATATCACCGTTCAAAACTTTAAGCAATGGGGGGGGGGGGGAAGGGATGCATCAGAATGTATTCGTCATCCTCAACAATTTTGACTATGCGAACAGAAGAGAGTCCATAAATTTGAGGAAAGAAAAGAAAAAGTAGTAAAAAAATAGTATAGGACCGTTTCTTCAGATGAATCTATGCATTCCTAAAGGCTTATCCATCGAAAATCGCTTCTATGACAAGCATTGAGATTGCGCTGTACTTTAGAAATTTGGCATCCATCTTTCAGATAACTTCATAGCATAAGAGCACCTTTTCTTCCGTGGCGCTTTCCTTCAAATGATGCCTAGGTCATCTGTCATAGGTGTCATATTTTAGGTGGGTTTTTTTTGGGGAGGGGGGAGGGGTGGGGGGAGGGGGGACAAGAGGGGATGAGAAAGGAGGGCATCTTTCTCTTTCTTACTTCTTCCCTTCTTCCCTGCCTTTTTCCAAATATACCTACATCGTTGTATGGGTAATAAAACATTCATTCGCAATGCCAAATTTGAGTTGTCGGCCATTGTTTCGAAGCATTGAATACTCATCACTCGGGTAATTTTTCACTCGCAAATAATTCCAAATTTGCCTTATTACAATTCCAAATGGAAAATTCACATCTAATCAGTGTTTCACGTCAATTGAATGTCAATGTTGATCAATCGTTTGAAGTGATTTTCATTATCGTATTTTTTCATTAAGTATGAATATTTTCTTGGCTAATTGTTGTTCTAAGTGAAAGATAGTAATTTTTTTTTAAGTTATTTATGCTCATTATTATTAATATTCGTTATTAGAAAATCTCATTGCTATTTTTTTTTCAAATTTGCATATGAATTTTTAATGTAATTGTTAATATTTATTGCTATTCAATTTATAGTTATAAAAGAAGTTCAAAAATTTACCCAACATTGTCCCAAATTTTTACTTCCTTGCTTCATTGACCTGAATAGAGCACTACCATCTCTTATAGCTTCATGCCATTGCATCCTGAAAAGTATAAATTTTCTCTCGAGTGAACAGTTTCCCTTCGATATAAGCCCCCCCCCTATTGAAAATGCTAATTTTAAAGATCGAGGAATTTTCCACTTCATGGATTACTTCTAGTTGGCAATAATAAGATTGGTGGTATCTTCTCGTAGTCGCCTTCTAAATTCGATATGCTTGACCAACATTTCATCCTATCTTGCTTCCTCGGCTACTTTCTTCATTGTCTCATCTTTTGAAGGGAGTAGTCGAATTTTGTAATTTTCAATTTCTTCTATGCAATCAGAAAATCCTGTATGAGATTCGAAAAAAAAAAAAGATTTTAGTACTATCACAGACTCGAAAAATTTTGAAAATATTCTTAAGAAAGTTATCTAAAAGTCAAAAATTTTCAAACCCTAAAAAAGTTTGATTATAATGAGATTTAGCCAACAGTTGTTAAATAGAAATCAAAACATTTCAAATGAGAGGAATGGGTGTAGTTATAAATAAAATGATGAACGGTTTTCCATGCTTAACTTTAATCCCATATTTAGATAAATTTTTAGTTATCAATGCGTTTATAGTTTCTGATATATTTTATGACACAATGGGTATTTTCTTTAATTTTTGAACGTTACGATGAAGGGTTTTTGCCCAGCAATAATATTTATTTAGTTTATTAGCTTTAAAATAGATTTTTTAATGTGAGATTTTCAACTATAATATATTTACAAAGATATTATCAAAAAAGATGAAAAATTGCACCATCTAAAGATTTTTGATTGCTCATTTAATATGAACAAATCGGGCGGAAATAGATCAGGAATCATTTATTATCGAAACATTGAATTTATGCAAATTTTAAATTTATTCTTATCAGGGACAAATCTAAACGAGAAAAGTTAATGAACAAGAACACTGAAAAATACCTGAGAGATGGGAACGCTTATATTTATCATTTACTATTATTACTGTCATTATTACTACTATTATTATTGTTTTTATTATTATTGCTCTTACCGTTATTATTTGTTAATAGTAGTAGCAGTAATAGTAACAGTAACAGCAATACACTAGTAGTAATAGTAATACAGGCGTTACTATCACTATAAGTAGAAGCATTATTGCCATTTAACCTCAATTATTGTCATTATTTATTTCCAAATTATCAATAATTAATGCATCTATGCGATATGGATGATTTAAAACGAATGAATTTTGTTGATAAAATAGAATCGTAGAAAATCGATTACTCTTTTGAAAGAAAATCACAGTGAATAATGCACTAAAGTAAATATATTTACGCAATAATTTCTATTTGTTGAATGGCAGCTGAATCATCAAAAATTCTATTTTTTCGAGGAAATAGGCGAAAGGATCTCGTAGCTAAAATCTCTTTGCCATTTCGTAACTGTTATCCTTCCGTTTCTCTTTTTTCTTTTTTACCAAGTGATGCATAATATCAAGTGTTTTCATTTAGTATTTGCATATATCTTAGGTATTGAAAAAGAATTAGCGGGAGAAACTGCGCTATTTTATTTAGTAGCCTAGATAGTTATGCGCGGCATCAGTAAATTATATAATGAATGTTCGAGTTCGTATGCTATGGAAATTTTTTTTTTTGCTGTATTTGAACTGTATTTGAAATTTGAACTTTTTACTGTTTCTAAACTATAAAAATTAAATAAGTAACGCTAAACTAAATTTTATTTTTTATTTATTACAGATATTCTAATAAAGTCCATCTTTTTTCGTATTCTACTTTCTTTGTTTTGTTTGTTTTTTTCCTTAACGAATAATACAATAAAACCTGAAAGTGAATCGAATGTTTTTAAAAAAATATTTATGCGGAAATAACTCTATAATTCCATTGGGACCGTCTTATCTCATATATACTAAATTGTTTGCGTCGTTCGTATATATCTTTGTTGCGTTCATCGTTTTTGCTAGAAATGAGGTCGATTTGTTCCCGCCTCTTTCTTCATCCTCTTCTCCTCCATCCCTTCCTCCTCCTTCCCTCCCTCACCCCTTCCCCTCCTCCTTCCCTTCCTCTCTGCTTCCCCTTTCAGTTTGCATGAAATATTCATGATAAAATTTATGAAATCAATAAATAAACAAGATAAAGGGGTTGATAGTGGTCTATGGATAGCGCATTGGTTAAGCAGTTTTGATTGCAGGTAGACTTAAAGAACATGTTGATTCTGATCCGTCCCTACCTTTTCATTTCATGTTTCAAATTTATAGGTTTGGTTTGAAGAAAGGATTGAGGTTCTATTCCCGTGATGTTCACAAGAATTTGTTAGCAGTGTGAAATAGTTATAGCTTAACGACGTCGTAACGTGTTAGCGAACATGTGAAACAGTATGTCGGCGCAATGCACTTTCACTTCTTTGTATATATTTTATGTGCCTCACATTTTTGTTGTAGTGGGCATCTGCCGATCTGTGGTAGCATTTCATCTCTTTCCTATTCATTCTAAGTTGAAAGCTTCCTATTTCCTCTCATATCTCCTCTTTAGTGACGATCCATGTTGAAGAGATTCAACTGAAATATTCCCATAATATTGGCATCAATAAGATTAATCTATAAACACCAAAGACATGAAGCCCTAAATACTAGATCTCTATTTCTTTTAGTTCACTGCTGAATCGTATATCAATAATAATCGAGCAAATGTGTTTCTGTAAAGATTGCTCTCGAACTATGAAGTCAGTTATATCGTTTATCAGCAATGAATGATTCCGGAGTCATCCCTTCAACTAATTCATTTGCATATTCAGTCAATGCCTTCTAGCATTTCGTTTGCAGTGAACAGTTGATTAGCATGGATCTGTTTTGAATATGCAAATGAGTTGGTCATGAAATCTAACTAGTTGCCTATCACTGCCTGTCATATGCAATGTTTTTTATCCATTTTCCATATTCGCATGGATTTCGATACATAATTTATTTTTCGATATCCACTGTTATTACAAAATTGAAACAATTATATTATTCAATCATTAGCAGATGAATTCATACATTTTCTGCTTCTTCTCTTCTTTGTTGCTTATATTATTAGCATTCATGTTTTTATTGCCTTTTTTTATAGAATTTTTATTGAACATATACGGCGAATTTTCGCTCATGAACGCACATTATGACGTCATCCTGATTACAAATTTCTTGAAGTAAATTGGAATAAAAATTAAATTTGTGCAATGAAATTTGCATATGCATATTTATTTCAAAATTAGTTGCATATAAGCAAATGATGCATTTTAAGCCGTAAATGACGCGATTTATCGCTTCTATAAAAAATGCTCAAATGGGATATTTTTTTGTTCGCCTAAAATGTGCAAAAAATTAATTCATTAATTCGAATGTATACATATATATATATATATATACATTACATTTATTTATTTATTTATTTATTTATTTATTTATTTATTTATCTACTTATTTATTTATTTATTCACTTATTTATTTACATATTTATATTTATTTATTTATTTATTTATTTATATTTACGTGTTTGTTTAAATAGTTTCGACATCGGAACTGCTGAAATTCTGTGATTATGAAATTTATCTTTCAAATATATCGCATAAGATGCTCCATTAAGTAGCATTTTTCATGTTGATCTCTACTCCATCATATTCGATGGGAGTTATAGATCCCTAAAGGTGGAAAAAAATTGTATGAATTTCAAGTGAAATGGATTTTTATTTTACACATATCGAACTGCAGAATAACTAATATTTATAGAGGATTTATTGTTAGCAATGGGATCAGTTAAATTGAAGATGCATTATATTATTTACTGCAGTTTTATTTATCATCGATATGAGATGATTTGTAAAAAATAATGCATCTCATATTAATTGCTTTGATAGACTTCTTCACTTTTATTTTATTTAATTATTTTTACATAATTTGGATGGTTATTTTTGCATAATTCGTCACATTTTTTCACAGCTATTTTATTTGTTCTCATAACAAAAAAATTAATGGAATAAATACAATTTTTAAAAATTTTTCGTTAACAAAAAATTTTATATTCAAATATAATCTCTCAGTTCAGTTTATCGATTTCGTTTGACTGTCAACTTGTAAAACTCTTTCATAAATAGATATTTAATTTTTGCCTGATTCAAGTTCATTTCGGCGGATGGTGTAGGCGTAAGTTGAAATCGTAGCTATGCCCAGCTTACCATCTCTACTTATTCTTTTACTGAACACCTAAATCGGTATCAGCCTGAATGTTTTGCATACAATATTAGCACAGATATTTCTTTGAACGGTATTCCTACTCACATAAGTAAGGGGTTGGGGGGGGGGGGAGGAGGTGGAGGCGTCAAGGAGAGAGATAGAGATGAGAAACATCGAATGTCCATACTGCGAGAGTGAAATATGAAATTTTAAAAAAATGCTAACAGATGAGGGTCGTACTATTTAAGAAATGTTGCTGAAACTTATTTCATAAGAATTTGAAAAAATCTGATCTTCGTAAAAATTTCTTGAATGAGTATGTAGATCTCTGAATTTTTCAAGAAAAATTTCCCTAACGATCCAAAATTTCAATCAAAAATGCACCAAAACAAAATACCCATCAAAAAGAGAGGGGGATTTATTTAAACTAGAGCTCTAATTTCTTTTGTTTTAATTTATATTTCTTGAATATGATAGCATATGGCGATGATTTGGAATAAAATTTCGAGTGAAATATATAGAAAAATTTGTGAAAAAAAAAAAAAAGAAATGCGCAAAATGAAAGCGATGAGAATTGCAAACGAAATTGTCGATGCATTTTGTGAAAGTTTTGAATTTCTAATGCGAATATGCTCGAATTTCGGCATAAATCATTGAACTTTTCGAGAATTTTGGTATTTACTGCGAATGCTTGATGGGATTTATGCTTTTTTTTTTACTTTATTGATTGCAGCATTGATCATAGCTCTCTTTGTTTGTTTTTTTTTCCTTTATTTCTCTTTTCTCAGTTCCATTCCCTCCTCCTCTCCCCCCCCCCGCCCCCCACCCTCCCACTATCAACGATTTCTGCAACATATGATAAGACACTAGTTATGAGATGTGTAAATAGATTCTCTTCAGTTTGAGGGTGACAGGTTAGGGAGTAACAACTATAATGCAAAAGGGGGCATAGGGGAAGGGGAGGTGGATGGAGTTTGCACGTATAAAGATCAATAGCGGACGATCAATTTCCCATCGTTTTCGAGATATAAATTTATGGATTTTGCTCCTTTCTGGTGACTAGAGCTTTATTTCAGTAAATCCTTCGTGTACTATCAAAAGGTTCCTTTTACTCGCCTAAAGCCAATATGACATGTTTAATTCTGATTGGATTCTTGTCGAAGATGGACTTGAAGTTCACTGCATTTCACAGATGAGGCGTTTAATGAACGATCAAATTTAGGATTAAGCGAATAAATGGAGTATATAAGCTGGAGTAATAAATGCAGTCTTCCAATACCCCGGTACTCTTTAATTGATATGACCGACATGCGAAGCTTAAAATATCGCTGAGCTAAACTTCCAAACTATAAAATGTTCACATCTGCTAAGTTTTTAACCAAAAATTGAAATTAATTGCGCTTAAAGTGTTTATTGAATAATGGTGCATATTAGCGGTCATCATTAAAAGAAAGTTTATGTCGATGGTTATATTGAATGGGGGGGGAGGGAGGGGGAGGGGGAGCGAGAGGGAGTTTTATATTGAGGAGGGGAGAAGTTTTATTTGAATTAGTTTGATAGAGAATTAGGTCATTTTTCAAATAAAACATTTTTTTTTTTGCTTGTTTATCTTAATTAATTCCATCTAAAAGACAAAAATTTCTCCCAGTGCAAGGTAGACATTTCTTCGATAATATTATTCACCAAAAATTATACGTTGAATTATCACTAAGTTTATGGCGTTCGAATTATTTCATCGATTTGAAAGTTGGTTTTCTAAAATGAAATTTGATATATTGAAATCGAGACGGTCTTTTCTTTTTTTTTTTTTTATTTGTTCGGCCACTAAGACGATACATCTGGCTTTATTTACATAATCAAGCAAAATTCGATGCACCATTAGAAATAATACCAATACGATTGAGTCGAGTTTCATCGAACGTTTCATATATTTTATAGATCGTTTGTTTTTTAAGTTTATAATTTTGCTGATATATTGGTTCGTTAACTTATTACTATATATTACTTGAATAGATCAATTAAGCAACAATCAAAACAATGAGTATAAATTCTGAAAGAAAAATATTTTTTTTTTTTTAACGTATAGGTAGTAGGAAGATAAGATTGTTTTACGAATGGGAGCGGAATAACGTGAAGTTTTATTGGATATTGGTGATGTGAGTTCATCTCTGAGTGTATGGCTCTCATTATTATCGAATCAATGCTCAACATGTGTTGTTATTGCTGCTGATTTCAGCAAATAGATTTACGATGCTCTCCAACTCTTTTTTTTTTTTTTTGAAATAAACACTTTTTTACTGCTCATTTATTTTTCATTTTTATTCTTTATGTTGAATATATTTTGATTTTTAATTTGAATTTATTATTTCAACTTTTTTTTGCTTATTTATTTATACATTCTTCAAAATATAGGACATCATTGACTCAGTTTTTTTTTTTTTTTTTTTTTAATTCGAAGCATAATCGTTTCCTCTAAAAATGAATTTTTTTTACTGAAATTTACGTTCAAGAAATATTTCTCTTTTTTTTGTTTATTAATATTATTTGGCTGTATGACAGATGTTTCATATTTTATGGAATATTCATTTAATTTAAAAAATTATTTATTTTGAAATTTCGTGGTACTATTACCTAAAAAAAGCTCCATCCTTTTTCAACGAGACGAATGAGGATTTTCAAAATTCAAATTTGACGAAAGAATTGCTGATGGTGAAAACGAAAAAATTTCCATACGAATTAAACTATGATTTATTGTTTTGATGATATAATTATTAGTTGACTCTTTTCAACGAAAATTCCCATGGACTAATTTTGGTTGATTTTATTCTGATTTTACTGCCCATTTCCTTCATTCGCCTTCCCCATCTTCTCTATCCTTTAATTTGCTTGTCCTTTTATATTTTAATTTTTTCCTCATTTGGGGAAGAGAATTTTTTAAAAAAAGGGAAATAGAAATGAATTTTCTAATTGATTTCTTAGGAATTTGATGTATTTTCATAGTCAATTCAATATAAAACATACAAAATGACGCATATTTGTAAACTTGTCGTTATCACATTGATATGTCTCATAATGTTAACACCTTTTTTTGTGCGTCTTTATATATAAATGCACATATATATGTGTGTATACATTCCGCTTAGAATATGCATTGATTGATTTATCACATGCGAATATGTTTCTTTCATCCGGCTTTTTGCTTTCAAAACTCCGATTTGGATCACCCAGTACTTCGATTTTTTTTTTGATGCGTTTATCGTATTTACTCGTTTATAACCCCCCGAGCCCTGAAATTGGCGTCTCTTTTTTTCAGTAACAGTAAGTAATATTATAAGTCCCATTTCCCTCCCCCTCTCTTCCTTTGATAAAGTCTGCATACCTTTAATATAAACCCACACTTCGAATTGACACAGTAGGATCCGCTAATCGGCTCATTGTCGCAGTGGATTTGGAAATTAGCTAGTACCGAATTGTAAGAATATATTTAACGGTGGAAGGGGATTTTTTCCAGTATAACTCTTTAGTTATTTTCACGACTACATCATTTCATTTCTTTTTTCTCTCAATATGTCTGTCTTTTAAAATTTTTTTGGCAGTACACTTCTTCTTTTTCCTCTCTCTGTGATCCTTGAATAAGCGTTCATTTCTGCAATTCAAATCCCCTTTACAAATATCTTATAAAAGAAAAAAAAACGATATTCTATAGTTATGATCAGTCCATCAAATTACCTTATGTGTTTTTGCCAATCTTTATGGGAGCACATCACAGTGACTCGTGTCTGTGCATCTGTCTGTCTATCTGCCTGTCTGTCTGTCTGTAATCTGTTTGTGCAGCGGTTTCAGCTGGGGAATCACTGAAGTTAGTGCTACGAAATTTGGTTGGTGTGAAGAACGCCGGAAGTTGCTATAATCGCCTATAGGCTATTTCACTTAAGTGAATCAATTTTCAGAAAGGTTGCCAACTTTTAACGGTGGGAAAATTATTTGAATCTTGCACCGATCTTGCACCAAAAAATTATCACAAAAAGAACGAAATCTTTTATAGAAGATTTATTCGAATAGGGTGAATTTAGTTAAAATTTGAACGTATTATTTGCATTATTTATTATTTTTTGATAATTTATGAAAGCGATTTGCTAAATTGAAAGGAATGCAAAAGCACATATCGCGCCCCAACTCTTATTGCATTATTTTCCATTTGCATATCACATCGTCAACAAATAATATCGTCAATGCATATTTCATGCATTGATCTTCCAAAATTAGCTTACAAAAATCCTCTCAGATAGTCGATTCCAACTCATTTTTATAACAAATTTCAAAAAATTTCAATACATCCGGTTCAAAAATATTCTTAAACATATCGATATCATTGCTGCTTTCGTCTACAATTTCAATGCAATTCGAAAATATGCAAAACGCGTCGAATTTCTTTCATCAATATATAATTGTAGATTATGCCTTATCATTCTTCACTCCAATATTCTTCTCCCTATAATAATTTATATATTTAAAGTTGACCATTGAACAATTATGGGTTTCAATTTGACGAGTCCGTTTAATGTGCTAATTTTTTTTTTTTTTTTTTAAAGCGAATATCTTAAAAATTTTCTTCGTATTTGCATTGGTTTGAAAAAAAATCCTCTATGTATTTATGTGCGCGTGTGTGTGTACGTACGTTCATCTTTCTCATAGATTCAATTGGAAAAGCCTGAAATTAGAGTTGTGAAATTTAGTAACTATTAAAAACATCGCTCAAAGAATATTTTCTTTTCTATTTTTCACGTTGATATATCGTCGATCAAAAAATTAAACTTATTAATTTTTATGCATTTAACGTCGATCGAAATTTTATAAGGCAATCACAAAAGGCGAATCTTTTTTTGACTACTTACAAGGAGGATCGGATCGTTTAAAATATGAAAGCCGCTATTCGGCATATTTTATTATATTTAATTGTTCAATCAATGGAGCGCAATGATCTATGAGTAAATAATGCCAACTAATGCTTTAACCGCTGTTCTTTACTTTTATTTTTAGTTAAATAATTTGAAATATAAACTTTTTTAAAGTAATATTCATGCGATTTTTATGAGCAAAAGAAGTTTATAGAAAATAAACGTTGTTATGGTAGTTCTTGAGAAATTTTATAAAAATTCATCTAAAAATATAGTAATATTGTAATAATATTTATAAAATACATGAAAATTTAGTTGAATCTTTCTAATAGAAGAGATTGTTGACAGTCTCCCATTCTATTAAATCTTACATTTTATGAGAGGAATGATCTGACAAGAAAGCAATTCAATAGCAATTCATAAAGACAAGTTTGAACAGTTGTAATTCATTTTAGCGTTCTCAAGCCTACTGCATTTGCTAAAATCATCTATTAGCCGTTCATGTTCTGTCGTTTCTCACTTCTGAATAGTTCAATCTCCATATGTGATGAAATTATATGATGTAATTCTCTTATTGAAGAAATTCCTGTCGTTATTAATCATTTTTTATCCCCTCCTCCCATTCCTTCGTAGTTATTATTGGTCACCTATTTGCCTCATCCTCAGACATCCTTAGCTGTCTAGCATCTTTCTCGATCGGCATTTTTGTGATTGCAGTAGGGATTTAGTCGACCCATCAACTATCCTGGAGGGGTATTGCTGTCATTAGATGATTGCTAGTCGTACGCTAGCCAAGTGTTGTCTGCGGGTTTAAGGGTGTGACGTCGACAATTGAGGCGAGTCTATGCAGCCAGGACGGCTCATGTGCATGTGCGCGAATCGATTGCGCTCTTTCCCTCGAATCAAGCTTACTCTAGGTTGTCTAACGCACTTTCTAGGCTTTTATTCAATACATATATATTCGATAATTTTAAGTAGTGTTCAAATGTCTCTAGCAGCAATGTTCCGGAACCGTAATCCGGCATCTCCGGAAAAATATGCCGGAAAAAGACTCAGACTGGAAATTTCAGCACTGAAAACAACTTCCTGGAATAAGTTTTAAAAATGTTTGAATAATGATTATTCACTTTATTATGCATTTGCATGTTACTGCTGACTCGTTTCCGCGCAAATAGTGATGTTCTGACTTATCTCTCTATCCTCTACGTATAATGAATATAATTTGTTGCCTTCCTCTTTTTAATGTTGACTCCAAAAATTACAGGTATATTAAGGTGCTAAAAAATTTGCATATGTTTTCCATGTGGTTTATTCAAGTATAACACCGATTGAATCAGAGGAAAATATAGATCTGCATGATTGATCACATCAATTGAAATGTGAATTGCTTTATACCGCATATATAACTTTACAACTTCTTGATAAGTTAGGAAAATTGCTTGATTAGATGAGGGTATTGCAAAAGCGCATTTCATGCTATCTTTTTTGATTTGTTTTTCCTTCTATTTTTGTTTTCGATATTCCGTTTGCTAATTTTAGGTGCAAACAGCTGGTCTATTGAGCGATGTTTTAAAAAGCACATATCGTATCAATGAGCTTGGCGCGTATTTCCAGATTTTTTTTTTTTTTTTTTTTGCTGCTTTCAAATCTGTGCTTCAGTTTATGATTTTGCGCAATCAACAATGAATCCTTTTGTTGATTAAGTCCCCTAACAAATTCTTTATAGTCGTAAAGTCTATTTCAATACCTGTAAAATTCCCTTATATTGTTGATTATACAATAAAACTGTATTATATTTGCATTCGGTAATCTTCGCCATCAATATTTAGGAAACACCTAATGAATATCACTGCCAAATTAGAAGCAATTTACCATTTAATTTTACTGCTCAGATTTCCATATATATGAGTATAATGCACTGAAGAATGGAAGATGTACCAACTCCTATTCCCTATTTTGCTTACCATTTATGCAAATTTTGCTAGAAAGCACTAATTTATGTGGATCTGCGATGAAATTGAAACCTTCATTGTTGCACGTGCAATGAATAAATGTAACTTATTTTTATTCACTGCATGCTTTTATGTGGTTGTATGCTTTTATGTAGTTTTGTTTGATCTTCTTCACCTAGGATTCAAACCTTACCCAAATTCTTTTACTTAGCACTTATGCCACCTGCACTTTTTCCTTTCCCTCTGTCTGTATCTCTCTTCCCATCCTCTTCATCCCCCCCTCCACCCTTTCGCAGCTTCTTACTGTAATTCTACCAGTTTGTAACTTGGTCCTCAGTGGTTATCGCAATTGCTTGTAAGATCATCGCCGAATCGTTGATGATGCTCGCTGAATGATGAAACGTGCGATTATATTGCGTTATGCATTACGATCCATAAGCAAATAGTTGTTTGTAAACTGTGCTTCTCGATTTTTTTTTCAATGTAACTTCGAATTTTTTTTTTGGTTCCGTCTCATCATACATCACGATTCGTTTTTTTCTTTGTCTATGAAGGGGAGTGGCAAAAAAAGAGGAGAGGAATGGAATTGAAAAAGATTTAAGCCGACATGACAATAGATCTTCTTGTGCTAACCAACAAAACGAAGTTGATCAGAAAGGTAAATAAATTTGAAAAATGCGATATCCATTTCCAGCTAGAAAACTATCTTCGATTTGAGTGGCTACTCTTTTGATGAATTAAAGCTTCTGGAGATTCGTTTTCCCTTGTTTGCTTCTCGTCCCTTCTTTTCCTCTGCTCTCTTTTTATTTTTTTTTTAATCTTTTCCTTTGCATCCGCATCTCTTCGCCTTTACCATCTTTCAATAAAGTGATATTCACATTGTACAAGAGGTAGTCGTTGCGATATCTTTCATACGAAGAAGTTATACAACACAGCCATATTCAAAAATACTAATCGAAACTTGCAATAACGATGATGGAAGTTGACAGTCGAAATGGATATTGACCTTCAATAATTGGGAAAACACATCAGCTTGTGCATATATCGAAATAAAATTCTCTCTAGGGCCTATTATTTGTATAGTTGGAATGTTGCGCATTTTTTAATGCAACGCTTTGACACTATAGTATCCTAAATTTGTAAATCAAAACAGTATATAATATAAGAAATTTTGATCGAATTCTCTTTGCTTTTGCGTAGAACCGGATCCATTTTACAGATCGACGTGACTATCCTTAGCTTTCTTCCTGTTCTTCTCTCCTTCTCATTCGTTCCTTCCCGCTTCCTCTCTCTCTTCACTTCGATAATCCTCATTTTTAGTCCTTCTCTTTCCACTCATCGAATTGAACTACACTGCTGACTTTCTGCTTGCATTTATTTCAACGTGACCTGTTCACGTTTAGATATATATTAATGTGTACTCGTGATTGTGAATATTCTTTTTTATTTGTTTTTTATATTTTATGCTATTACAATATGTCATATGTCATTTTAGCGGTTATAGCTAAAATAAGGCTTACGACTAAGTAAGAAGCTTCCTATTTTCTCGCCTTTTCTTGTGTTCTCCTTTCTTGAGATGAACATCGAGCTTCATTTCTCAAATAGTCGGCAATGTTTTCACTGAAATGAAATGTTATGATATATTCTGCATATTTTGCAACTTCAGTAATTGATTGTAGTCGATGTTCCCCCGCAAGCTTGACAATACCTATATGGATATGCATAATGCATGGGCGCTATTGCAATATAAGTATCGTCTATATTCTCACGGGCTAAACGAGCCTCATTTTATCCCATTGTCCTATCCAATTTTGATATCGCAACAAAAAATATCGATTGCAGCAGTCATTTCAATATTCCCACAATATAGACTTTATGGGACATGGAGAAAAGGGGTGTTTCTAATGAAAGAGGTACGGTATATTACGATAGCATATTGGAAAAACAATTCCCCTGCTCGCCCTAAATGCCACCCCCTCTCCTTCCCACTTGTATCAACTCTATGAGTGTCTGAAATTTTTTTTTTTTTTTTTTTGGACGTAGATGTTGCAATCGGCTGTATATTTGCGATGCAATACTACTAGGTGGTAGGTAAAACGGGACGTGGAGCTCATTTCTTATCGCTTTCTGCTTTCGTGTCCGCCCTTCTCATCTCGTTCACCAGTATTGGGGGATGCGATCTAAAGAACGGCTGTCTTTACGCTTTCGGTTTTCGTTTATACCAGATGGATGAGAGAAGGGAGAAAGAACCGTGGGATTGTAGAGTAATACGTAACAATTTCAAAGCTACCTCATGCAGATGCTTTTGATTTGTTGTCCTTTTCTCTTACTTTGATAGTTTCTTTCTTTTTTTTAATGTCATTGTTTGCAATACTTGAGATTTTTTGGTGATCTCTATTGTATATTGCACTGATATCATTTTTATAGTTGGGAAAATTTCTTTGCATTTATTAGAAGTACCACCACTTTCCAGCTTGAATGAGGAGCGGCTTTGCTAAAAGAAATATCATTTTTCATCGTCTTCAGAAATCTGTAGACATCTTTCCTCAAATATTGACTGAAATGCTTTATTCTGGACAGTCGTCGACTTAATTTTTATTTGACAATGAAAATGTTTGAGTTCTTTTCCTATAAAACTTTTTTTAAACATCATTCATAAAGGAATTGGTAGGAAAATGAGAGAGGGGAAGGGTAAGGGGAGGGGGGTTGGGAGAGAGCGTTAATGAGTGATCGCTTATTTGAAATCTTATTATGAATGCAATTTTGGCCAATTTGACAACATATTGAGCAATTCGATCGCTTCACTACCAGTTGACAACATAAATAATTAGACAACTGCCATATACGCACAGATTAACGTACATTTGGCATTAAATACTGGCTAGTTCAATTGTACACAATGAAACGTATTGTTTGTATTTGCACTCATCGTTCGTTTCGATTTATTTGTACTCTCTCTATTTGTCTATAAAAATAATCTATCAAGAAAAATGTGAATTTCCGATAGTGTTTTTAATTTTTGGATTTAAAAATTCTCTTTGCTTAATTTTTCTTCTTTTTTTTTCCAGCAATCAAATACATATGTGCTTGTAATAAACGCCCATTATTTTCGGGCACTCTGTTATCAATCTTACGATCATATTTCCTTCGTGCGTCTCCTCCTCTTTCATAATTCCTGTGCCTTCTCCCATCTCCCCAGCCTCCATTGATTCCCATGCCCCCTCCCTCTTAGTTCGGCTCAATTCCTAAAATTCAGTTAAATTTTTAAGATTTACCTCTGATTATTTGAATTTATGCATAAATGTTCCAATGCAAAATGCTCTAAAGCATCTAAATGCTTCATTCGAGAGGGCTAATAAATCTATATTCATTATACAATACGGTTCTTTAACAGTATTAACACAATGAGCATTCATTCTTTTATTCTATAATTAAGATATATATATATATATATATATATATATATATATATATATATATATATAGAAAATTTCTACGATAGTCATGTGCAAACGGATTCCCGCGTCAGCACGTATCTAACAATCTGAAATTATCATATTGTTGGCGGGCTTATCTGCCGCGTTTTCCCATTTCTCTAAGCATTATTGTTCCATAGTATTTGCCTCTTTGATGTTATGTCAAAGCATGATCAATGTTGATTTATATCGAAGTGGGAAATATGATCATTTAAAAGGCGAGCACTCGATCATATCGATTTCTTAGCAAACATAGTTCGTCGAATACTTCTAGATTCTTTGTCATGTCTATTTAAATAATCGAGCCAATGTCGAGACTGTCATTCTTGATTTTAATTGCTGGTGAATTGTTGTTGCATTTATTGGAGCAATTGTTAATAGTATCGAAAATTGGGTATGCTTGTTATATGAAGTTTACTATTTGATAGATAAAAGTGGGGAGTTTGTTTCAACAAAGAAAATTTTAGAGTAAGTTTAGAGAGTGGAATTGCAAAAAAAAAAGAGACTTGTTAAATGCAATGCTACGAAGGGGGATTTGATAAATTATGAAACAATCAGCCAACATTTTCGGCAATCCGCCTTTGCTATTTGCACCGTTCGACAATCTCATATAAGATAGCGGATTAGCGATTGACTTTCAATTTTCTACATTCATTGCGCCCTTTAGCATATTGTTGTGCGGTAAAGAATTTAGCCATTCAGGGAGGATAAGGGATGTGGATGATGAGATGTCAGAACTTATCATGCGTAAAATTTTATATGTTGGAGAAAATTGTCATATAGTACCATTGTCAACGGCAAGGTGGAGAAGTGGGGGAAATTGCGGCGCCTTGCAGAGAACGAAGACGTTTTTTTCCTACGGAGTGGAGGGGGGGGGCTCTTTTTTTGTTTCAGTGTATAGGCCAATATTGGTGTTGTTCTTAATAATATTCGAAGATCATGTGTTGTCTAATATATATAAACGACAATGGATGAAGGTTTTAAATTTATAGTGAATACTTCAATGATCATAGGTGATAAAAACTCAACGAGGGTTGGTATGCGAATCTACTTCTGTGTTGAAAATTTGCATAATTCTTTCTTTCGTTCATTTCTTTGCATATTATTATTAAGATCAGCAAATGTTTAGCTCCACGTATCGTGAAATGAGAAAAGCTTGGAAAGCACATGTCGTGTTTATCATCACAAATAATGCATTTGTTCATGTAGGTGTTTTTTTTTTTCATTTCGTTTGTGCTGTAGTTGTTTTATTTGTGCCATATATCATTTCCATTCATTGCAAATTTTTCTATCTTTCTATCCGGTTTGTTGATGTTTGTCCTTCAAAAATTGTTCAACGAATTGAACGCTGGAATTTTTTTTTTTTATGATTGTCTTTGTTTAAATGTCATATACACTCTTGAATGAAAACAACTAGATTGGTGAATAATTTTTTTTTTGCCGTTACTCAAAATTGAATCAATGATTTGTGTTGTTCTTGTTAGACGCTTAACTATTAGCAATTCTGGAAAATTTTTCTTCGCTAGGTGAGGCATGATTGACAATAAAGCAGTGATGTGTTGCGCGTATTCATTTCTATATACCTGTGCTAGCATTTAATTTTTGTTGTCATTGAAAACTTTTAAGGAAAGGCGGGCTCGCCGAGGCGATGTGAATTATTGTCAATTTTTACTTGAAAATACTCTTTACGAATTGGGCTTGGTTCATTGGTGCCATTTCTTATTATAGTTGCCTTGTATTATTGAGATCGTTATTTTCATATGCGTATATCAGTTATAACCCCACTTCCGGTCAGATGGCCGATTACTTCGGTGATTCTGATTCCGGAGTCCAATTCAACCGGAGCGATCTGTTGGTTAACGTGAAATTTGTGTTTATCAGTAAAAGCGAATACTGTTGTATTTTAAGCGATCGGCTGGTGATGCGAGAGGCGCACTAGCGGCCCTTCTCGCAATGGCCAAAGAATATCAATTCAATTGGAGATCAAATATACCCACCACACTTCTACAAGGATCTTATTTCGACCGCTATGATGATGTTCGTTTAATTTTTTTTCCTCAGCTTAAGAACGCCATCAAACACGATCATGTTCAGACCATAAGATCGAATTGCGATCGACTTTATATCGAATCCTCAGAATTTTTGATTTACATATACTCGCATAGTTGCAGTCAATAGTATTTGAATGGATATTCAGAAGACCATATTCACGGACAGTTTTGAATATATAATTCGATTACGACTGCTATGTTTTATGTTTATTAAAATAATTTTGCATATCTTTTTATTGCCATTTCCATCTTTTTTTTTAAATAATTACATTGATAAGTTTCGAAAAATTCAATTTATTTGTTATTGCGGTTGTGGCATAGTGAAGTTTAAAAGTTCATAGAAAGTTGCATTTTTAGGAGAGCACATGTTTGGATCTCAACGCCCATTTTCGTGTTGATGAATACGGGTTCTTCCTTTATTGGGCTTGCGAAGGAAGGGATACTGTCGTGCTTGATCTCATCCAGGTGTGCTTACTTTATTTTACTTCACTTTTATGCGTCATTTAATGAATGTTTTCTGTCAAAGCTGCATTTTTGGATTTAGGAAATGTAGAGGAAAGAGGGATGGTAATACTAGTACATGAGTTTTTGCGGGGTTGGAGCGGGGGAAAGGGTCCCTATAAAAGTGTATACTTCTCAAAATAAACTTAACAATATCTTTGAATGGATGATATTACATAATGATTTCAAAGCATTAGTAAATAATATTGAAACCGTTGAGCGAGGATTTAGAAATTATCTCTTCGACAGTTGTTTACCCGCCACCTCAAAATCTTCTATGTTTTCACTTCTTCCGCTATCTCTGATGCAATGAAATTTTTGCAAAATTTGATACAGAACGCTTTGTAAGGAGAGTTGTGGCACTAGAAGGAAAAAGTGAGCATTGCGGGTGAGGTGTACGAAATAGAGAGAGCTCATTCCGCTCTTCCATTCCACCCTCCTTCCCCTCATCTTCCTTTCCCACCTTTCGTTTATCATTTTCTTGACAAGGGGTGGTGATAGGTTCTCATCGTAACATTGATTACAAACGTTCTCCTCCTATCTTCCGAAGGTCAACTGAGGTCATGGTCGGTGCACATTTATTTGCTAAAAACATGTTATAGTTTCAACAATTTGGTGGCTACATTGGCAGTTCTTAAAGCATTTTATTGTTAAGAGCCTTTTGATGGTTATTGGCCAGGAACGAATTAGATTATGGGTATGAAGTGAGAGGAATGAAGTGCTCTCTGCTCTCATTCCTCGCATTAAAATGGAGACTAAGAGGGGGTTCTACCAACTCTGTTAATAAGTGTTAATGTGTACGAAAGGAGACATGGGCAGAATAGCAAGATATGAGTAACAACTTCATCTCATAAGGTATGGGAGGCACGTCCAGCTGGTCTGCCAAAGGATGGTCGCGTGCTGTTCGAGCTGGAGCAGCGTGGCCCCAGGGAGACTCTTGAGGAAAGAACCGTATGGATAACGCATGGTGTCGACCTTGTCAATGTCAATAGTTTCTATATTGTCGCGCAGGATATCGAAACGGCAAAGGTTTTATTGAAAATATTTTTAATTTAGCCATATTGATATGATGTCGAAAATGGAATTAGTTTTGTTTCATCGCGAATAGGTATAAGGTTCATCACAAGTAAGTATGAGGTGAAATAATATCTTGCTGTTTGCTTAGACTAGAATGTATTGATTAACGATCGTATCGTGAACTGAAATCCGTTTTTCGAAAAAACTGTTGGTTGTAATGATTTGCGGAGGCCGATTTATAGTTCTGGTAGATTGGTGTTATGATAGATAAGTGGATGCTATGGTTTTGGGGATTGGAAATTTTGAAGTAATTTTTATAGAACGTCATTACGTATAGTCAGTATTTAGGTTTATAATCAATATTTTGGTTTTTTTTCTTTGCTTTTGCATACTTTATATTTATATTTTCTACTATTGAAATATATAAAATTCGTAGTCTTTTTTTAGTTTCTTTTTGTTATGATATTTGAAAGATATGTGATATTGTTGTCGATTTGCATTGGAAATGATTTATTGAGGAATTTTTCGATCTTATTTCAGATATGGCGTAACGGGTTAAATGAATTATTGAAGAATACCAAAATGAGGCATATTTCCTATTCCACTTGCTTGATGAAGAAGTATGTTGGTGGTTTGATTTTAAAATTTTTTTCATTTCCTTTGATCAGATTCCTCAGTTTATTCTGATGGACTGTACACGGTTATTTGTGCAACGTTAGGTATATTGTATAAGATATATATATATATATATATATATATATATATATATATATTTGTATATTATATGTACGTGTACATTACATAGGTTGACCAGTAACATTAAATGTGCATGTATATAGTGTTATTACTTACGTAGTCAAATTGTGCTATTGAGTATATTTAATGTGTGGTTGAGAATGAGGTCAAAGATGTGGGGCCCATTATTGTGCTCATTATTTGTATATGAGCGGTATGCGATGCAATATACAATCTGATTTCGAAGAAAATTTTTGTTTTTATTTTCTCATATTTTTCATTCTTCTTTGCGTTGGCAAGCAATAGGAAAGCGATTATCGAAGAAGGAGTTCTGAAATTGTTCCATTTTAATTTAGAAAAGGTTTTTTATGGCAATCGAATCTTAAAGGAAAATGAAGTTAATTTAGCATCTTCGAAGAAGTGCTAATTATCGATAGCGAACAAATATTCCTATAAAATTGTCATTACAATTTATTTTCAATTACAATTCGGGAATATTCGAATTTCTTTCGTATTCGAAATGAAACTCGAAATCCGATGAATAGCGTTATGTGAATATTAACCTAACGAATGCAAATTATAGTACAAATGCCTTAATATGCTCGCAATATAGTAATAGGATCCATTATAGCTTTATGTTTCATTTCGATTTCGAAGACAATAATATTGTTATTGTTATTGAATATTTTTAATTTCAGTTGGCGATATTTGTGCTCATCGTTGAATGATCGCCGTAAAATTCCCATCAAGAATATTGTGAAGATGTTTGCAAGCGGGAAAACCGATAAAATGGTTCAAAAATGTCTCAGCGATCTTGGATTATCAGGTGATAAGGTAAGATAAGCGTCTCATTTTTTTTTAATACATTAGCTCCTTAGTAACTTATCATTTAACCATATTGCGCTCAGTTGACTTGAAATATTTTTTAGTTGATAATAAATTAGGCTAATAATGAGGAATCAGGACTACTTGATAAGATGGCTCAGTTTGTGCAAAACTTATGCGATGAAAGTTCCTACTAGAGATACCCACTTAGTTATTTCTTATTTAATTGATAGCATTGGAATATTTAATTTGTTGAAAGGGCGAATTTGAAAAATCCAGTAAATCTGTTATAAGGTAGCACTTCCAGAAAACTGAGTCAATCCTTGTTGTGGTGTGGGAACTGGAAAATTGAATTAATTCCTCTAGAGCAGTGGAATCGGAATGCTCTTATTTAACGGAATTAGGAAATGGAATTATTATTTAAGTATTATTATTTAAGGCTTTAAAAATTTTTTCCCTTAAATAATGCAGTGAACTTGATCATTTAAATCAATCTTGGTTGAAGCAATAAAATTTTAAGATTCGATTATTTCTATTTGAAAATTTTCAATCATCAAAATGCAGAGAATTTAATGTAATTTTATTTATTAATGAGATGCTACAAAATCGCATGGTGGCTATTATTTTCGAAAATTGCGAGATATGTTGAATTAAAGGAACCTATTCGTTTCTATTATTAATTTAACCTACTAGATGACATTTTGAAGTATTATAAGAAATGAGAGGCATGAAATAAAATTTTATCCTTGAGGAGAACCAACAGATGAAACATTTAAATAAGTGGGTATGGATTTATAGATGAATTTTCAAGGGAAAAAAATTATATTAAAGACTATATCGAGTTTGAAATTGCCACTGGCGTGCAAAGAATATTATCACTCATTGAACTTCGAGTATCCTAACGCCAAATTTTACCTCTATTTATTTTGTATGTGGGCGCATGTGTGGATGTGTTTTGATGTTGTTGTGTTTTCGCCATGCTTTCGTTAATTTTCATTCCAATATGCACTCCACAACCAAATAGATGTTTATTCTTCTTTGTGTTCAAATAGTTTTAGATTTTGAATTTTAGAGGTCTTTTTTATAGTCTTATGTTTTTGAAGTTGTAGTAAAATATATGAATTGTTCTAAAGTTTGACCCATTTTTGATGTTTAACTTCCGATTTCTTATTTTCTTTCATAGACTTTTCATCGTTGCAAAGATGGAATGATTTGATTTTATCTGCAATTTTTGTTAATAGGTCTTCGGAGTTTTTGAAAGTTTTTTACGATTAATTAATATGTTATGATACCGTGGTAAACGATTACAGCCCAACGAAGGGATTACGACAAATAGGAGAATGCAATAATATTATAAGAGAGCAAGGCTAGATAGCGAACGATGTGTTGTCCAACTCCTCAGCTATGAGTAAAATTCTTTTGCTAAAGTCATTTCCTACTTAGTGATAAAATATTCATAAAATTCTGAATGATGCGGATTTTTGCTAAAGAGTTTCATTGCCTCATTTTGGAATGCTTGAGCATGAATCATATTTTCTAGGCTTTTCTTGGCTCGTTTAGCGCTCCTTGTTTTTTTTTTTTTTTTTTGTTTGTTTTTCAACTTTGCGTTTTTATCCTCTATTTGCTTCGCATCGTGAACAGAGTTTGATGAAAAGAATGGCAAAGCACCGTTAGGAAATATCTTCAGGATGGGGGAGGAGTAGATTCGTATTATAGTTTATAAGTAGGATCCGGGCAAAAGTCGAATAATTGATTTAATTTGCATATTACATCATGAATTACAAAGAACGAAAAGGCGCACCAAAGTTATTTTGATGTGTTTGCGATGCAGTATAATATTTCAGTTGTTTAGAGATTATGCCAAGGTAGGGGGAAGGGAGAGGAATGGCAGATGAAAACGAAATTTAAAATTACAGAAATTTAGGGTGGGAAAGGGAGTAGAGATGATGAATAGAAACAAGAATTGCCGCACTAATGCATGCATTTTGTGTGGATGTTGTTCGTGATTGTACCTTTGTTCAGTATACGATTCCATATGTAATCAATCGACCATTCGGACGCAAAGTTCGTACTTTCTACAGATGTAACGCACGGAAAAAACGAAAGGTTATGTGATTGTTGTTGTTTTTTTTTGTTTTTTTGTTTTTTTTTTTTTTTTTTTTTTTTTTGATTGTTTAACGCCCAATATTAACATGCTTATATCTTTAAATTTATATATTTTGAAGGATGTTAGGATCGAATACAAATACCATTGAATCCATTTTCAATTTTAGTTCGGCGACTCCGGATCATTACTAATGGTCTTTAATCTATTTTTTTTTTCATTGAAAAGTAGTCAGTTCATTTTTTCTCATATTTAGAAGTGAATTCGAATAGATCTCCTCTCGTTCTTATTCCTCATAGCGCTCGTCGATTGTGTTAGAACAATGTGCACATGAATTGCTTGTTGTAGTAATGCCTAGTTTCTTTTAGAGTCTAGTATTGCATGCTTTCTTATTTTTAGTGCTGTATATTGTTGCGTTTATTTTGGTATAGTGAAAGTTTCTTTTTTTTCTTTGCGTTATTGCAAGTTGCAGAAAAAATGGCAATTATTTCACGTTTACAATTCTTCTTTTATTTTATGCTGTAGATGATATTCTATCTGTTTTTTCCTTCGATTTTAGTGTTTCCAATTTGAGTTAATTTTAGTGCCAACTAGTTGAATTCTTCCTCTCTCTTTGAACACTTCAGCGATTTCATGATCCCCTGCCTCCCCTTCTTTGTCGGTGTCGTTCTTCTATCGAGGTCAACAAGCGATTGTAACAGAAATCAGGATTATCAATCATAGTCTTCGATCCATTATTCTGTTGTCACCTCGAAAAATTAGCCTAACCGACATAAATTTTTTGATGTTGGCATGAATTTTGCCCTTTTGCAGTGTTTAAAACCCACTGCTAAACTTATCTTTAAAGGTATTATCTTTTTGAGAAGCAAACTGCTCCATTCTATCTCCGTAGAATACGTCACAATAAGGAGGTCATTTGAATGCCAATATCTATTATACTTTAACTAGAAATTTGCATACTTTTTCTTACAAAAATAGTGTTGTGAATGGAACTGAAGTCATTCAATTTCTAAACACCTCTTTTATCCACTAGACTTTTCTTTTGAGTGAGAACTGTTGCCCTGTTCGAGAAGGCCATTTGAGATGCACAGTTAAGAAATTTTTTTTAAAGGAATGAAGTTCTTACTATTTTTGACAGTAGCATTGCATAAGAATATCGGCTGTGTTCTATAATCATATCAAAGTTAGCGCTTCAGAGGGGAAGCTTTATTAGCTCAGCACACATTTATTAAGTGGCTATGAACTGTGAGTTGCATCTTTCATATGGAATTAAGATTGATTAAAGCGGCGTAGCAAGTGACTATTGTGATTATAACCGCGTAACCGATTTTATTAGAGAGTAGAATTCGAGAGATGACCATTGTGAAATGCTTTTCTACTCGTTTCCTTACCCGCTATTCATAACGCTTATTAAAGTTTTTAAGGCATTTTTAAAATATCATTTGAGAAACTTTATTTTATATTCGTTGATGAAGTCATCATTGCGTTCAATTTCAGGAGCGTGAAGAATTGGACGTTGAATTATTCACATTCGACAAATTTTTGCGTTTATATCATAAAATTTGCCCGAGGAGTGATGTTCAAGAACTTTTCGTTAAATTGTAAGCATTCTTGATGCTACTATTATTCAGTAGATTTTTGGGATTAATGATGGAGAGTGAGAAGGATATTAGATACCAATAAAGGACATTGTTGAATTTCGTGCTAAACTCTGAATGAAATGAGCGGTTAACAAGTTGGGTTCAAGTGAAATATGGAGATCAGTTGAGAGCATTGATAGGAATTGCGAGGCGAGAGAGATAAATAGTTGAGATAAGGATGCATGGAACGAGAAGATGATGCGTATGGAAGCTCCCCACAAGTAGGTTTCGCTTAATCCCAAGCCGACTTCATACCATCTGATGCAAGGCATGCCGATTGTAGTGCGGATAGCTCTTTGAAATACTAAATCTTTTTTTTTCAGTTTTTTTGTTTTATTTTTCACCTTATGACTGCATATTTCAAGGTTTTATTTTTAACTGTATTCCGAGGCTTCTGAGTATACTCTTCCACCTCTCACGGTTATTCAATCATCTGGTGGGAGACTCAGTCGTTGGTCCTCAGTAACAGACGCACGGCAAAATTCATTCGCTGTCTGTGCGCTAGAATGGCGAACATAGATGCATATTCCGAATCGCTTCCAATATCCTTTTTTCGATGAAAGGAGAATGAAAAGCTTCCGGAGAGTTGAAGTCTTCTCCTCACATTCTCTACTTCTCACTTATGAGGGATGGCTACAGTTCCCGGCTCGCTTCCAATATGGGAGTACTGTGGTGGAATTTGGCCGATAAGCATCTCTTAATGTGAATTTCTGTTCAATAATGATAGAAATTTTATTTAATTAGGGAATTGATGTAATTTTTTGAAGTTTCTATTCATAAAATTTTTCTTTTCCAATCTTTTAGCAAAAACAACGTTTAAAATCTTTGTTTTTTCAGAAGTGGTCAAAAAGAATACTTAACGAAAGATCGTTTAATAAATTTTCTGAACGAAGAGCAACGTGACCCGCGCCTTAACGAAATTCTTTTTCCATTCTTCGATAATAATCGTGTACAACAACTTATTGCCAAATACGAAATCGATGAAACATATGTGAATAATGGTTCGATCAATTTTTTTTTTCTATTTCTTAATAATTTGTTATCTTAAAAAAAACTCTTCTTGCATAATTCCACTATATTTTATTGCATTTTTCAATTCTTTATAGGAAATCTTATTTCTAGATAACCTTTTTATGCCCGAAATGATGGACATTTTACTCTTCAATTGCTAGTTTTTGAGAGGGAAATTTGAACTTATTTACTATTGTCGAAAAAGAGAGATTTGTCTTGATAGGAATCATGAAACTATAATCGAAATTGTTATAAATCAAAGCAATTTTATGTCATTGAACTCAAAAATAAGGTGACATTATAAATTGAATTAAATGAATTAATGATTAGTGTCTACAGAAGTCTTGTCTTGAATTCGCACCGTTTTGAATGTTTTTTTTTTTTTTTTTTGTAAGGCGACTTATCTGCAAGTATTATTTTCTTGCGACATTTAAGGGAAGATGTCAGGTGATGCATTTCTTCGTTTTTTAATGTCGGATGAGAATGCACCTGTGTTTTTGGACAGGGTTGAACTCTATCAGGATATGGATCAACCTCTTTGCCACTATTATATCAATAGGTGAGTGCTTCTCATATAATAAGCAAAAAAACGTTGATATTTGTCATATATATGTATAAGTAGTCCGTCGTATTGCGACTGTTCTGCGGCATAGTTTATTGTAATTAATGAGTCATATTTTAGAGAAATATTTAACGGATATGGTTGATATATAGTCGTCTTGAATTTATTCGCGAATATTGATAATAGATAATTTTATTACTTAGAAGAATGTTTCCTCTCAATTTTTTTGTTCCCACAGACTCTTCGAAATGTGGTTAAATGAGAGAATTTTTTGTAACATAAAAGAATACCGTAAAAGATTGTTATCATTGATGTTATTTTAGTTCACATAATACTTATTTGACGGGAAGGCAATATGGCGGTAAAAGTTCTACGGAAATCTATCGACAAGTTCTTCTTACAGGTTGCAGGTATTATTATCTCATCATTCTATATATTTTTTATAAGATTTATTCAAGAGAACATCCACTTTATTTGATGCATTCAAGCGATAAAACAGTACTTCTAGTGTCATGAATGATTAATCGACACTGTCTATCAAACTTTGTAGGTGTAGCCATAGGTGATGGAAGGTTGAGATGTTGAGGATCGTAGATAGATATAGCCACAACAATAAGTGGGAACATTGCATAGATGCTGGGCCAATGGCGAACGAGTTTGCATAGACAACCGACCAGTAGTGAGTGTGTGAATGCAGACAATGCACCAATAAATGAACTTGCTATCGTAGATAACGAGGTGCACGTGTTGCTGTGACCATTTTTTGCATTCACTTTGCACCATTAACGAGCGTTTGCATAGACATCGGTGGTTATGTAGAAAGTGAATTAGTTTTATGCATATATGCTTGCCTAATGCAGCAATAACAACTGGTATTGTGGTTATTCATTGCCTATTGATTAGTGCTGATATATGCGAACCTTCTTAGCAGTGCAGTACTTTATTTTGCATCAGGATTGAAGATAAGAAATAATGCTGATCAGTTATTAACGTTGGGCATCTTTATGTTATATTGTTTAAGATTGACTTGTGCGTTATGTGGTTGATTGGGTAGGTGTTAAGGAAGTTGTTATCTGCTGCCTAATCAAAAGAAATCAACTCTTTTAGGTGAATATGAAACAGTAATAGGAAATGCTTGTTTTTTTAGATGTATTGAATTGGATTGTTGGGATGGCACTGGTGAAAATAAGGGTGAACCAATCATAACACATGGTAAGGCGATGTGCACTGACGTCTTCTTCAAGGTAAATTGATTCTTCGTTGTGGTATCTGAAAGATTTGATGCACAATTTTCGAGAGCGTCTAACTTCCATAATTAAACTACTGCTGTGATGTAGAGCGGTTGGCGAAGGTGAAGAGGGGGTATAGGTCGTAGGGAAATAGCATTAGCATCAGAGTGCACTTTTTGGATGTTAGATTGTTGAGGACCGCAATCTTCTTTCGCAGACTCCAGCACGTAGCGATTTTCTCCTCGGTGATTGCAATAGAAGAATATCTGCTAGCCATCATATTGTCCAAGAGCAGATTGCCCTCTAACCTAATCGTTTTGCTGGATGTTGTTTCATTGCATTGTGTTTCATCAGACAATTTGCATAGATCGTTTTAAGTTTTCGAGCCCGATTTACTACGATTGTTTGGCGAGGGTATTTATTGCTTTTACTGTTCATTTGTGCAAAATAGTTGAACAAATGAATGCTTGTATTCGAAAGAACGGAAGCAATAATTTTCATCGTTATCCACCTGCAAAAGTTAGGCAAACTTCTCAGATTATATTCCTTAAGAATTTTGTGTTTCAATAGTGTAATTCCTCTTCATTGTCAAGGGCTTCATTTAACCATCGGTAATAATATGCAGCTGCGAAAAAAATTGGCATAACTGTATTTGATATGGAACTGAAGTTGTTGAAATGATCGGTTACGAAACGATTTAGATCATTAGCTTATCTTGGAGTTTTCATGAGGGCAACTTTCTTCTCCACTTCATCGTTGATGAACTGAAAGTTTACTTAAGCTGACTTCGTTGTGAACGTCGAGGACTAGAATGTAGGTGCACCTGTTATCGATTTTGAATCGGGTCGCGGAAATGGGTTTATTTGCTCTATTAGAACTTTTATGTTTTAAGGATGTTCTTTATCAAATCCGTGATACGGCATTTGCGCGATCCGATTATCCAGTAATCCTCTCATTCGAAAATCATTGTTCCAAGTCCAATCAACATAAGATGGCGAAATATTGTATGGAAATATTCGGTGAGATGCTTCTTTCACGACCTCTCGATGACAATCCGGTTCGTATTTTCACAAAAATATTATCGTTATTTCGATATTATTATTGTTTTTATATTAAATTTGTAGTAGGTTTTAAACAGCTCAAAATTTTTCAATGTAAAACACATTTGTGAACAAACTTTTGATGAAAGGAAGCAAATATTGCTGTTTTTATTATTGGCTATCCGATTTACTATGAGTTTTCGTTGAACGAAACTGAAACCTCTGTTGTCTTATTCCCGCAATATTAATGCAATTTTGAGATCGGCTAATGCAAATTCTTTCCACGCTAAAGAGTCTTCGGGCAGTTTGGGATGTTTCGGTTGCCATATGCTTGATTTTCGTGATAGTGGGGAAGAGAATTCAACAGCAAAAATATATATATATGATGCTATTTTAGCTAATATTAAAGTTGATTGTTCCAGTTGGAGCCCGGTGTGCCGTTGCCTTCGCCAAATCATTTGAAACGGAAGATTTTAATAAAGAATAAGAGATTGAAAGCCGACATCGAAAAATTGCAAATGGAACAATTCCTCCGTGAAGGTAAACTTGACGAGGAAGATGAACTGACCGAAACACCCGAAGTGGTCATCGGAGAGGATGCCGGTTCCCCTCGTAAGTCTCTTTTGCATGCTTTCTTTCGAAGGTAGCTGATACTTCGTTTTCATTTAACCCCCCCCAAAAAAAAAATGAACTTGTTACCGATTAATTTCCGTTTGATCCTAATTACGTGTATAGATATTCTTTTATTATTTTCATTACAATATTTGATCTTGCTTCTATCATAAGAAAAAGAGATACATCGTTGAGTGCAATCGGCTTGGTGAATGGATTTCTTTCGGTCTATTTCTTGTCGTTTTTTCTTTCACTTATCATAAAATTTAATTTCTTTTCTTTTTTTTTAAGGCTTCTCGGCCAGAAATAGAAATTATTTTGTTTCATAAAAATCCATTTGAGCGATTTTTTTAAATTTTTCCTGACGTAATATTAGGACATTCAGTAAGAGGAAAAACGAGGGATTTTTAGAGTATTTATTTAAGTATATTTAAATATTTACGTATACAATTAAAATTAGAAATTTGAATATTACTTAGGAATTTGAGTTTTTTTCTGGATTGCTTTTCTATATTTTTTATTGGCTTCGTTATTATTGTCATGCTATAAGCCTTCTTTTAAATGACATATATTTTGTTCTCACTTGAGGTTTCATTTATTTGCCGATATCCTATTTTCGTCTTGTGGTTCATTACACCTTTTTTTTTAAAAATCATCTCTTTTTTTTTGCTTATTTCGATCAAAGATACTTTTTTATTGACTTGTTTTATCTTTTCATAATATTGGCTAATGCTGCTTTATTTTTTTTTTTTGCTCATTTTCTTTCGATCACATCTCTGCACAAATATTCCGCTTTTTTTTTCACTCTCAATGAATCCGAAATTTAATGTTTCTTTTTTAGTTATTTATTTCCGCTGAATCAGAAATTAGATTAGCAAATATTTTTGGTGTTATCGATGCGATTGTAGCTGTTTGTTGGCCGCGATTTGTTGCCTCTTTGAAAAAACGTATAGTGCCACTTTTTACATACAAAACTGTTATTTGCTTATGAAGGTTCAAAAGTTTATGAGCGCATTGATTAAGCTGAATTTTGATTGTTTTTTGATTTGAAAGAATAAATTCAGAGATTCTTAATGAAAGAAAAATTCTCTAAAGCTTTCAACTGCGATGGCTTTAGAGATTTCGCTAGTTATTCATTAATATCGTCTATTATTCGTTGATCTCCGGTTGATGATTTTTAACATTTTTGCTCAAATTTTACGCTAATTTTTTATTTTTGTTTATTAAAATTCCAGTTGGAAAAGAAGTGTTGATTTTTTTGAATCGCTACATTATTTCCATGAATATTGTTGCCTTTATAAGCGATTTGCTTGTTGCATTATCGTTTAGGTCTTCTATTTCCTTCGAATTCACGAACTATTAATTCTGCCAATTTCTCTGTACTATATTCAGCATCTGTGTTCGTTGTTGTAAAAATTCTCTAAAATGCGACGACAAGTTGTTTGCTGTTGTGATATTAGTTGTCATCATTCTGTATATGGTGATTGAGATATAAGAAACGATGAGATCTATATGGGGTTGATTCCTTTGTGTTGTTCTAGATTGCAGGTGATGAATATGAGTAGGAGATATGCAAATGAGACGTGGGAAGGGGTCGTTTGGAACTGAAAATGATAGTTCATTGTTTATTTGTCTAGTATTGTATGTTTGCGGTCAGTTCACGTATTTATACAAATATTCAGGGCTGGATAATTGAAGAATATAACTATTCACTGAGCAGTTTTCTAACCACTACTCCGATTTGTAAACTTAAACCAATTATGAACGGCATTTTTTGAAACAAATTGTGTTCATAAAGAATAAGGATATTTGTTGGCAATGAAAACAAACAGCACTGAGATACACATTCCGATGTGGTTCCATCTCTTCCTTCTCTAAGTAGTGCCTTCAGAAGGAGATGACGATACGAGTGAAGAAGATGACCCCTCTGTACAGAGTTCATTGAACGTTGCTTGTGATTCACTTAAAACGCCCTCAACGTCATCGTCACGACGTAACAGTCGCTCACCGAGAAATTCCTTGGAGCATAGCAGCGAATTATTACCGCCAACTGATCGACTCCGCTTGGATCGGAGCAGTTCGACACGAACTCCACTAGCACACTTCGCACGGAGCCCCAAATTTTCATTCCGAAACACTATTGCTTCGTCCGTAAAACATCGTGCCTCATCGCCACATTCCATCCGTCGATTTCGCATAGGTGAGAATTGAAAGTGCGTAGCTCGCTGTTTGCCACTCAATGTCTCTCTAGCGTCTGTTCTCTCTTTCCGTCTCTCTCTCTTCCTCTATCTCCCTCTCTCTCTTATATATAAGCGACATTTGCGTGCTTGGAGTATATTTGCGTTTCGACAAGGTAAAAGAGGCTGGGAGGGTATCGTAGTACTACTGATTAATAATAATTCAGATTTGTGAGAGGGTGTTTTTATCGAATTTTTTGATAAAATGCTCGAAATAGAAAAGAAGAGGATATTTTCTAAGGTGTAATTAGTTACCGTTTCATGCCTTAAATGATGAAAACAGTTATGGACAATAATACAAGATGAGATTTGATTCGTTGTATATCATCGTTTAGTGAACCTTTATAAAGCAATTGATGGAATTTTATTAATATAGTGGGGTGTGATAGAGGAAGAGAGAAGAGGGTACTTCATTTATGAGGGGATATTGGCACAAAATTCTGCAAATTGGTTGAGTTCCTTACGAATAACTAAACACTTAGCAGTAATTTTTCTCGAACACTGTAATTTATATCGTTTTGATGAGAGTGCGTTTGGTAGGAATCTTCTGCATAATATATCAATAGAGAGAGGGAAAGAAAGGAAGGGAAATGATGAGATGGTCGAGTTTTCTTTTCACTTCTGCTTAATTGCTGTATAGAATTTTTTAGCTAAGCAGTGTGTAAATGTTAAGGTTTTGCTTGCAGTTTTGCTGTTGTATGTTTTGATGCTGGGCATGCAATTCGTTGGCGTTGAACTATTACAGGTGAGAAACGGTAACGCTGCTGGCATTAGAATGTATGATGGGAATTGATGTAATGTGAGGTGATTCTCGAATAATTTTTTGTTTCATTTCAATTCTAGTGGGGAATTAGGTGACAAAGTGGTAGAGATGGGGCATGATATTGGGAAGTCCAGGTTCATGTATGTATCACACTCAGCGATGAGTGGCTATATTGGTAATTGTTGCTTTGTGACTGTACATACTTCCAGGGAATAGTATTTTCCCGAAATGCTGCCGCGCTGCAATCATATCACATGTAATATTTCGCGTTGTCCTGTTAACTTCAATGCCAAGCAAGGGGACGTTGCAATTTAATAAGAAGGCATTGTTTATTCGTTTCTTATATCAGTTAAAAATGGAATACCATCTTGCTGTCGAAATCCCTTATCTACGTTACTTCTGTTTGAAACTGACACTTCATACCTCATACTCTGCGTTCCTTCCTTCATCTTCCCTTCCCAGTCTCTGCTATACCTTTTTACTTCAAAAAATACGCTGCCTTTGAACTCAAAAATGCGTTTAAAGCTCAAGAATTCATTGCTTTGACTGACTTATCAAAGGTCGTTTTGTACAGAAAGGTGGCTCACCTCGTGATGTTTTTATGCCACATATGCTCCTTGCGGCATTTGTCCTGTTTATTTGTGTATATAGACACGAATGCGTATTCTTAGATTATGCACTGCATTGCTTGATAGTTGTTTGCCGTGTCGTTTCGTCGTCAGATGTTTGTCTGTAGGAATGTTTGCATCTTTATGTGTAGAATGTTTGTTCATGTCCAACAATAGGCGTCGAGATGTTTGCTAATCGTCAAAAAATTTTTGTATCTAATGTATCATTTCGCATTTGTCTGTCGTAATTATTGTCTGTTCAAAGCATTTACTGAACAAACCAAATTATTGCTCATTACGTAAAACAAATGAAAAGTTCTCTTCACTTCCCCATTCTCTCTTCTCAGCATTTCCCGTAGGAATTTGATTCCTCTTCCCACCCTTTTGGCAGGAAATTGATTTTTTTTAACTGCGGATTTTCTTTCTCGAATTTCTCGGCTATTCGCTTGCTCACTTTTCTTCTAAATGCCCATCCTAACTTTAATCCCCAAACTTCATAGAGATAAGACGATAATGAGCCGCTGAATTGAAATGAATCTTTAGTGCAAAAAAAACGGAAGAAAACCAGCGGTATTTGCTACAAATTTTTTTAATAAGAAGGTTTTTAATGCTGCATTCTTTATTTTTTATTTTGTAATATCTAATAGCTCACTGCGGTTTTTGACGTCTATAGAAATTATAAATTTTACGCTCTTCGTTATCGTTCTTTATTTTCGTAAATATTGTTCTGTGCTCTTAAAAATCCAATTTGAAAAGAAGGCAGATATCTTCCACCTTCCTTCCCTCCTCCCCTTTTCCCTATTTCCGGCTACTCGCTCGAATCGAAAAAGCATTATTAGATGTTAGAATTTCTTAGGGTTCACTCATTCCGAATTACCCATATATTTTTCATTTGATTCATTTCTCATTTATGAGTGATACGAACTAGAAATTTTCGTTCCACTTCTCAAATCGCATCGTAATTTACATCGAATAACCATCAATCCAAGCATTGTGATTAAATAAATTTTAGTTAGATTTTTGGAATTTTTTATATGCATTTATTGAATGCACTCTATTATTTGTTGAGATGCTTTTAGCACATTTATTCATCATTTTTCTTCTTTGTTTCTCTTTTCTGCTTTTTTGCATTATTTCGTTTTTTTTTATGCATCATGCATGTATTGTTTATTCTTTGAATACAATCGTACGTTGAATAATTATTGCTAATTAAGCATAATTTTCTTTCCTTTTTAATTTTTTTTTCTTTGGGGGGGGGGGGGGAGGAGGTTAAAAAGTCATTGGTCATTCAACGCTTTAATGTTGAGTAGAAAGAAATGAAACTGAGCGAGTTGAGCACTCTTGAGAAGATTCCATTCATTAAAAGACTTTGAAATCAGTCACTTTTTAGTCATTTATTGAGAGTTACTATCGTCAGCTACTGAAATTAATTGAAATTTCGTTGTTTATTTAGGAACCCATGTGCCCAAATTTCTACAGTACTTTAGGCATCAACTTCTACAGTGTCTTAGACGTCAACTCTTACAGTACCTCAAACATCAACTTCTGTAATAGTTTAGACGCTAACTTCTGAAGTACCTTAGAAGTCATCTTCTAAAATAAAACTTTAGATTTCAGCTTCCTTGAATTCAGCTTTCAATGCATCTCAGGCTGTTCCTTATCCGGTATGTAAACATGGCACCTGTACTGCATTAAGAAACAGAGTGAATATTGAACATTTTGCTCTCGAACGCTCTATTTGCTAAGTGATATCTTTTTTTCTAAAACACTTTTAATGTAGTCTACATTGTATCGACTGAATCCACTTCGAACTTCTAATATTAAAGTTGCATGCCCAATTTTCTTATGAAGGGTCTAATTCTTACAGAAATAAGCCCATCTATTTCATTCGATTTTCAACTGGTAGTTGTTTCTTTATATCCCATTTTCAAATTTTCGCTTTATTTCTTTTGCTTGGTGCTTGTTTTTTCGCTTCGGACAAAATGGGAAATTTTCAGCTTCTGGTGATCAGCGTGCGCATCCTGAAGCGGAGCAAAGAGATGGTCAATCATCGCCAAGTCGTAGTGGTACCTATTTGGCCGAATTTTTTCTCAATATTAAATTCTGGAGCTAGGAGTGGGAAAAGGAGATGGTAAAAAAATCAGTAACTTTCAGTTAAGGTCATATCAACATGTTCAGCTTAAAATTTATGGATTTATATTTTTTGGTTGAATGGCTCATCCGATCTGATTGAATTATGTTAATTTCGGGTGATTTGTTGAATTTTCGTTGAGACATATTGCGAGAGAAAACGGTACGGTGGCTGAACATTGTTGTCGGTTATCGTAGTAATAGGGCATCGTTACTACATTATCGCACTAATCTACTGTAATATATTGGTGCGTTACGCAATCTGTATAAGAATATATAGTAGTAATTTTCTGTTCAAACAGTTCTTACTCTATTTGGCAATCTGAGTTTTTACAAACATATATTTCAATGTTCTTTGATTATTGCATGGCTATCTATTCTTTTTATTTTGATGTTATTTTTGGATTTCGTTTATCTATTTTGGCGCTATTTTTGAATTTCATTTATACATACGTCTACTGGCGGTGCAAATTGACTGAAGAAATGAAAGATGGTGGCTCTCAATCGCTGCCTTTTTTGTATATTGAGTGGCACTGTAGCATAAATACCAACATTTTCGGTAGCACAAGCCTGGTAGAGAATATATGAGAGGCAGCACTTGCACACTGATACGAAAGTTCGAGATTCGCGCTCTAGAATTGACTCTTTTTATATGAAAGCCTCCATACGAAAATTTGCTCTGGTTGTTGCAGTTCTTGCTTGCAATGTCTTTCATAAATGATGTTCATTTGATTGGCGGGGATGGTTTGCATTACTGCACCTTTTATAAGAGGAGGGAGATTTTAAAATTTATTGCGGAGATAATTAATTATGAGTGGGACGTTTTTCCTCATCCATTAGTAAGTTGATGAACATATTGCTCGACAGGTAACCTTAACTTCTAGAAATATCTCAACATTGCAATCTCAGATAAATTGAAGTTCTCATTGATATTTCGATGATATCAAGTGATACGAGGTTACTTGTTTGAATCATCTAGAGCCTCAGTTAGCTCGAATCTTAAATTTCATATAACAGATGTTGGGAATGTTAGCTAATTGATGAGAAATTCCTCACCCTCCAGTAATATTTTTTTTTCTCAAATATTTTTATTTTAATAATTTTAATTTTACAGGTGATACGATGCAGTTGAAAGAAGCTGACGAGGCTCATCCCGAATTGAAGCAGTCGAATTTTATGGCCAAATTGAAACCACTCGGCTTCACAAAGAAACCTCAGGTAACGTGAGTGTTCTCTTAAGAGAAGCCTCAGGTAATAGGTGTCGGGAAATATCAATTAATCCTACTACATAGCTTGTGGCATACATTACATGATTTAAGAAGCAACCTATCTTAAGTTCATAAGAGAATAATGTTATTTTAAATTTTCAAGTGAATTTTTGAAGTTGCCTGAGCTGGAGATAGTGAAACTGGCTTCTGGTGCACACCTCTGCAGGAGCGAAAATTGAGTTTCTTCTAGAGACTCGAAGTACATTTGGGGGGAATAACGCCATCGCTGTTGAACAAAGTGGCTAATATGTTATACAAGCTTAATAATTCTTTGAGGAACGTCGTGTAGGTAGTACGAAGTTTCCCAAAAAAAAAAAAAATAAAACAACTTATCCGCTTTAGTGATAGTTTTCTGTCCATAGTGAACTCGAGTCTAAGCTATGCAGTAATTTGCACTTATGCTTAATAAATGTTTAAAAAAGTTTCTTCCGAGAAACTTTTGGGAAAAAAATGTTCGAGACACTCCTACAGAATGATGATTTCATTGCCTATTATAGATTTTTAAAGTAGTGAAATTGTGTCATATTGTGTGTCCTGAATTGAAAAAAAAAAAAAGAGCAGATCCAGAGGATGAAACCTTTTTTCACTCAACTATGAAGCAAACATATGGCCGATTGTCTGTATTTGAATACACTACTTTTGAAGTAACGGCGATACATAGGTTTTGCTTTTGTGAACGTATTTAAAGAAATAGTTTGTTTTAAAGTGGCTAATAATGTGAGGAAAGAGAGAGAGAGAGAGAGAGGCACAGTGATGAATGTCAATTGGCAAATTGCCGCTCGGTGTTTTTTCTTTTCTTTAATGAGCCTCATATTCTAATTTATAATGGAGGATATAAATATTAATCCCGTTTATTGGGATTAATTTTATGCTATATTGTTTAGCGAGTTTTATCTGTGAGCCTTTAATCGATGATTAGTAGAAATTTAATATCGGAGGAAGTTAACTTGCAAATTATAAAAATTTTTTTTTTGTTTTTATACAATTTTAGATTAATCACTATATTTGATGTTGAAATTTTATGATGTATTTATATCTAATGTATTCATAGTTTTGATATAAAACTCCTCCGAAGTAATATTGTGGAACCGGTGAAGTTTGTTTTGCTTTATTTTTCACACGCTGCTTAATGCTTTCAGTGGCTGATTTGCCTTTGTAGAGTGTTCGATCTGTGTGAAGACTTTCTTTTATTCTGCATTTTTCTACTTATTACGTTCCTTTAGAAAGAAAGTTTTTTTTTTCTTTTTTTCGTTTTAATCGCTCAAACATGAATTTTTTCGTTTTCTGGCAAGTTTTCGGGTCTAGAAATTATCGAATTTTAGATGTTATACATGCCTAAGCATTTATGGAAGGGGATGCTTGTTTTCAGCCTCTGTGCTTATTTTGTTGCCTACCAACTTGCTTCATTTTTTGGCATTATTCACTTCGTATTTGTGACAATCGATCAATGATAAAGCTCACTAGTTGAGAAGAAAATGAAGCAACCGATTATTAAGCTCCTCTGTAATCGGGTAATTATTAAAAGTACTGCCGTACCACCTCGATGATTCTTCCTTCGTTGCGGTGCCTTTTCCCCCATATCTCTTCCATCTTTTTCCATCCTCTCCTTCAACCTTTCAATTTTATTTACTTATATTATTATAATACTTCAGAAATTTGTCTAAATCAATGATTGGGAAATCCTTGCCTAATCCTCTATCCAGAATGAATTTTAATATATCTCGCAGCCATAGTGAAAAATCTTTGTCCAGTCAGGCAGGACATTTTCAGCTGTTGGCCCGACACGATTATAATAAAGCTAAGCACACACGCATCAGAGTAAAAGGAGCAAGAAGAAATAGGACATACCATTACCGTCCTGGTGTTCTATTAACTGATATTAGTAATGATTAGTAGATTAGTAAAGTGCCGCAATAAATAGTGACTAATTACATAGTGATTGTATGCAACAATAATTCGAGGTGATGGGAATATTAGCAAATGATACAGTAAGATAGTTAATGTTTCGCGGCGAATTCAATGAAAAGTTCGATGTGATATCAGTTGGGTATGACGGAGACGAGTAGCGATCATCTGCTACCAGTGGCGACGGCGACATCGTTCCGCAACAAACGATCATTTCGACGAAATACACGTACCTCGGAAATGGAAGGCGCAAGCTTGAGCGCGGCTCTACTCGATCCACAACCACAGAGAAGTTCATCGGCACGTCACAAAAATAAAAAGGCAATCCCCCGCACGCTTATTACTGCTTTTTCATTCATATTCTTTTTTAGTAATGGTCAACTAGGCGCACATTTGCGAATGAATGTAGCCAATGATAGGAGAAAAGTCAGTGGAAGAAGAGTAAGAGGCTTAATAGTTAGAGAATTCTTTTAGGCGCCCTAAAAAGGGTGAAAAAAAGGCGAAATAAAAGGGCGAAATCGCGTAAAATTTTGCATTTGGAAGAAAGTTATATGAGATAATTGTATCTCATTTAAATGTGCGCCTATTAGACTATTACTGCTTTTTGCTTTTTTGATGCGCTCATGTCTGGAAAATTTCAACGCTTTCGTAACGCTTTATGCAAATCATTAATTGTTGGTTGAAATGAGTTTAGAGAGTATCGTTCAAAACACTATTTTTATTTTTTTTTTTAAATTAATTATATCCGATGAACTGTTACGCTTTTGAGTTGCTCATAATTAAAACTGAAGGTGAGAATATGATTTTGTTGGCAATGAATGAACATAAAGTGGTTTATGGTGCAAAGATCTTTAAGTCATCTACTAGGCGTTGTAATAAGCCAATATTATTCACTCTATCGATCTTTTTTTTTTTCTAGTCTAATATTATCGTTTTTATAAAATATATAAAGAAATTTCGAATAAAAAAAGATTCAATAGTGTTTTTGCTCGAAAATGCAGTTAATTTCATATATATTTTGTGGTCTCCGCGGTGGGAGAAAATCATTCGCAACTATTCAATAGAAGAGAGCGTTTGGTTTTATGTGGTGGTGGATTTCATGAGAGTTTTAGCCGTCTAAAGGTACCTAAGAATAAATTATACTGAAATGGATTGATGAGTTGCAAGCGGCAAATGAAAGGGGTGGCGTAGTGAAAGGAAAAAGTTTAGATGGAAAAATATAATTAAAGAAATTCATTTTCCTTTCTTATTAAATTCGAATTTCTCCAGCTTCCATTTTATCCTTTTATTTTCACATATTTTACCTTTATTCAAATCGTTTTCATCGTTCAGAAAAAAAAAAGATTTTTCTTCTTTTTTTAAATTGTTAGCCAATAAGTTTTGTTTTCCTTTTGTAGTTTTTTTTTTTTTCATTTTCCCCTATTTTCATTTCGCTAAGGCATTTACATTGACTTCTCACGAAAACATTTTCCAACTTCGGAAATTTTTTTTTTTTTGAGTTCGAATTTATGACTCGAATTTCTTTATCGTTTAAAAGTTTAAAAAAAACCTGGTCGAATTATTCTTATGCAGTCAAAAAAAAAAAAAAATTGCAACATTAGCGCTGGTTCTCTCTGCTTACGGCTTCAGTGTATGACAGTCTTGCGCATTTCGCATTTTAGATGCAACAAAAGAGCCTGATGACATGATTAATTTTATATTTTCCAAATCACTAATATATGGTAGAAATTTTTCTGCAGGAAAAGTGAATTAATCTCGAGAAAAATATTTAAATTCATTTTTCTCATCTATAGACTAAAAAATTTTCAAACGACTCAAAAATAAGAATTATGAAGTTTTATTTTTCGTGTAATGCGTAGTGTTTGTTTGCTTTTGCCGCTTATGCTCGTTTTTTTGCGCTTTCTTAGTGCCCTCGCTTTGTATGCTTATGCACAAAACTTTGCATTGTCATTCAAATCTTTATGCATTGTTTTATGTTACTTTAATGTCAATATGCTTTTTTTTTGCCTGATCGCTAAATATATGCGCTTGTTGTTGAAGCAATTTTAGACCTTTAGAACTTTTCATCAGACAATGAAGAACAGGCGTTGATAGAATTTTTGCTTGTCTAGCTATTACTCTCTTGGATGGAGAAGGGTGGCGGGTTGGATGGGGGAGGGAAAAGAAGAACAGAGGAGTGCTTTTATGATAGGAGATGCGAAAAGATAGAGAGAGTAAAACAGTAACCGACGCCAACTCTATTAAGATTATTAAGACTATTAAAACAGTAACCAACGGCTGCACATTCTAGTCTTTAACATTATAAAGTCAAATCTTCGTTGGAGGGATATTTGGGATTGATAGAGAGCTGCTGCTTGAGATGCCGTTATGGTGAGATTTTTCATAACTTCTAATCTTTGGACTCACTTTTGATCACAAATACATTTCTTTTTATCAGATCCACTATAGGTCGAACGGGGGAGTGTAGAACATCTTATAACCGTTCGCATCTCTATTTTCGCATGTTTTTTTTTGCAGTAATTAACGCGCAAATAGAAAAAAAAAAATAGCGCAAAAAATCAATAAAGTCATGAAATTGCTTCAACATCCGTGCGAACCATCCGTTCACTAACGAATCTACGTTTGTGATGCGAGACTATATGTTTTGTTTATTACTAACACTCTGAAAACTTTAATGAAAATTCATAAGAGATGATATATGAAATAAAAAGGGAATGAAGCAAAACGTTGAGTGGGAATATGCAGCTTTTTGCATGGGCTAAGCGTGCTCAATTATTAAGAGGGAATGCCAGTAAACGTTTTAAGTTTAGAAGATTTTCAATTTTATAGAGCTCGTTTATCTATGATCAATATTTGTTTTCATCGATGAATTGATGCCAATTTTAATCATTCACTTTTCATCGGTCAATTTTGCATCTGTGGAAGTTGAAGTTTGGGAGTTTAAACAATGAGGGGAAGAGTGAGTTCGAGCTGAAGCTCGAGATCAAACTTGAAATTGTTGTCTTCTAAAACTGCTAACGATTTATTGTCATTTGCATCTTCATAAGTTGTACCATTTGAAGACAAATGTTGTTGGCGTTGTTTTTAACAACCACATCAATCGTTCAATGTTATTTCGCTTCACTGTTGTTAGTTATGTGCACTTTCGTATGTTGCTTAAACCGAATGCGCACTCTATGTCGATGTCTTTTTTGTATATTACGCTATCCTGCATGCATGACAGCCACTTATAGCATTTAATCACCCCACATTATCAATCCCTATTGCCCTGAAACCAATATTCACCGGCTATATTTTTATACCTCATTTATCCCCTATAAGCCAATCTTATTCATTGGCCGTAGCCAATTGAATATTTGAAGGTAAAACTTCATAAACTTGAGGCTTCTATAGTGATATATTTGTGCGTTGATATTTCTAAATTTTATTGTTTTCATTAGGAAATTTCAAAAGAATAACACAAAGAAAGGGAATAGTGAGTGAATGAGTCGTACAAATTTGAGATATTTTGCGACGGTTATATTTGAATTATTTCAATACGTTTATGTTGAACGTATTGAAATAATTTTTTTTTTTATTTCAATACGAAATAACGTATTGAAATAAAAAATAAAAAAATTATTTCAATAATTTTTTTTCCATTAAATAACCTTTAGTATGCATGAGATTTATTTATTTTAAAAAAATATTTTTTATTTCCCATTCAAAATTCCAGTAATCAAATATTAAAAAATGCTTCTAAATTTGCATATTTTTTCAAGAATGTGGATTAGAAGTTTCATTTCAAACAATTATCGATTTCTTACACCATAACAAATCGTAATCGTTGATGCATTATGTCGCTTATTGGGGAACTCTTATTATCCATAAGAAAGGGAGAAAATTTTTCAAAGGATTATAATATTTGCTTACAATTTTATAGTCAAATTACGATAGAATACAGTCGAAGTAATTTTTTGCATATTTATGACTTATTTGAAATTTTCAGAAAATATTTTTCGCTGATGTTTTTCCTGGAAATTCCTTTCCATTTCTGGGTTATGGTGTATATGAGTTTTTAAGGGTAGAAAGTTTTTAAGGAATAATAAATAATCAAACTATCATCACTCTGTCAAGAATCTATTCATTGAGGAATATTTTTGAAAATGTTTGGTTACAAAAGTTAAAAATTTTATGAGAGATGTCTTACCAAAAAAAAATTTTTTTTTTCGAAACGTTTTTTTTTAGAACAAATCGAAGAATAAATCTCATCGACCAGATAGATGGATATCTATATTTTATGAAAGTAATAAATCGCTAAGCAATTACAGCCATTTTTGACGAAAGAAGAAGAGGAACGTATCTTTGCCGAATATCATTATACGGGCGCCACAACCAATATTCATCCATTATTATCATCACTTGTCAATTATACGCATCCAGTTAAATTTTCTGGATTCGATGTTGCAGAGAGTTTGTTTTTCAATTGTTTCTTTTTTTTTGCGTTTTTATTTGCATAGAGACTGATAACGCACTGAGAGTATAGAATTATAGCTAAGATCTCTTCTCGTTTAAATATAATTGAAAATTTTTTTGCGTTTTTTTAAAGCTTTGGTTGAAAATTTTCGACGAATATAAAGCTTTTTAAAAAGAAAATTTTTATTGCAGAAGATTTTAATGAATGGAAAAGTTTTTCTGGAGAAAATTTACATAACTTTTAAAGAATCATCATAAATGCTGATTTCAAACGAATACGATTAAATGTTTATCCTTCTTCTTTATTCTTTCTCAGGTGAAATATTTTTGTTGTGTATCACTAAAGCACTTTCGTTGGAGGATTTTATTTCTAGGTTTTGACACATTATATACGATCATCGAAATAATCTTAAGTTGTTATACTCAATTGTGGTTGATGAGGGAATAAGTTACAAAAATTCCCAATTAGAATTTGACAAATTACTGAAATTAATTAAAATTTCTTCCTAACACATTTCTGACAATTTCTCCAAGCGGCATTTGTTCGTATTTTTGACTGATAACATTCTGGCATCTAGTTATCAACGTATTTTTGACGCTTGAGGGATGTTGCCCAATTGGACTATATTTGGGATTTTCTTTTTCATTTTCTTCCATTTATTTTCCCATATCATGGATTTGTTTCACTTATAGTGAACAATTTACACTTCCATATGTCGTCGTTCTCGGAGAGTACGGGTCTCGGCTATCTGAAGCAAAGTGCTCCAGAGTTCGTCAATTACAACAAACGTCAATTGAGTAGGATTTATCCAAAGGGCGCCCGTGTCGATTCCAGCAACTTTCTTCCACAGGTTTGCATTTCAGAGTTCATATTTAAAACAGAGCTAATTTCTTATGTTTACTTCTGTAATTTTTTATATATCAATCAGGCATATATATATATATATATATATATATATATATATATATATATATATATATATATATATATATATATATATATATATATATATATATGACCAGCTGATCATTCTTTAACGGCTGATACTCGACTTCTTTTGCTTTCTCATCTGCATTCTAAAGAATTGTTGAATCTATTTTTATGGTCGTTCGAATTCTGCTTACCGTTCTTCTCTTTGGTCTCTCAACCGTCATATTTTGTTTCATTCATTAGTTCCATTGCGTCTTAAAGTTCTTCAATGCAATCGCGTTTTTCCTAATTGTCATCGATTATACTTTCAAATTACATAGATTTATTTCAGATATTCTGGAATGCGGGCTGTCAAATGGTGGCGTTGAATTTTCAAACACCCGATGTTTATATGCAGCTAAATATGGGCAAATTCGAGTACAATGGCTGTTGCGGGTATATATATTTGTTTGATTGAATATATATTTGTCTGATTGACTCGTTGTTATTTCTTAAATTCCCTCCCCCATCAGTATGGGACTATAGAGTTTTCTACAGTGGGAAGGTGAATGTTTTGTATTGGTCACAAATGACACAATAAGGGGGACGATGTTGATGTCAAAGAATCATATACTGTTGCGCTGTTATTGTCGTTGGTGGATTATCGGTGGTGCTGGATGCATCGGTCTTTCATTCTCGCATTTTTTGACGTGGAAGGAGGAACGTTTCGCTCATCTTAGCACTGTCTAGTAAAATGGAAATTGTTTATTCACTCGTAATTAGTTGATTCTTTAAATTCGTTCTGATTCTAAGTTATAAAATTTTTATCGCTCGTTAGTTCATTATAAATCGGTTGAAAATTAAGGCAGAAGTTTTTCATATCTCTTGTTAAAGCATCTAAAATTTAGATTCTGTTGAGAATAATTATGAGATGCTTAGTTCAGCGTTTATATTTTATAGGTATCTTTTGAAGCCAGATTTTATGAGGCGCCCCGATCGGACTTTCGACCCCTTTTCTGAATCACCAGTCGATGGCGTTATTGCTGCGCATTGTTCTGTTAAGGTTGGTTTATGTCTTCTATTTGAGCGCTTTTAAATTATTTCAAATCTCATTCAGAAAGTAAATAGAATGCTGCTATTAGAAATTCGACCGCATTTTCAATTTTCAGTGTTTGTAAAGTGGGCGAAAGCCTGATTGCCTACCAGAATATAGATCCTACAAGATATCATCAAAATTGGACAACAACTAAGCGTATGGAAAACTAAATAGACTATTGCACAGATTAGCAAAGAGATAAGTGGATGCTGCTGTGGGTTATTACTGCAAAAATGAGAACAGTTAAGTAGTTGAACCACCAACATGTTGATTGCTGGTAGAAGAGTGCATTGGCTTTTCTCATCTTTTCGTTCATCATGCTTTATAATCTCTTTCGATGAGGTTTATAAATGTGTATTTCCTCTCGAATATTAACGATTATTTTGACGGTTGTCACTTCTAATAATTAAATAAAATATTTATCTATTAGAAATGAGGCTTTGTGCAATAGGTAGAATATGTTGCATTCTTTAACGAGAATATTGGGGAATTTATTATGTTGTGTTGATGTGTTTATGTGATGTATATGAGCGCTTGTCTCTAATCATAAATTTTAGGTGATTTCGGGTCATTTTCTATGCGATAGGAAGGTAGGCACATATGTTGAAGTGGAGATGTACGGTCTTCCAACGGATACGATTCGTAAAGAGCATCGTACACGCACAGTGCCGGCCAATGGTCTTAATCCGGTCTACAATAGCGATCCATTCGTCTTTCGTAAAGTAATATTGTCCACACATTTTTATCCATTAAATATTCAAATGAACGAAAAACAATGCGATGGTCTGAACACGAAACCGAAATTTTCAACATTTTCTTTCATTAGATAAGTTAATCGAAGTATTATGTTGCCAACTCTTCCTCAGTGCTACAGTCAACACAGTTAAAAAGCAGTCCCGAAAATCGCTCCTTTATTATTATTGTTATTATGAATTTTTTTCACAGAATTTAGTTCTTTTAGTTAATTATACTCTTTAAGATGTTATATAGGTTTTTTTCTAGATTAGGTCTTTTTGGTACTAGTTAACTTAAAATTGGTTCTCTAAGATCTTTGGTATTTAAAGATTAGTAGCGCTTTATTTAAGTTGTATATGATAACAAGAAAATTTTTTTTTAATGCTTCTTCACAATGGCCAAAACTTTTCTTGGAGGCATCTAACATATTAATTTGTTTTCATCTTATCGGCGCAGTGAATTTAAGGAGGGATTCCACAAAGAACTTAGATGCTTTACTTGATGATATGCAGCATAAATATTCTAAATAGTATCGTGTATTTAATTATTCATTAATGAAAGATTTTCATTTATACATATAGGCAGTGTTCATAATTGAGGTTGTACTACCGGAGTTGGCTGTGCTTCGTTTTGCGGTTTATGATGAAAACGGCAAACAATTGGGTCAACGTATATTGCCTCTAGACGGTTTACAAGCCGGTTATCGTCATATCACATTACGCACTGAATCCAATCTCACGATGATCCTGCCCGCACTATTCGTTCATATCGTCATCAAGACCTATGTTCCTGATGAACTTAGTGGTAGGCACCTTCTTTAAGAAGTTTCATTTTGTAATCGTTAGTGCGCAAGATTAGGACTGTGCAGAAAGAGATTTCAAAGGCTAAAGCTGAAGCTTAAAAACGAAAGTTGGAGTTAGCTTCATATTTTCTATTTTCATTGGATGTTAGCGCATATAGGCGTTTTTGTATATATTAGTATATGTAATATGTATATGCACGCACATATATATGTGTATACGTTTGCACATAGTGTATATGCTGTAAAAGCCCATGACTGCCACTCTCGGTTTGCGGAAATCCACTGAGGTTGTTTTTTATGTGATAGATGTATGAAGCACCTGATTTTCAATATCTGTTTATTTAATAAATATGCATACGCATATGAATAATAAATGTGCATACATTTAGGTTTGGTGGATGCACTTGCTGATCCACGTGCCTATTTATCGGCGCAGGAGAAACGCAAAGAGGCGCTCCACAATATGGGTGTCGACGATGCAGACATTTTGGAAGTACCGTCGAATAAGAACAGTGCAAGCAAAAGTAATTTATTACGTGTCAACGGATCGGCAACGAACCATAGTGGCGAGTAAGTGGACTGCTCAGTTTATTGTTCAATTTATTGTCCCTTTACTTCTCACTATAATATCGGCTGTAATACCGCTATGACATTCCTAGATGTGTAACATTGATATGTAACATCGGTTCTTACTTATATGTGGTATCGATTGACTGTTAGTTTTGTGCATCTTCGATTCACTGATAACCTCCTATGGGATTAAGCAAGCGGTTCAGAGTTTTTCGAACCAATTACTCTTTTTTGGCGGCAGAAGTCGGTGGTATCGGTTGGCTATTCTATTGTACGAGTCAAAAAGTGTCGATTTTTGAATGTTTTTAAACCGTGTTGCTTTCTTAATTCGTTGAGAAATTGTTGGACAAGGCAAATGATCTCTTTCTTTCTCTGTATTTCTCTAAATGTTTAAAATTTACCTGATTTGCATATGCATGGCCTCAGTGTTGATGATTTTAATAGAACGATTATTATAGTTTGACAAAATCTCCGCTCATCCCGCAAAAAGATCTTCTTTCGGCAACAAAACAAGGCACCGATTCAAATGACAACAAACAGAAGGTATGTTGTTTTATTTATGACTATATTTTGCAGTATTGGTAAACGTTATATTACCATTCAGGTGATATGAGTTCTTAATTAAAACACTTAGATAATTTGGCAATTATTGTGGAATAAATCGTTGCACAAATGTATCACAACGCTTCTAGGCATTAAAAAACGGCTAAAATTTGGACTATGCATTTAGCGCATTGATTTCTTTCTTCAATATTTCACTACAGCATCAATTTTCTTCAACTCATTGCTTAGCGGCAAAAGTTTCACGTGATAGAACAATGAGAGATTCACGTGACTTGCAAGCTCTTATTATGCATTTGTGAGTATCTATCATGCTTGATTGCTAATATTAGCAACGCATGATTTCATTTGCGTTGTAATATGCAAATTTAGCTAATAACGAATTTACGCCGAGGACAATTCGACTGCATCCATTTTTTAATATCGGTTCCTGAATATATAATTTTGTATGAAAAGTAGAAAAAAAGATAAGCAGTAAATTTTGCTGTTATATAAATCGGATTTTAGTAGTTGTGATTGTTGCGTTTTATTTCTAACGACGGGATGCTTATGGTTATGGGAAGTATTGATGAGGTTAACCACAAATATGCTATCCGTTTGTAATCTGTGAGCCTATCGCGGCAATTTTGTAATACTATGTCCCTCAGGGCGTTGCTTTCTTATGTCTTTTTAATGTCTATTTATGGGTTTATATGAGAGTCAGACGAAAGCATAACATATTAAAGTTGCATCTGGCGTCAAGATCGCCATCTTGCCGTTCGTTGAGCCCATCTCTGGGTACGCCAAATAACACTGATCGTTCTTCGTTGCACAATGCGTCATTTCGAAGAACGCCAACCACCGAACCGTTGGCTGAGGTTTGATGAAAAACGAGCAATGAACCCTTAGGAATGCACAACACCGTTTCCCCTATTTTATGACTCTTTTTATTCGTCTACCCGTTTTATCTTTTCACTTCGCACTTTAAAGAATTTTATAAGGTGATGTAAATTTTTTCATCGCTTAAAACTCAACGTATAACCGGAAACTAATTGAAAGTTCTTTTCTTGAAATCTCTTCAAAGGTTCTTACTTGGTTATCGGAATAGCGAAGAAATTTTCAAATTAAAAGTGGTGATATTTGATTCAATTCTATTGTCTAATTTTATTCTTCTTCACATTTCTTTCAATTTTCTTATCCTTATGAATACCAATTATTGGCATGTTTATTTTAAATAATAGAATAAAATAATGAAAGAAAAACAGTAAAAATTTTTAGGTGGAGATGATAAGCGTTGCCGAATTGAAGAAGGATAAATGCTTTGTGAAGTTGACAAAGAAGTTGCAAAAAGATATTGATGATTTGAAGAAACGCCATCAAAAACAGCGTGATTCCATTCAAAAACAACAGGTTATCTTCTTTTACTTCATTTTTAAGCTTCCTAATTAATGTTCATTTATTCATTTCGAAGCATAATTCAATATTTTTTGAAAGAAAAATACGAACGTTTTCAATAACATTTGATACTCTCGTTCATTAATATTATAAAAATTTGCATAATTTCATGTGAGTTGCATTGTGCGCTTTCATTTGCAATAGCTATGAATTAGCAAAATTTTTCATTATGTATATATTATAAAGTTTGAATTGATTAAATCTTTAACGAACAGCAATTGCAATTGCCCTGAATATGCCCCTAGGATTGATCTAATAGTCACTCTCATCGTCTTAGGAGGATGGCTATCTCACGAAAGATGTAAAGATTCGTCACATTTCAAAAGTATTGCTCTTGGTTAGTGAACTGCTATTAGAAATAACTGCACAACCTTTTCTTAATGGTCTGCGAAATCTAGTGGTGCTTAATTTTTGAAGGACGTGAATGAAACGCTTTTCGCGAGTGGTGGGGAACTTCGTCGAATACGACCTAGAAATGGGGCATTAAGGTGCTTTTATGGGCAAGAAAATTGTTCACTTCCACTCCGATGGATTATGCTGCAATCGTTTCGTTATGGTGGCGGAGAAAGACCCAACAATTTATACTGCATGACCTGAAGCACATTCGAAAATGAGTTCAGAAAATGGTCTCAAACTAATGACTCCGCTTTAGCAATGAGGTGCTATGCTGCTCGACTGTGCATCACTCAGCGAAAGGAAATTATAGCAATGCATTATTGCAGCAATCAAATGTAGAGAAGTTGATGTGTGATAGCCATAAGCAATCGAAGAAGCGAACTGGTGGCAATTCGCTGAATCAAAGCCGGCATGCGTCACTGTCAAACAGGCAGTCTGACCCAGCAAGTTTGGCCCCAGACATGGCTAATAGTCACCGGGTAGGTATATATAATTCGGTTTTATTGAATATCTTGAATGCTTTCTTTAGTAATTTGTTTTTCTGCTCATGTCGCATGGGGTTTGTTCATTTTAGAATAATCCGACCGGCGTTACCAGGAGTTTTCGGTAGAAGTTGGTTGATTGGGTTAAATGGTGCCAATTTTGAAAATGTCTTAACTAAGAAAGTATGTTGCAGCTGATCAATATGGGCACATTCAATATGCTTAGAACAAGTCAAATTGTAGCATATTTGAAAATTGTTTTGATTCATCTTACTTTTTAATCTTTTACTCACGCAAAATTTGCATGGTTAAAAAATTTTTGTGTTTCAACGCGATTTCATAATCATTGAAGAGTTGTATTCAAAAAATTTTATAGTTATACACGATGCAAGCTTTATATCTGCTCTTAACGATATGATATCAGTTCATTGAGTTAAACTTCAAGTTTTATTAACGTGAGCACGACTATTTCAGATGCGTTCATTGGTGATGACACAAACAGATGAGTGGTCAGCGATGGTACGTAGGCATGAGACGGAATGTTATGAACTCAAGAGGGCACACATCAGGGAAGAGTTCGATCTCCTTAAGTAAGCGAATTTTTTATATTTTTAGATATCGGCTCGACATGTAGCAGCTATGCTTTAAAACATTTGCGTTCATATTTAGGGCATTTTAGTGATCCTCTTGTATGATTTAAACAGCAAAATTCGAATAGCCGGCTGTCGAGACCAGTTTTCAACTGTTGTTTTGGCCGTCGATGTTTTTTTTTTTCAAAGAAAGGAAAATTTTAGGCGTTCTGCCTTCAACTACCGTGTCTTGTTATTGGTTGTAATGAGATTTGACTAACCACGGCAAGTTCCAATTCGTGACGCTTTGGGCGCGATCAGATCCCTCGTCAATATGCAATGATGCATATGAACTAGCGTTTCGTATATGACTTAATCAACGCCTCAGCAATCCTCTTGGTTTATTTATTTATTTTTTGTAAAATTTCCATTTTCTTATAGCAAGTTGTTGGTTGATGCGCAGAAACAACAGATGGCTGCACTAAAATTGCGACTCGAAGCAGAGAATAAGGAATTGAAGCAGACACAAACGAAGAAGAGTATGGATGATGCACGTGCTATTCAACAGGTGCTTTTTGTCCAAAGTTTTACGATGATCTCGTATAGTGATCGTGGAATATTGCTTGAAGAGAGTATCGAGGAAACAATATCTTTACCTTTTATTTTCAAATCGTAGTAATATAAGTGTAAGTTTTTTTCTTTTCTTCTGAATGAGGGTTCAGTCTCCTATAATGACTATTTTTTTGCTTGAAGTAGTTTTGAATTGCATCAGTTATGAAAAAGTGCCCTATAGCTTTTCATCGAATGGTTATTCGCTGCCAAATTGCGCTAGTTCAATAATTATAGGGCTCCAGTGATTTCGTGGTTCAGCATGGCTGATGAGCACAACTGTTTGCGTGAAAATTATAAATTAAATTATTTTCGATATGATTTGCATTGTATTAATGGCCGTTGCTAGAGCTTAAAGGATCTGCGGTAGGCATACTTGCAGAGAGTATCCAATTCTTATAGCCGTCATTGGAATGGAGATTTTTTTTGCATGGGAGGGGGGAGAGAAAACCATTTCAAACGAAAACCGGCTCGTTATAGATTTTCACTGTTTTGTTATTTGCTGTACCTTTCGATTCTTCGTTTAGTGATATTTTTTGTTCAGTTACATAAATTTTAAGGATAAAAGCATCAAGACAAAGGCTGAGAAGGATAGGAGGGTAAAGGAAATGAACGAGAAGAATCTGAAGATGTTTTTCGAGGAACGAAAGAGGCTCGCCATCAAGTAAGCGTGCTCTCAAATTTGTGAACATTCTTATTGAGTCAGTGAGAATTTATTTTAACTCTATCTCTTTAAAATGAAAGACGTGTGAAAATTGTTTCGCTAACGTTCTTTTTTTTATGACGAACTGTTCATAGTTTCGTCTTATTGTTCAGTCGAATAGGATAATATTTTCAGTGAGACAATTTGTGACTCAAAGAATAATTGATGAATTGCAGAGTGCGCTAATAACTGATATCATCTGCTGATACTACGAATATTTAAATATCGATGATAAATATCTCCACTTCCCAATGATTGACATTTTCCAGCTTTGTGCATTTTAGAATAAATTGAAATGGTATTATTAAAAAAAAAAGCAAACATATCAAGTTTAAAAAAGTTTAAAGCGAAGTTTTTCCATAATATGTTCCTTTGAGTGAGTAATTAGGATATTTCTTCCAGGTCCCAAAAGCATGAAGAGCAGCTATCAAAGAGGCATCAAGAGCAATGTGAAGCACTTGAAAGGGATGCTCTCAAGGTAGTTGTCTAATGCTATACGATATTATTTCCTTAATAAAAACTTATTATATTTTCTCTTCTTAATCAACATTTGAACTTGAAATGCAAAACTGAATTTACTGAATTGCTAAACTGAATTTTTATAAATTGAAAACTTTGTGCTTTACTGTTTAATTCAAAATTTTTACTTGTCGAATTAAACATGTAGACAGTTATGATACGTTCCGTTAGGTTTTGATGTTTTATGTTATAATTTAGGCAGATAATTTTTTACGCAATTATTTTGTTCTACAATCAGATATTTATTCTATATTTAGAAAATAAATAGTCATCGTTTATTTCTAATCGGAGTAAGCAGAAGTTCTATGCGACTACAGCTTGATAATGAAGTGTCACATGAGAATTTAGAGGCATTTTCGGTGTTATCGTAAAACTCGTTCATTGAGAATGATCGTGATGAAGTTGCGATGGTTGAAATAAGTGTGGTACCGGAGTTCTAAAAAATATATTAGGACAGATACCTTCAATGGTGATTGAGAGGGGAGGAGGGAAGAGGTTGCAGATTTGCTTTTCAGGGCGTTGCTATTATATCCTTCCACTGTTTATTATTCGCCTGTGACGACAATAAATATTGGAAATTGTTGTATGATTTTTTGTACAAGTTTCACTTATACATTGACCACCGGTTTTCTTTTCATTTCTCGTTTAATTATGGGTATAAGGGTATTGTTATTCACAGCATTATACATTTGTTTCATAACTGAACGAGCAAGGTTAAAGAACTAAGGAAAGGAAGGAGGAACTGTGCATATTTACGGTTGGCAGTGTTTTTAAATTTTTCTTCAACTGCTCATTCAAATACCATATGCGTATTGCAGGCATTGGAACAAGAGGAAATGAATTACCGTGAGGCACAATTGGCTTCTCGTCCTGAATCGGTTTGTTAGGAGTAGGAGTCGATGAATTCAAGCATCTTCCTTTGCCCATTCACTGTGATATTCGCTCGATATTCTCCAGCTTTCCTCTGTAATGTGCTACCTTTTCGTATCCGTTTTAGTTCTTTTTAATTTCAGTTGGTTTTTTATTTATTTTGCACATTGTGCTACCTGAATGCGCAGCACTTTTCTAAAATTGATCTATAAATCCTTTTTTTCTTTGCATCTTCCCTCCCCCTACCCCTTTCCTCAATTTAAGCGCTCAATAGGACAATGTAGACGATTTCTGAATTCACTTCTATCTCCTTTCTTTTGGGCACATTCACGAACTGGCTGTCTCATGTTTTTGTTGTTATCGCATTTCCGACTCTTCGATTCGAGATTCATGTGCAGGTTTGCATATTGATTTCAGTGAGACAAATACCGACTGAGTGTTTATGCATTTATCCTCAAATGTGATTCGAAGCTGTAGTCACTAGGTTACAGGTATGGCGCTTGTCGTTCGAGGCACAACGGGACTTTTTTTTGCGTATCGCCCGTTTTGAGGGCCATGTAGTATGAAGTAATGAGGAGGTTGATTTCTGTAGCTGTTTTTGTGTCTTTTAGGTTATAAAAAATATATTTTAACGCGATTTTTCTACTTTTTATCGTCATGGGCTTTTCTTACATATGGCTGTTATGATCCCCATTATGGAGTTGGTTCTGCATTATTCGTAGATAGCGAATGAATTCATGTTGAGTGGCGAATTGTGCAAAACTATTGCAGCTCAATTGCACAATATCGCTCATTTGTCGTGATCTCTTTTAATTCCTTTCTCTTTCCCTTCTGTTTATAATTTTCCAGTTGTTGTTAGATAAAGAATTATCGCTTCCGGTTTCGCAACGCTGAAGATAATTAAGGCAATTGGATGAAATGATGTAATGATGAAGTATCGTTTTCCTTTTTAATGTCTAATTGGATTTCACCGGAAGCGTTTTTTTTCATGTGGTTCCTAGCAATTGTTGTTTATTGCTTCCATTGATTATTTCATTCCTTGTTTTTTTTTTCTATTCTATGTTTTTTCCCTCTTCTATGGGCTATTTATGTGTTGTTTTTTTTTTGTCGTGTAATACATTCTGTACGAATACGAAAATCACATTCCGTTTTTGTTTGATTGATTAACAATTCGTTTAAGTGCTAACTTTATTATTATAAAGATATTCATTGAAATATTTCGAGTATCTTCTTTTATGCGGCGTTCTTAAATTTACATATCGGGGCCGTTCTTTCTTTTTAGATGATGAAATCTAATTGATTGCGATCGAAACATGACGAAATTGGAAAAATAGCTACAGCGATATCTTATAAAGATTTTAGCTAATTGCAAACAAATATTACCTCGGTCCAAAATTCAGTTTTTTATAGATTCTCAATATAACGGTCCAAAATTCACAAATGGTTGCGTCCATTTTTTTTTTTTTTTTTTTTGAAACGTCGTTCTACTTTGTTTTGAACCCCAATTAGTGCTCCACCGATTATACGGAGTAATATATGAGATTTGCATATCGAAGAATTTTTTTAGTTTTATTGTATTTTCCTTTGAGAAAAAAGTCGTTATGATTGAAAAAGGATTGAAATTTTTTCATTGGTATATTTATTGATTACGCCAAAGTTTGAGATGAATATCATCGATGTTTATACAAATGCGTCACAATTTATCTGTGCGTTAATATGCGATTTGTTTTTTTTGTGTCAATTAAGTTTTAAATGAATAAACAGTTTTTATGGATGTTGACGCAATTCGTTGATAATGTAATCCGTTTTTCAAGCCAACTACTGGGCTCTATATGGTCTTACTAATATTCGCTTGAAAGATATGCAGCTCACAAAAAAAAAAACAACATTTGAAATTACTTTATCGGGATTGTATCACAGAGAATTGATCTTCAGACTGGTATATCTGTTTATAATTCTTGCTCTAATGTGCTTGATCTGCAACCTTTGGGCTATCATTGAGCACATTTCGAGCTAGTGCTATGATACAAAATTCATCGAGTGCTGAGTTGGACGTGTAGTCGTCATTTGCTCTAGTCGCCTACGAACGTAAGCGGTTCCATCCTTTCCGTGAAATTTTTCGTTTTGATACGAATTTTTAATTTCCTCCACGAAAGAGGTTGTTTTATTCGACATAATTAACTTCATGATATGTTAAACGTGCATTCTTTTCTATAAAGAGAATAAAGACTTAGTGATGCTGAAATGCGTTCTTCTAAGTGCTGATTAATCATCACAACGGCTAAGTGGACCGATAATTGCTGTCATCATCTGTTAGTTACGCAAATGAATTTGCATGAAAATTATTGCGCAGATTATTTGATCTATAGATGCATGAAATAATGAATATGTGTGACCAATTTGTTGAATTACACAGCTGACTTCAACAAATACAATTGAATATTAATTTAATTATTATTTATGCAAATTTAGATAAAACGAATGCAACAATTGCCATAGTTTCTTGACTCTTTTGCAGTTTTTCTTTCTTTTCACTCATTTGTCTCCAATGTTGTGAATAACTTTTTTTTTACCTAGCCGAAATGTTTTCTTGCAGCATTAAATGTTTATTCTTTCATCGTTCCTCTCTCCTTCTTCATCTCATCCTCTCTCCTTCGCCACCTATTTTGCGCTCCTTCCGTTTTTTCCTTTCTGAGAGCAAAAAGCTGCTAATCATCTTCGGATTGTTCGTAATAGTTTTCACTTTTCCTGGATTATGAATCGTCTTTTCTTGGCTATGAATGTCTCTGTCAGCGATTATGGCTGGACTTATACTTTGATTATTCTTAAGTTGAGTTGCAGCTGAAGTTGAGGAATGGGGTTTTAGTTGCGATATGAGGTTGGCTCTTTTGAATGTTTATTCAGCATGCTAATTTAACGGTTAAGTCACAGAGAGAGCAAATTTATTCAGTAGTTAAATTTCCAAATACTGCGAATTTACTTGTTTAATACCTTTATTCATTTATTTTTTCGTTGACATTCCTCATAGTTTCTTCTGTTTATCGATATTTGATATTTGGCGTTGTACGGTTGGCTGACATTTTGCTGATGGTGTCGAGACGACGGAGTGGGAATCTAACGACGAGCAGCCGTCTATCAAAATCTTCCACGAGAGGTTTGTAACTCATTGAACAAGTTTTTAAAAAATTCCGTATAATTAAAAGCTTTTTTATTGTTTATAACATATAACAATTTTTTTTAAAGTTTTACTGCAATTATTGTAATTCAAAGCAAATTTTTATTATATAATCCATTGTTTATGTTATTTCATTGCGTACATAATTCATCCTATAATTTTTTTGCGAATAAAAATGTTATGTGGAAATTGTGTTATATTTAACAAATCCGATAATCTATGGACATAGTACAATCGAGTGAAATTTCATCCTCACAATATTACTAAGTTTCCGTAATGAAATTTATAGATTTTCTCTATTATAAATTATTTACAGCTATCATTATCGATGAGCCAATTGAAATTATTGATGATTACAAAGAAGATGCTAATGAAAGCAAGAAATTCCCAAGAAAAGAAATGTAATAAAGAGTTTATTTCTTTATTTTTTTTTAATTTAAAGTTTTATTGTGCTTTTCAATAGCGTATTTCATATATGTTTAATTCATCTAGTCTATTGTTGGATATTAGCAGATGATACATAACGAAAAAATTTTAGTAGATGCCATAAGTGTTTTCACTCATAATAATGACGAAATTTACTTGTATAATTGCAGCCAAATCGATTTTACTATGAATTCACTAGTTTAGTTTTATCGAAATCAATTATTTCCATGCAATTCTCTAGCATGTCGATTGATTTATCGGGTATTGAGAATACAAAAGATAACATTGGTGATAATCTGATTATGCGGAATTCGAGAGTGAACGATCACCGAAGAAAATAAATATTCGAAGAATCTTGACAGAATTTGTATATCTATGTTGCTAAACGCTATCTAAGTCGATAAAATTTATAAAATGGGGAAAATTCGTTCTAATTTTAGAGCTGATTGCCTAAAATGGACATCAAGTTCATACGATATGATTTATTGGCGCTTTTTTGTTCTCATAGTAATAAAAGATGCTACGATTGTTTTATTTTTTTTAAATTTAAATTTATTTTTTAATGATTTCTGACGATTTTTCTAATTTTTTCTCAAATTGGTTTAATTTTGACTATGAGCAGATGGCTTGAGGTGTTTTTTTCCGAAATCTTGTACTAAATCTGCCGATATCTTGATGAAAAGTGCGGTAGCCATCCAGTGCATAATTGATTGCACCCATGAAGACATATAGATTTTTCATTTGATGATCTACGTATGTTTCTTACTCAGTTATAACTTTTTTTTCTTGATAATTCATAACAAACCGTAATCGATCGATGAATAAGAAAGAGAGATGCGGTGTACTTCGATTGCGACAAGATGAATTTTCCTTGAGGGATAAGAAATACAATCGTAACATATTTTGCATAAATAATAGTAAGTTATGAAGTAACGATATGCTGAGGTATGACCTTAGAAGTTTGTCATAGCTATGCACAATAAGGCACTATGCCCTACAATCACTTCTAGCACAGTGCAAATTGATCGGTAACTCAGCATTTGTGCAGTTGTTTTTTTTTTTCTGTTTTCGAACAGCATCTTAAAGAAACGTTTTTTGTTCTGATCGTTGCCTAACATCTTTTTTTTAGTTTAGAAAATGCCGAAATGGCTTCTAAACTTTCGACAAGAATCGCTAACCTGAAGGTAGGCGACTGTTTTGGTACTGCATCGGTTTTGCATTTATCTTTACAAATGAGAGTAATGCGTCCATAGAGCAATAGAAAAATCTAATTGTTTTTCGTTGTGAAACATAAATTGTGAAAAGAAAGTATAGTGAATTGTTTTTGTTGGCGTCTTAAATCAGCTGCAAAATGTAACAATTGTTTAACCAATTATTATTTGTAATTATGTATTTTGTTAACTGCCCCACCAAGTAATAGCAGTAAGTAGTATGTTATAGAGGTATATAAAAGTAAGTGAAAAATCGTTTATGCAATTCTTTATATATCTTTGCCATGAGACAGTGGAAGAGAAGCAAAACCAAGTCACTTAATATATCAACTTTCACTGCTTGAAATCAGTCTCGATTCATTGCTGTATTCGAGTATTTTCTTTCTCTAAAACACGAAAGAACGAGGGTAGGGAAGGAAAAGGAGAGGAGGAAACGCTGGGAATGGATAAAAGAGTATAAAAGTAAATATATCTCCCGATTTTGCAAGCATATCGGTTTTTATATGAGCGATAGTCATACCTTATGCTGAATAACTGTTGAATTAATACAGGTACCCGATGATTTCTCTGCAGTGACGATCGTTGTTGTCTCGCATGCTGAAATTGTTGGTCGAACATTTCCGAACTGGTTGAATCTCGCTTTTAAGCAATATGATGAGCAATCATTCACTTATCATCCATATGATCTGAACATGCCTTCTTCGATACCACTGTAAGTTTGTTTTTTTTTGTAATTATAACATTCAGGTTAGTGATACTTAATTCACATTAGCTTTAAATCCCTTGTCTTGAATATCTCAACCAAGAGCGATAACCAAAATAGTATGTTCTCTTTTATCGTCAAGAAATGATTCACGAATATGATGAATTAGTAAAGATTACATAGGAATATTGCAATATGAGGAATATTGCGATATGCACCTATTAAGTAAAATTATCGTATCTAGCAATCCACTAATTGTCTGCAGATTTCATCCGCTTCAGTACTAATTTCTAGATGATCTACACAAAATCTACTCGATAATCTACTAATTTAACCGATAATATTTCTTCGAAATTTATGAGCAAAGTTCGGCCACAATTTTGATATTGGTAACGATATGTTTTTTCTCAATATTGGTAACCATAGGCGATACATTGAGTACGAAGAGTTTAGTCTGCTTTTAAGCAATAGATAATGGAATATCGCTATGAAAATTTAGAATAATTTTTATATGTAAATTTTCCAAATTTTTCCGGTACTTTGTTTTCTTATCGTTGTTATTTTAAAAGTAAGTTTTACTGAGTTAATTTGAAGGCGACCACTCTCTCATTATGAAGTTGATTCACCGATCACAACTCATGGTAAAATTTGTGCAGCACTCGTTGCTCGTGGTATCTTTATGGCGCATCTCAAACCCAACATGGTAATTATTCTTCGCTTATTTAATCCTCTCTAAATGATCTAAGTAGATACTAACGATTGAGAGAAATCTATTTAAACGTTTTCTCATTCCATTAACCAAACAGCAAGTACCGTTTTGTGTATTATGCTTTGTGTATTATGCTTTGCCTGTCTGTTGGTCTTCCAGTTATTCAATGAGCATCAACTTTTCATTATTTGCATATCTTATTTGGATTGTTGGATCGTTTGTTAATACGAATGCTAAGCTAATAAAATTTGCACGTTGAATAGTTTCAGTGATTATAGGTCAGCAACTTATTATGACGTCATTTTGTGATTTTAATTGCATCGGTTAACATTTGCATGTTTAGATGGAACTGCTCTCATTGCTGCTTATTTTGCGACTAGATCGAATCGAGAACGCAATTTCCGCTAGCATTCATCATTTTGGCGTCCTCAGTTCGCAAATCAAAAATAAAAAATAACTTTTAAAATATTTGGCAAACTGCGTCTTGTTTCTTAGCCGTTTCTGGAAAGTTTTTGCAAAACCGAAGTACAATCATAGCATTTTTATGGGCATCTGCCCGCTATCCTCAATTTGCAAATCATAGAGGCTTCATGATTAAAACTGATGAGTGGATTTTTATTATGGGTTTGGATTACTAACTCACTTTCATCCCGCTCAATAATCTTCATTAAGGGTTGTAGGCACCGAATAGTCAGGAGAAATTTTCGTGCATCAGTTTCAGAGTAATTTGCTGGCAGGATAAGAGTAGTGGGTGATTTTCCATTGTTTCTAGAGTATTAGTGCGGCGGATGGCATGAGAAATTAGACCATCAAAAAACGTACATCATACTAGCCTTTCTAATAAACCACTTATGCCGTTTGCGCCCACATCACGGTTTGGAGGTGCTGAAATTAGCATCGTTTTAGGTGATTAGTTCTCCGGAGATGCGATGCGTGGAAACCGCTTGGTCTATTTGGCGCGCTTTACAAATGAACGATCAAGGAATATGCATAGATGAAGCGCTTTCTGAATGGGGTGAATGGAGACCTGAAAATGCGGAAAAAATTTGGATTAAACCACAAATGGTGAAGTTTTTTTGAATGATTATTCATCATTATCTTAAGCCTTTAACATTTTGCAGAATTTCTTAGCGAATGAACCACTATCATATGCTATGTTGGAAATGAGGGTATTTTAGCATATCTTCGAATATATCAGTATCGATTTTTCAACTTTGATTTTCAAACAATCGTTAAGCCTTTCGTGTGTCTTAAAGTGCCCTTTATTAGTTGTATATGTCTTAAGTAAAAGGTGGTTCGGTATAATTGAAAGTGCTCAATTTCCAGTTATCTGAGCTGAAAATTCCAATCAACAGCGACTATAAACCGATGACAATTGGTAAAATAGATCGGAAAGAAACACCAATCGATTATACGACTCGTTTGCAAAACTTCTTTGAGTATATTGTTGTGAATTTATCAGCAAAAAAGTTAGTTTTAGTGGATTTCTATGGATTTACGCTTCGAATTTTCTACTATCCAGGTTTATAGACACAAACTTTGAGAATAAGCCGAAAAGCAATCCGACATGAATAGCGAACGTGAAAGATCGATTTGCTCTATTCGGAGCCTTGTTTTCCAACGTCGATCAAAAGAGTCGTGAAATTGAATCCATAGCAAATTTTAGGATACCGTCCCCATTCGCATTTCGAATGCTCTTTATTTGATATTTTATTTTCGTTTTAAAGATATCTTCTTCAGATGCATTCTATTGGTGACGAATGCAAGTGCATTGTCGATATTGAATGATGGATTATACACTCATCCAATGCATGTGCAAACTGAGAATGAAAATGGTGAAATGCGTTTATGTGATATTCGTGCTGCATACATCAATTCTTCTCGACAAGTTAGCCGTTTCGAAATTTTTGAGAACTAGAGCCAGAACGAAGCATTTCATGTCCCAAAGTCCTTAATTCATAACCCATGCCATTCCGTTTATTACGATCTTCATTTTCCCATGTGGCAACGATTCATTTGGCTGAGATTTCTGAATTTTTGAGTTTTTGAAACAGTTTTCGGACAGCTCTGTATGCATTTTTATACAAGGGGAGAAGCATGCTAGAGAAGCTGGCATAATTTGCGCTTCCACAAAATGAGAAATACGACCGATCTGGATTTATGTTTGTAATTTCGCATTTGCTACTCGTAAAAATCTCGCATTTATAAACGCCTTTTGGAACTGAAAAGTCAACATCAAGTATAGTTTAAACACTCTCGCAGTGGTATGCATCACGTTTGTCAAATTAAAGTTTCATCAATAGCGGTTCATTGGAAGTTTTTGACAAACGGGCATACATACATACAAACGCATAGGCACAGCATCACCTATGATATGCTTTCGCAAGCAAATTTGTAAAAGTGCATAGAAACATGAATTCAAATGTCATCGGGATGATTGAATATTTTCCAGCTTGCAGTGGATTATTGCTTCGAGTGAAGCACTTAGGCATCTATTCAATGTTACAGTTTTATTTACTTTTTTTTTCGAAAAAGCTCGCTATTTCCAGGTAATGCAGTTGAAATCGCCAATAATGCCATTTACTCGTTCATTATATGAATCATTGATGCATCGATGAATTAATATTGGCACTATAACAATAAACTGTACAATTTGTATAGAAGCTTTCACTGATCATCCACTCGCTTGATCTTTTACTCTCTCATTTCTCCGTCTCAAACCTCCTGTAATGATTCAGTCAAGAAAAAAAAAAAAAGAAATATTTGGCGAAATATAGATGATAATCACTGCATCGCTGTTGACGGATAATATCTATATTCTACGCACTTTCCATAATGCTGTCGCACTGAAATACCCGGTATCTATATGTGTGTAATAAATATTTGTGTTTCAATAGACCATTGACGAGTTGAAGTCTCATTAGCAGCGACATCTTCATGCCTTATATTTCAAATGTAGATCGATTAAAGAAAGGATGAAAATAGTAATGCTGTGCAGTGCACAGTGAATAAGACATTTCCACATCAACTGAATTATTATAAAATTATCTTCTGAAATGGCACTGCTTAATATTTCATCTGTGTATAGCAAAAAAGGAGGAGGAGTTCACTACTAAACTGCTATTACGCATTTAGTCACACCAAGCATTACTCGTATAATATGGATCGCAAAGGGTCGCAAGTAAAGGCATAAAGTGGGAGGTTTGCAAATCGAGGCATAGGACGCTTGCAGATGGGAAATGATTAGAAAGATTGCGCGTGAGCGAAACCAGGGCAGCTACAAGTCGGGCCATACATCCGGACCTTACCTGTCGACGCGTATAACAGGACTTTTGGGAACTGGGGCTTGTATTAACACTATCACAAAGGGGGCCTAGATTCAGCGATGACAAGTTTACACGATTGCATACCGCAGCTTAAGCTAAGATCTTTGAAAATAGGGACACCGCTTAGACCGAATGCAACTCCGAACGAAGGACGGTTGCACGTTGATAGAATCAGGACGCTTATAAATCGAGGCAGAGATAAGGACTGTTGCAAAGCGGACATACACTCAGATGGTTGCAGAAAGGAGCACCTTAGGAGCATCACGAAAGCGGGGAATAAAGGGACTAAATTAGTGGGCTGAAGGTCGCGACATGCATTAGAGTGATTGCACATTAGGACGATCGCTGCCGGGACATAGAACAAGACGTTGGTGGTGGTCATAAAAATTTGTAGGTCCGGCCACAGATTCGGATGGTTGCAAGAGGGCACAAGGATGGGTGCAGTTCGAGGCTTGAATTATGACGGATGGAAGTCGGAACATAAACCAGAATGACTGCAACAGCACTTAAATCAGGTCAATTGAAATTCGAGGCGCAGATTAGATCGGCCGCAGGAAAGTGTAGATTAGGGCGGTTAACGGAACAAAATCAGACGGCTGGAAATTGATGCGTAGTTGAATGTGGTCATACATCATGACGGTTGTAAGTCCGTGCTTAGATTGGGATGGCTGCAAGTTGAGACATAGTCCAGGAAGGTTGAAGATCGGGCATAGGTCAGGACCGCTGCAGAAGTCCACACGTTAGGTGTAAGGGGTAAACACTAAATTGTAGATCAGCCACATTCGTGCAGAACAGAGAAGCGACTACAATAAGACAGAGCAAACTCTACAAATGTTTTGAGAGAAGGATTGGCATCTAATAAAGAACAGCTTGTTTGATTACATGACATCAGTGTGCTCCTACCTTGTCACGTGAGGTGTCGTCATTGCGGGAATCGGTTCAGAAGGATTTTTGCTTGCGTATGCGAAACAGTTTGCTATTAAGTGAGATGAAGCATGTATGGAACTTAACACAGCTTAAAAAACGACAACATTTTCGAAAACATAATACAAACTGCGTGACGCATACGACAGTACCTCACCGATGAAACTTTGCCGTTGAGCACTCGAGTGGCACATAGATAATTCAGTCCCATCTCTCTTCCTTAGAGTTTAGGGATTAGCTGCTTAACTCTGAAATGCTTTCTAGGTGATCGATGCTGGAAAAACTAAAAGTTCAACTAATCTGATTCGTATAAAAACAAAGCTTTCAAAACGTACGGCATTTTTTATTGCGAAAGTAATGCATAGCCAAAGCTCAGAGAAACTGCCAGATGCCGACCAGCACAAGACCACTGCGAGTGATTTCATCGTTGCAGTTGCAAACGTACTACACAAAATGCAATCTCTGGTAGCTTATCGAATAGCTGTGTATAGCTAATCATAGATTTTAGCCGAAAATAATCATCGAAAGAACCTTTTCTTATGTTGCAAAATATGGACCCACATTTGCAGTTATTTACTGACTGCAGTAAAATCCCTACATGTTGTACAAAACAAACTGTGCAAACACACGAGTGCAATGCGATGCGCAAAATATTTGAAATTTTTTGTTTAAATTTCTTCTTTTCGGATAACTGACGGAGATCCCTGCGCTGGTCCGTTTCCAAGGTGAACTTTCAACGTCCAAAACAAAATTCTGTAAATGCCGAAGTTTCCTATAGATATAATATTCCCCGTGGCGAAGTCTTCCATATGTTTTATTTGCAGTGCGGAATAATACAAATGTAATAATAAAGAGATATTGTACACATCATGTTGTGTCATACATGTTCCACAGTTGTTACGCTTCATGCGTCTGTAAGCTCATATTCTATGCCCATTTCTTTTACGTTTTCCATCTTGTTAGAAAAAAACGAGTAGAACGATTTCGAAAATAGCAGTTAACCGAGGAATAATATTTGTTCAGCGACTCAAACATTATGCACAACATATAAACAAAACAAACGTAATATGCACACTTTTCTTTCCGATAGCATTTTATTATATATGATGATTTAATTCCACAAAATTCCAATATGGGATAATCTGGATTGCAGAACGATAAACACACCATGAAAACAACACATATATATCCGGATGGAATGATGCTAATCAAAGTTCTGGATTATTGTGTTTCATTGATCTCACAACGTCCAACATATGCTGGCAGTGGCAGGTCCACAAACCGAAACACTTTTGAAGGACTTTTGAAATTTTCGGCAGCGGGTCCGTTACAGTCTTCAAGTCTTTTTTGCCTCGAATGGTTCGACCACTACCTTTATCCAACAAAAATGACCTTATTCGAAAAGGAGTGGGCACCTTCATCGCCGCTGTTTTTAGATGGTCAGTACTTATCACTAAGTAAACATATCACACACAACGAAAGCGAACATTTGACGATATTATGCTTCGTAAGCATAGAAGATCAAAACGACTGATCATTTTCGAGCACAATGATTTGAAGAATAAAAACATTACATACATAAAAGAAAGCTTCGGCTCCTATAGCCGCCATCGGGAACAACGCAGACATATATACATAAGTGAGAAGAGTTTGCTAAATCGGTCATATAAGTTTCCGTTGATAAGGAAGTGTACTATAAGTAACCATGAGGAATGAACGGAATATCTATTTATTTTTTCGACATGTCATGTTTGCATATCACTTCCTTTGTATTTGCACTCTATGTAAGCAATATTTCCGCCGCGCTCAGTATTGTTTTCTTCTCGAGGAGTTTATATGTTTCTCCATTCATTAGTTCTTAGGATTCGCTTTGAATTAATTTTGCAAGATTGTAATGCATTCTGAGAGCCACAACTTTCCATGCTCACATAAAAAGTATCATTATTTTCTATTCGACACGCTTGCAGTGGATCGATCCAAAGTTATTACCATGCTCCAATACAGTAGTATTGCAATTAGCTATGTTCATTCCGGAGGTTCTCGGATGATCATCAAAGCTCAAATTTTTAGGCTTTTTGAACACATAGATATTGAAAAACCACCATTCTTGAAATTTCGAAGGTTCTGGTTCTCTCCCCGCAGACAAGCTACTGAAACCTCCGTCTCTTTTCAAAAAAAAAAAAGAACACTCGTTGGCTTCGAGTGTCTTCTTTTTTTTTTTTTTTGAAAGACTAGTCTTGAAGCTATTTTTCCCAAATTTTCTAAATTCTCAATTTTTCGATCTTTTTCCCGAACTTCCTGAAAATACTGAAATCAAGAATAACGATCCCACAGCATGTCAAGAACAATACCACGAACATTTGATAAACATTGATTAACAATTGTTCGATTCTAAATATCTAATTGTTGTTCGATTCTGGGTCTAAATAATGCTCTCCATATTTGATAATCGGAAAATGATTTAGTGGGTTAACTATTGAGCAAGTACATCGCATAATCGTTTATGCAAACGTTGTGACCAGACCACCAGTTCTTTATGTCGTGTATGATGAGTGAATCATTCGACTTCTCATAGAGAAGTGAGCACAAATTGCATGCATAATCTTCAGAGGTTTTTTTCTTATAAATTTTCGTCCAATCGAAGTATCTGAAAAATGAAACAAATGTTACCTCAAATTATAGAGTAAAACGTTGAATTTCTATGCTTATGCTACGGTAACACTTCAATAAGTCAGAAGGAGAAAGTGAGACGTAATTCAAGAGGGAAGACAATGTGAATTCGCATCAACAGGGAACAGTGCTTAATTTATAATGGAAGTAAATCTCAGTTTTGTGCACGATATGTACGAACAGCTAAGTCAATTGAAATATTAAAGCTCACAGGAAATTTCATTTTTTTTTTTATAACCTTTGAGAATAGCTGATAGGTGAGAAGAATTGGAAAGCCATATAGTATCAACTTGTCTGAAACACTTTTGCATTTGTTTTTTATCTACTGTGTGAACAAGAGTCACGTTGGAAGTCCCCTACTTAAACGATTTAGATACAATTTAAAGCGACTCTCGATGCACACAAAGAAATAAAATGTCGAATTGCAATATGAGGTTTTCAATTGTTTCATCCTACAATATTTATGACTAAAATAGCACTACGTATTTTGTTGCAATTTGGAACTTTCAATTTTTATAACAAATGTTGAACACATTGATTTGTTGTGATTTCTATTTGTTACTTCCATATCTGTTATTGATATAAGAAGAATTTGCAGCGCATTTAAGTAGAATAGAAAACACTAAATGAGGAAGAACCACACTCCTCTGCGGTGCTTACTGGGAATTGAGATAATGGAACATTGCTGGAATCTTTTTTCACATGGAAATGTTTCAATGATTGCAGCTAAGTTTCAGATAAACGACTCACTTGAGGTACTCGGTTTTGTTAGTTTCAAGATATTGCATGTATGCGGCAAGACTCGCCGGTGAATCGAAATCATCGGCCGCAATGAAAGATCCACTTGGAAGTAAATTGCTTGCAATTGATCGCTTTAGAACAATCGGTACAATGAGTTTCTCCATGCGATTGAAGGCTTTCTCGGTCACATAGTCACGACAAACACTATTCTCAAAGGCAAGATAGAAGTGATGTTGCGCTGAAATTGCTAATCGAATTAGCGAGGTGGACAATTTTCAAGATCTTTCATAACTCGAAAAATATTTGCTTGAAAAAACTTTAAAAACATAAAAACTGGAAAAAACTATGCAAAAAAACGTTTTTTAGAAGTCAGAATTCACATTGCCGCTGATCACTGCGTAGTGGTTTCTCTCAGATTGCATTTTCAAAAGTCCACTATGAAATGGTTGTGATCGTTGATATATTTCTATTTGTATAGCTGTCTTTCACACATTCGTTTCGCTATTCAAAAAATCTTATCACCGAACAACGTGAACAGACGTCATCAGCCTTATCGAACTTCACCAACGTTGTAATTTTCTCAGTTTTCTGATTTCGAGTGATAAACCTCATATCAGTTATTGTTTTTACATCTACTGCTCTCTAGGTCAAGTATGATACGTACTATGGTTGCCCATACTGAAGCACACACAGCATAATCATATAAATGAACCAGTTTGAAGCATGCAAAGAAAATGTGGTCGCCTCAAAGTGTAACGTTTTTTAAACCATAGGTTCCCCACCTGACGAGTCCATACACCGTGTTAAGCAAACGACCGCGGTAGACTGCAGTACAATGGTCTTCTAGAAGAAATACGATCTAATATAAACATAGTATGGTAGAGAAAATTAGACACTTTTGGTGATACATTATGAAACAGAAAATGTAGTAAAAGTAAAATTTTGTACCACTTACACCTTTCAGCATTCCTGATTATACACGAGTACTAACCAATTGCTTCTTCAGCACATTTCGCATCACAGGTTCTATTGGGGCAATGTCCAAATTCAGTGACTTTAATATACTTTGCAAGTACACGCGTATAGAATTCCCTTTTCGACTCCGTATTACAATTTGAGACAATTGAGAGCACAGACTTCGTTTTGCCTTCAACAGTCTTTTCAACCTGCAAGAATTTAGGATTCAAGTTGAAGGAAAAAGATGTTCTTGTAACACAATATTCAGAACTTAAGCGAGCCCATTACCCGTACAACAAGCCGATTAGCAAAACTGTTACGACAAATGCAACTTACATCCTCCCACTTCCAGACTTCCTCGCTCGTCGTTGAATTATCGATCATTGTCAGCCATCCATAACCAGCGTGAACATCGCTATCCAACCTTCAAAACGCATTGCATTTCGCATGCGCCGACGTATAATATTATTCCAACATGCAAGGGCAAGGGCGTTTGTGCGAATACCCCAGTTTATCATCGATATATATGGTATTGCTTCAAAACCTAGCAAATATTCCATTATCCTCTTAAGTAAATCCTCATATCTTGCGTCTATCCGATCATCTAATTTATGAGGCGAAATATGGACTAGGTCTTTTCCATTCCTGCTTTTCTCCTTTTTTCTTTCTCTTCCTTTCCCCATCCCACCCGGAGCCACGTTCCACATCGCTAAATCCCATATGATGTCAACTCCATCGAAGGTCTCTCATGTTCAGAGACAGTGGCTCCGAGCATAAATTCACGCCGGAGTAGAAGTACTTGCAGCAATGTTGCTTCTGAGTTCCCGAATTCGGGCATTTGAAACTCGCAAGTTTCGATTTCAGATGACAACGGCTGTGCGTGAGCGAATTTCAATACCTTTGTGCACGGACAAGTGCGCCACGAGTCTTTCACAGTTTCTTAGCAATAAGTTCGTTTTTTCTCGTCCAGACAGATGCGCCGTGTCTATCTACTTTTGATTAGGCGAGAATGTGACAGCTTATCACGCGGCTAACTGCTCCGTGACTATGCCTGCTCATTATTGGAGAATTTCATAGCCGTTTATTCCTGCAGTTTGCAGATGAACTTTGCAAGCTTTTTGATTTTATTTATATCCATTGTCCTGGGTATTGTCGTTGTCGAACTTCCAGCCACGTTCGATGCCATTGGATGGCAAATTCGATAAAAGCAACGCCATATCGCTTATTTCATCCACTTTTTTTTCCGAAGACGACAAGTCGGTGATTAATTCTTCACCATGGAAGTTGTTATTTACAATTTCTACAGCTAAGCAAGTCATTAACAAAGCTATTCGATTCTTTCGTTTCTTTTCAGAGCATGTGAAGGGTAATTTCTATTTATGGACGCAGAAAATAAAGTTATGACCATTTTGCAACCATTTGCTCGGTCAAATGATCCATGAACACATCAAACATGACCGTAAAATTCCTATTATCGGATTTGTATTACTCTTCCTCCCTCTCTTGCTCATCGTCGCTCAAGCTTCTCGGTGCGTCAAGTGTCATATCACTGCGACATCGACGATTTGTCGCTATGGATTAGTAAAGACCTATGGTCACGTCGATTTACTGACAGGCCAGAGTATTCTTCAAGTCCCCAAATTTGAGACAATCAATCATAGCGAAATACGACATGGAACAGGTTTTCCAAGACACAGGTACAGAGGAAAAGAAAAACATGTGTCACTGTGCTAACTTGAAATGAGTCGGTACGTGGGCATCTCCCACAACAGCTTTTCTTTGTAATCATATTGTATATGCAAATGTGTTTAACGGATAAGTGATCTTTGCACGCAAAAACACATCTATGTGCAACGGAAATTTACTGAAGTTTTAATTCACGAGCAAGTGAGTGCATAGGTAATGGATATTGAAAAAAATTTAATGCTGCACAATGAAGAGCAGCTTGATCCAATCCGTTTCTATACTTAAACGTTGCATGGTCTACAACCTCGCTGAGGACTTTACAGTCATTGTGCCTAAGAAGACTTTATCTGTTTGAGCCGCTTTTTGTGCCTTACGTATCACCCAATTATTTGTGAAACTTTGATGAGCTTTCCATATACTAGTTATTGCATTAAAAAGCTCTCGATGAAGATCTTCAATATAGAACGCTTTAAATAAGATATGAATATTAAACAAGTGATGTAAAATTTTTTATATTGACTAAAACCCTGTGCACTTAAAACACTATAGCGATGCCACGCTTATTCTTCTACTGCAGTAAAAATGCGCAGCTTCTTTGCGTTCAACGCTATGAATTTTTCTTCGAAGCAGAAAAAGTATTGTTAGAGGGAAGGGCCAAGAGGGGGAGAGGAGAGGTGATAGGAACTTGAAGCCCATGAGACAACTCTATTTCCTCCAACAAGATTTATATTTCAGCAAATTAGTCACCAATTCGTATGATAATCTTAGATCACTTGCCCCAGTCAGTCATTTTATGTAAATCGCTCAACGGTAACGATTATTCTATGATACCTGTATGACATCGTTATGTTGAAGTAATCACGAGGCAAATGATTAAGCGCATCTCCCGTATGGTATGGTGACTCTTGCAAGAAAAATGCGAAAAGCTGGTGCCGAGATCTCGATTGAGGTAAATCCTTTGGATTCGTGTTTCGTATATGGAATACGACAACATCAGCCGCTGCGAGTTGACTGAAGAGAGCACAATTTCTTATGAACTATTTGGATGTTTATGCAACATTTGAGACGACAGTGTGATCTGCTTTTTGCACTCTTTATAGAGGTATTTAGCTATCTCCTACATTGATTTCATTTATTTTTTCAATCATTTCATTTCATTTAATATGTGCATGCCCTCACAATCCTATTAAGAACCCATCGGAGCGATGGCGACGAGCGTACATTCATAACTAACAAGGCTAAAGCAGAGTATTCGGTGATTTGCGAATTCATAGCTGGATCTGATGGCTGTGAACAACGTATTAGGTGAACTTAAAGTATATATACGAGTGGGTTTATTTAATGGCAGATGTTGTTCGGTTGATTATGGATAAACAGGCAAAGAGACGGAGAAACGGACAGCGCTACCGATATACATGCAACAAAAATTTTCAACGCATGCAAGTCATAATTTTTTGAGAAATTTCCCACTTTTAAAGCCGCATATGGCAAGCGGGAAAGGAGGCAACGGTATTACAGGTTACGAACTTTGCTGCCCATATCATAAAACTAATCAATGTTGTAAATTGCTGATTTGTTTTATCTCGCTTTAGCGCAGCAAAGTAAAGGAAATAGGTCGCCTATAGATAATAAAAAAAAAGCGTAATAACGAACTCATAATTCCATTTATACGGACATTCTACAAAAATTTGTTTTTGCTACCAATCTGTTATAAGATGCGAGCCCGATAGCCACGAAGTGCAACTTTTCCAGTCGGAAAGTCGATGCAAATTCTCTGGGACCTTAAAATGCCTATAGTAGGTCCAACCTTCGCATCTATTGTTTCCCTTATTTCTAACTTAAAAGTACTGCCTATGTTGCACATGCATACACACCGATCTTGCCACAACAACCTTACAAATGTAACTTCGCAAAATTGCATAGCAGTTGCAAATAAATACGATTGCAATCATGAAAATGCAGACGCTGAAAGCAAGCAGTTGAAACAAATAAAAACGAAAACAAAATGAAATAACCTTCGATTGCTTGTGGCCGTACATTTGTATATACAGTTTCTCAGACCTCTTTCGGTGAGCATTTCAGCTAAATCAGAACTGAAGAAAGAATTCCACGTTAGAATCAACTTCGAATGATTCACGCATAACTGCAAAGTTGATTGATTCCAAAAGCTGAAACGATTTATTGAAGCAATAGGAAGATTGGCATGATATGTGATTTGTGCAATTTCCTTCGGCAAATTTATTGATCATTTAAAAAATCCAATCATCATGGAAAAATTAATTATAAATTTATGGAATCATTCTTACAAGGCTCATCCATGGTGAGCATGAAAAATATCTCCAGATATAAAAATTTTTTCCACATATTTTCTGCTAATTAGTTTTGGCTGTCATGAATGTTCGAACCCATTTCAATACCTCACGAATTTTTTGTTCGCTTTTCTAATTCCAGCGGCCTTTTCAGCTCTATGTCTTTACCACTCTTCCAGCCAGTGTCTAGCAGTATCTTCTTCTATTATCTTATTTAATTGCCTGATAACCTGCTCAAGAACAACTGCTATAAGTTGATCAAAAGAGCGGGCATACTTAATCGCCTTTTTTTTCATTTGGTAAATACAAACAGTTTTATAATCCTTGATTTTTCAACATCCCTCAAGATAACCAATGAATGTCGCCTATGTTGCTTTTGTCTAAACTCAATAATATTTATGAAATAACTAAACCTTTTGGTTCTTCTCACGAAATGAGAAACTGAAGGATGATTTCAATGCCGCAGGTGCATCTAAGAAACGAGGATAGTTGAAATACTGTTCATAGAAAACAACTGTGAACCAAACGAGCGCAATCACAATGACGAAGATTTTTACTATGCGATCACCTGTAATCGATAGTTTTAAGAAACTCGTGCATTTTTTATTTTGAAAATTATTTGTTTTCTTTAAATAAATTTATGACTTTTCCACTTATTTTTTGTATTCAAGCGTGCATTTTAGTATCAAAAAGTTATTGTGAAGATGGTATTCGGTACCTAACATGTTCTCGTTTGTGAAATTTCTCACAACAATCCATGGTTCAAATTGTACCGTCAACACTAACTTCATGATATCTACAGTTAGCAGCCTGAGAAATCATGGTTACAGTATATTATATATTTTATTACCGTTACTACAGTATAACTTGATACTTTTATTACTGTAAAAAATGTCATATATTAGGGCTGAGTAGAAGCTGTGGTAGCAAATTTTGCATTCGTCAACATCTCAATTCATATATTTTAAAATTCCCATGTTTTTCTATTTCTTTCCTTCAATTTTTTCTCAATAGATTTCTCAACATTTCGGTCGAAATTTCTATTTCATCAAAATGAATTTGCATGCATCTCAAATTTTAATTTTACATGTTTGTCTCAAAAAACGAAACACCCTCCGCATCTGGGATATTTTCATTGATATAAGCATCTTGTCGTTAAACAATGATCACTGAAATTTTCTCTCAATTTGTTTTGTATGGAAATAAGTCAGAAATGAGAATTTCCAAAGAGAATATATTATCACAGTTGAAACAATTTTAATCAGTGGAGTGCAACAAAGAGTCGGCTTAGCGACTTCCACCCTGATTTGCAGATCACGTTCTAAGCAGGATTCGCCTAATGCTATGAGGGCCTTCCTTCAATGACAGCTGGACAAGCACCTCGATGATTTTTTGGCCGAAACTCTTAACTGGGGGTCCCCATAACTTTAGCATTAAGGCATTCAAGCCGAATGCACCTGAAGACTTCAATGGTCGTCGACAAAATTTCTATTGGTGAGCCATCGCTTACGGCATTTTTGTACCTCTCGTGGAAACACTTTGCATTTTGAAGTCTCAAAACTATGAACGTTCGAAGCGCAATTATCCGCTCTTCTGCCCAAATATCTCTTGCAGGGACGATAAGTACCTATTTTATTCCTTAATAATGCTAATGAAAACTTAGTAAGATGCACGTCGTCGTGCTGACTCACTGATGCATTTCATATCACGGCAAGTAATGAATAAATAGTAACTAGAGAAATGCAGTGTATTTCCCATCCTCTACATTATTTTCTATCTGAAAAGTTTTCGAAGAAAATTCTCTCATTTGTTTTTTTTTCAATTTTTCAATTCCATTCTCAAAATTTTTTCATTGTTTTCAAAAGTTTTTCAAAAAAATTCCCATTCGTTGTTTGAAAAAACGTCTTCTCACAAAAATTTCTCTCGAATCGTTAAGTTTTAAAGAAATTCTTCATTCTACGAAGATTTCGAAAGTTTTTTCGAAACTTTTTCACGCCCCCGATCAATCCTCGACAAAATTCTTTCAGATATCATACATTGTTCTCATGATGTGATGCATTTCTTGCTTCATATCGATATAACTGCTACTGCATATCCATCGAGTGCAATATGCTGTTCATTTAATTTTTTTCACCAATTTCAAATATTTGCGTAAGCAAACACGTTTTCTATAGTGCAAACAAATCACACTTTTTTCCACCCAAATTTCATTGAACTTCATCCCCTTATACAACAATATGAGCTTACGAACGATAAACAGATCGAAAAACACTCGAAATTCACTGCCTAATTAGAAATTATAAACAAACAATAGCTACAGAGAAACAAACTAACAAACAACGATCCAAATAATTCCTAAATTCTTTCTCCTTTTCAAACGATATAAAAGCGATTGGTCAATTCTAAACCCAGTAACAGCGGTAACCAATTAGAGGCGTACATATACACCGAATATTCATAATGTCATTGGTGATCGCTTCGATCGTTAACGCTCAAGTACCGCTCAAACTGTTCACAACTTTTTTTTATAGATTTATTTATTTAAAAAATAGTTCATATATCTATAGGAGCATCACAGTAACATAATACTCAGCTTATACTTTTTCAAAAGTATTTTACTTACGAAGAAACTTATTTACAAACATTCTACTGGAGAAGTGTTCTAAGTAGAATTTTTTTTTGCCCCACTATAACAATGCAATTTACGGCACAGGAATAAGCAAAAATAACCTACAGGATCGCTGTGTGAATTGATCATCCATTTGATTTAATATTCATAGAAGTACGTCTCAAAATTTTATCGGCTATGTCGTACCGCAGCTCGAATAGACTTCGTCTCCCGCCACGTGTTTCTTTGAGCTGAAAAATTCTTTTAAAGAGTTCAGCTATGAGGCCGAAACCATATGTATGGTTAGTTGCAATCATAACATTTTTGGTAAAGTGCAATTCCAGAAATAGTGCGGTTAAAATCACCGAGTGTGAGGAAAGCTTGGGGACAATAGGTAGTAACATATTTCGCCTTCAGCAATTGACCTCGCTTCATGCGAGATAAATACGACTTTATATATATATATATATATATATATATATATATATATATATATATATATATATATATATATATATATATATATGCACACAGCTCTGTGAAAACGATTTTTTAGCTGTGTGTGATGACGAGTGAAAATTACATCCCCAAGTGAAACTTGAACTCACGACTTTCATCTTCTCAGTTAGATGCTCTAACTGTTGGTTAAATCACACTCATTCCTCCCCCCCCCCCTTCCGCTCGGAAAGTCGAACATTGCCAGCTCGAGTCCAGGCACGGTTATCCATGAAGTTTGAATCAAAAGAAGTGAATTGTATCATAAAGTGTTTACCTCATAATATAACGATTTAAGTTTTAATATTTGCATAAATTTGCTGCTTAAAAAAAGACAGAAGAGAATAGATTTCATAGGAAATTACAAAACAGTGGTTCATTTGGTTCTAGCAACAAAGGAAAGCAAAGCGAGCAAATGTGCCCAGCAACGTATCACTCCAAATAGGAGTTTGCGCCCGATGAACGGTTGTTATTCGGCTGTGCAAACAAATGAATGTGTATCCTATTCTTGTTCTGATGGTCGTTGTTAATGCGATGCAACGTGGTCGTATCCTTGGAAACACTTCGTAAGCGCAAAAAATTTGTCCTATCCTAAGACAAGAAATGCTAAAACGATAAGCTTATTGAATGACGTGTGGTGATCATATAATGAAAAACATGACAGTGCTGCCTTTCTCAGCGAAAGTAGTGATAGCGATGATTAAAAACGACGCGATAATGAGTTTTGGTGGTAAAATTGATTAAAAACTATGCTCAAGATGAAAATTATACCAAGATTTGCGCACGAGTAGTGGAAAGCTATTCCTCTGTATTAAATGTAGAGTAGAATATAAAATGTATATAAAAGATTTTCCTCGACTTATAAATATTTATGGCGATCGCAAAGTGTAAAATGATTATTTAATGCCGCTCCGATACCTATTGAACCGATAAACAGAATATCCTTATATGTCAAAAGTGCGTAAGTGTAACTATGTGTTGAGCTCTCATAGCGCTGAAATTAACATCACTTAATCAACAGTGCAATTCTCGAATTACAATCAGAATCACCAAAAACTCATATATTGAATACTGACTGGTCTGAATGGTATATCGCCGCCAAGGATCTATGTGCACCAATCTACTGTACGGGCTGATGGTATGATCGAGAGGATATGAAGCTCTGTTCACCCAGAAGAAAAAATCGAACTTTGCGGATTTCGATAAGAAAGTGAGCAAAGTTTGAGAGAAAAGTAAAGAAACAACAAATTGACTTAGTCTCGTTCAAATTTTCACTCATGTTTCATCTCCTATAGGCCAGAAAGATAAGGTCATTTCGAGTCAAGTGGGAATGGCTAAGCAAAATGCCCATCCACTTTTGCTTTCTTACTCTTCCTGCAATTCAAAAACTCGCATGCGTGGCAAGCAGTACAAACAATGCATGATGCACCACCATTTCCATAGCCATCGCATCCTACTAGTTTTCGTAGTGTAACTGCAGGCGCAGAAAAAAAATCTTTCACTGTAGAAAAAAAAATTTTTTTTTTAATATATTCCAGCTGTTGGATTGGAAAAATAGTACATATTGCAGCACAGCACTTAACTATTCCAAGAATCAATCGGTTTTTGCTAGGTATGTTGAATTTTCTTCTAATCACTAATAAGAAGCAATGAAAGAATGAACAAAAAATGCATAATAGTGCACTATGAACGAAAATATGAGAAATTTTAGCAAACAATAATACAAATAACATGCAAAGCTGCTCATTGCTTGCTGCATGGCAGCTCTATGTTTTACTCGCGTTGTCATCGCGCATACGTAATTCCGTATTACGCATTATACAAAAATGAATCAATAGCACAGAAATGATTTCTCTCGTTGGATGTTTTCCATTTTGCCGTTTAACTACGCAAACGAATATCTAATAGTGTCACTTGGTATAAACTGAAAATGTGCATAGGAGTGAAAATTTTGCACTCTAAAATATCTATTCTCGCTATTAAATCTGATATATTGACATGAAATACGGTATAAGGTGATCATGTTTAATGTAGATTATACAAAAAAAAATTTTTTTTTTTCTTACTTCAACTCCAATGTTTCTCGGTTCGAATCGACAGACGTACAGGTAAACGAGATACACATGTGCCACAAAAAAACGCAACAAAAGATACAATCCTAAGGAAGTAGGCAATAGCAGCCTATTTATAACGTCATGAAGTAAAAGTTCAAGATCACCAGAGAATACGGGGCACAGGTATTCCGTGAGGTGAACATCAAATGGAATTTGTGAAAAAAAAAATAAGGCGATGAAAAGCCAAGCGAAGAGAACTAGAAACATTGTGGAATTTTTGCATTGAACTATGAATCATTTAGAACTTGCAAACCAAAGGCATTGATAAGATAGTAGAAATACGAAAAAACACCACGAAAATAGTCTTCTAAAATGATATGAATGTATTGATAAGCATGTTACATAATGTGTCATCATTTATGTTCAACTACTTTTACTTGTCTTGAATCTCTGTACTGGCGCGATTGCTGTTAATGCTGCACCATACTCTCCTTCAATTTCGAGTTCCCCTTTTTGTTAGAAAAAAAGGGGCATAACGACTCCGCGAATAGCATTTGTTCAACGACTCAAACATTATACACAACATGTAAACAAAACAAACGTAATATGCACACTTTTCTTTCTGATAGCATTTTATTATATATGATGATTTAATTCCACAAAATTCCAATATGGGATAATCTGGATTGCAGAACGATAAACACACCATGAAAACAACACATATATATCCGGATGGAATGATGCTAATCAAAGTTCTGGATTATTGTGTTTCATTGATCTCACAACGTCCAACATATGCTGGCAGTGGCAGGTCCACAAACCGAAACACTTTTGAAGGACTTTTGAAATTTTCGGCAGCGGGTCCGTTACAGTCTTCAAGTCTTTTTTGCCTCGAATGGTTCGACCACTACCTTTATCCAACAAAAATGACCTTATTCGAAAAGGAGTGGGCACCTTCATCGCCGCTGTTTTTAGATGGTCAGTACTTATCACTAAGTAAACATATCACACACAACGAAAGCGAACATTTGACGATATTATGCTTCGTAAGCATAGAAGATCAAAACGACTGATCATTTTCGAGCACAATGATTTGAAGAATAAAAACATTACATACATAAAAGAAAGCCTCGGGTTCTATAGCCCCCATCGGGTACAGCACGAACGTATATATAACTGAAGATCGATCACGTTAAATCGATCATACATTGAAAAGAAAATGCAATATAAGTAACTCTGAGTAACTAACGGAATATCTATCAAATTTTTCGATGTATCATTTTCATTTTACCACATTTCACCTCACCGATCGTCAATGTTATTTTCGCTATCGATTGTATATGTCGATATCAAAAATAACTCTACATCCTCTTTTGTATTTGCACTTTGTGTCTGCAATATTTCTGATATGCTCAGTATTGTTTTCTTCTCGAACAGTTGATATGTTTCTCTATTCAGTGCTTGCGATTTGCTTTGGTTTAGTTTCTTAGCAACGCGATAACTCTCTCCATAAGCCGATACTTTCCTTATACATGTAAAGATCTTTATTCTGCATCCAACGTGATTATATTCATCCGATGCAAAGTTAATACTATGCAGCCCGAATAATGGATGCAACGCGTAACATCGCTGTGATAACTCATGTCGAACTGGAAATTGCTCACATGCCAAGCTTTAAATTACGAAAATCGAGATTTCTGATTCTTTAAAATAACATTTTTATGCATTTCCATGCTTGAAAATATTACTCTTTTGAAGACATCTGGTAATCGGAACACTCTACAAATTCTTCCGTTCCGATCATCTCAACCATTAAGTTTCTGGTTCAAGCATTCTATATTTATTCAGGAATTGTTCGACTTAGGCAGTAATATATTCTCGATATTCGACAGTCAAAAAATGTTTCATTGATTATTCAGCAAGCAAATGCGCTGCATAATCGTTTATGCAAGTGCTGTTGTCAAACCACCAACTTTTTATATCGTGGGTTATAAGTGATTCTTTCGAATACTTATGAAAAAGTCTGCATAAATCGCACGAACGATCTTCATATGCCTTCTTCTTGTATACTTTCGTCCATTCGAAGTACCTGAATAGTGAAACAAATAATAGTCTCCGATTCTGCCCTTGTACTGCTTAATATTTCAGCATGACAGAAGGAAAGATGGGCAGAGGGATGAAAATAATTTCTGAAAGAAGCCATGCGAAAACTCGTCTCCGAAGAAGCATAATAAATTAGCAGAGGAAGTGAACTTGAAATCAATTTGTTTGAAAAGGCGTCATGATAAGAGGCTCAATCTGCTAAAGTAGGAGCAAGTTGTTTTGAATAAGAGAAAGGACAGATTACTGGGCGACAATGCGCAAAGCGGCTTTATGAATATGGCACACGTATGTGCGTTCCTGTGTTTTCACGCTAGTTTCGAAGCGGGAACCACTGAAGGTGAAGCTGGGAATATTTTTGAGTGAACTTAGCACCCTTCCTGCAATAAACTCCAAGTTAGGCCAAACCTTGCAAGCGTTTTATATTCGATCGAGCTAAGAAAAACGAATATTTTTATGGACGACGTGCACGAGCGTCCACATAAGGTGAATATGAAAGCATTCAGCATATTTTACATTCCATTGGTAACTTCTGAGACTAGCGTTCAGGTCATTAGAACCTGGTAATCTGCAGGCAATATTTGCCTGTGAATTACACTTGAAATTTTCCGTCCAACTCATTAAAAAAAAAAAAAAAACTTAATATTTATGTCAATGTCGAGTGCAGAATGCATTATCTTCTACAACATTCAGGCATTGCCGTGTGAAGTTTTCTATCATTTCCATCGGCACTGTTTATGACCGAAGTAGCAGTATGCATTTTGTTGCAATAATGAGCTTCTGTTTCTCATAGCAAATATTAGTTTGCACTATTTTTCCCCTTATTATTTTTTGTAGCGTCAATTTCCTTTGCATTTGCGCTATCCCAGCTACTTTCCTGCATATTTTTTTCCGATCCTTGCAATGCTGGTCTGATAAATATTCGACTTCATTCCAGTGGGAATCGGAATGATGGGATTTCGTTGGAATTTTATTTCATATAAAAATGTTTGAATGACTCACTTGATGTATTCGGTCTTATTACTTTGGAGGTATTGCAGATATGCGGCAAGAGTTGCTGGTGAATCGAAATCATCGACCGCAATGAAAGATTCATTCGGAAGTAAACTGCTTGCAATTGATCGCTTCAGAACAATAGGTAAAATGATTTTCTCTATCCGTGTGAAGACCTTCTCGGTTACATAGTCGCGACAAACGCTATTCTCGAAAGCGAGATAGAAGTGATGCCGTGCTGCAATTAGTAAAAGTTATTGAGAATAAACATAATAAAAGTAACAAATGTCTTTAGCACTCTCTATTCAAGCTTTTCAAGTCAAATTGAAAGGCCATGTGGCACCTACTGCTGTTGCACAATTGTTGGGAGAATTTATCCATTCATGAGGATATAGTTCAAATTTAATGGATTTGTTGACTTTCGGTGGACTTTTGAACTTCTTGCTGGTGAACTTAGCGCAAATCCATTGATAGAATTTTTTGAATTCGGTGAGGCTTTTTGAAATTCAATGCATTTGTGACATCGATTCAGCAGCTGCTAACAAAATGTATGAATAGCTGACGAAGAATTTTTGACATGATGCATCAATCGCTTTTCGTAGATATGTGACGTGACGTAATTTAGTGACGTTATTATGGTCGCATTAGCAATCGGTCTATGCGTTTAACAGAATGATCGTTTCTGCGTTTGCATATATGTGTATATTCGGCTTTATTGAACATCGGGTTGAAGAATTGAGAAACGGCTTCAGACATTTAAGTGCTAACAACACAGATTATGATGAAAGCAGAAATTTAGACGTCTCTTTCCTGCCTTAAAAGTATTTTCGGTATCAATGCTGGAATAGTACTTACTAACTTATGCTGTTAAGACCAACAGACACATAACATTTGGAACGATAGGGAACTGGAACTCTTTAAGTCATCGTGATATTCCAACCAATGCTGAGTTATTTTGTGCTCTAGCCATTCATGATCCCCATATTCATTATCTACATGTTAGGCACTACGACTCATTTACATCGCAACATATCAGCCAATGATGGGATTATTGTCACATACTAACCAATCTCTTGTTCAGCACACTGTGCATCGCACTCCCTCTTCGAACACCTCCCGAATTCAGTGACTTCAATATACCGTGCAAGCTCACGTATATACAGTTCCCTTTTAGATTCGGTGACACAATTCGACACAAATAACAGCGCAGATTTTGTTTTGTTTTCGACAATCCTCTCAACCTGCAACAAAATGTGCTCGTCTTCACCAAATTATCTCAAGAGATTTTCAAAGCACAATCAACTCAAATGGGGGTGAATTTTAGGCTCTCATTTTAGAAGAAAGTCACCAGATACCGATATCCTGCATATAAAAACCGTCCACGTTCCTGTTGTTTTTGGATCAATCAATCATTCACGATTCAACGAACAAGAGTCGAAATTCATTCTGCTTGCATCGAAATGGCGTCAGTTTTATAATGTTTTATAAGTGCGTTCTTTTTCAAACTGAATCGGTAACGAAATTTCCCCAACTTCTCACCGTTATTCAATGCAAAACGAATATGTGCAATAAATTAGAGGGAATCCATAATCAATCATTCTGTGCAACTCTCAAGGAGAAGCACTTCTCATTAATAACATACTGAATAGCGAAAGATGCGGCTGTAACTAACTTCCTCCCACCTCCAGACTTCTTCGCTTGATGTGAAATTATCGATTGGCCTCATAAGTCCATATCCAACATATATGTCGCTATCCAATCTTCAAGAATTTTTGCTTTCTATCGAAGACAAAACATTCGCAACTGGAATGATTTGAAATACAAAATCTTCAACTCTCTCAAATGGGAGAAGATGGACAACGCTCACTAGGTACCGAAAACAACAAATGTATAAACAGGAAAACTGAACATTCATAATTTTTTTTGTCGTTTTACTTCTCAAGTAACTTAATCCTCCTCCTGTCTATTTATTATTATCGTTTCAGTGATGCAATTTGGCGTTCAAAGGAGCGAGTCGCACTACTATTGCAAAACTCTGAGAAATGGTTAGCATCAACTCAAAGGGTCTCTATACCATACCTGTATGTCATCGTTAAATTGAAATAATCACTGGGGATATAATCAAGTATATCCCCCGTATGTGGTGGGGATTCATGTAGATAAAATGCAAAGAGTTGCTCCGGCGATCTCGATTGAGGTAAATCCGCCGATTCCATATTTCGTATATGGAATAGAACAATTCCAGCCGTTGAGAGATTGCTGAATAAAGTTATAGTGAGTTTCTTGAAACATTTGGCATGATTTTAAGTGATTTTCCCATAATGTCTAGAGCTAGTGTAAAATGGTTCGTGTACTACTGCTGTCTGCATTTTGTAATGTTACGCAGTCATGTTTAGTCACTCATTTATGTTCGGTCAGTCCTTTATCAGCGAACGGTTGCCTGAATGGGTAGAGGAAGCGTTGATGCGAACAGAGGAGAGGAAGTGAGAGTGGGGAGGATCTATTGAATCAGCTATCTGGAAAATTTAAACTGGATCATTGCTCCCTTTCATAATGATTTGGTAAGTTCCTTGTGTCTACGTTAGATTTCACAAGGAAATCGTAATTGAAGGATTCTGCTTGCTCAATTATCTCACTTAGTGGCCTCTGTTATTTTCATCACATCTAACTAAAATACTTTAGGATGCTTTATCATACTAAATCCTTTATTGCTTTCCATATGCTGCTTATCAGAAATGGTTTCATGTATTCGTTTATGCTAACATATGAAGATTTTTAGAATAATTTTGATGATGGCTTGTCGTATCAAATAGATTGCTGACAGAATCCTCAATTTTGATTCTGATATGTCTGCTCATATAATATCGCTCTAAATTAGAAAATAAAACATTCTAATGGTGTAGGATTATCTCACTCAAAACAAATTATGAATGTGAAAATCTTGAAGTGGTTTTTTTATCGGCATTGAGAGAAAGCTTGAGCAACAACAACAGCGTGCAGAAAAGAAATGAAAATAAAGCAACCGTCGATCACTCGTAAAGACGCATTTGTATATACAATCGGTGGAACTTCTATTGTTCAAAAGCTCAGCCAGATCATATTCGAAATAAGGAGTCCATGTTAAGATATTCACTGTTCCATTCGTCTCTCTCTATAAAAACATGTTGTGGAAGAAAAAAACTGTAAAAATGAAAAGGTATCATAAAAAAGCAAAATTTGGATCATCAATATGACTTGAATATTTCCTTTCAATAATTCATCACTCCCAGTTCTAGCTCGGTTCATAGCAGATGCTCAATTTCAACTTTTTTGCTGAGGCATCATACGAGATAATGATCAACCAATCTGAACTTTCAATTGATTTTGTAATATTCATTTCAAGTACGATTGCTGCCACTGCAAAATATATTTAACTGAACTTACTGCATCACATCACTGTCAAGCAATTTCAAATTCATAACTGAAATGTTGACAAAATTCGCATATAATCTATTATATTGACCAACTTCTTAGCTCAAACTTAGAGGCCTCAACTTTAAAAACATTTGTTTATCAGCCATGTGAACGCAAATATGCATGCGCATAGAAATGACTTTTAATAATTCTCGCTCGTTATAAGCCGAGTTCACTTTGCTATGCGCTTTCCAAGTGCATTGGTAAGTGAGCGAACTGTTCCGATGGTATAAACTTCATAAACATACTTTTGAGAAACAATCATTGCATCATACCGCAAATAGTCTCTCTCAGCATAACGCCAATATATATTCATGGCTGATATACTTTCACACTTTCGCCAAGCAGAAAATCGTTGTGGCATAACTGCTGAGACCGATCAGAAATGAGACTGAAGTACTACTAAGTAGGCATGTTGCTAAACAAGCGGAATTTTTTATTGGCTGTGCGACTATAATAGCGATGGCTAGAGGAAGCATCATTTAATATGGGGATTCACTTGACAAGGCAATGAAGGATACATGCACGAAATGAATGTTAGCTGGATATAAAAAGTAAATGGCCAGAAGATCACGCAGATACGAAAAGATAGAATCGAACTTGTTCTGCAGAGGGCAACAACAGCTCTCTAATACATTCGAAACATCAGCCCTCCACATGTTCAATATGTGACATCAAAACAAACCTGATCATTTTCCCATTTGATAGAAGTGGGCATTGTTTTGAAAGTGAGAAATGTGTTTGAGGTTTGTTGCCAATAGTGATATTGATAGCGGAGAGCAAATAGGACCCACACAGGCGTAATTAATAGCAGTAAGATTTTCAGTGAACAATCGCCTGAAACAAGTATCATAAAAACTCATATGTCTCTTTTAATATATATATATATATATATATATATATATATATATATGATGTTTTTGCTTTTATATGTGTATCTTTTTTTTCAGTTATTTATTTATCTATTTATTTGCTTATTTATTCATTTATTTCTTCATTTTTTATTCATTTATTTGTTCGTTCATTTTGTTTAAGTTTTATCATGGAACCATTACTGTGGAAAACTCACCATATGATTTCGTCAATTGCTCACTTATTGCTGATGAATCCTCTAGCTGTTCATCCATTGCTGTCTGATATCTTAGAGCAGGTATACTCAATAAGCAATTAGACGGTTTTTGTGATCACTCGATTAGATTTTGCCACTCAGAAAGTCTCTGTGCCACTTTTCATTTGTGCCAATGCGATGCTGAAATGTGCATATATAACTTTGGTTCGTTACTGTTCTAAAAAATAAAATATGCAAGCGTTTCGCACATCATTACGCTTATGCTGAGCTCATGCAACTAATATATCATTTCATTCATTCAAAATCCTCCTGTCTAAAATGTTCACTTTTTTGGGGGGTAATTAATATATCGTTTGATAGATAATATCCTCAGCTTTGAATTTGCTGGAAACTTTCAGCTGAAACAATTAGCTGTGAAATTTTTAAGCAAGCTTACTAATTTTGTAGTTTAGAGGGAACAACTGAGACTTGTCAACAAGAACGCTGCGCTTTCTGGAAATTTTCAATTTGTGTGACTCCTTCGCCGAATGTTTCCGTTCAGCGGATCACCGAGAAAAATGAACGACATTCTTGAACTCTTCTTGAACTCTTGTTTAGCCAACAACAATTGTTATGCGAACAAATTCTAATTTTCCTAGCCACTTCCTCGATATCTATCTGGAACAGAGAATAATAATCTTGTAGAATGACTTTTATCCTGTGAGTCTCTAACAGAAGATGTCAGAAGACTACTGTATTATTGAATCAGGGCCATGTTTCACTCATGCTTTTCTTTTTTTCAGCATAAATGAATTCAGGGCAGCATAGATGCTTTTCTCTGCTTCATACGATTTCGAGAGATGCGTGAGCTTTCATTCGATAGGTGCAGGATGACAAAAAAGAAGCAGCAAAAAGAGAGTAAGAAGTTCAAATTCGCGCCGTTTTTCAACTATATAACCAAAGCATATCTCATTCAAGCATCAAAATGTAATTTGAGTGTTAGGATGAGCTGTTCAAGTACGATAAAGAGAACGTGGTATTAAAGCTTCACCGCGTTTCTATCGGTGCCTATAATAGCAACAAACATGTAGCCAATAAGGGCACAAAAAATGAAAGCTATAAAAATAAATAAACGATTAGTGCCGCTATCCTATTAGAGAATTAAGGTAGCTGGATAATATATACCATATTTCAGTGTTATTTATATTGTACTGATCATTCGGGCTAGTGTGCTGAGGATTCCTATGGTCAGTGTCACAAAGGGAGTGAAAAGAAAGCGAAGAAATGTTTTTTTTCCATAAAGTGGTTCAAGAGATATTAAGAGTAAATTTAGAACGATCTTAGATGCGTCAAGGTTATAATAATACCAAAATGCAAGTTGATAAAGGTTATACTCTGTGGTCTTTGACTCGTTCGAAGAGTGCGTTTTTCAAGCATTGCTGTTGCGAAAAATGCCTAAAAAAGACATGACTTTTGTTTGCTCCCATTAGGGCGCTCTACCCCTCCTCCCCTTCACTCATACCTGCACAAAACCCGGGAATTGCATTGGGATAATCATAAACACAAAGTTACCACTAGATTGGCAACAAATCAAATGTTGAAAGAAAATAATTCGTGTCTAACGGTCAATATGACCATTATTGCAATGGGCATAGGACAGAAGCACTTTTGCCACCTCTGAAAGTCGACTGTTTTGGTCGACTGTTTTGTCATTACTAGCGAAAAAGTGTGATTAGGCACTTTGAAGCGATCAGTGCGAAACATGCAAATGCACTAACAAAGCATTCTTATTAGATAAAACATTGACCCAGCAAGATTTTCGCACATATATAGTTGTGTGCAAAAAGGAAATGATTGTGATGAGAAGTGAACACAAAAATTCAAAGCGATGAACAAGATTTATGAAGCGATAAGGGGTGAATCAACTCACGCTTGAGCCGAAGAGGGCAAACAAATGAGGAGAAGTTGATTACAGATATTTTAGTTTCTCAGCAAACCGGCCAAGGTCATCATCCCGTTGCCAAAATATCGCGAATAAAGAAGAAATATACAAATATGAATGCAAATCAGTAGTCACTTTGGCTTTTAATGCTTTTAATGCTCGCTTCTGCAGTGCAATGCGTTCCTGATGCTCATCAAGTGGAGTTAATTTGTTGCTTCACCAGGAACTGATATGTTGGTCAAAGTGCAAATGAACGTTTTAAGGGAACTGAGACGGCTGCGAGAACTAAGAGAGCTATGGGAAGACCGATCTGGAAACATAACAAATCAGTTCGCACTGTGCGAATCGGTAAATGCAACATTTCACTCTCGTCTTACTACTTAACAACGTTTCACATTCAGCGCTGTGAGAAACGTTTCACTTTTATGTGTAGGAACGTATATCGGTTCAGTAACTTCAGCCAAATCCCCTCGTTTCAACGCCTTCACCATGAGGTTTTTCAGGGGGCTCCCTGTAGATGAATCACTGGTATAATTGCTACAGCGAAAGATGGAAAAGCGTGCAAAATGTGATGGCACACTTCTATATCGCAAAGCTCTAGTTTTCAATATATATATATATATATATATATATATATATATATATATATATATATATATATATATATATATTGAAAACTATATAAGCTATAAGCTCAGCTCCCTTGGCTCGTCTGGCCGTCTTGGCCTCCTTGAGTGTCAGCACCCTACGTCGAATAGCGACCGAGTAAGTTGCGAGACAACAGAGTTATAACGGTGAATATTTTATCAGACTTATTCAATAAGGTGACAAACACGAAGAGGCACTACGATAGCTTGGATCGCCGGTACAATCCTGCAGTTGTACTCTTCGCTGCTCCTCATCACCTCGCGCACTCCAACTGCCACATGTAGGCCCACTTTGCCTTTAGACCAATACGGATGCTGGAATGAATACATGAGCATATCAACCCCTCTTATACCCCCTCGATTCTCCCTTGGCCCAGCTTCACGACGCATGTTTGATCTGCCTCTATGCTCTTGACCTTCTTTAACTTGCGCGATGCATTATTCCCGCTTTATTTATAGCCGACTCGCCCACTTTATATGTGTGCTTAGTACCTTTGCTTTTCGCTGGTTCATTCGATTCGCTCGTCATTTCCCTAGTGCAATTGACTTGGTGCACCCCTGCATTTAATGCGCTTGTAGATTCGTACACTGAGTGCATTCGTCCCTTAAGGTATTCGTTCATTGAGTGGTCTCGTCCATTCATTGCTTGAAGCAAATAACTACGTCGCAACGGTGATTTAATTTCGACGATGATGAAATGGGGGGCTGAACAAGTAATGCGTACATCTCATACCTTCACAGCTCTATCATCCGAACTTTTTAAGTGGGCCTATAAAACATACTGTATTAAGAGATGAGCGGAGATGCTCGCAAAGTCGAAGCTGCGATAAACGCGCGACTGCAAAATATTCCGACTGATTTACTTGTGATTATGCAGTTTGATCCAGGCTACATGTGACAACGCGATTATCTTTTATCACCTGTGTTCACGATCCAGAAACAGCTTCTGCAGACGCATGACGGGAATCCGAACAAATGCTCGAGGCTCATAGGCTGACAAGGGGTCAAGCAATAGATGTCATCAATTTTCTTTGCGATGCAGGCATCAACGGATTGAACCACATTCTCGAACCAATATCGATCAAGCCGATGAAGTGGTATTCGAAAATCTCAACGGACAGGATTTCTTCATATGCTGGAAAGTGTCAGGGCTCAGTTGGTGACTAGAACTGCAATCGTTCAAAACGTGGAATATGCTATCCAAGCAATGAAGTACGCATTATCGAATTTAGGCAGCTAATTTCTTATAGTGTTTTTTTCCCCAAAACTCGAGCTGATAGCGCTTAATGGCGGACTGCAAAAGCAGCTCGACTTTTGGGACTCGTTTGAGCAACCTACTGCTCACCAATCGTTGCCCCATCTGCAAAAAGTGATGTGCACATAAGAAGCGGTCTCATCATATTTGCAACCACTTTGAATGAACTTTGTGCATTTCAATCTCAATCGAACAATATAGTAGTCGAAGCACTCAAGCGGAAATATAATGGGGAAAATCTCGTAAAGCATGCATTATTCGATGAATTTGAAGCCTTCCACAGGCGACCGACATGAGCTAACGCGACATGACTGACCAAATTGATCGTATGCTTCTTTAACATCAAGGAGAAGCAATCAATACCCTTTCTTTGATGCGCACCGTCGAAAAGAAATTTCTCCGGTCTGCTATCGAGGATTTGAGACGCATTCGAACGTCACAGTCACAGTGGGATGTCGAAACACCACCTGAGCATTCAAGTGACCTAGCATTATTTGTGAAAGCATCACATGCGCGTTAATTGAGGCAATGGCTTCTCATCCCATGCTTCAAATGCGATCGAAACCATCATCCTACGTGGTTCTATGTGGTTCTAAAAGAGTCTTCCCTAAGTCTATTCCGAACGATCGTATCAACATAATAATCCAGGCACTTGCTGATCTTGCATCTGAAAATGAACCGGACGTGTAAAAGGCGGTAACAACTACAGCTTATGCTTCTTCAGCGAACGCATTTCCGTGGTGTCTGCAGGTGCAAGTTATGAACCTCGCCAACATAGTGGTAGCCAACACTAGTGCAAGTTTATGTCTAATGCAGGTTTACAATAATGCAAGCTTATATTTAGCATCATTGTGCATCACTGCGTCATGTCTTCACAATCTCCAACACATGTCGCAATGGCACATCCAAAAGTAGGATAATGATAGCACTTTTGAAGCTTTCGACAGCGGGACCATTACAACCCTCAGGTCTTTTTTGCCTTGAATGATTCGGCCACTGCCTTTATCTAACAAAGATCAGCACTCTCAATTTTTCTTAAGAGAAAGTAAGCACTTTCATCGCCTCCCTTTTCAAATGTGTCACTATCCCTAGCCAAAATATCATAGGCAACGAAAGTGAACATTTGATACTATTGCATTTAGCGTACCTAGAGTATCAAGGGCCGTCATCAGGCTACGGTGCAAACCTACGCAATCTACGCATACATGGCAGTATGGTACCGCCTTTAAAGCTTTAAATCTAACGTTTTGTCCTAGATATCGACTGTATACATAGTCGTTTCTATTTGCACTTTGTGTCTACAATATTTCCGCTATGACCAGTGTTGTTTTCTTCTCGAATATTTTATGTGTTTATGTGTTCATGTGTATTCACTACTTTGGATTCGTTGTGGTTTAGTTATTTAGCAATTTGATGACGCGCTCCGTGAGCCGATATTTCTCACTTGAATTTTTTATTTTCCATCCGATAAGTGCGATACAGCCCGAATAATGGATGTAATGCATAACCTGGCTGTGATAACTCCTGTCAAACTGGAAAATGCTCAGGCACCAAACTTCAAACTGCGAAAACCAAAATTTACGATTTTTTGAAATAACATTCTCTGGCATTCCTATGCTCAAAAATATCGAACTGATGAAGCCATCCGATGATCGAAATGCTTTCCAAATTTTTCCATTTCGACCGTCTCAACCCATTAAGTATCTAGTGTCGAACATCCTATATTCGTTGAGGAATTGTTCGACTTGGGCAGTAATATGTTAGCGAGAGTTGGGAAGTGAGTTACTGATTAATCAGCGAGTAAGTGCGCTGCGTAACCGTTTATGCAACTGCCGTTGTCGATCCACCAGCTTCTTATGTTGTGTATAACATGTGGGTTCTTCGAATCCGTGTGAAGAAGAGTGCACAAATCGCATGCATAATTTATGTTTGTTTTTCTCTTATATACTTTTGTCCACTCGAAGTACCTGAAAATTGAAACAAATATTAGCTAATTTATCGTGAAGTTTCCGATTCTGCCCTTATACTGTTTAATATTTCAGCAAGACGGAAGGAAGGATGAAAATAATTTCTGAAAGAAGCCATGCGAAAACTCGTCTCCGAAGAAGCATAATAAATTAGCAGAGGAAGTGAATTTGAAATCAATTTGTTTGAAAAGGCGTCATGATAAGAGGCTCAATCTGCTAAAGTAGGAGCAAGTTGTTTTGAATAAGAGAAAGGACAGATTACTGGGCGACTGCGCAAAGCAGCTCAATGAATTTGGCACACGTATGTGCGTTCCTGTGTTTTCACGCTAGTTTCGAAGCGGGAACCACTGAAGGTGAAGCTGGGAATATTTTTGAGTGAACTTAGCACCCTTCCTGCAATAAACTCCAAGTTAGGCCAAACCTTGCAAGCGTTTTATATTCGATCGAGCTAAGAAAAACGAATATTTTTATGGACGACGTGCACGAGCGTCCACATAAGGTGAATATGAAAGCATTCAGCATATTTTACATTCCATTGGTAACTTCTGAGACTAGCGTTCAGGTCATTAGAACCTGGTAATCTGCAGGCAATATTTGCCTGTGAATTACACTTGAAATTTTCCGTCCAACTCATTAAAAAAAAAAAAAAAACTTAATATTTATGTCAATGTCGAGTGCAGAATGCATTATCTTCTACAACATTCAGGCATTGCCGTGTGAAGTTTTCTATCATTTCCATCGGCACTGTTTATGACCGAAGTAGCAGTATGCATTTTGTTGCAATAATGAGCTTCTGTTTCTCATAGCAAATATTAGTTTGCACTATTTTTCCCCTTATTATTTTTTGTAGCGTCAATTTCCTTTGCATTTGCGCTATCCCAGCTACTTTCCTGCATATTTTTTTCCGATCCTTGCAATGCTGGTCTGATAAATATTCGACTTCATTCCAGTGGGAATCGGAATGATGGGATTTCGTTGGAATTTTATTTCATATAAAAATGTTTGAATGACTCACTTGATGTATTCGGTCTTATTACTTTGGAGGTATTGCAGATATGCGGCAAGAGTTGCTGGTGAATCGAAATCATCGACCGCAATGAAAGATTCATTCGGAAGTAAACTGCTTGCAATTGATCGCTTCAGAACAATAGGTAAAATGATTTTCTCTATCCGTGTGAAGACCTTCTCGGTTACATAGTCGCGACAAACGCTATTCTCGAAAGCGAGATAGAAGTGATGCCGTGCTGCAATTAGTAAAAGTTATTGAGAATAAACATAATAAAAGTAACAAATGTCTTTAGCACTCTCTATTCAAGCTTTTCAAGTCAAATTGAAAGGCCATGTGGCACCTACTGCTGTTGCACAATTGTTGGGAGAATTTATCCATTCATGAGGATATAGTTCAAATTTAATGGATTTGTTGACTTTCGGTGGACTTTTGAACTTCTTGCTGGTGAACTTAGCGCAAATCCATTGATAGAATTTTTTGAATTCGGTGAGGCTTTTTGAAATTCAATGCATTTGTGACATCGATTCAGCAGCTGCTAACAAAATGTATGAATAGCTGACGAAGAATTTTTGACATGATGCATCAATCGCTTTTCGTAGATATGTGACGTGACGTAATTTAGTGACGTTATTATGGTCGCATTAGCAATCGGTCTATGCGTTTAACAGAATGATCGTTTCTGCGTTTGCATATATGTGTATATTCGGCTTTATTGAACATCGGGTTGAAGAATTGAGAAACGGCTTCAGACATTTAAGTGCTAACAACACAGATTATGATGAAAGCAGAAATTTAGACGTCTCTTTCCTGCCTTAAAAGTATTTTCGGTATCAATGCTGGAATAGTACTTACTAACTTATGCTGTTAAGACCAACAGACACATAACATTTGGAACGATAGGGAACTGGAACTCTTTAAGTCATCGTGATATTCCAACCAATGCTGAGTTATTTTGTGCTCTAGCCATTCATGATCCCCATATTCATTATCTACATGTTAGGCACTACGACTCATTTACATCGCAACATATCAGCCAATGATGGGATTATTGTCACATACTAACCAATCTCTTGTTCAGCACACTGTGCATCGCACTCCCTCTTCGAACACCTCCCGAATTCAGTGACTTCAATATACCGTGCAAGCTCACGTATATACAGTTCCCTTTTAGATTCGGTGACACAATTCGACACAAATAACAGCGCAGATTTTGTTTTGTTTTCGACAATCCTCTCAACCTGCAACAAAATGTGCTCGTCTTCACCAAATTATCTCAAGAGATTTTCAAAGCACAATCAACTCAAATGGGGGTGAATTTTAGGCTCTCATTTTAGAAGAAAGTCACCAGATACCGATATCCTGCATATAAAAACCGTCCACGTTCCTGTTGTTTTTGGATCAATCAATCATTCACGATTCAACGAACAAGAGTCGAAATTCATTCTGCTTGCATCGAAATGGCGTCAGTTTTATAATGTTTTATAAGTGCGTTCTTTTTCAAACTGAATCGGTAACGAAATTTCCCCAACTTCTCACCGTTATTCAATGCAAAACGAATATGTGCAATAAATTAGAGGGAATCCATAATCAATCATTCTGTGCAACTCTCAAGGAGAAGCACTTCTCATTAATAACATACTGAATAGCGAAAGATGCGGCTGTAACTAACTTCCTCCCACCTCCAGACTTCTTCGCTTGATGTGAAATTATCGATTGGCCTCATAAGTCCATATCCAACATATATGTCGCTATCCAATCTTCAAGAATTTTTGCTTTCTATCGAAGACAAAACATTCGCAACTGGAATGATTTGAAATACAAAATCTTCAACTCTCTCAAATGGGAGAAGATGGACAACGCTCACTAGGTACCGAAAACAACAAATGTATAAACAGGAAAACTGAACATTCATAATTTTTTTTGTCGTTTTACTTCTCAAGTAACTTAATCCTCCTCCTGTCTATTTATTATTATCGTTTCAGTGATGCAATTTGGCGTTCAAAGGAGCGAGTCGCACTACTATTGCAAAACTCTGAGAAATGGTTAGCATCAACTCAAAGGGTCTCTATACCATACCTGTATGTCATCGTTAAATTGAAATAATCACTGGGGATATAATCAAGTATATCCCCCGTATGTGGTGGGGATTCATGTAGATAAAATGCAAAGAGTTGCTCCGGCGATCTCGATTGAGGTAAATCCGCCGATTCCATATTTCGTATATGGAATAGAACAATTCCAGCCGTTGAGAGATTGCTGAATAAAGTTATAGTGAGTTTCTTGAAACATTTGGCATGATTTTAAGTGATTTTCCCATAATGTCTAGAGCTAGTGTAAAATGGTTCGTGTACTACTGCTGTCTGCATTTTGTAATGTTACGCAGTCATGTTTAGTCACTCATTTATGTTCGGTCAGTCCTTTATCAGCGAACGGTTGCCTGAATGGGTAGAGGAAGCGTTGATGCGAACAGAGGAGAGGAAGTGAGAGTGGGGAGGATCTATTGAATCAGCTATCTGGAAAATTTAAACTGGATCATTGCTCCCTTTCATAATGATTTGGTAAGTTCCTTGTGTCTACGTTAGATTTCACAAGGAAATCGTAATTGAAGGATTCTGCTTGCTCAATTATCTCACTTAGTGGCCTCTGTTATTTTCATCACATCTAACTAAAATACTTTAGGATGCTTTATCATACTAAATCCTTTATTGCTTTCCATATGCTGCTTATCAGAAATGGTTTCATGTATTCGTTTATGCTAACATATGAAGATTTTTAGAATAATTTTGATGATGGCTTGTCGTATCAAATAGATTGCTGACAGAATCCTCAATTTTGATTCTGATATGTCTGCTCATATAATATCGCTCTAAATTAGAAAATAAAACATTCTAATGGTGTAGGATTATCTCACTCAAAACAAATTATGAATGTGAAAATCTTGAAGTGGTTTTTTTATCGGCATTGAGAGAAAGCTTGAGCAACAACAACAGCGTGCAGAAAAGAAATGAAAATAAAGCAACCGTCGATCACTCGTAAAGACGCATTTGTATATACAATCGGTGGAACTTCTATTGTTCAAAAGCTCAGCCAGATCATATTCGAAATAAGGAGTCCATGTTAAGATATTCACTGTTCCATTCGTCTCTCTCTATAAAAACATGTTGTGGAAGAAAAAAACTGTAAAAATGAAAAGGTATCATAAAAAAGCAAAATTTGGATCATCAATATGACTTGAATATTTCCTTTCAATAATTCATCACTCCCAGTTCTAGCTCGGTTCATAGCAGATGCTCAATTTCAACTTTTTTGCTGAGGCATCATACGAGATAATGATCAACCAATCTGAACTTTCAATTGATTTTGTAATATTCATTTCAAGTACGATTGCTGCCACTGCAAAATATATTTAACTGAACTTACTGCATCACATCACTGTCAAGCAATTTCAAATTCATAACTGAAATGTTGACAAAATTCGCATATAATCTATTATATTGACCAACTTCTTAGCTCAAACTTAGAGGCCTCAACTTTAAAAACATTTGTTTATCAGCCATGTGAACGCAAATATGCATGCGCATAGAAATGACTTTTAATAATTCTCGCTCGTTATAAGCCGAGTTCACTTTGCTATGCGCTTTCCAAGTGCATTGGTAAGTGAGCGAACTGTTCCGATGGTATAAACTTCATAAACATACTTTTGAGAAACAATCATTGCATCATACCGCAAATAGTCTCTCTCAGCATAACGCCAATATATATTCATGGCTGATATACTTTCACACTTTCGCCAAGCAGAAAATCGTTGTGGCATAACTGCTGAGACCGATCAGAAATGAGACTGAAGTACTACTAAGTAGGCATGTTGCTAAACAAGCGGAATTTTTTATTGGCTGTGCGACTATAATAGCGATGGCTAGAGGAAGCATCATTTAATATGGGGATTCACTTGACAAGGCAATGAAGGATACATGCACGAAATGAATGTTAGCTGGATATAAAAAGTAAATGGCCAGAAGATCACGCAGATACGAAAAGATAGAATCGAACTTGTTCTGCAGAGGGCAACAACAGCTCTCTAATACATTCGAAACATCAGCCCTCCACATGTTCAATATGTGACATCAAAACAAACCTGATCATTTTCCCATTTGATAGAAGTGGGCATTGTTTTGAAAGTGAGAAATGTGTTTGAGGTTTGTTGCCAATAGTGATATTGATAGCGGAGAGCAAATAGGACCCACACAGGCGTAATTAATAGCAGTAAGATTTTCAGTGAACAATCGCCTGAAACAAGTATCATAAAAACTCATATGTCTCTTTTAATATATATATATATATATATATATATATATATATATATATATATATGATGTTTTTGCTTTTATATGTGTATCTTTTTTTTCAGTTATTTATTTATCTATTTATTTGCTTATTTATTCATTTATTTCTTCATTTTTTATTCATTTATTTGTTCGTTCATTTTGTTTAAGTTTTATCATGGAACCATTACTGTGGAAAACTCACCATATGATTTCGTCAATTGCTCACTTATTGCTGATGAATCCTCTAGCTGTTCATCCATTGCTGTCTGATATCTTAGAGCAGGTATACTCAATAAGCAATTAGACGGTTTTTGTGATCACTCGATTAGATTTTGCCACTCAGAAAGTCTCTGTGCCACTTTTCATTTGTGCCAATGCGATGCTGAAATGTGCATATATAACTTTGGTTCGTTACTGTTCTAAAAAATAAAATATGCAAGCGTTTCGCACATCATTACGCTTATGCTGAGCTCATGCAACTAATATATCATTTCATTCATTCAAAATCCTCCTGTCTAAAATGTTCACTTTTTTGGGGGGTAATTAATATATCGTTTGATAGATAATATCCTCAGCTTTGAATTTGCTGGAAACTTTCAGCTGAAACAATTAGCTGTGAAATTTTTAAGCAAGCTTACTAATTTTGTAGTTTAGAGGGAACAACTGAGACTTGTCAACAAGAACGCTGCGCTTTCTGGAAATTTTCAATTTGTGTGACTCCTTCGCCGAATGTTTCCGTTCAGCGGATCACCGAGAAAAATGAACGACATTCTTGAACTCTTCTTGAACTCTTGTTTAGCCAACAACAATTGTTATGCGAACAAATTCTAATTTTCCTAGCCACTTCCTCGATATCTATCTGGAACAGAGAATAATAATCTTGTAGAATGACTTTTATCCTGTGAGTCTCTAACAGAAGATGTCAGAAGACTACTGTATTATTGAATCAGGGCCATGTTTCACTCATGCTTTTCTTTTTTTCAGCATAAATGAATTCAGGGCAGCATAGATGCTTTTCTCTGCTTCATACGATTTCGAGAGATGCGTGAGCTTTCATTCGATAGGTGCAGGATGACAAAAAAGAAGCAGCAAAAAGAGAGTAAGAAGTTCAAATTCGCGCCGTTTTTCAACTATATAACCAAAGCATATCTCATTCAAGCATCAAAATGTAATTTGAGTGTTAGGATGAGCTGTTCAAGTACGATAAAGAGAACGTGGTATTAAAGCTTCACCGCGTTTCTATCGGTGCCTATAATAGCAACAAACATGTAGCCAATAAGGGCACAAAAAATGAAAGCTATAAAAATAAATAAACGATTAGTGCCGCTATCCTATTAGAGAATTAAGGTAGCTGGATAATATATACCATATTTCAGTGTTATTTATATTGTACTGATCATTCGGGCTAGTGTGCTGAGGATTCCTATGGTCAGTGTCACAAAGGGAGTGAAAAGAAAGCGAAGAAATGTTTTTTTTCCATAAAGTGGTTCAAGAGATATTAAGAGTAAATTTAGAACGATCTTAGATGCGTCAAGGTTATAATAATACCAAAATGCAAGTTGATAAAGGTTATACTCTGTGGTCTTTGACTCGTTCGAAGAGTGCGTTTTTCAAGCATTGCTGTTGCGAAAAATGCCTAAAAAAGACATGACTTTTGTTTGCTCCCATTAGGGCGCTCTACCCCTCCTCCCCTTCACTCATACCTGCACAAAACCCGGGAATTGCATTGGGATAATCATAAACACAAAGTTACCACTAGATTGGCAACAAATCAAATGTTGAAAGAAAATAATTCGTGTCTAACGGTCAATATGACCATTATTGCAATGGGCATAGGACAGAAGCACTTTTGCCACCTCTGAAAGTCGACTGTTTTGGTCGACTGTTTTGTCATTACTAGCGAAAAAGTGTGATTAGGCACTTTGAAGCGATCAGTGCGAAACATGCAAATGCACTAACAAAGCATTCTTATTAGATAAAACATTGACCCAGCAAGATTTTCGCACATATATAGTTGTGTGCAAAAAGGAAATGATTGTGATGAGAAGTGAACACAAAAATTCAAAGCGATGAACAAGATTTATGAAGCGATAAGGGGTGAATCAACTCACGCTTGAGCCGAAGAGGGCAAACAAATGAGGAGAAGTTGATTACAGATATTTTAGTTTCTCAGCAAACCGGCCAAGGTCATCATCCCGTTGCCAAAATATCGCGAATAAAGAAGAAATATACAAATATGAATGCAAATCAGTAGTCACTTTGGCTTTTAATGCTTTTAATGCTCGCTTCTGCAGTGCAATGCGTTCCTGATGCTCATCAAGTGGAGTTAATTTGTTGCTTCACCAGGAACTGATATGTTGGTCAAAGTGCAAATGAACGTTTTAAGGGAACTGAGACGGCTGCGAGAACTAAGAGAGCTATGGGAAGACCGATCTGGAAACATAACAAATCAGTTCGCACTGTGCGAATCGGTAAATGCAACATTTCACTCTCGTCTTACTACTTAACAACGTTTCACATTCAGCGCTGTGAGAAACGTTTCACTTTTATGTGTAGGAACGTATATCGGTTCAGTAACTTCAGCCAAATCCCCTCGTTTCAACGCCTTCACCATGAGGTTTTTCAGGGGCTCCCTGTAGATGAATCACTGGTATAATTGCTACAGCGAAAGATGGAAAAGCGTGCAAAATGTGATGGCACACTTCTATATCGCAAAGCTCTAGTTTTCAATATATATATATATATATATATATATATATATATATATATATTGAAAACTATATAAGCTATAAGCTCAGCTCCCTTGGCTCGTCTGGCCGTCTTGGCCTCCTTGAGTGTCAGCACCCTACGTCGAATAGCGACCGAGTAAGTTGCGAGACAACAGAGTTATAACGGTGAATATTTTATCAGACTTATTCAATAAGGTGACAAACACGAAGAGGCACTACGATAGCTTGGATCGCCGGTACAATCCTGCAGTTGTACTCTTCGCTGCTCCTCATCACCTCGCGCACTCCAACTGCCACATGTAGGCCCACTTTGCCTTTAGACCAATACGGATGCTGGAATGAATACATGAGCATATCAACCCCTCTTATACCCCCTCGATTCTCCCTTGGCCCAGCTTCACGACGCATGTTTGATCTGCCTCTATGCTCTTGACCTTCTTTAACTTGCGCGATGCATTATTCCCGCTTTATTTATAGCCGACTCGCCCACTTTATATGTGTGCTTAGTACCTTTGCTTTTCGCTGGTTCATTCGATTCGCTCGTCATTTCCCTAGTGCAATTGACTTGGTGCACCCCTGCATTTAATGCGCTTGTAGATTCGTACACTGAGTGCATTCGTCCCTTAAGGTATTCGTTCATTGAGTGGTCTCGTCCATTCATTGCTTGAAGCAAATAACTACGTCGCAACGGTGATTTAATTTCGACGATGATGAAATGGGGGGCTGAACAAGTAATGCGTACATCTCATACCTTCACAGCTCTATCATCCGAACTTTTTAAGTGGGCCTATAAAACATACTGTATTAAGAGATGAGCGGAGATGCTCGCAAAGTCGAAGCTGCGATAAACGCGCGACTGCAAAATATTCCGACTGATTTACTTGTGATTATGCAGTTTGATCCAGGCTACATGTGACAACGCGATTATCTTTTATCACCTGTGTTCACGATCCAGAAACAGCTTCTGCAGACGCATGACGGGAATCCGAACAAATGCTCGAGGCTCATAGGCTGACAAGGGGTCAAGCAATAGATGTCATCAATTTTCTTTGCGATGCAGGCATCAACGGATTGAACCACATTCTCGAACCAATATCGATCAAGCCGATGAAGTGGTATTCGAAAATCTCAACGGACAGGATTTCTTCATATGCTGGAAAGTGTCAGGGCTCAGTTGGTGACTAGAACTGCAATCGTTCAAAACGTGGAATATGCTATCCAAGCAATGAAGTACGCATTATCGAATTTAGGCAGCTAATTTCTTATAGTGTTTTTTTCCCCAAAACTCGAGCTGATAGCGCTTAATGGCGGACTGCAAAAGCAGCTCGACTTTTGGGACTCGTTTGAGCAACCTACTGCTCACCAATCGTTGCCCCATCTGCAAAAAGTGATGTGCACATAAGAAGCGGTCTCATCATATTTGCAACCACTTTGAATGAACTTTGTGCATTTCAATCTCAATCGAACAATATAGTAGTCGAAGCACTCAAGCGGAAATATAATGGGGAAAATCTCGTAAAGCATGCATTATTCGATGAATTTGAAGCCTTCCACAGGCGACCGACATGAGCTAACGCGACATGACTGACCAAATTGATCGTATGCTTCTTTAACATCAAGGAGAAGCAATCAATACCCTTTCTTTGATGCGCACCGTCGAAAAGAAATTTCTCCGGTCTGCTATCGAGGATTTGAGACGCATTCGAACGTCACAGTCACAGTGGGATGTCGAAACACCACCTGAGCATTCAAGTGACCTAGCATTATTTGTGAAAGCATCACATGCGCGTTAATTGAGGCAATGGCTTCTCATCCCATGCTTCAAATGCGATCGAAACCATCATCCTACGTGGTTCTATGTGGTTCTAAAAGAGTCTTCCCTAAGTCTATTCCGAACGATCGTATCAACATAATAATCCAGGCACTTGCTGATCTTGCATCTGAAAATGAACCGGACGTGTAAAAGGCGGTAACAACTACAGCTTATGCTTCTTCAGCGAACGCATTTCCGTGGTGTCTGCAGGTGCAAGTTATGAACCTCGCCAACATAGTGGTAGCCAACACTAGTGCAAGTTTATGTCTAATGCAGGTTTACAATAATGCAAGCTTATATTTAGCATCATTGTGCATCACTGCGTCATGTCTTCACAATCTCCAACACATGTCGCAATGGCACATCCAAAAGTAGGATAATGATAGCACTTTTGAAGCTTTCGACAGCGGGACCATTACAACCCTCAGGTCTTTTTTGCCTTGAATGATTCGGCCACTGCCTTTATCTAACAAAGATCAGCACTCTCAATTTTTCTTAAGAGAAAGTAAGCACTTTCATCGCCTCCCTTTTCAAATGTGTCACTATCCCTAGCCAAAATATCATAGGCAACGAAAGTGAACATTTGATACTATTGCATTTAGCGTACCTAGAGTATCAAGGGCCGTCATCAGGCTACGGTGCAAACCTACGCAATCTACGCATACATGGCAGTATGGTACCGCCTTTAAAGCTTTAAATCTAACGTTTTGTCCTAGATATCGACTGTATACATAGTCGTTTCTATTTGCACTTTGTGTCTACAATATTTCCGCTATGACCAGTGTTGTTTTCTTCTCGAATATTTTATGTGTTTATGTGTTCATGTGTATTCACTACTTTGGATTCGTTGTGGTTTAGTTATTTAGCAATTTGATGACGCGCTCCGTGAGCCGATATTTCTCACTTGAATTTTTTATTTTCCATCCGATAAGTGCGATACAGCCCGAATAATGGATGTAATGCATAACCTGGCTGTGATAACTCCTGTCAAACTGGAAAATGCTCAGGCACCAAACTTCAAACTGCGAAAACCAAAATTTACGATTTTTTGAAATAACATTCTCTGGCATTCCTATGCTCAAAAATATCGAACTGATGAAGCCATCCGATGATCGAAATGCTTTCCAAATTTTTCCATTTCGACCGTCTCAACCCATTAAGTATCTAGTGTCGAACATCCTATATTCGTTGAGGAATTGTTCGACTTGGGCAGTAATATGTTAGCGAGAGTTGGGAAGTGAGTTACTGATTAATCAGCGAGTAAGTGCGCTGCGTAACCGTTTATGCAACTGCCGTTGTCGATCCACCAGCTTCTTATGTTGTGTATAACATGTGGGTTCTTCGAATCCGTGTGAAGAAGAGTGCACAAATCGCATGCATAATTTATGTTTGTTTTTCTCTTATATACTTTTGTCCACTCGAAGTACCTGAAAATTGAAACAAATATTAGCTAATTTATCGTGAAGTTTCCGATTCTGCCCTTATACTGTTTAATATTTCAGCAAGACGGAAGGAAGGATGAAAATAATTTCTGAAAGAAGCCATGCGAAAACTCGTCTCCGAAGAAGCATAATAAATTAGCAGAGGAAGTGAATTTGAAATCAATTTGTTTGAAAAGGCGTCATGATAAGAGGCTCAATCTGCTAAAGTAGGAGCAAGTTGTTTTGAATAAGAGAAAGGACAGATTACTGGGCGACTGCGCAAAGCAGCTCAATGAATTTGGCACACGTATGTGCGTTCCTGTGTTTTCACGCTAGTTTCGAAGCGGGAACCACTGAAGGTGAAGCTGGGAATATTTTTGAGTGAACTTAGCACCCTTCCTGCAATAAACTCCAAGTTAGGCCAAACCTTGCAAGCGTTTTATATTCGATCGAGCTAAGAAAAACGAATATTTTTATGGACGACGTGCACGAGCGGCCACATAAGGTGAATATGAAAGCATTCAGCATATTTTACATTCCATTGGTAACTTCTGAGACTAGCGTTCAGGTCATTAGAACCTGGTAATCTGCAGGCAATATTTGCCTGTGAATTACACTTGAAATTTTCCGTCCAACTCATTAAAAAAAAAAAAAAAACTTAATATTTATGTCAATGTCGAGTGCAGAATGCATTATCTTCTACAACATTCAGGCATTGCCGTGTGAAGTTTTCTATCATTTCCATCGGCACTGTTTATGACCGAAGTAGCAGTATGCATTTTGTTGCAATAATGAGCTTCTGTTTCTCATAGCAAATATTAGTTTGCACTATTTTTCCCCTTATTATTTTTTGTAGCGTCAATTTCCTTTGCATTTGCGCTATCCCAGCTACTTTCCTGCATATTTTTTTCCGATCCTTGCAATGCTGGTCTGATAAATATTCGACTTCATTCCAGTGGGAATCGGAATGATGGGATTTCGTTGGAATTTTATTTCATATAAAAATGTTTGAATGACTCACTTGATGTATTCGGTCTTATTACTTTGGAGGTATTGCAGATATGCGGCAAGAGTTGCTGGTGAATCGAAATCATCGACCGCAATGAAAGATTCATTCGGAATTAAACTGCTTGCAATTGATCGCTTCAGAACAATAGGTAAAATGATTTTCTCCATCCGTGTGAAAACCTTCTCGGTTACGTAGTCGCGACAAACGCTATTCTCGAAAGCGAGAAAGAAGTGATGCCGTGCTGCAATTAGTAAAAGTTATTGAGAATAAACATAGTAAAAATCGGAATATAATAATATTCATCTCAATAATGATAATAATAATAAATGATAACAATGGCAATAGCAATTGATAACAGTATTATTAATTGCACGAATTGGTAAGGAATAACGAGATAAGCAGGCCTCAGCAATCTGCTAAAAAACAATGATCTAATGTATTATGTTTATGAGATTGTGGAAATCATTGAGCCACCATAACTTCTTCAACGAGAAATCAATCGTAAAATTCCCAAAACTGATCTGTCATCAAATGATAGCATGAACGGATCCACCGGCAAATGTATTCAAAACAACAACGTCCTACTGAAACTCCATCTGCATATTGAGCGAAATCATCTGAAGAAAATCTATAGCGCGTCCCTTTTTCGAGTCAGATTGAAATGCAGTGTGGAATACTTATGATTTCATCGAGCAAAATGTTCTCAATGATAGATACCGTCAATTGTTATTCATTGAGAGAACTGTCAATATTGATTAGAACTGTCTGTTTGCGGGATCTGAAGTGAATTCGTTGAATTTATACATCGCTATATCCGACGCCTCCGAAGAAATTTCGCATTGATGTGACTAGTGTGACCAGTCCCAGCTTCTACTCGATGCTAACTGCTCTTGCACATTTATTAGTAGACATTTATCCACTCATGACGGCGTAGTTTGAATTTAGTGGATTTGTTGACTTTCCAGTGGACTTTTTTGGACCTTATGGTGATGGACTTGGTGCAAATCTAGTGATGGAATATTTTGAATTCAGTAGAGAGTTTTTGAAATTCACTGAATTCGTTGCCATCGATTCATCTCCTCCTGACAAAGTGTACGCATAAAATATTAGGCACTACGACGCATTTGCATCACAACATATCACCCACCCAACGATGGGATTATTGTCACATACTAACCAATCTCTTGTTCAGCACACTGTGCATCGCATTCCCTCTTCGAACACCTCCCGAATTCAGTGACTTCAATATACCGTGCAAGCTCACGTATATACAGTTCCCTTTTAGATTCGGTGACACAATTCGACACAAATAACAGCGCAGATTTTGTTTTGTTTTCAACAATCCTCTCAACCTGCAACAAAATGTGCTCCTCTTCACCAAATTACCTCAAGAGATTCTCAAAGCACAATCAACTCCAATTGGGGTGAATTTTAGGCTCTCGTTTTAGAAGAAAGTCACCAGATACCGATATCCTGCATATAAAAACCGTCCATGTTCCTGTTGTTTGTGGATCAATCTATCATTCACGATTCCACGAACAAGAGTCGAAATTCATTCTGCTTGCATCGAAATGGCGTCAGTTTTATAATCTTTTATGAGTGCGTTCTTTTTCAAACTGAATCGGTAACGAAATTTCCCCAACTTCTCAGTGTTAATTCAATGCAAAACGAATATATGCAATAAATTAGAGGGAATCCGTAATCAATCATTCTGTGCAACTCTCAATGAGAAGCACTTCTCATTAATAACATACTTACTTCCTCCCACCTCCAAACTTCCTCGCTTGATGTGAAATTATCGATTGGCCTCATAAGTCCATATGCGGCTTGAACGTCGCTATCCAATCTTCGGAAAAATATTTGTAACATTGAAGAAAAAAATTCATACGAGTGGAATGATTCAAATACATCGTTTTTGACTGTAGAAGGGGATCAACGCACTATAGATGCCGAAAGAACGGCAAGTTTATATACCGAAATGACTGAAACACTCATGAGTTCTTGGTTGTCGTTTCAGTTCTCAAGTAACCCATCTTTCCTCCTATCTGTTTACCCATTATCGTCTTAGTGATGCAATTTGGCGTCCAAAGAGTAAATCGCAGGCTACTGCAAAACTTTGAGCAATGGTTGGTGTCGATTTGAAGGGTATCCATATCATACCTGTATGTCATCGTTAAATTAAAATAATCACTGGGGATATCATCAAGCACATCACCCGTATGCGGTGGAGATTCATGTAGGTAAAACGTAAAGAGATTTTCCGGCGATCTCGATGGAGGTAAATCGGTCGATTTCATATCTCGTATATGGAATAGAACAGCTCGAGCTTCTGATAGGCTCCTAAATGAAGTAACATTTAAATTTTTGAGATATTTGTGATAATGTTATGTGTGCTATGACAACTGTATATTGTATAAATCGTCTAATGTGCTCTAAATTGTAATCATCTTTAGTAATGATGAGGGAAAGTTTTCTAAATTTTGCTTTGGATTTCACATCGACTTACATTTTGACACCTATGTATTTATCAAAATGAGTACATTAGACTAATCATATTAAGTTCTTTCCTGCTTATAACATATTCTTCATTGAAGACATTTTCACGCTGTGAACTGTAGGTTGAATCCCAAGCCTTGATTCGAGTATGCTTGTTCATGAAGTATGGTTACAAATTAGAAGATGCGACATCTTTTTAATATAAGATTAGCGTTTTATGGCCGATTATCAACATGGAATTTTTGGAGCCATTTTAATCGGCACTGAGAATAAGCATAAAGAGCAATTGCAAGTAGAGAAAGTAAAAAAGCAACCGTCGATCATTCGTCGCAATGCATCTATATTCACAATCGGAAAGGCCTACTTCGTGTATCCATTCAACTAGATCATATTCGAAAAAAGGGGTCCACGCTAAGATAATCATTGATCGATTCATGTCTGTCTGTAAAAAGTGATATTATGAAAACTGAAGGTTATGAGAATGAGAGAGCGCCATAAAAAAAGCGAATTTTAGATCATCAATATGATCCGAATATTTCCTTTCAATAATTCATAACTTTAACTTTTTTTTTTGGTTTGTAGTGAAATATCAAATTTTTTTTGACATATCATACGAAGCAACGATCAAACAATATGACCATTAAATTGATCTTATAGTATAATTGTTGCGATTCACAATATATATTTAATTGAATTTACTGTATCACATCATTGTCCAACAATTTAAAATCTCTAACTGAAATATTGCCAGAATTTGCATATAAAAACCTATACTTTACATTATATTGACCTACACTTTTAAACTCAAACTTCAGTGGATCTCAACTTGAAACATTTGTCTATCAGCCAGCCATGTGCAGCTACGTAACACATGCATGCACACAGAGTTGGCCCTTTAACGCACACCGCTTAGCAAGTTCACTCTGCTGTACACTTCGCAAGCGATGCGTAAGCCCCAACAGTCGTGATGTACTTTTTTGGGAAACAATAGGCTTCAAAAACATATTTTTGGGAAACAATCCTCTCTCACGTATAACGCTAATAATATTCACGGCTGATATACGTTCATACTTTCGCCAAGCAGAAAATTTTGAATTTTTGTGGCATGAGTGGTGAGTTTGATTAGAAATGAGACTGAACAGTTACCGTGTTGGCATGTAACTAATTGGACATACAATTAAACCACGCACAAGTAGACCACGCACAAGCGAAAAGATAGAAGCAAACTTGTTCTGAAGAGGGCAAGCGTAGATCTCTAATACATTGGAAACATCAGCCATCCACATGTTCAATATGTGACATCAAAACAAACCTGAGCATTTTCCCATTTGATAGAAGAAGTGGGCATTGTTTTGAAAGTGAGAAATGTGTTTGAGGTTTGTTGCCAATAGTGATATTGATAGCGGAGAGCAAATAGGACCCACACAGGCGTAATTAATAGCAGTAAGATTTTCAGTGAACAATCGCCTGAAACAAGAATCGTAAAAACTCATATACCTCTTTAATTATTCGTTCCGAAGATTGATTTGTCTATATATATTTATCCATTTATATTTATAGATATTTTTGTAGAAATATTTATCCATATATATATATATATATATATATATATATATATATATATATATATATGAGGACGTTTTCATTAGTTTCCTCTCACGCTTTGAGAAGGATCGCCTCCAGAGTATGAACGATTTTTATACCTACGAACCCTTGCCTTGCCCACCATAGCGCCCGTTTTGATAAATTTCACTGGATTCTGATTCTTCGAACGCTCATGCACCCACTAAGCGACGATTAAGCTGATCACTTTAGATCGAAGGCAGCCCTCCTTGCTGAGGCCTATCTAAACGGAGCTAGGTCTTGCTGAAAGATCCATTACTTTGTTCCGAATCAGTTGTGTATCAGGTGGAGCAGGTTGGCTTCGAAGGCATCGTTGCTCTAGATTTCGGTATTTAATCTTATCTCCTCTTCAATTAATTCTAAAGCAGATATGTGCTGTTTGAAGCGATAATGAGCTATGCCATCATCAGCCATTGGTTTTAGAAGAGACACCTTATTATGCAGCCCTGCATAGCAATCAACTCGGCAAGCTTAAGCATATTGCGTCTATTCATCGGATCTCCGATGCTCCAACTGACCTATGAGTAGCGTTTCATGTAAAACTGGGTTAAAAGCTGCTTGCAGCAATCGCACATGCTAAACTCCATCTTATCGGTGAGAATCTGAGCCTTCCATTGCTTGTTAAGGTAGACTCGGTGCTTGCTCGAAGTATTTCGGTATACGTGAAGGTTGGGCGCCAGTTTTTGCATGGATAATTTAAATTTTCTCAGATTTGGTTGCATTATATTTTCGATGTTCGTTTCCGTAGGTATTCTCACAAATCTGCTTAAGACGACCAGACAGGAAATAACTGTAAAAGGAGGATTCATGAGCAGTTCAGACATCTCGTAAACAGACCTTCTTCAGCAAACGCAAGGTCGCACTGATATCGTTTTCAGCGACCTCAATGTTCGCTACCGAACGATTTGGATTGAAAATCGAGATTTCGAGCGGTCATTGATATCCAAAAAGAATTTTATTTTAAGATCACTACTATGGAAAACTCACCATACGATTTTATCAGCTGCTGATTGACTGTTGATGAATTTTTTAATTGTTCATCCATTGCTATCTGATATCTTAAAGCAAGTATATTAAATATGCAATTCGATGAATTCTATAGCCACTCCATTAGATTTTGCTTCTTATTTAAGTCTTTGTGCAACTTTTTCATTTGTGCCAATGAGATGCTGCAATGTGCATATTTAATTGTGGTTCATTACTGTGTTCTAAAAAATAAAATATGCAAGCGTTTTGCACATCATTACGTTTATATCCTTTTGCAATTAACATATCATTTTCATTCATTTGAAATCTTTGTCTAAAATGTTGATTTTTCGAAGTAATATATAGTTTGATGGATAATATCCTCAGCTTCGGATCTGCTAGAAATTTTTGGATGAAACAATTAGCTTTGACGATAAACCATGTGCATCAGCAAACTGGAAAATGTAAAATTTTTGAGCAAGTTTATAATTTTGCAGGTTAGAGGGAACAGATGAGACTTGTAAACAAGAACGCTGCGCTTTCTGGAAATTTTCAATTTGTGCAACTCCTTCGCCGAGTGTTTCCGTTCAGCGGATCACCGAGAAAAATGAACGACATTCTCGAACTCTTGTTTAGCCAGTTGAGAGAATGAACAACAACTGTTATGCGAACAAATTCTAATTTTCCTAGCCGCTTCTTCGATGTCTGTTCGGGTGTCAGAAAATAATAACCTTATAGAATGACTTTTGTCGTTTGGATCTCTAACGGGAAATGCCAGAAGACCATATTGATGAATCTAGCGCCGTTTTTCCTGCAGCTTATATGCTTTTAATTGCTTCAACGATTTCGAAACATGTATGAGCTCCCATGCAGCATTTATAGTATGACAAAAAAGGAACGATAGAAAACAGCAAGCAGTTCGGACGGACGCCATTTTTCTACAGTACAACCACGACAGATGTCATTTAAATATCAAGTCCTAAATATTTCACTGCTAGAATGAGCAGTTCAGATACGATAAAGCAAACGTGACATATTAAACCTTAGTGCTCGTTTCTACTATTGTGGATGGCAGCAAGGAATATGCAAAAAAAGATGAAACCTACAAAATATCTCAACGATTAATGCCGTTGTTCTATAAGAGAATTAAGACAGCTGGATAACACATACTGTATTCCAATATTACGTATACTGCACTGATCATTCAGGCTACTAGTATGCTGAGGATTCCTATGGTTAAGGGAGTGAAAAGAAAGAGAAGAAATGGTTTTTCCTTAAAGTGATTCATAAAGATCCTAAGAGTAAATTTAGAGCCACCCGAGCTGTGTGAAGGTTATAATAATACCAAAGTGCAAGTTAATAAAGGTTATACTCTGCGGTCTTTGACTCGTTCGAAGAGTGCGTTTTTCAAGCATTGCTGTTGCGAAAAATGCCTAAAAAAGACATGACTTTTGTTTGCTCCCATTAGGGCGCTCTACCCCTCCCCCCCTTCACTCATACCTGCACAAAACCCGGGAATTGCATTGGGATAATCATAAACACAAAATTACCACTAGATTGGCAACAATAGGCAAAAATTCAAAGGCTGAAAGAAAATAATTCGTGTTTGGCGATCAATATGACCATTATTGTAATGGGCATAGGAGAGAAGTGCTTTTGCCACCTCTGAAAGTCGACTGTTTTGGTCGACTGCTTTGTCATAACTAGCGAAAAAGTGTGATTAGGCACTTTGAAGCGATCAGTGCGAAACATGCAAATGCACTAACAAAGCATTCTTATTAGATAAAACATTGACCCAGCAAGATTTTCGCACATATATAGTTGTGTGCAAAAAGGAAATGATTGTGATGAGAAGTGAACACAAAAATTCAAAGCGATGAACAAGATTTATGAAGCGATAAGGGGTGAATCAACTCACGCTTGAGCCGAAGAGGGCAAACAAATGAGGAGAAGTTGATTACAGATATTTTAGTTTCTCAGCAAACCGGCCAAGGTCATCATCCCGTTGCCAAAATATCGCGAATAAAGAAGAAATACACAAATACGATTATTTTAGCTTTTAATGATTGCTTCTGCAGTGCAATGCGTTCCTGATGCTCATCAAGTGAAGTTGAAAGGCATATTGTATGAAAGCCACTGATATTTCGTTAGATAAGTAATGATGCACCGTCCCTCGTTAAGAGCGACTCTCATCAGATCACCGTTGATCACCGTTTAATGGCATCAACATAGTTAGGACTATCGAGGTCGAAAAAGGGAACAGGAGTGGAATATATCTGTCACAAACACTTCTTAGAATCATCACATTACTCCCAATCAGACAGAATAATATTTAACAATGGGGTGATGATAAGCGACCGCCGGAATTTGGGCTGAAAACCGAAGGAAAATTGAGTCGGTTGCATCCGAATTTCTGTTGTAACGATATGCTTTCGATCGGCACCAAATGTCACCTTCCTATGACAACGGGTTTTTTAAATGAACAGGCGGAATTCTTAAGAAGCATATTTGAAAACGCGACTAAAAGTATTTGTTGCCCCAGCCGAACTGGACGTGGTTTATTGAGGTGTAAATGTCATGCAGACAGACCATGTTGTTGTGGGCATAAGGCGGGAGGGAAAACAGACAGGAATATGCCCATAAGAGAATGCTTCAAAGTACTTTCTTTTTTTTCTTTTTTTCTCTATTTCCCAACCCATCCCACTACAGGTGCACTGATATTCTGCTCGACCACGGTCACGGTGCGGTCTATTTTGCTGCGGTTGATTCTACGTTGTTGCTCTTGTTTGCCACCGACTTGTTCTTGTTCGAAATGAACATGTGTAAAGTGTGACTATACTAATCAAATAAGCTTCCACACTATCTTCTAGTAAATACTTCTAATACAAATTCGGTTTGAAAGCAAAATTCAGCATGTCCAACAAGCACAGGATCTTCATTCGCGAGGAAGCGCGATCACTGCACCCTTGCAAACACAACGAATTTCCTTCCACACATGAACGAGGTATTGAATGAAGGGCATGAGAAGTAGTACAATGCATAGCGTTGGTCTTCCCACAGCTCCACGCTGCACCGCGTTGCGAGCTCAAACCAGTTTGAATTCAAACATTTGGTTTCCCTAGTAATCTTCGACTTCGACTTCTGGATGAACAAGAAATCTTGTTGAAAACGCTACAACAACGTTCTGTAATGGATGGTTTCCGTCGTTTGGAGTGGGAATTTGTGCAAAGTTTTCTCAATGCTCTGTAGTAGCGGTCAACATGCACCAGTGATTTTTGCTGATGCGAACACTGATTGATGAAAATTGCGCTATTCCTGCTGTCGGAAATGACCTCGACAAAATTCGGTTGTATGAGTGTACCTTTCAGCGTTAAATGAATCGTGCCGTTAAATCCGCTATAGTGACGTCTGAATATAAAATCCTGTCGTTCTTTTGATTCATCCATGCCTAGACTCCAAATACCGTCACTAAATGGGGACCACTCTGGCGTTCGGACTTCACCGTTATCTCCTCGTAAGGTGCTTCGTTGTGGGGGTTTCGCACTTAAAATTTCCGCCACCTTCCCAGGCGATTTTTGAAGCCAAGTTTCCCTAGCTGGGCGCCTGTGCGTTTTTTCATTTCTGTGAGGAATGCTAAAAAAGCGGCTCCTACATTCGCAAGCTGAAAATAATTCTCCACAGAGTCGCAGGAATGTGAGAAAATTCCATAAGGCTTTGCGTTCGAGCAAAGTGCGCTGAAGGAAAACAGGACGCAAAGGTATTGTTAGGGAAACAGCAATTTACTGCAAAAAAAAGGATGTCCAGATATAGTGAACATAATCAGTAAACGTAACGGCAAATGGCATCCGCTGAAGTTGAATAAGCTTAGCGTCGACATTTTGTCACGACGTCAGCCGACATGCAGTCAAATACAGTATCAGTTAGTGAAGCTGATGTTAGACAGAATTACTGATGAAACGCTGAAGTTGTGAAAAATCAGATCAGATGAGCTGCGCGGTCTTTTAATGAAATATCGCAATAAAAGGACGCTTGATCCCCATGGATTCCAACAACGCTGATGAAACCGGAGATGTCAGCTCGAAAAGGGGTCGAGATCGCAATTTTGTTCTCAATCCGAAATTCGGTTAATCAGTCGAGTCTGCTCCATTTGTTTTCATCTTGTGAGAATCAGAGGTACTCCGCAGGTACCACATCTGCAAGAGTAACAAGAACAATTCTGATGCCGACCGCCCACCTTGACAATTCGGCGTTCGAGCCACAGCCTCGAATTCTTTGTTGCTTCCACTTTTTACCAATCTTTGAGCAGAAAAGCGAGCCTCACGAACACCGTGTGCCTTCCGCGTTTACTGTTCTCCATCTCTGTAGCTCACTGGAATAAATGCAACATCACCATAGTCATATATCGCATTATCCTCGAAGGGTACACTTTTCATTCGTGAAGTTTTTGAGAAATCGTTGGTAGCTACCTCAACTAAGCAGGCTACCGTGTCTGGCGCGTGTACGCTTTTTGCAGTTTACTTAGTAGAAGCTGCTATTTCAAACAAGTTCTGTTCCAATGCAATAGTAGGCCGAGAGTGAAACCTCAAAAGTTGGCAAGACTGCCAGAAAAAAATTGCCAAAACCAAAACCCCAAGCCCGCGCACTTGATCTAAGCATAATACTGCGCAACAGCACAAACCGTAAGAAAACGGTTTGTTTCCCACTAAGATAAGACAGAGCGTTCTCCAATTCTTCAACCCTGTGGGAGTTCCCTGGAACCAAGCATCTTCCCGCAAGGCATTTTCAAAACGAAGCCTCCGAGGCATAAGAACTTCAAACCGCCTTCGCGAGAGGCGTAGTTCACCACACCACACAGCGCTGGAAGCCCGCGCAAGTATTCATCCACAAAGACCTTCTTCTATGCAAAAAAACAGCGCATGTACATAGCACCGCCTGACCTTATCGGGGTTGAAGTCGACCAGTCAACTAGCCGCATCCCTTGAATTTTGTATTTAACGTCTGTCGCGACTATCGCAAAATAATTAAAATGGAAAAGGAAAAAGAACAAGAGAAAAAATGCCGCTAAATGCACAAAACAGCTATACTGTGGAAATCCGGTCGTGAGTGAGTCATCTATGCACGTCCCCTGTACATGTGATGCTCATGCATGCTCCTATCACCGTTTCCTCTCACCGCCGAGCACTCTCCCTTTCTTTCGAATACTTGCACCTCCGTTCACAGATTCTCTTTGGTGTTAGCGTCCGCTTCAATTCCCAATGGATGCATAAACGCGGGCATCGAAGGGATTCCAGAGAAATAGGAGGACGGATGGATAAGCCGACCCTTTAAAATCGACTCCTCGGGTGAACGGAACCGAAATTCTCGACCTAGAAACAGCCACCCCAACGGGACGTTCTCCATCGAGTGCCAACAAGGCATCAATCGGAAATTCTCCAGCCGCTTAGTAGCGGCCACCATCAACGGGACCAAAAAGGTTTAACAAAGGGCCGCGTCTCGCACAAAGTCGGACACATCCAACCACCCCAGCCCCCCCCCCCCCCCGATGCCGCACTTTCCTTACTCGTTTCACCAACTCTGTATTAATTGATAAACGTTTCGCCTACATCAGTGAGTCTTCCCTACAACCTCCCTCAAGTCATCACCCAACAAATTCCTACAACTTCGGTTCCAGCCCCATACTAACTCATCATTCTAGAACAGATGAACAAGCACGAATGCAAAGAAGCATCCCACTTCTTTTATACACATGCATATATAAACGAATTATAAACGTTCATAATAATCCTGCAGGAAAGAAACACTTATATACCAACTTGCAATTGCATAGCAACGGTTAAACCTTATTACAGCAATGCTATAACGGCAACGAAATGAAGTTTGATAATGAAGTGAAAAATCTTTTTCCTGCTCATTTGGATGATCATTTGAACATTTTGAGTAGAATTGCAGCACCATAATTTAGGCAAATTTAAAATTCTACCCGTTACCATAAATGATATATGCAAAGACAATTGATAAAAATTTCTAAAGTAAATGGGATCACAAAAGTCTAATTAATTATCGCTAAATTTTAAGAAATAAATTTTTACTTCACAAAATAATCGTCGACACATCAATTTTGTCATTCAAACGACAACACAGCAATTCGCAATGAATAAAGATGAGAGTTGTATTGCGCAAACGGAAGAATAATACAGATTTCATACCGAAAATTTGAGGAGGGAAATAATCTCAGCGATTGTTGCCTCCAACGAATCAATAGCCTTAGTGAATTGCTGAATACGAAGGTCCGAATCGCTTCTCGATGACAATCTACTCGCTACGGCATCTAGTTTTGAAATGATTTTCGTAAGATGATTTCGTACTTGTTTCCAATTTTCAGGTGGTGATACTCGATTGACAAATAACCAAGCGGTTCCATATTCCAAAAGGTAGAGAGCCTGAAAGTTATCGAATATTGATCAAATATGAAAACAGTTTATAGTCAACACAAACTGGAGAAGATTTTGAGGCTCTTAGAAATAGTGACCAGATTATGAGGTATCGCAATATATAGTGCTTAGGGAAGCGATAATAATTCTTCCGTTACGACCATAGCTTCAAGAAACTCAAAAATAAGAATCACAAAATTGTGATGGACTCGAAAAGGTTCTAAAACTTATGTTGAAATTCGTGCTGAAAACTAGCATCATTAATTATATTGCAACTTATAAAGATGCACCTATCCTAATGGGAAAACAGTTCAATTCAGGTTGATATAAATAACTGCTCACTGATTTAACCTTAATGCATTTAGAAATAAAACATAATGACGCATCGATCTGAATTGCATTGGTTCAACATTCGAATTACGATATCACTTGCCGTACTGCGAAGGTCGGTAAGTTTAGTGGCATTAACAAATTGGCGGAATGAGAATGGTTGATGCATAAGACCAGCTATCATGCTCTGCATCTCTGGCAAGTCGAACCGTTTTCTCCTCGCCAACGCACATTGAGGCGCGTAAAGACGATTCACAAGCGTTGGTGGTTTACGCTGAGATACCATTTCGGCTTCTGGTGATTTCTGTAATTACAGTCATTCTTCTTCAGATAGGAAGGTATGCATAATGCGACAGTGAAAAAACCTGTTCGTGCTTAACAATGCTGCATATGCTTTCCTCATCAACATCACCACACTAACAACCCTCAATCCGCAACAATAGGAATTCCATTCATCATTTGTAATTGTAGTCATTATTCCTCTATTTTCTTAGGAATTCATTTTATTCTATGTTTTCATAACTTAATTCCACCTTAACATCAACGATGAAAAGCAATTCAGACCATCGGCATACCAGCTATAAGAATGACAAAGAGAAAAGCATAAATTATTTCGTTTCTTTTTAATGCAACAACAAAAAAGATTCAAGTTTTTATGTACATAAAATAACTCACAAAAATCGGATTTCCATGCTCGTCTCTTCCGTAGAAACATTTACATGAAGCGTTCGTTTTGCCAGTGTCCCAGTGGTACGTTAACCAGCATGCCGAACACTTTCCGATGCCGATGTTATCTGGCAATTCGGTGAGCGTACCGCAATGACATTTGCGAGTGATTAGATGCTCTCTGAGTTTGTCATCCAAACGATAGATCTCCCATTGGTCTGAAATGGATCTAGTAGGATGATAGGAGAAAATGTGAAATATTACATCTGGAATATGCGAAAAAGGAAAGCAAAAAGGACTGAAGACGAAATGAGAGAAAGGAAAGGAAGAACAGAAAAGAGGGAATGGGGAAAAGGGAGTCGAGAATCAATGTTAACAACTATATCACGAACACTTAGATGTGAAAAATTCTAGTCTCGTTAGTAACTTTAGTTCTTCACACGTATGGAAATTATCTCTGCAATGCGCAGCACATCCTTGCCATTCCTATCATTTATACAACCTAAAACCTCGAACAAACTGTCTATAGAGCTTATACCCCTTATTTGCAGGAATAAATACTCCTGAAAGAACTTTCGTAGAAGTGGAAGATAGCATCGCAAAGGAAATGAAACTAAACAACTGGAGCAGTTAACTTTTGTGTAAAGCAAATTTCAAGTAACATCAGCATCTAGAGCATGTTGATCCCCTCCCCTCCTCACCTCTTGGCTCAACTTTTATCGAAACGATGTTTCGATGTTTAACATGTGCTCAACCCCCAAAAAGACAATCATCAATCAAGTGTTTTATAAATAATTATTCACTATAAAATTCATATTAAATCGATCTAAAATATTAGATCACGACTATCGCTTTCGTATGCAAGGGTTCTATTGCTAATCCCTATCTATATTAATAAGAGTACTATAAACCGAAAAAGACCTCAGAGAAAAGACATCGGGATATTCGACTGCTTCGAGCAATGATTATCACTGACCCTAATAAAACAACTCAATCTGTTTTAAATCCATTACTTTGCGTCTTGAAAGGAATATACCTCATTCCGTCCCCTCCTCAATGACCATTTCTCACTATAACCTTAAAAAGACCTTATTATTCGGAAACGCTAGCCACTGTCCTTTTAAACTGCTAAAAAAAAGATAATCGTCAATCAGTTGTTGAGTAAATTATATTTTTGAAATATCATGAACCCGTGTATGCATGAGAATTAAACTGCATCGCACTAAGCGACACCTATAAGAAAAAGGCTTTAGCAAACTTACACTGAGGTTCGAATTTTTCTGTCCATTCCTCGAATTGTTCGCATGTAAGCGGCCAATGTGGTATCCTTTCACATTCAATGCAGAAACATGTCGCACAAGCCGAACAGCATAGTGAACTGCATAGTTCGGAACTGATCACACCCGCTTCAAGGCATACCGGACAACTTCTTATTTCCTCCTTGTTTCGTTTCTTTATGCATATATACATAGTTTTAATGTAGAAGATATATAATGGAACTGGAATCAGTATACGAATGAAATCGTGAGGAATTAAGCAGTCGCAATTTTCTTCCTGAAATGACAAGTTTTTGCTTTTTGTTGTAAAGGTTATCAAGTGCAGCAATATGTGATGCCGGCGTTTCGATCGGGAGTACCGCCACAATACTTGTGGTGGCAATACCGACAGTTTTTATAGACCAGCACGCTATGGATGTTCAAATTCAGTCCCTTCACTAAGAAAATGAGCTACTTGATAACATTATAAATTCGAAGTTTTGTGCAAATGACAGTACAATTCAACCAAATTCAATTTTCAAATTCATCAATCAAATTCACAGATGCCTGCGAATGAAAAGAAACTGTGAAGAATGGGAGATAAGATTCGATAACGAGCATATCATTTGAAAGTATGAAGGAAAATCAAAGCAAACATATACCATACTCATTCGAATATTGCAAAAAGCTCAAAAATCTCGCATCCTCTCTCCTTGATTTTGAATTTTCTGAGATATGAATTTTCATTCAAAAAAATTTCGAAGCGATACTAAATTTTCGCAAATATTCCACAGTTTTCGTACTTCTGCTTAGAACTTTAAAGTTATGCGCTTCTCCTCGCTTATTTTTTTACAATTATAAGAGTGCATTAAGTGATACCTGAATATCCGCTTAGACCACAAGTTTATTGGATTTGAAAAAGGCCGACAAATAGGCCTTCTGCTACTCTTTATTCCTCATGGACTTCACATGATCAGAACAATTTCATGTACTTTCCATGAAAAAAAAAGACGGACATAATCGATACTCGAGTGAAAACTTACATGACATCTAACCGGAGAAACTCCCGTTCTGATTTGGCTAATGATTGATTCGCGTAGGCAATCGCTGCAAATACCATGCAAACAATCTAAAATACATAATCCGCTTGTCGGCACAACTTTGCACACCAAACACTCTTCCTGAAAGATGAACATATATAAGCATATTCCACCAGCACAATGCAAGCGAATAGTGAGACGTATCAATGAATTCGCTATACAAGTCTGATATATGAATCAGAAAAAACAAATGATAGTACTAATGCGAATGAATAAGGCCTCAATTATGCTCTCGATTACTCCTGAAGGGATAATCGCAGAGACCTAAAATTCAACCGAATAGAACTTTTGCTGTTCGCAATGGCTTAGATAAGCTTGCAATAATGCATTCCTAATTAGTGAATAAAGAAGAATATTCCTCACCTCTTCCCCTTCACTTCTGATCGCTTCAAAATTTTCTTTGGTCCTTGACGCCTCATGTTCTTCCCGTACGGCAGCAATCATCTTCTCGAGAGGCACAACATTCAACGCTCCCAAAAATATTTCACCTTGATATGCACGACTGTATGGAAACGGTTCGGTCACCTCAATCATGTCTTTGCGTTTCACCGCTGGTGTCGCAAATGTTTTCAACGAGTGATAGAACTCCCTGCAGACAAACCAAAGTCATAACCGATGCACAGATCAATCAATAAACACTCATCTGTAGCAAATGCGAAAATGCGCCAGAGAAGTTGGCAATAATATGCGCGTTTTCGTGATTCTACTCAGAAATCAACCAGCTTCATTAACAGAGAAATAAAATAAAATAAATAAATAAACCAACAGAAGAGAAAATGTGTGCAATAAGGCATTCATGTCTTGATCAGCCCGACCGCTCGCCTAAACGCTTCATAAAACATCGGCTTTTTCATTAAACGATTGGCATAAAATAAAAACCGGCTAGCCGCAAAATGTATGAAATTTTCCCTACATGTTTAAGTGACTAAAATCACTCTCGAAACTGGAGTGCTAAATTGGTTGCTGTTACAAGAATTGATATCAATGGAATATTTCATATCCCAAAAAATTTCTTGGCTTTCTTCCTTGAAATACTTTAGCAATGGTCACTTTATTCTGGTGGCGTCATCGTGGAATCAATCATGCATGTAAGTCATAAAATTTTGAACTGAATAGACGAAATTTATGAAAACAAAAAGAAATAAAGCAATATTTAAATATGTTCGGTTAAATCTGCTAAAATGGTAGTATACAAAAAGAAATAGTAGACTCTTTATGCAGAAATGTTAACGACAATGTCACAATGTTCCAGATCATATGGCACCATCAGATGACAGCTGTGGACAGAAGATTAGACATAGAGAGCTGAAATAAGGTAGGATCAAAACAGAAAAGGAACAACGGAGTAGAGTGATGAAAGGATATGAGCGAAATGCAGATGGGATTATTAACAGATCTAGCAGGCAGTAAAGGGGCTTCAACAACAACAACACAATAATGTTGCTGCCGAAACTCTATTTTATTTCGATTTCTCCCTTTCAACCACTCGTTTCTATCTTTCTGTTTGATCTCCAACCCACAATTATTGTCTGATGATGCCATTTGATTCGAAAATGATGACATCGTCATTAACACTTGCAAATAAAGATTTTATAAATTGATTTTATTAACAGCATTAAATAATTTTAGAAGTGATAAAAGTTTATAGATAATTTTTCGGCAACAAAATATCGATATCCATCGAGACTCAAATTCAAGAAAACAATTTTCTCTCCTCTATCTAAATGATCTAATAAGATTTCAACAATCACACGCGTAATATGTTTAGTACAAAATCAAACACAATGTTTCAATATGAAAGACTTACCGCTCTCTCCACGAAGATGCACATGTCACAATTGACTCAATCATCGAAGTTAGGCTTCTTGATCCCGAGTTGAGAAGTTTTGCAATGATATGACAGTGAGGAATTTCAAGTGAGAAGCCACCATTCAGTTGAATACTAAAATTTAAGAACAAATCAACATCCGTGAAGAATGAATGACTCTTCAACTCGATGCTTGTTTAATGATAGCGATAATTGTAATGCTTGAGCAAAATACACCAAAATTTTACATTTATCTATAACTAGACAAATGTAAAATAATCATATCGTCTAGAAGCAGTGAGTTCAAAGATAAAAACATTTGACGTTCAAAATTCACAGCGAAAAAATTAAGAACGGGAATGAATACATGTTTCAATATCAAAGCCAGCTAGCACAAACGAAAAATAGAAATTGATGAAGAAAAGGAAGGATTTGCAAAAATTTGGCTTCTACCTTTCGAACGAATTCAATTGCGTATTTAAAATTTTTAGTGCCCTAAAACATTTTTTGATTACTTCCACGACGGAACGTATTTTATTGCCACCCTTTTCCTTGTAAACGGAGCAATGTTATTGAGGGAATATTATGGAATCTTATATCTCTTGATTGGAAATGTCTCGAATACAAAAAACGTATTATTTTATAGTTAACTGCTAACAGCCATGTTCACAAAAAATCCTTCAGTATCTCAATTCTTTGAACATCACTGAGAATTCTTTCATCGTTTAGAGTTGATCCTTGCAAATATTTTCTTATCAATGAAATTTCCGGGTTGCGTAATGAGTATTACCGCGACTTTTATACCTGATTATAAACTAAGAAAACCTCGAACCTCATGGAGTCATCAATCGGTTTTTCAAAGATGACAATTAGATGAGGCACCAATTGCGAGTCCCTTATGATCGCTTCGGTGAGATCTATAGCGAAACTGCCTTCATTATGCGTGAGCCATATGAGTGAGTACTGATTAGAAACAGCCAATTCTTTCGCCTCTAGAGCAAAATCGAAGTTCGACCATTTATGCAGTTTGACCTGCATCCTCAAAACGAACGATTCCTCTCTTACCTCCTTTGGGAAATTGACCAACTCAAATGGCGCATCGATCGAGCACTGAAAATATTTTTTAAATGAAAGGAATTCAAAATTAAGGAGGAAATTTTTGTAAAAACATTTACCGACCAATTCCAGTATTGATCAGAAACTAATCTTTTTGTTGATTATATAGAACAATGAGTACAATTACCTATCATAAAAGTAACATTTAGCGCATTACAGCCTATAATTCGAAATAAAAAAATTTGACATCAGAAAGGCTGCAAAGTTTAAGAATAGATTGGCCCCTCCACGTCTATTTAGATATATATTGATTCCCTAAACTGGAGGAAAAATTAAGTGATTTTTTGACAGTTCCGATTGGCTCTGTATATTTTCGACATCACCAATTAAATTTCAATTCAATATAACATATGAAATGAATATATAAAGAAGACATAATCGAAAAAACCTACAGAAGTAAGCGTGCTTTGAAGACTTTCGATGGAAGGTGCATCGACAAGCACCGCAGACGAATATGGATCACGCACAAACTCAGAGATGTCATATGTCCGAACACGTTCTCGCTGCACTTCATTTTCATTATTTTCCTCCTCCACATCGCTTCCACTTATATCCTCATCTGTTTCGTCAACACCATCATAGATTGGTTTTATTCGCTTTTTCGTGGTCACTTTTGGACCTGAATAAGACTCATTAAGAACACTAGAATATGTTTGCGAAATATTTAAATAATTACAGTTTAAAACAATATATTATAGTACAAGTAACTCAGTAATATGCAGATGTTTTATAAAGGATTCTAAGTTTAATTACTCTACGAATAGTATCAACAATTTCAATAGATTGGAACGAACATCTAAAAATCTGTGCAATTCGAAAAATCTACACGAGAAAAGCACTGAAAATATCTTTCTTACTGATGATAAGACTTCAATTGTAAAATCTGAAAAAGCTTGCTCTACTACTATAAATATAACCTCATTCGAATTGCAACTGACAGAAGAAAATCCGAAGCTTATTTAAACAACAACAACAGACCTTTGTTAGCAGTAATCTTCCATTTCATTACTGATGGATGAGTTCTAGAAATGGAATAAGTAACATCAGGAATTTCGGTTTGCTCATCAACGATTCCTGCCTCCGCTATAGAAGCGAGTTCTCGTTTCGCTTTCGAACCACGGTGTTTTGGTCTCGGCTTCTCGATAAGAGTGTTCGCCTAAAAATATAAAATAAAACAAAGATAAGCACCAACGGGCCTTTAAAAAAACCTTAAAATACTATTCATATTGGCGAAACTTTTCATATAAAACATCAAAATTGCCTACTTATCTAAATATTATTTCTTAATAAACACAACAAAGTCTATCAGAAGTTTAGTCGGTGTGTACCAAAAGTCTTTGCCATACAATTGCGGAGAAAAATTATTTCCCACTTGCAAATATCTCTCTAAACAAGCGTCATTACAAGTATTTAAACTCATTTCAGCGATACACACTTGAACGGGTTGGAAATAAGTGAAAAAAAATCTTATACGTTTGCAGAAAGATGATGTGCTTTTCGCGTAATTATACATCCATCCGAAACTCTATGATAAGCCGAAGCAAGTTGATCACTTTCTGAAAAATATAACTTCAGAAAATATCCTTTAACATTTCAGAGCAAAAATTATGTTTATCGTTAAAAAAAAAGAAAGAAGCGATTTTTTTCTGGTAATTCCATGTTATCACCTCGGAAATTCTTTTTCTGTGTTCGTAATTTGATCTTTTAACATATTTTCTTTTTTAAATGATATCAAAGAAACGACCACTATCATCGCCGTTTCACCGTTTCTATTCTTTCGCTTTGCTTCAATAACTACAACGGGAAATGCTGCTTTTTTAATATTACTAAACAAAAAAGCACAAAAGAGTTCATACGTAAAGAATGAAGATTCTCGAATTGAAGGCCGTTTTTGTGTTGAAAATTTTCTTGAAAACAAAATCTACCAAAATATAAAACTGCGATCGGAGATAATTATTTGAATGATATCAGTAAAAGATTAATCGCCATCGCATGTTTGTTCCGTCTATATGGGCAATAATTCAGATCAACAAATTACGTCCTTTCTCTTCACCTCTCTCGCCTTGTTCTTCGATGAAAATAAGCGCTCACACCTTTTGGCATATTGAGAGCAACGAGTTCATTCCAGAAAAATGAAAAATAAATAATTATATCTGAATATCACAATGTCTACCAAGCAAGGATTCCGCTGAATAGAAGATGACGATATTAGATTGAAGCGAAATGCTGATATTCAGATCCGTTATGATCAAAACAAAACGAATTTAAACATATCAGCGCCCACCTTTTCCAGTGTTCCATTTCTCAATTACACCCACAGAGATATTTTTAGTGGCTGCATCGGTGAGCACATTATCGGCCGATAGGCGATTCCATCTCTCCCTTCGATTCATTGAATAAATTACTCCAGGACATAGATCCTCCGTTGTTGCATCTCCTTTTTCGTCCTGAAATCACGTTGAATAATAACCGAGATCGTGCTTTTTTAGCTAATTACAAACATATTAATATATATCCAAAATTAAATTAGCATAAATTGATGCGTGTTTTTCCCATACTTTTGAATAATCTCAGAAACATCCCACGTAAGATGAAAACAAAGGGTACAATCGTTCAAAAAACTTTCCTTCGTTATTAGCAGGCAATACTTTTTGATATTGAATGCCGAAAGCTAACATTTATATGATACTGCACACAGTACACCCTTGCAATCCTCTCGTTATAGTATAAATAAACTATTCGCATTAAGTACTATGAGAATTCATTCGGCAGTATATAATTTCTGTGAATAATTCAGAAAATCGTGATAGTTTTCATTCGATGTACTCTCCTGCGCACCCAACTATCCTCTCCCTCCCATTATAAAAACTTATAATACTGGTGAGAATATGCCGATGAAGTGATGCAATGAGAACAAGAAAAACTGTTAGTCCACACAAGTCAGTTGACTGCTTATTTACGCACATTTAAACTATTTCTCAGAGCAACGAAACCGGTCACACTCTATTTTAGGGTAATCAACACCGTAGAAAAATTCAAACAATTTCAGATTTTTTCAGTGAAACAACCGATTACAGAATGACACATAATTCGGTAGTTGTTTTTGATTACCCACTTCAAAACCCTGATCTAACTAAAGATCGTCAACTTCGAATAAATTGAGGAAGAGGATAGCGGTGGGAAGAAACCTCTGGAACGCAAATAAAAAGGATTTTCCGTTGACCCTACAGGACATACTTATGAATAAAACGAACATTAGTTGCTTCTTTGTGTTCCCAACTCTCTTTATAACACTGACTAATTGGTTGCAAATGTGTCTAAAAATAATTCCCCCAATCAAGACATTCAGATAGTTTTTGAAACTCATGGAATGTCATTCTTACCGGATAAGCAATGCCATAATACTATAAAAATAAAAAATAAAATACTATATTACTATATACTAAAATATATAAAAATATATAAATTTATCATAAATACTAAAAAAAATACTAAAAATAAAATACTACACCCTATCATCAAAGTATTACTATATCAACCAACTTTGGCATCAATAAATAAATAAAAATAGTACAATATAACTCACCTCTATGGATTTTATATTCTTTGCGTTAATAGTTTTAACAATAGTGAAATCGTTTTTGGCATTTCGTAGCACTCGCCTTTTCGATTTCCAACTGCCTTTCACTAAATCTTCCTTTCGATCATCAAAGGGAAATCCTTCAGTTACGTCGTCCATTATGACCACAGAAAACGCTTAAATTATTATATTTCAATGAAAATATTTTTAAGGAAAAATAAGGACAGAATACCTCGAATATAAAACACCCATAAGCAAACACTTGCTGCTAAAGAATTGTAATTCAAATGCTAGATAACCGTAATACTAATACATGCGAATAGGTATGAAAATTATGCAAGCAACAGGAGAACAGCTTAAGCTACTTCCGGCTTAAATCTCTATAAGAATTACTCAAATATGAGAAAAAAATCATTTCAACCACCATTTTTTCCTACCCCCACCCCTAAAAATTGAAAGATTTGGGCATTTCAGATATAATTCACACTACTAGCTTCTCAAGGGCACAATAATCCTCTATCCTGCCTCATAACCTCCCGCCCCCCCCCCCTCAAATAGCCTACTTCCTCCTTGCGTTTCGGAACAAACATGATTACTAGCTACGATCAATCACCACCATCATTACAAAGGTTCAGAATTAACGGTTATACCACATGTGATACCAACGTAATTAATTCATAATAAAACTATATAAAAGTCCCAAAATAGATTTAAAAAAATAATAATAAAGATCGCCTTTTACATCTCGATCAAGCAAGAAGAATAGCCACAATTATAACACCATGCAAACGCACACACTTTTATAGAGGACGATTGCACAACATTACTCAGTTTTGATCAATATTGAGCATTTCTAAACACTCTCGTCGACTGATTCACCTAATCTGCGTACTCTAATGTATTTCTTTGCTTGTCGTGCCCTATTGACGTGACATTTCTATACCAACAGCAACACTGTGATTTAGCAGTTAAATCCACAAGGAGGACGGGAGTTGGGAGAGGAGGCACATAGGAAAGGAAAGGGATCGAAAAGAGATGAGGTTAACAGTGATTTTATATTGTACATTTAAATTCTAACTGCAATCCATCGTAGCTAAAGGCTCCAGTCAAAAGCGCTAAGCACGAGGGTTAGACGTCCTGTACAGTCATCTAAGCGAGATTTTAGCAACGGATGTTTTTGTTGAAAGAAAAAAAAATGCAGGAATTTTCAGAATCATATATTACAAAGAAAATGAAAAGTACATTCAAGAAAAGAAACATCTATATTTAAGAAGCATCTATCCACTCAAACGTTAGTTAAATTTCCCGTGTAATATTAACACAGCTTTTTATATATCTGATCGAAAAAAGGAGATATCTGTCTGTCGGATTTAAAATTTTTACCCGATACTATCCTAGATTGCCTGAAATGTTTCCTTATCCTTTATTTTACGAAATATATCCTCATAATGTGCTCATTCAAAAATTTATATGTTCTACGTTAGCTATCCTCGTTTATAGAACGATTTTGTCGATTTCAATAAATAGCTAATGAAAATAATCGCCATTAAATGTGCGAGCATAAACTATGATTTCAAATGAATCTTTAAACAATCCAAATGCTGCGTCCATTTATGAATTTATGGAAATTTTTGGAATGTAATGCATATGTAAATTGCATGTTTTCCATTCGAAACGCAGAAAAGAAAAAATCATGCCGATATAAATTGGTTGTAACCGTCTGATATCTTAGTACAGCTTCCCATGAAAATGGTAGAGAACAATAGCATAAACGATGTGAAAAGTCTCATAACAGAACCAGGCGTTTTCCAGCTTACCATCCCCGAAGAGGTCCCTCGGGGTCCCCGCTCTTCGGAGCTCCTCCACCCCCGCGGAGGATTCTGAGAACTCAGATCCCTTCCGCGGGGGCGAAAAGCTCCCACCCCCCCGCGAAGGTATGATTCATCATTTCACATGGCGAAGGCCCTCTTCCAAGCACTAATGTGGAGTCCATTTGTACAAGCGTTCATGTGTTCGACGTTGACGATGCTGTATTCAGCCTTCTGGTGACGTCAGTTGACCATCCCGTAGAGTCGCTGAGTGGCTCGTCGTTGCCTTGAGTTCTCAGATAGGTTTAATGTGGAAGCAAAGGCAAAAAGCTTGAACTCGTCACAAGAGTTGTGTGAAAGCCCTCTAATAACCGTCAACTCTAGAACGAAAGGTTTCGAATGCCAATATTCAAAAGCTTTAAGGTTATACATTCTCTCGTAATGAGGCTGATAAGGCCGTCAGCTATGTTAATCGAATCGACGAACGATATTAAAAATGAACGATAAATGCTAAACGATAATGCTGTAGATATTTGTATGATTACAATCCTATTAAATGTTTTCAATACCTTATTCGTACATATTCCTTTGAAAATCAACCCATATTTTAATTGCCCGATCCGTAGGAATCCGATAAAACATTCTTAATAAGGGTTATTTCAATTCCTGATGGATAACTGTGACGAAAATTTGCACGAAGCCTGCAGCATTTCTCATCGGAACTATTCATCTACCTAGAACAAATGTGACCGCTCGATCGAAAAAAAAGTCCAAAATTGTTTGCATCGCACACTAAAAGTTTGTCAATATTGACTAATTTTTCGATGAGAACAATTAATTTTAATTGAGAACAATGGACCCCTAAGATTGCCTTAAATCCACTCTTTACCCTCATATATAATTAACGATATTCCCGAGCTACTAGTTAATGTTTGCAAAGTTTCCTTTTTTTTTTTTGCGAATAAACTGAAAACACTTTAAATGATCCTATTTTTGATTTTAATTTTCCATAAAAATATCACAATATTTTTATTAAACGAACAAAATATTCATTGCAAGTTTGATAATCCCTATAAAATTGCCGTATATTATGCGAGAAATTTATTTTCTCATAGTTATGCATTTAAGAATTGGTAAAATATATTCAAATTAACTATACGGAAATATCCAACATTTTTCAATATTCAAATTTTCGATGAATATATATTTTTTTAAATGTTGTTTATTTGCCTAGCGGTTATTTGTTTGCATTATCATTCTATCAGTTATTTGTGATGTTGTTATCGTTTGTTTATTGTATTATTTATTCCCAAAAAATAAACGAATTATTTATTTATTTTTTTAATAGTTTTTAGTGTTTTATTTATTTTTTAATAAGTAGAAATATGTTGCATCGGTTAGAATGAACTAAAAAAGTTGTGCATGCTAACCGTTTCTTAAACTACCCTGGAATAAGGAATCCTACAAAAGTTACTCTAATTGTGATAATTACGGTAATATAAAGTACAACCGTATATGACGATCATATCCCACCTATCATCTCTTAATGATTCTTCCTTCGTCATTATTCCAATTTTATCGAAGAGTTCTATTGCAATTAATAAACATAAAACTAGCCTCCTAATTTGTTTATTTAAATCTTACTTCCTTAAGCTTAGTGTACAGTATCACTTCATTACCAGATGTTTTTTTTTGGGGGGGGAGGGGGAGGGGGAGGAGGAAGGTACAGGAAGACTTGGTTCAGCCGTTAGAATCTTCCTTTTTAGTACTTAAAGCCCAATCTCCCCTTTCGTCCAAAAAAAAACAATTTCCCGATCCCATTTTATCCCCCTCCTGAATGATAAGCCAACTATCTGTGGCTAATATTGTAAGAAAAAAATTAAAGGCAAGCAAAAAATCAAACTATCTACAGCACTAGACGTCATCAGATATTAGGTTTTGATAATTACAACCAATAATCAATCAAGTATTGATCGGTCTTTCGCAATAACGAAATCAACAAACTTCCAAGCACGCAATAAAACCGACGTCTTAATTATTTTATTTCGTTCTCTATAGGCAGTGAATTGATTCTTAACTCGAAGATTTATCTAAAGAACAAACCACATAAAACAACTAATCTATAAAGAAACATATCTTCTCCGATCACAAGAATGACGCAAACTTTTTCCTTACAAAGTTTGAAGAATCCTTTAGATAAGCCGAAGAGGAAAATCAGGAACAACAGACATAAGCATCAACGATCGTAATACCAAAATAAAGGTATAAACAAAAGCCTAAATCCCTATTATAAAATTTGCAATTATTTCATAACATCTTAACCACAAATCTATACCAAAAGATTCGCATATTCTTTGCCCACCCCACACACTATTCCCTTCATCGGTTTCTCTGACAAGTTTCTTTTGTTCCCTTTTTTGGTTTTTTATCAATCATAGAGTATGAAGAATTTATCAGTCTTTTCGACGCATTTTTCTGAGAACAAAGAATCCCATATTATCGGACATTCATTGTTAAATTTGATGCATTTAGTTTTTCTTCGACATTCTGCGTATCGTGTGGACAACAATAGCTAGATGCGAAAAAAAAAATTCCTTTGAGAAATATTTGCCTGTTTCAGCCAAAAATTTTTCCCGATTTGATATCCCTTCCCTTAGGGAAGGGAATCCCCTCTTTTTACTGCTAATATTCACGTTCATTGATGACATCCTCCACTTATTTGGCATTACGATTGCGTTACACCACCGTGTTGCTCGCTGCTCTGCTGTTCGATGAGTTGCTTCTGTTTGGCGGCGATGAAACGTCTCAATGCAGTTTTAGTATTCTCACCTTCCTCCGTACTGCTTAACCTTTCCTCTGGTTTTACCTTGTCTACCAACAATGGATGGGTATACTTCTTCAGCACCTGCAAAGAAAAAACTTCGTTCATTCAAATTAGACTCAACAGCATTCTAATGATTGCAGCACTCAGTGATCTGATATGACTGGACGCATTAGCTGTGGAATGCTAAAGACGAATGTCGCGATGTACCAGATTCTCTACAATGGCGTACGCAAAGGAAAGATAGTAGGTAGGTACACCACACCACTCTCCTCTGAAGAATGGACAAGTACTGGAAGGAATAGCAAGAGCTTAACAAGGTGATCCGTGCCCATGTGCTGCTCTGAAGAGGAAACTGTTTCCGTGTAATGAAATAGTTTTTTCTGGGTATTCCTATCTTTCGGCTTTTATTTTCAATTGATATTTTCTGCTTTAAGGAGTATCACATTAGCAAAAAAAGTCACCTCAACAAAAAATGCAACAAAACAATAAAGGTACAAGAAACCCCGTTGGTATACGACACAAAAACACACCGTTTTATATGGTCTCAAAAATTTTATAAAGTTCCGCCAATTGTGGAAATTTTTAATTCTGGATTTATCATAGCTTCGTTAAAATCCAGATATCTTCTCTCTCCCTCTCCCCCCCCCCCCTTGTGCTTCGAAAAAGTCGATGCAGCGCGCGCGGTTGTATTATAACCAGTTTTTGGTGCTTTTTCGCACAAGTGCCATTATAAAATTTACTAATCCCACATTATCAACACATCGAAAATTTTGAACGCAATCCATCTATCTATTCACCGAGAAGAATCTCACAAAAAAAAAAAAAAAAGCACAACCTTGTTATCAAGAACTGAATAGGCGATAGCAATGTTAATACCATCAACGGCTCCTTGAAAACGTTTCCAATACCAGCCAATAAAACCAAATGCAACCACTGCACGATCCTCAAAAATCATTACAATTAGCATCGTATGAAAAATAATGTAATAACATTTCAACTGTTTGAGATGATGCAATCAATGAAACATAAAAAAAGGCGAAAGAAATCGGCAAAATATAAGAGCAAGTCACTTACGAGAGACAACGTTTCCTCATTGCATCGAATCCTATAGCACTTTTCTTTTGCATCCCTTTCCGTCCATGAGGCATATTTGGCATAGGCGAGTGCTGCTAGTGGACCCAACAAAAGACCACCGATTAGAAAGCGTCCCTGATTTTTAAAATCACTCATTATCTCGTCTTGATTGGATATCATTCAATTCCACAGTACCGATAACCTACTACATATGGTAGATATCGTAATGCTATGCCCGAAGATATGCATGAGTTCAAAGTTCATTTCCGCTCATGGTCATTTGTGTCCTTCCTCTAAATTGGGTATATATTTCGTTATTTGAAAAACGACTAAAAACTTTTTTTTGAGAAACCTACCGGTATACGGTATTAAAAACCCCCTCCAGTACCGTAATCAACAAGATGTCACCAATATGAAACAAATTTAAGAAGGAAACGGTGATTCAAAACTTTAAATCAAAATTCAAAATTTCTCTCATAATCTGATTCCTTGGTAGTGGGAATCTAGCTGTGTTAAAAATCAGTGCAATTCCAAGAATCAAAAATTTCTTGTGAATGAAAAATTGAGTTCTAACATAAAACGACTCATTAAAGAAGGCATCACATGAATAGAAGCATCTCAATGATAAATGATCAATGATAAAGGATATAAAAAATAAAGAATAGCATTCGATATTTGTTGATTTTATTTTATTGTACTATCTATAATTTATGATTGGAAATAATTGCAAACTAATCGATAAAAATTCTCAAAAAAAATAAAAAATAAAATAAAATAAAATAAAAATAAATTCACCTGTATACGACGACATTTATTGCGAATAATTTTCGTTGAATTATTTGTCGTATTTTCAGGAGTGAGTTTACTCAATAAATAGTATCGATAAATCGGATGTATTATACATCCACCTGAAATCGATAAAAAATTATTTTCCCTTTTTATAAAACATTAATTCTGTTTTGTTCTTTTATGATCCTTTTTATAGATCCCCAAAAATCATTCACTTCCTATATAACACTATCACAGTTTTCTAATTTTTACACCATTTTGTATAAATTAACGTAAAAATAATTTTATGTAAATAGAGTGAAAGAGTAGGCAGAAAAGAGAGAAGAAATAAGATAGGAAGAAGTTGGAACTGATCAATCCACTTAGAAATCCCGCAACATCCGTGAAAACGTTAGCAGTCAAATACAAGCATTTCAGACTATCAAGACTTATGCAAATATTTTTGCGGAAAAAGTTCTTTGCAAAGAAATCACTGAACTTTTAAAATGCAACATTTATAAAGGATAAGCTAAAGGATAAGCTAAAAAAGGATAAGCTAAAAAGGGATAAGCTAAAGGATAAACTAAAAAAGGATAGGCTAAAAAGGAGAAGCTAAAGGATAAGCTAAAAGGATAAGCTAAAAAAGACAGGTGTAATAAGCGCAAACATTCGCACTCAAAATGCGATTCAAGACTCGAAAAATAGTCAGAAATAGATAGACAGTTGCATGTCTTAAATGTTGACCTGTGGCCTGCTAGAGGGGTGGAAAGGAAAGAGATTTCACGCAGTTTGTTCGCTTTTGCAGCCAATTATGTTACAAACTTTACGGCATTTGGAATATAGGCGTTCAAAATATGAATTTAAGGCATCCACAAATGAATTCCAATGTAGCACAAAATAATGTTATAAGGATCTTACAGTAAACATCCCTAATAAAAAATAAAATAAAAAATAATAATAATAAATAATCGTCATCATATTCAATAAAAATAATCTTAAGCAAGGATTAATCAACTCACCTTCTACTAATTAATAAGTGAGATTTGTCGAATATTGCAAACTATGTAAGCATTTGGTGGGTACGTTCTAAAATTTGATTTACTGCAAACTGTAAGTTTTTAATCGGCTTTTATCAACCTAATTTTGCTTTCTGATGATTCATTAAAAATATATGCTCCCTTACCCGTCCCCCCCCCCCACCTTCATCAGCCCTGCGGAAAGGCGATAAGAATATTTTACAAAACGATTATCAAATAAAAACGCATTCAAGGTATTAATAACACCTCTTTTGAATAATTCAAGCCTCACCGATCACTGAAGCAAGTTCTGCACCTTTGAATGCACCAAAAATCGCCAACTCAGTGAACGGTCGTGGTACTGTGGCGAGTGATTCAGGTGAATTACCTGTCCTCGAAAATTGCGTAAAATTATAGAACCACTCCTCCAAACCAATCATCTCACTCTTCCCTTGCAAGGCATCTTAAAAACATCGCATTATTGGCCGTCTTTATGAAAGAATTCCTGATAAACAGTAGACAAATGGAGTTGGGTGTAGATTAATGTGATACGGTGGCAACCGCTCTTATCTAGACCGAGAAAGATTACGTCACCATATCGACAAATAAACTAGATTACAGTTAGTGACAATAGTTTTTAGAGATTAGCCTAACGATTCCTCTGCTTCCGTTCTTATATGACGTAACACGAAAATATTCATTCACGTTATATGGTTGTCCAAACACAACATATATCGGCGCGATATGCAACGAGGAGTATAAGTGAAAAAAGATAAGTGGTAAGCTAAATCCGAGGTTAGTTGCATCAACTATACTCAACATTTGACTCGAAACGACACATGTAACTGTTACACTTAGATGGCGCAGCAACTCAGTAAGTGACACGCTAATTTAATTCTGCAAATAATTAAAACTATAATTTAAAAAAAATCTGTGGATTAGAAAACCTAAAAAAAAATTATGCACAATCGTCGAAAGCGATCCGCAAATGAGTGAATATCCTCTTGATTGATACCTCAGAAAATAAATCCACCATTCACGCTCGTTAGGTGATTAAAAACTAACAGTCACTAAATGCTCATCAAATATGCAAATTCATTCGGTGGAGCTAATTAAGAACAAACCGATCGGGGTGAAAGCACTACCTCAGTACACAAATAAGCGAAAGGATGAAGATATGTCTAGCCGATTTCATAAACCTATTACGATTCATACTAATCATTCATCGTCACAATAATTTCCCTCCTTCATACCTATTATAAAATTTTTAAATATCACACTCAATAAAGAAACACAACAATTGCCGTTGTGTGTGGAATATAACCCAAAAATATAATAATTAAAATTAAAATTTGCAATTATTTTATAAACTCTTTTATATATGAAAAAAATAATAAGTAACAACTAAATGAACAACGTCAAAAAACAATACAACAACGATACGAAATCATCAATAACTGAGATTTTAACGAAAATAATTAAATAAGAGAACAAATTAAATCATTTAATGTTTTTGCAAGCCTTAAAAAATATTTGACCGTTAAAGCATTTGTCATCTCCTTTCTGCTCCTTCAGCCTTCCCTCTAGCCCGTTCAGTGCAAATACATACTAACAACACGAAACAACTATTACTTATCTCAACGGTGTTCAGTGCTACGTTTCTAATTCCAACTCATATTCTCCTTTGAATTTCGAAAATCATCGATGCAATGAAAATTGCATTTTGGCATAAACAACTTCACAGAAAGACGGCTGCAGATAATTCATTCAGCCAATGACGTCAAAGACCCAACACCACATGTGTTCCAACAACTAAATGATGACCTATATTGTGGCCAAAAAGGATGTTCATGAAAGTTTCGACCTTAAAATAAATTATATGGGCACAACAGAAAGCATAGTTTGATGGGCGCAAGTTATGCGAAATGATCCCTCAATCATTTTTATATTCATACCAACAGAGCTTCATAAACTTATAGTACATCTTCCAGCACCTTCCCTCCCTTGCACCTCCCTTCGCCTCCTCCCCTTCTCCCTCCCAACTCTTCTTTATATCGTGAACATGACACTCAAAATGAACAACTAAGAGAAGCATCAATTCATTTCAATTTTCAATGCATATCCTTTGAAGTCGAATCGAGTGCTCTACGCAATTTGATTTGTTCCCTTTTCGACATCAGACGACAAATTGCCTTCTTCGATTTCTTGATTCCACGTTCACGCATTGCCTCTAATGCTTCCATCTCCTTAACGTTGAAAACGCTTATGAAAACACAAATAACTCGTTTAGATATACGTTAATTATGAAAATTAGTCTTAAAAACTATTGATGGAAGAAGTGTTGCATCAAAATAATTCGCAATGAGAAAAACACAAAAGAATCGTTACAAGAGTAAAAAAAAAATCCAAGTTAGCACTGATAAACACCAATGATATGATAACATCTTAACAACGACGGGTCTTTGTAAAATATGAAACAATAAACTCCGGCTCCGAGTTGATCCTTCAACAGATCACATTCCCTCGCTCACCCTCTCCCTATACATCCATCAATAAATTTAAATCCTCATAGACCTAAGGTTAAATAAAATGGAACCAATACGACTAACGTTTCGGCTAAGCAAAAATAACAAATTTAGCGTTAGTAACGAAATATGGAAAAATATAAATGCAACCATTCGATGCTTCTTGGCGCGTTCCTCGGCTGCAGCTCGATCTTTTTTGGCCTTATCTGAGTTTACAGTATCCAACATTTCCATTAATCGATGCACCTATAACAGTGCAATATTCTGCATTCTTTAAATGCAAAACTGACATTAAAAATTAAATCATTAAACTAAAACTATAGCAGGCAGTACTCTTTCATAAAAGATTGGCCCTCACTCAGTTTTCGTCCCCGTTGCCTGCCTGATGTGCCAGAAACAAGGTCTCCTTGTCTCAATAATCCCACTTGTCAAAACCCATAAAACAATTAGGCGCAATAAGATCGATAAATAACAAAGATGATATGTATATGATGGATATAAAAAAGCATCAAGTTCGATTGATGCAACAAACTTTACTAATGGCAGGTACCTTCGACAGCGATATGTACCCAGTGGGAAAAAGCTGTTAGTAAACCACATCGTCAATGAGAGCTGTTAACAAGGCAATAAACTTCTAACGAATAAGCAAGCAGCTAGTTTCAATCCGTAAAAACGAACCGTTAAATAAAGATGTAATCTGCATCTCACACTACAGCCGAATCAGCTTAAAATAATGACAACAGTGTTTACCTTGCTTTCATGAGGTTCCAATATGACAACGGTATGCATATTGACTAGAGGATCTCCTTTGTTCTTCTTGACTAATGCATCCTCTTTTGGCTTTAATCGATATGGTAATTCCTTCTGGAGAGTCTTTGGAATCACTAGAGGAGCCGATTCGAATGGACGACGTTCAATAGGCTGAAAACGATGATAAAATTAATTATGATACAGCATTCAACTTTATTGCCTCGAGTAGAAGGTTCTTTCCCATTGAAGGACATTCATACCTTGTCCTATAGAGCTGCAGGTATTTCTTCAATATATGCTCAGTTGGCCATCTTGAACTTTACAATGCAAATTGAGATTTGAGGTTTTGGCCAGTTTCACGTTCTCCATCCATTCCAAATTACTATTCAGAATATTGGACAAAAAGTTTATGGTTTATTAGTTATTTTGCAAATAGAATAAAAACGATCGAAAAGCTTTAGCGGGAAGAGAACAAGCTGACAGCATAACGAAACGTTTAATTGATTCAAATTTTTCATGGTGGCCACTCAACCCTGCTAAGAAGAAACCTTCTGGAAATGACCATCCATTATCGATGAGAAAGTCTTGCAGACTTTTCGTTTTCTCTAGTGAAGCAACCACTACTAGCTCGTTCCTATAAACTGCTGAAAGAATTCCCACCTTCTCAAAAAGCCATTTATGCTGGACCAGTTCTGTAAATAGGTGACTTCAAGTAGGCCATCATGATATGAGCAAAAATGAAACTCAATAGTGCTTGAAATTTGCATTAAACTGCTAAAATCTCCCCTTCGAGATGATCCGATGGTCACTTCGATGATGCGTGTATATTCGCATCACAAAATTGCATTTTCATTAAATAGGCAAAAAGCAGAGAGGAAAAACGATCATTTAAATTGCTTCCTTACACAGAAAATGATAAGTGTACCACCAAATTAAGGCACCTCCATCATTTCCTAACGATGTCAGAAGTTTTTCTCTGAAATTCCCATTCATATTCAAGTATTCAAGTGTCATCTTCTCTTCATTTTTACCCTGTCACATCATGAATCATCGATTACAAAAGGTAAGCATATCCTAATACAAGATAAAATTACTTACATGATAGAGTGAGTCATCTTTCTGTGGTGGCTTCAATCCACGCTCAAAACGAAGTCTGCCCACAGTACGCATACCTTCCCATTTTTTATCACTTGCCAACAAATGATCGCTAACGGGCGTATAAAATCGTGGCACTGGTACAGTGACCTGCAATGATGATACAAAGTATGAGTAAGTAAGTAACCGAATAAACATCTGTATTAGCGTCATAGGCATCTGCGTATTAAAGTATGACACAGGCTAAGCAATACATAACGACAAGCCAAATCGTCGATTTATTTGACCATAACTCACAACACTTACCATTTCGATTGTATCAGTTATACACCAATCAACTGACTCCCATCATCATATATTCTAGTAACTGGATCATATTTATATGCAGTTATTATCTCATCTACTTAGAGTAGAAATACTAAATGATAAAAATTTCTGAATACATTTGTGATATCGTGCCCACAAATATATCAGAAAAAAAAAACCACCAAGGAAGAACAAAATAAATAAAATTAAATAAAACAAACCCACGATCTTAAGAATACGATATCTCTAAGAAGGATTTTATCCTCGAATGTCGCTCTGAATGCACCGGGAGGTTCGCGTAATGCCTTCTTCACTTGACCTCTGATTCCGCTCACCGTACGAATTGCTGCACCTTCGAATTTTGCCACTTCAAGCGCAGTATTAAACATACCCTATAAATGCATCGATCAAATCACGTGAAAGTTTAAAGACAGATCCCGGAAGCTCTTGCGATTCACATAAGTGAAGAGAAGAACTCTATATACTCCAAAAATTCCCTTGTGACTTTCACAGCAATTTTTAAACGAAAGACGATGAGATCAACAGCAAAAGGACTGATTTAATTATAGCTTTGCAATCCTTGCTCTATCTTGCTAATCACACTCACATATCTTTCAAGATAACCCACTTTGTAACGTTGAAAAATAATAAAATAAAATCAACTTTCTTTCATTTTTTTTTACACCGTTTTCGATACATGTTTTTAGTGATGCATTTCTTTTACAGCACTAACTTATTCTCTATACAAGCAATAAATTATCTCGTAAATGAGAAAAAAATAAAGTAAATCAGTTGCCTTTTGAAACATCTGATAAGATAAATATAAACCTTTATGAAAGCAGATTTCTTGAATATTTCATACGGTTGACCGATCAGTTTCAATTTCTTCACCACTTGAAAAGTTTTATCCAAATTCAACACAACACCTGTTGCCGCGATTCGAAATCCTTTCTAAAACAAACAAAATTTCATAATCAATAAAAATTCAATGGCAACGCACTCGTCCAGCAAGTGAACGATTGAGAAATTCGTCGCCTCCATCTGCGGGCAAAATTTTCAACGGTCATTAAACAATGATTGAATTCCACTTTAATAAAGCATTAATAGCTAAATAAAAACGGAAGTATTAACGATTGAATCTAATTATACCAAAGAAACTGCAAAAATTAACACAAATATTTGAATCGAAATGATTTTCGACAAACAACCCGAAAATTGACTAAACAAGATGAAAGAGATAAAAAAAAATAGAAACCATTAAAAAAACCAAACCTGCAACAGCCTGAAAAGGTTTGCAGCAAATAATTACCATTCATTCAATTGTTACCGCTCACAACAATCAAATGCATCAAATCAGATAGTGAGCAATTAAGCAAATATGGTATTAATAAAACGGATAAAATGTAACATAACGAGTGGAACAGCGAAAAATGACACAAGTGACGTCATAGAAAAAAGAATGTGAAAAATTCTATAAAAAATTATGCGAAAATTCGATCAATAAATTAAATTAGAAAAGATAAAAGAAATGCACAAAATATCACGAGCACTTTAAATAAGCATTTAAAACTACAACAGAAAAAACCTTAAGATGAGATTTAGCATTTGAAAATCGAATTTTTACATAAAAAAATTCAATTTTTAACAAAACAATGCAAACGATTCAATGTTAATTTAAGCATTTAGCCATAATCAATAAAATTATCAACTTCAGACTACATCTACATCAATTTTTGTCTACCTATCCCCAATTACTTTTGTAGTATGAGTAGTAAGTAATGCACCTTCAATAATAATTAAAAATCTAAAAAAATAAGAAATGAATAGAAATTGAAGATATTAATAGTAACCATTTCTTCATCGACCGATTGAATAGCGAGGAAAGCGGTATTTTGCGCTGTTATCGGTCCCCAAAATGCAGCCTCACAATACATATGCTCCGGTGTATATTTTAAGAATCGTTGACGCATATTATGGTCTTGTATGTAATAGATCATCTGCAAGCATTCTTTTATGTTATGAAAATCATTGCATATTTGCAGCTCAAAAACTATAAATAATCCTAATTCAAGAAAAAAAAAATGTTTGAAAAGCCAAAATCAAACACATCAAGACGAATAATGTTTGAAAAAGAATATAATGGAAACATTTAAGTATGTAACAAACCCAGTAGCATTTAGAATAAATCATGCACCTTTTTATTTATATGGGAGGAATTTTAAATGGGATATATGTCGGCGAAAATATGAAAAACTTTTCAAATGCGGATCGCGCAAAATCTCTAAATTCCAAATGAAAAAAATTTATAGAGGTTTCCGGAAAATTTCTGACGATTTTTATGGATGGATTGGCCTCACACACTTTCCTAAATAAGGAACGCAGCGTTTAGTGCAAAGAAAAAAAAGTGGAACAAATAAAATCAAAATGCCACTCACAACTGTTTGAAAACGTCGCCAACCGCATGAAATAATTAAAGGATCACGTGATTTTAATATGCGTTCATACCATCGATGCTTTTTTATGCGTACCTGCAAAATTAACACATCTCAACAACTCAGCAATTAGTGGATGATACGAATGTCTTCACTCATAATAATCTCACGCCATTCTAATTGGGAAGATTACTCGTTTTTTTCGTTGCTTCACAAGATTATTAAAAAATTTTCAACGGTGGGAAGGAAGAGGGCAAATTGACCTTCTGAATTCAGAACAAATAAAATCCTGAACGATTGCATTTTGACTTTTATGCTCTTTGAACAACAAGCTGGATTACATTTCTTTTCCTTTCCATCCCACCTCATCGCCTACCTTCCAAACAAGGGGGATGTAAAACAACCTGTACGGATGCAATATTTTGTTCGCCAGTCAGCAATCCACCAATAATGTATGGCTTTGTTGAGTCGAAATGTTCCATAAATTCCACAGGCACTTGTTCAAATTCGACTCGTACATAGACTCCCGCACGGAATCCTTCGAGCTGTTGGCGAATCGACTCATCTAATTCTTCGAATACTGACTTATTCAGCTATAACATATAACGATTTATGATATCAAACTATAAATCGATAACTCACTTTCCACTGCGACAAAGTTTAGAGAAAGGATTAGATATTGACGGATAAATCAAATACAGCTCGAATAATTCCTATAGTAAAAAGATAACGAATTGCATAACCATTTTGCTAAACATCATTTCAAATAGTAGAATCCTCTGTTCTTTAGTTTAGAATAAAGATCACTTGAAGTTGCGTTATCAATGAGAAATAGTCTAGGATTGAAAATTTTAAAAAACAACTACTCTTCAAAATTTTGAAAAAAAAATGGTGGAAATGAATAATATGATAGAAAACAATATAAAAGAATGGCCATATAAAATTATACAATCAAACACTACGAAAGGAATGAAATAAAACGTTAAGAAAACATCACATAAAAAGTATCAAGATGGCTAACAAACGACTGATATATAATATTAAATTTGCGAAGGTAAAATTCGCATTTGCTAAGTCCTTTCATAATTTCTAATATATTTGTGCACGAGCATATTTCGGTAATGAAAATATCATCGATATAACAAAATTCACGATGAAGACAACTTCTAATCATCTTTGCATAAAACTTTTTTTTATAGAATTTATTCGCACAATTAAAACATATAAACATAAAACATCTGAACACATAAAGATTGCTTTTGCATGATCAACAAAAAAATGTTATCCTTATTGGAGATATAAAAATTAATGTAACGATTTTTGATCGCACATCAGCTCGATTATGATGGTTGAGGAGCTCGACTGTGAACCATAGATAGAGAATAGCGCGCACTATGTTTTGCTCTTGTAAATGTCGCTTTGATACCGTAAGTTGGGTATATAAGAACTGTTATTGCCCACTCCAATTCAGTGTGTTTCTTCGTTCATCTCGAGTTGTTCGCGTATTGTTTTCTTTGCTTGTCGGAGTTCTACGTTGTTTCGTCGTTTCATTAGTGAGCTTGCTCGTTGTCCCAGGTGGGGCCATGTTCAACTAATAAATATGCTTGGTTTTATCGGTGTATTCAACAAGAAACCGATAGCCCAATAACGATATCGATCGGGTCGTTACATTAATTTTACAAATGAGAACAATTGTAGATTAACCTTTGATTGTGCTTCGAGTTCCTCTTTCAATTGCGTATAATGTTGATTCGTTTCATCGTATTCGGCGTTGAAATTTCGTTTTAATTTTTCTTTTTTCATTCTACGAATTCGATTTGTTGTCTCTTCATTCTCTTCTTCGCCTTTCTTCTCTTTCTTTTCTATCGAATCCTCTTTTTCATCTAAACAATGTTGGTATTAATCCATGCAACGTTTATAACAATCGTTGCAATATGCAATCTTAGGCGACCAATTTTTTGTGATTATGATCTATGATTTATGAGAATATATTGATCCATTTTTAGTTAGGATCTATGACTTATGACAATATAATGATTGCTACTGTAGCTGTTGCTAAAGTACAGAAAAAATAATAAAATGTGAATGGTCGCTGCCACAGTTTTAGCTGTGAAAAACCAAAAACTTGAAAAAACAACATCTCTTGCAACCCTCTGCGTGTGATGAGCCACTATGGGCGCTAACTCTTTCAAAGGATGAAAGATATCAATTCATAGCAATATTTGGAGTATTACTAGGAAGATGCTAGAAAAGTGGTGACTGAGAAAGAGGGAGGTAGAAGGTTTAAATCTTATTCTCGTTGTAACATCAAATATAACTGAAGTAATTGCAGCATGAACAATAAAACAGAAACCCTATAAGGATTTTCCATGTTTTTTATAATAACAGAAAAAACTATCATAAATAGGTGTTAAAATCATCTTTTATTCAGCCAGCTAGGCATTGCATGGAAAAAAAACGGTGGACATTCATTTCCTTTGCACTATTTTTTACAACTATTAGCCAACTACGGAGCACTTCAGTTCGCGTTCTTCGATATTTTTATTGATGCCTAGTTGGCGACCATAAAAACTTCAATCGCTTATGCCTCAATTTATGAATACTTCGACATTCTCCCTCTCCAGCTATCAATCTCTCCTTCCCACCAATCGTGATCATCCACCCAATCCAACAAACATAACTCCTCACAGCCGCACGAATTTCCCTCATTTTAAATTTCTCTCATATTTCTGGAATAAAAATCTCCAAATCGATTTTTGATATATTCAAAAATTTTTGAAAAAGTTTTAATCAAACCCCAATTCCACAGTAATTAAACAAAGTAAAACGAAACAAAAAACTCGAATAGGTATATTCACCTTGCGAGTCGTCACTCTCTGAATCCTCTTCGGCATCCGACATTTCGTTTTCAGAATCATGACCTGAGTGTTCTATAAAAAAAAAAAAACAAGTTGATGGATAAATTGTGAAATGAAACATCAAAACGTCTTCCACTCCGCATATATAAAGGAAGAAAAATAAATAGAAACTAGCACTTCATAATTTTCAAACAATTATAATAGAATGCATCAATTAAAATAGAGGAAAAAGGGACACAGATACATAAACGAATTTATAAAAATTTATTGAGTGATATGTAATTAAGTATGTGAAATTTTTTGATGTTATTTTATTGCAACAATAATATTTGAGTCAATATAATCGTAAATAAATGAATAATTAAATCCTTTACAAACTATACCATTTGCTGCTAATTGCATAGCTGCATCTTCATCATCGTCCCATTTACCCGTCACAAAACAATCAGCGATCATATTACGCAACTGAAATATTATCATATTTTTTTGCATTCAAAACATTGCAAACAGAGAAAAAAAATATTAATCTTCAATCCCTTTTACCCCTCTTGTAGAACACATGCAATTCGGTTAGAAAACATTTCCGTCGTATTTAATTTCAGAAAAAAATCTTCATTAAAGATAAAAAACCTTAATTACATGACATCGCTATTCATGTACACAAATCTAATGGCTAGATGTTAACAAATAAAAAGAATAATTAGTATATATATATATATATATATATATATATATATATATATATATATATATATATATATATATATATATGAGCACAAATCATTTCATGTCTATACAGAAATTTCTTCCCCACTTATCAGATTGAGTGATACTGAAAATTTCGACTTCTATAAAATTAAAATTGAGTTTATTAATCTGTCACGAAATTAATTCGCATAACTGAACATGATGGCAGCAAAAATATAATTTACAGCTTCCTCTGCTTCGTAAATGAGCTATCATAAATGATTTCAGCATTAATCTATTATGAACCTATTGACACCACATTCGGCTGGTATTTTATGGAAAAAAATATTCTAAAAATATGACCATATTGATGAAATATTTAAAAAAAAAAGAAAGACCTACTTCGCCGTCTGACCATCTCTCGTTTTCGGCTGAACGATCGTACGTCATGTCACTCGTTGACGGCTCGTTGTAACAATAGCCATCCTCCTTAACAATTAACCATCATGACATCACATCTATACAATTGCACATACTTACATAGATAAATATATATGTAATGAATATATCAACTATTTTTGAGCAGTTTATAGCCATCAAATGACATCACTCTATTTAAATGTATAGCATTTTATATTACAAATAAAAATGAATGAATTAATGAATTAAAAGTAGAAAAATTATTTACTCACCTGATGATCGATTGATATTTGTTTATTTGAATGTGATGATAATCTAAATAATCCACCAAAGAGATCGTCCTCATTTTCCCCTTCCTCTTTGTTTTGTTTCGATTGCACTACAAAAAAGAGGATATTTGCATGATAAAATGAGATTTATTAAATGAATTGCTTTATGGTTATCTAGAATCACCGGATCTCATCATTTCTCACCGATCCTTGTTCTGAAGATGGATATGCCCGATCACGAATGATTCACAAATATGATGGCAGTTCATGTAACTTCACTATAACAGTGCTCAGCTGTTCTCTAAAATTATCCCATCTGATCACTCCCTCTCGTTAGATCTTGTTCTAGACAAGGATATGCCCCACTACGATCGACTTAGAATGCGGCAACTTCGGGCTAGCTTCAGACAATCCAGAAAGACGAATCCACCTCCATCCTCTGCATATACAAGTTTTGTCCAGTTTAGCCTTGGAGCATCTTTCACTTTATACATCGATGTCGCTCGTTCGGTGAGCTCCGACCAATCTTCATTGGCGGTCCTCTGAATACGATAACCTCCTTGGACGTCATGTACTTCCTCTTCCATTTCGCCATCTATATCTTCTTCTTCTTCGATTTCATGTTCAGAGCTTTCACTTTCATCATCTTCACCTTAAATCATATTAGATGAATTTTGTGAGCAAAGAAAACAAAGCAGTTTTATAGCACATGAAAATGTTGTATCACTACCGATCCCAACTCATCCCATTTCTATTCGACAAAAACAATCATCTTTACTATTTTTACTGTCACCATGTAATATGTTCTTTATCTAAAATGGATTAGGAAACTTTTATTTTTGAAGTAACTAGGCATCTTTGTACGACAAAGTTAGCGTATGTCGAACGATGCATCAAGAAAGATTTCGAGTGATATATTGCACAAAGCGCAAACTGTTTTGCTCCTTTCATATAAATACTATTTTCGGCGGCGTTCTGCAATCACCCAACTTTTTCAGATCACTGCAAATTTTTACATTCTCTTCATAAAAGAGACAAAACGTACTTTTATGTATAATTTGCACACATAAATTTGCATATAAAACGTTGTTCATAAAAATGTACTCATGCCTATGCAAAAAGCAGAAATTTGAATATATATGTTAGATAAGGCATTCATATAAGCATGACTGCCACAGTCGAACTCGTCTCTATCTTAAAAACTTTAAATTTCAACGCGCCAACATAAATTATAGTGGATTCAATGGGGAGAGAGAGGGAGGGATGGACATCGTCGGCGCAAAAAGACGTGGCTCCCGTAGCAAACTACGGAAATACTCCTTAAAACAAAGGACCCCCCATTCTGAACCTTAAAAGTCCATTAGAATAAGCCATCTTACTCGAAGTTGATTGCTCTCTAAGTTCCTCGTCCATCTTGTCATCAACGCCATCACCGTCAACTAGCACTTTCGAATTCTGTACCAGTTTCAGAGAGACTCTATTAACTTTGCTGTCTAGTCCCTCTTTCACGTTCTCCAATGCATCAATGAGTTCATGGCGTGCCTTACGGAACACATGTGAACCTCCTGTTTCGATGTAGATTGCATCCTTAAATAAAAATTCTTCTCATTAACTTGCAGCGATGCGTACAAATTGGATAGCAGTTAACATCAGCTGCTGCGAGATATCGAAGCAGCGGAGAGTGGAAACGAGAGGATTAAAGCAATGAAGAAAACAAAAGTGATGTATTTCCTATGATTAGCACCGCCTTCACAAATAATGACATTGAACTATTAATACTTTCTTCCCCCTCCATCCTTCCTGAAAAGGCCTGCAACAATATTTTGCGGAACAGACCATAATAAAGGACGATGAACAAGCCTTCTCTCTTAATTTCTTTCGTTCTCAAATGAAATTACGGCCGAGGATTCCAAAAAAAAAAAAAAAAAAAAAAAAAAATCATTTTCAGAACTCAGGGAAGTTGTAATAGAGAGGCGACAGCACTAAAAAAATATTCGGGAGCTTCTTTTAAATCCAAACTTACAACAGTAAATCCAATATTCGCACACTATAAGACAATAGTAAAAATTACATCATTAAACTGCCTTCAGCTTCCAAGCTCAACTAACTCTTCCACTCAAATCTTCCCCGCTTAAAAACGATCTGATCAGTGAGTCACTGAATGGACCAACGAAGTATTTTAGAAAAAATATAGAATATAGTAACTAAGGATAATAGAAAATAGAAAAAATGAAGTATTGTGGCAGAAGATGGGCAAAAAAACGAGGAAAAACGATAGTGAAAAATTAGGCACCGATGCAATAATCGGCCAAGGAAAGCCAAATAAGTCAATATTCCATTCACAATGCTAAATAAATCGTTGTGCTTGATTATGATAGTAATAAAGTCAATAAAGAAAAGTAAATTTTTAGAGATCTTTTTTCCGTTCTTTTCTGCAACGACGCTAAAAACGATTTCATTTTCACCACTCCTCCACTCTAATTGAGTAAAACTGCAACATACTTTATCATAAAGAATGCCTCCAAGGCCAGAAAATGGTGCATAGATAACTCGTTCACGTTCATTCAACGAGCGTTTCATCTTTTCTTTTGATGGTAGAGGGCATGGATCCGGTAATGCACTCATCTGTAAGCAAATCATCGCAAATATTCACAAATACGGATACCTAAAATACTTTCACTTGCCCACATTTTTACACTTATAAAATATGCAATAAAACAAGATAAACTCAAATGGCATAGAATTTCCATCGTAGATTGGAATTGAAACAATGCTATTGAGGCATTTCAACTGATTGTAAATAAAAGTATATTTAGATGAAAGGTATGACATGACAGCATGGTTTCATTATTGCAACTGCAGCAATATTTTTGTCAACTCCCTTAATAAACGATGAAATGAAATCCGTATGAGGCTTGACAAAGGTGAATAACCGCTTCCAGTTCCTCGTCTAGACAAAAAAAAGCAAACAGTTTGACATTTTCTAAATCTGAAACAAGGAAATATAACAAAAAACCTTTGATTATTAATTATCTGAATTATTCAAAAAAAGTCAAAGAAAGCAAAAAGAAGAGAAAACATAAATAAGTGAATGAATCTAATCTAAAGTTTGGATATTAAGGTTTAGAAATGTGATTATCTCAGGATAAATAGCTAATGAGTCCACCTTTCTACACATCAGTAAATCAATGTTTTTATCGCAATTTATAAAAGGTGAATTGATCAAAGCAAAGAAAACAGAAATCACCTGTTTAATACGAAGGTCACCAACACCTGGAATGTGTACTGCCGAATGATTCTTAAGAAATGTACCTCGTACCCAACCGTAGAGTGATATCGAACGATTTGCACGTGGATTTTCACGCAAAATCTATAACGATTGAAATTAATTGACAAATATTCATTCGCTTGGATGAGAAAAGAAGAAAAATATTTTAAAGAATATGAATGCTTTTGAATTAATAGAGACCCAAAACAGACATCAAAATAGACAAAAAAAGAATTTTCAAGTAGAATAAACGTTATTCTATAAATCAATATAAGATTTAATGAAAATAAAACAAATATATTTTTAAAACTTCTTAAACAGCTCAATCGTAAATATGTACACTTACCTCAGGATTCGTTAGATCTTCATAACGATCACAATAGACATATGGATGTGTTGTTCGCCAAACAAGTGGACGAAACTTTGTGACAGATATAAAACGAGCCAAATTACGTATTTCGTTCTTTAGATAGTGCTCATTAACCATTCCAGAGAGATAGAAAAGTTTGGCACCCTCAAAGAAAAATCATTAATACCAATAAATAGAATCATAAAAGAGAGCAACCAAGTGACAAATAAACTAAAAAATGACAGTGGACAGATTTATTAAAATGTCGCTTATTATCAACGCATGGACTTATTATTCAGCTAAATTCATTATTCAGAAACGAGGCCCTTAGTGAAGCAATGGAAACCAGAGGCCTTAAGATAATCATCGATGTAAACCTACACTTTAATTCATAATGTATCAAAGCCGTTATGAAGGCAAGTATTGCTCTTAATATAGTAATACTTCAAATTGTTTAAACTTGAAACATTTACGTTCCTCATTGAAATGTGATGTGTATCGTTTTCTTACCTCAACAAGGTCACAGCTCACCTAGTTACATTTCCTTTACACTAAAAAGAGCAATGCTTCTCGAATTCGAATCGAAGGCTCGGAGGTGGGGAATTAAAATTCCACTTATCTCCAATCGTTACTTGTTACTGACTGGAGAGACATAAAACTAAAAAAAAAAAACAATGTTTACTTAACTAGGAAATCCACTCTTCCTTCTATTCTTCATCATCACAACACATCAATAAAACTATTCACTTTCTTTTAAGACCGATCACTTTAACTTATAAATAAATGAAATTTATTAAGCAACTTACTTGATAAACCTCAGTCCAGAAGCGATGTTTGAGTAGTTTCTTAGTTTGTTTCACTTTTTCTTTCTTTTTAATCACATCCAAATGGCTTAAAACACCCATAATTCGTGGCATTCCATGCACTTGACACATATTTAAAAATTCGAATGTCTCCATTTCAAAACCATATGATGCATCAACCATTAATAGCACCTGAAAATCTATTAATTATAAGTTATGTCATATAATCTTTTCAAATTTTATTCATATTTTTTATCACATTCATAATCAAGCCCAATGAATGCTATTTTTTAGAAAAAAAAAATATAAGATTATACTTTATCATCGAATAAACTAAAATATGAAGCCCGAAAATTATTATGCAAACTTTTTCTATGCATTTCCAACGATTGTATTAAGTTTGATATAAGATTCTAAAGAATATATCACTATATCTTTTAAAGAGATTGATATCTTTAGGATACCTCTAATCACAAAATAAGTGAAACAAAAAAAAACTGTTTATAATTCTCAAAAAATTGACATCGCATAAAAAATTCCTTTGAAATTTAAAACATGTGAAACGCTTGATTCATAAATTATTAGTTGTTTGAATCACGTTAGCAATTGCCTAATTGCCAATATAAAATCCTCAATAAATTGCGTCTCTTTTAGTCCATTCTATCGATATCAAATCTTGACTAAGCGCAAAAGCATACAAATAGTAATTGTTCGTAATCGATCAATGAACGATCTGAACGATCAACAAACCAAATCAGCAATTTTTGATATATCGATCATCGAATTGATCTCGTTGTTCACTTCCACAAATGTGACTCTTCGTGTTTTCCCGGTTACAATGGTTATTGGACCACGAATTTCGCTTATTGTTTGACGAACATAATGCTTTACAAGACATCGTAGAAGTGTACTTTTACCGACCTTCAAAAATTCATTTCTGTAATATTCAATCCATGAAAAAAAGAGAAGCATTATAGTTGTTCGAATTCATCCCTTTTTAGACAAGCTTAATGCGACCGTCGCCTCCTTTCACCTTCCTTTCATTCATTTCTTTCTAAACTCTCCTAAATTAGGTCTCTTAGAATAAACCACTCCTTCCTAATGGCATTAATGCATGGAAAAAACTGAACGCTCATGAATTATTGTTATTTAATTCTAAAAACTAAGACATAAAAATAATTGCTTTTATATAAAAGTTCTATAAGTTATTTTACCTTTGCGGGACCGACGATGGCAACGATGACAGGTGGTGGTTCAAGTGGGGTACGATCCACAACGGGAATGTGCTTCTTCTTTTCATCCTTATCTGCGGTTCTGAAATGACCATTGTGCCCCTATCGAGCATATTTTCCACTCGACCATGTCTTTATTTCCCTACTCTTATAATCAGTGACTCAATTTAGCTTTGATATTTCGATCGCCACTTTATCAACAACTTTATAATGATAAGAACTCTAATCCATTAATTACTGCCAATATATTTTTCAATAAGGAATTTTTTTTAAATGCAAATTACTTTTCACTGAATTTTTTATGCAAATTGCTTTTCATTGAATTTTTTATGCAAATTAATTTTCTCTTTAAGCATTGAAAAACGTTTTTCAATACCTAAAGAGAAAAACGATAATATCGATGCGAACGCATTTTTGAATGAAAGAGTTGAATATGCAAAACGAAAATTTATAAACGGTGAAATTACTAACTGAACAAATTTATCTCAAATGTTTAAATATTTTTGAATGGATGATATTGGCGAGTCTAGAAATGGTGCGAAAATAGTAAACATGAGAGAATAAAATACACAAAAAAATAGCACTAAAAAATTGACAATAATGACCTAAGCAACAATAAAATAGTGTAGAGACAAAAATATAACATAATAAATAAAGAAATAAAAAATAATTCCACATCCAATTTTTGTGATTCACTAAGAAACCGATGGAACTTTGTAAAAAAATTACAATTATTATGCAAATTGTTGATCAGATTACAAATGAAAACAAACCTTCGAATTGCACGAGCAGCTTTGATTGCCGATCGAAATGTGAATGCTTTTGGATTTGTACCTTTCGTTTTAGCACTATTTGCTTTCTTTTTCACCTTTCCTCCCACTTTGTGCACTTAAAAATATTTATGCAAACAAATGATATAAAATAAATATAAAATAAATAATCGAACTTTTTTTGATAAACAAAACAAATTTCAAGGTGGATTCAATTATGCTTAAGCGAGATTAAAGGCAACAAAATTCAGATTGGTATCAATCAGCCTAACAGCAATAAAAGAGTAAAAAAAAAATAAAAATTTTAAAAATTAGCAATTATGTAATAACATAGGCTTTCAAATGCATTTTTTCATAAATATCAACAGTACAACTTCATTCGCTGCCTTGTAATAATAAGCTTTGTAAATGTAGTTTTGCAACGGTGCATAATGAAACAACAAATTCAAAAATTGGAATTTTTCTGATTATCTAAAATACTAACCTCGATGACTTTTATTGTCTTGCTTTGGCGTTTCGACTGAGACCATCTTCACTTAATATGCACCCAAAACGATATTAACTGCAAGGAAAATAATAAAAGTACATGTGAAAACTACTTGAAAGGATTTTCGAACGGACAATAACTTTGCGATGACACAACAAAAATGAAGGAAAATTTACATCGTAAGTACCTGTAAGCGAGGAAATTATATGGCGGTAGACAGAGGAGGAGAAGGGGGGAGGGGTGGTAGCGATGCCATTCAGAAAAAGAGATCAATGAGGTATTACATGGCGACTAAAAAGAGTAGATTCACGAATCTCGTAATAGAAAAATATATGAAGAAGAAGTTCAAATCGAATAAACTACTTAAAAACGTGCCATTAAGGAATAGGTATTCGATATGATGATACAAAAATATTACTTAATCTTGAAACGTGAAGAGCAACGCTGAAACGAAGTGGGTATTACCGCATAGTGGAGTGCTTATCGTTTAAAGTTGCCAGATCGATGCCAAATTTATAAGGGTATATTTTGAGAGTTGCTAATCCCAAATAAGCCTTTTTTTAATCCAATATTTCCATTCTAAAGGATATTCCAACCTTAAAATCACAAGACCTAGGTACAAATTCGTTGCCACGTGTCACGGCAGAATTTGTCGAAGGAAGAGATAGGGGAGTGGGAGGAGTGGATGCTATTTTTCCGGCACCAAACGAAGACACCGACACAGTCAAGTTCACAAAAGATGCTTAACGAAGACATATACAAGCATACATCAACGCTCGCAAACGACACTGTCGAAGTGCGATTATATATATATATATATATATATATATATATATATATATATATATAACGTGCTGAACACATAAACGATATACACATGTAAGTATAAGAAAGTCTATGACAATATGCAAAATTTTCAACGTTCCACCTACAGAAACACATTGAAATGAACAGCATAGAAAATGAAGCAAATTTGAAAAAATTCGACATAAAACCGACAAAAATGGTGCAAACTGTGGAATAATTCTTTTCTTTGCATAAGGCCGATCACTTCAATCATTCCCATCTATATAGCTATCTTCGACTTTTTGTAGCGTTTCGTTGCTAAACTTTTACACCAATTTTCTGAAATTTACTAATATTCGACGATGATCCGTTTAGGACACAAATATTTTTACCTAACAACATCAGCTCTATCTGGGAGCTAATAGAACTGCTCAATATTTTCACTTTTGAAAATTTTTTCAGCAATGGAGATGATTTAGAATTGAAATTTTAAATCACACAAGTTTTCAAAGTATGTCAATTTAAAATTAAACACTAAACTAATCATTGCGCATCCTTCCCATATCATTTTCATTCCGCGATTTTGTTGCTTATATTGGAATGGCGATACTTAATCGGCCTTTGTGCACTCCACTTTCGCCAATGTGAGACTGTTCTAGAACGATAACATATAACCACTCTTGTTATGAGCTTCCTGATTAACTGATATCAAATACACAATGCCTGTTGCTCTATCTTCCTGCATAGTAATTGCTTAAATGCTGTTCAAATATAAAGGCATATCTATTGCTATTTTTGAATATCAGTGTCACAAGAGCACTTATTTTCTATCCAGACACCATTAGATGCTATTATCTTTCCACCCACCCCTCCCCCCTTACCCCTCATTTGCACATATATCCCGAAAATTCGAAACGAGAAGGTGAAAACGGAACACAGAACTGTTGGCACGGCCTGTATCCATTAGTATTCGCATGCCGTCACCGAGTATCTATCACTCTCTCGCAACACTTCAAATTTACTGAAAATATTTTCTCTTCCCACATCACTGTCCCCTCCCCAATTATCCTCAAATTTTCGAAGAGATGCGACCTTAGAGGAATGGGACCTGAGGTTATCGTCTTCATTATGCTCGATATTTATGGAATCGGCGTCAACTATGATCTGATTTTTTGCCGTGATCACGATCAGCACTAAATACAATGCAGATCTTTCAAGTTGTGAGAGTTTAAACCTATTCATACGTATATACAACTACATTACACAAAAAAAAACGTATTTGTCTGTCGCGTCTCAAACAAAACAACAAATGCTTTACTGAACAATATTAGTAAAACGTAGAAAAACGGCCATCACACAACTAAGCTCACAGGAATTGACACTGAACTATTCAGTCCATGATGTGATCAACACAACGACCAAATTCTTCAACGATAAAAATTCAAAACTTCGATAAGGGAGACAACAACAGACAGACAGACAGCAGACAAAAAAGTTCGTATTGGAAATGAAAAAAAAGAGCAAAAAGTTTGGGAGTAAGAATCCTGTAGGTTTTTAATATAACGCATCAGATAGGGCAGTCTAAAAGAAATAACATCGCCTAGGCGCCGATGAAACCAATAAAAACAATAGACAGAACGAAACAACGAAACATTGGTCGTCTTTAAAACTGCCACTGAAGAGGACTGCCAAGCGTTAAAGAACAACTGAAATTGTACGACGATGACGATAGAGGGGGATCGCATAGAGCAAACTCAGTGATCTCTCATATGGCTTCCTTTCCCTTCTAGAAGGGGAATTACGATATGAAACTCAATCATCGTATCGTAATTCGCTCATAAGTTTGGAACTTCTCTTCATTCGAAAATGATGACAATAAGAATAGATATAGATGAGGTTGCAAAACCTTTCAGAAATTCAACTCCCTTCATCGTCACAACAAAAGAACGAATATGTAGCATTTGCAGAATCCCGTAATTGCACTCTTCAAATATTTCGAAAACCTCAAATAGCAACATCACAGGGTCTACTAATAACAACGGCACATCTCCATACAAAATACATCAAAATCAACCGGCCGATTCTCATTATAAAGGCGCATATAAAGACAAAAAATACAAATATATGCATATATCATCGAAAAATCATTCATATCACCCCTTCCTCGAATTTCAATCGATTTAATTAATTTCTATTTCATTGACATCAATGGTGGTATATAAATTAAAAATCATTCACTGGTATCATTGAGAGTTTGAACCATCACCGATCAAAACACATTCAACAAGTGAATCAGCAAGTATCGCAATCCGTTCTTTCACTTCATCCCTCTTCTCCCCTCCCGTCCCTCTTCCCTTTGAATAAATTAACACACCTCAGCACTTCTTCATAAAATAAAAAAACTTTTAAAAGTAGAGAGCACTCATACGTGACAGATTTTAGAAATGAATCTCAACTTCAAACGATTCGTCATTAATCAAACAATCCCAACACTCTCCTTATTATCCATATATCTCCCTCTTCCCTACTGCAATATCACGAAAAAATTAACGATATCCCCCTCCCCCCCCCCCAATTACATACTCTTTGCATTGGCGCTAATCAGATCAGTACATTACCACAGGTCAACAATATTCAAGAACAACGAATAAGGAGGAAAACGCGCCACTAGACCGGCACGATACGTGCTTTTGTGTTTCTCTCATTCGATTGACCAATTTTACAAGCCAACTGCAAAAAAGTGGATTTTCACAAATCACCCGTATCTGCTTTTTTGGTGATCCGGTCGACCCGATTAGTGCAAAAACAAAGCAAAGCAAATCTTTTTCTACCGTTAAGTGCCTATATCTTCTTTTAGAGTTCACGAACGAGCTCGGTGAATAAGATGTACGATATTCATGCGGGATATTGTACCCACTAAACTTTGTTCAAAAGATGGAACTACCGGAGAGATAAGCGAACACATAAATATGCACACATATAGACATGACCTCTCTATAGTACGCTTTCGCAAGGCAAATTTGCAAAAGCGCATAGAGATATATTGAATAAGCAAGTAACGATGAAAAATTCCCGACTTTCCGTGTCAACCAATAAATACAGAAGAGAAGAAAGGGAAAAAAAGTAGAAGTGCATAAAATAGAGAAAGAAAAAGCCCAACGAATATTGTGCAAAAACGCATACAATAGTCACCCTAACGACTAGTTGCTTCAATAGTGCCACATTTCCGATGAAACTTAGGCTTTCATTCAAGAAAAAAGCGATGAACCTTTTGAGTTGATAAAGAAGAAAAAACAAAAAAGTTTTATAAACAAAATCAAGCTAAATCGTCTGAAAATTTTGTCAGCTACTAGCTGCTCGCTTCCATTTCCGATAAAAACAGTGAATGGGAGAAATGATCGGAGAAAAACGTTCAAAAAAGATGAAAGCCCACAAGAGGATTTGTGCTATTAATGAAATAAAAATAATATTCAACGGCTAAAAAAAAACTCCCAATAAATCTGTGGCAAAAATAAAATTCCCCAAACTTTGAAAAATTTTCTCGACCTCATCTAAAGAATTTGAGCGCTAGAAAACAAAAAAATTTCGAAACGTTAAAGCAGTTTCTCTCAAATCATTGCTTCCGCTCATAGTTCAATTCTTTCGTATTTATTCATGCCCTTAATTTCAGGCTACCACCTACTTAAATGATAGTGTAACATTAAGCATCTAAAACAGTACTAAAGAAAATTTACATAAGCATTTACATATACATCATCTAGCATTTGAAAAACTTCGAAGAGAATGCTTGCCACAAAATTTTTTTAACGGCCCTAGCAGAAAACTCGGTTGCAAATCCACTAATCTAAACCCTTCCCAATAGACAGCTAAAAAAAAATAATACTATCATCTAATTAACCCAACAACTATCATCTATCAATCAACAAAACTCATCGATTCAGTGATCACTTCATATATTTATATATTCATCTAAACGCTGCTACAGCTCACTCTTACATTTATTTATTTTCGCCTTCCCAACTAATTTTAAGTTAGCAATATTCCCTTCTATTGATGTCCTCCTCATCCCATCAGCAACCTTTTCTTGATTTATGTGTGTGCAAAATATCGTTAACGATTCTCTTCAATAACGCATTATTCCAATATTAACTACTGGATCCCTTATCTTAGATCATTACACTGTCTGTGATCACACTTATGCACCAATGATTTGCATATAACGTATCCTTAATCTATAACCCCCCCCCCTCTCTCACCTTTCGGCAATTATTGCATGAAATTAGACATCTTACTACTGTAAATGCCCCATAAAAACCAAATTACTCAATCAATAACCCCAAAAGATCGTAACCCGTAGGCAAACAGATAAACATACATATATACGTCAAACCTCTTCCCATCCTCCTCTCCATAGTAGCATTTTACAAACACATATAGGAATTCGACTATAGCATTATAACCCGGTCATAAAAAAAAGACAAATTAAAAAGGCACTGAACCGGAAGCAAACAGAAAATGTGATATTTGATAAAGTTATCTAAGATGCGATAGGATCGATAAGCGATAAACACAACGATCTTTAGCTTGTATTAGAATATTTCCCTATTCGTGCCGTTAATATCGAACTAACATCTCTGGGCAATGCAACAATAAAACGCAAAATTCTCAACGACAATTCGAAATCAATATTCCTCTCATTATTCTTTCTCCTAGATTCTATGTCCCAAATAAAAAACAACATTCACATATAAAATCGAAACACTTTCCCATCGTTTCACTTTACCTTTCACTTAAAAATTTTTCGACAAACACTCCCATACTAATGCTGATGTCCTCATATCGTTGGCAACTTACTTTTGACTGTAGCTGGAAGAGGCAGAAAGAAAGAGGTAAAAAAAGGAAACAGTTGGGGATCAACAACATGGGCAACGAATATGAACGATATCAATCGACAACTTCTTTTGTTTGTCGATGTCGGCTCAGTCAATTTTTGTCTTGATTGTTCCGGCATGAATCGCCTCCCAATAACGCTGCTCCGGTGCACCACACGCAATTGCCTGAATCGCTAGATTGATATGCGGAGCTTTTGCTTTAATTGGCTCCGTGTTAACGCTGAAGTTTAGCGTATATACATCTGAAATACAGAATTTTGCACGAATTGGCTGTTTTCCAGTGAGTTTATATTTCATACACTCCTAAATAAACATTCGAAAACGCCAGACAAAACCTAAATAGGCAAACTGTTCACTATCCCTCCACTTTTGATTCAATAAAAAATGATAAAGGACGAGATTATATCATTTTAATCAAATCCGCTATTCAAAGCACAAAGAAATTTTGCCGTCACTTATGTGAAATGAAGCAATAACCTTTCCACGATTAAGCTTCTTCCACACAAGAAGAAGGTTCACAAATCTTTTCTACCTCATGATTTACCATCATTCCTATGTAACGACTTCCCCCAAACTAGCTCGCGTATTATCGTATGGAATAGAAACACTCTTTCAAATATTTCCCTTACCTCTTCTAACCTCGATTTTCGGATTACTCTGGCCATAAAAGATATACTTAAAAACGTTTAAAAAAAAATAAGATTAACCTTGAGGCAACGTTCGCGGCAATTGAAAGACGTAGAAATGTCCATTATGCGGGTTGGTAAATGCCGGTTTCAGAGGCGTTGAATCAATGCTCCTCCCTTTTAGCCTATAATGCACACAAAAAATATTGAAGCTTTGAGATATTTCAGATATTAGAACTAATAATGCAATGAAGACGCCAAATCAGCCGAAAGAAAGGAAATGCTCTTAAATTTATAGACTAATGTAACATAGAAATTATGATTTCCCACTGAAGACTAAATGGTACAACAATTTCTGACCTTTCCTCTCTCCGATCATATCCAAAACATCCTTCGCCATCGATCTCGATCTACATGCCCCCATACACAGTAATGTAAAATACCCTAAAGAAAAACCAGATTTGACCTTTTTGCCTTCGATCAGCAAAAGCTTATCGAATGGGGAGAGGATGGGCAAGGAAGAGAGGTATGAGGAGCACATATCACTCAAAAGAGCTAACAACAAGGACTGATTTGCAACAAGTGTTCCAGTCACGACGATCACAACACATTTCTTCAAAAAAGTGAGATCTCCAAACTTCCTACCCCTTAATGAACGGATTCTGCTGCCCATCTTCCAAAAGATAAATCTCAACAATCCAAAGCTTCCAGAGGGCCTTCTATTTAAGTCTTTTCACAAAAAATATTCTGCTAAGGAGATAGAGATCTCCTAATCACGAGAGTCCCCTTACAACTGTATTACTCTGACCCCATAAATCTTTATAAAGTGTTTCGAAAGTGAGGAAATACAACAACAACATTACCAATCATTTCATGACTACGCGATCTGGTCCTCTTTCACAACACAATTCCAATCCCTTTCACTTCAATTGTTTAAAAAGATATTATGAAAAAGTGCTAACAATGGCCTTGCTTGTATAAGTTTGAAAGCGTCGCCAGTGAGATCCGAAGTGATCGAGGCACGAAATATCTGAGGATCCGTTGCATCGCAATATCGATCATCGTTCTTATAAAACGTCGGCACAATGAACAACAACTGCAATAAAACAATTGAATAACGATCACAAACCACAAATATATCAATTCAATAACCATATTTTGAAACAACTTTACAATCAAGTAGCACTCAGATTCACCAAATTGAAGCGATCATAACTTTCGACTGCTTCTAGTAACGTTTGTCGTCCTACCACCCACTTCTTTGATTAGGCCAAATTCCTGTCCCTATGATAACGATCAAGCATCAATCAATAGTCACAACCGAATCGGTGGAATCTAATCTTCACTGTTCCACCTCCAAATGTTTAGTGAATTTTGCGGTAAAACTTACATTCTGCACCACAGCGAATCATTGATGAAAAATAATAAATAGTACTTTGCTAAGAGTGTAATCCTTAGAGAAAAGATTTAAAAGGGGGGGGGGGGACGAAACGTGTTCTCCATCGCACTTTCGCAGAAAACTAGAAGTTGGTTACAAAGAAAGAAATGATTATGTAAATGAATGATGCAAACATCAAAAATATATATACAAGGCCAGCATGCACCAATATTTTGTTTAAATCAAAGTCGCGAGCACAACGTTAACTGCCAGCTCAGATTCACAAAACTCCTCAGTGACGGATTCAAACTAATTCATTCAAGCATTACGATCGAGTCGTTCAAAAATAGGCCTACGGAGAATATTGCAATAGAAGGCTCAAATGCAGTGCTTGGGTGAGTTTGTAAGAACAATTATTCAGCTCCAAACAATACATAGGCATTTTAATCCTATCCCTTCTTTCACAATTCTGAGTCTTTTTGTGGACAATCGCATACAGCAGAAAGCATTTACCTAAACAAAAAATGATGTCCCTTCAAGCGAGTGCGGAGGATGACGCAAGAAAAAAGCTACTCGACAAAAATGCCGATCGGCATTTCAATTATATGATGTTCATGTCGGTACTCGAAGGCACTTCGGTGCATTTTAGAAAACAGGCGTCAAGTCCGCATAGTTTCTTCATCTATCATACCATTATGGAGTCTCAAAAATGTTTCAGATCAATGCTCGCAAATAGCAATGCATAACATATTGTCTGCGAGACGAAAGATAATTCTATGAGCATGGTGGAATAAAAAGTCATAGATTTTCTCATACAGCAACAATGATGAAGGAGAAGAATGCACGATCAGCACTCACTCACCCCCCCCCCACTTCCCTTAAATTTAGAACGTTAAATCGCCTTTGATACGCCATTAGCAATGAAATCAATGGCGTTCAGCAATTATCAGCACATTGTAATAAATGAAGAACAAAACTTGCCGAAAGTGGATGCTTTTTGAATTCGGGATTTTGAGCGACGTTTACTCTAATATTAAGCGTCGTACAGCGCTGAAACACGAATTACATAATGATATTTTTCTATAATATTTCTACAGTTGCTTTTTTAGAGTCAATTAACTGGGAGGTAGAAAAATGTTGCTTTTCTACAATATGCTAGGATCACATAAATATAAACTTGAAAAAAAACTTGAACTAATAAATTACGACGCAGACAATTTGATTCTATAAGCAATTAGCCGGCAAACGCGACTTAAATGCAGTAAATGCAGTAAAAAAAAACACTGTTAATATTGATCCCCAAAATGACCTAATTAACCAAGCAAACAACTACATCTCTGAAGTAGCAAACGTCTATTGTATTAGCCACAAGCATTATAACCTGCTTCGATGATGCGTAAATTTATCTTTTAGACGCAAAGGTATTACTATTATCATAAATGAAATAGTTCAGTAATAAATAAAGTCAACATTCGAGTTATGCAAATCATAAACTCTCACATGTTGCATAATGAATCCACTTAGTTGAAGAAGGAAAAAGGGTTGCTTTTATGTAACATTTCCCTACCTCCCAGATGATACATTATGCAATGTTTGCATATATTATGCAATGTGTAAAGATTATTTAAACAAAAATTTGAAAACAAATTCCAATTCACATAATGGGATAATTTGATTCTCCAACGTGGCCACAGTGGAGACTGTCATCATCCTCACCGCAGACGCCTAGAGATCGTTTCTTGACAACTCCTTGCCCACTTCCCCCCGGGAAGACAAAAACCTTAACGGTATTATGGCCAAATAAAATCATCATTGCCTTCAGTCAAATATAACCATTCAACGAAAGGAATCTCCAATAAATCTAGCAATCCCATTAAGGAAAAAAAATCAAATACAGCGGCCGTTTCGATGGTCCTAACAGCATCTTCCCTCGAATCTCCTTCCTTAGAAAGACGCATAAAATGAAGATCGGAGATTGCGCGGATAGGTGTCCACACGCCGCGTACATAATTAGTTGCCCATCTCATAAACAGCTTCTCCAATGCATCACGACGCATATCCAAGAAGTTGGCCACCTCAACAATTATTATCATAAAATACTCTATTTCAAATAACAATTTCGATATATATATATATATATATATATATATATATACTAAGTTAAGAAATTATCGAACGACGGCTGTAAAACTAGCACTATAGGTCATAATGCAGATTTTTTCTAAGATATAATATAACTGGGAATACGGATAAAGTTAGGCTGCCGAATGCACAACTTGTTTTATAACATCTTCATGGAAATCACTCTATGTTCCCAATTTGAAACACTTCACAAAAATTTCGACAGCAAAATCAAATCCTCTCTATAGGCTGTGCAGATCTTAAAACTTGCAACTAACCAGTAAGGCAAACGCTGCTTCGAAACAGTTACTTCCCATTGGAAATCAGGGAGAAGACATGTCTCCATGCAAAAAATAATCCAAATTAATTCAGCAATAGTATAATAATATTACCGCATCAGGTTCTGCGTATCATAAATCGTAGTTATAAAAGTACTTATATCTCTACATAAACGTGCCAATCATCAAATTCGATACACTATTAAATAAGAACGCGATAAATGCCCACCTCCAAAGTGCAAGGATTGAGTGATGCAAGTTGCAGCGGAGTGCATTGGCGTTCCATTAGTGATAGATCTGCCCCATACCATAGAAGCATCTTTACCTGAAAATTTTATCCGTTTCGAGAATAAAATAATTCCAAAAAAATTGGAGTTTTCAAAACGATTTCCTTCGGCTATTAAAATGGTGACTGCTGATGATACCTTTCAGCTCTCAGATTAAAAACCAATGTAACTCTTCAATTCTTATTTGACTTAAAGAGCAATTAGAATGAAGAAAACTGTACAAGTAGGATTATGAACAAATCAAACTGCACTATCATGAACAATCAAATAAGCTCCACATAATCGATCAGAGATACACTCAACGCAGCACAAAACTTATCCAGGCAATTCGACGTTTAGATAACAGAACGAACGAGAATATGAAGAGTAACGACAAATAAATTATATCTTAAAGCTTGCAGATCAAGTATATAATATAAATCTGACCAGGTAGACGTCGTTGTTTGCCACAGCGTAATGAATAGGTGCACGACCTGAACGATCCAAAGCATTGGGACACATATCTGCAATACAAAATTTGCTGACTGTACGATAGGCGCAAAAGCACAGACAGACGGAAGAGGGAAGAGGTAGGCTGGGACTGAGTGCCTATCTTAGAATTTTTAAGCAACACTGAAGGGAATAGGATGCAAACGACCATTTAAAAAAATTAGCTAAAATTCTACAGATCGGCTCACTTCCTTCCCTTCGTACCCCGCTTCACCTATATTCCAACGTTTAATTACCTTGGGAAGAAATGCAAACAGGAATATTTCAAGTTGGCGGAATTTCATAACTAACCAGAAATCACTGGCAAAATTAGATCACTTTTCCGGCGTTCAAGAGAAAGCTCGATCAGAAAGGATTAGAATTAATCAAAAATTCGAGCCGCATAATTTCGCAAATATTTTAAAAGTCAAACTCCACATTTTGCCCAAGCATCACCCCTTCCGCTTTATCCCCGTAAAGGACTACATGCTGCTTCATTATAAGCTACGAAGAACTTAATCCCAATATAAAGTGAACTTCTTATTATGAGAATCCAGTAAAACTACCACTGTCCATCACTGATGAGGAAAAATTTACATAGAATAAGTAAAAAATAAATTGAATTAGTAAAAATTGTGGCTCAAAAAAAAAGAAAAAAATTATTGCAACTAAAAAGTAAAAAATAAATCGAATTGAAAAACTTATATCGAAATAATAAAATAATTAAAAAATAAATAACTAAACACTGCAACGTAAAGGAAAAGACAAACAACGACGAATCAAAGAAATCTGCAATACAGACGCAAAAGAGGGAAGAAAAAAGTGAAAGAGAAAAGGATTACCATAAGACATGAGTGCTTCCAATTGGCAAGGCTGCCCTGTTGACGCTGCTAAATGCATTGCAGTTTTGCCCGTACGTGATGTACGTATACGCATTGTTGCACGCATATCCTCCCATGATAACATGCCCAAAATGAGTCGAATCATTCTGCAATAATTGCATCACTATCCAACGAATGCCTGACAACGCAGAATTTGAGAGAGGAGACGGAGGAGAGAGGACAAGAACGGGGAGATAGAAGCAGCCGAACAACAGAGGATGGAATTTCTTATAATTTTGTATCAGTACTACAAAGAAAATCCTTTTTCATCTCTTTTAGTGGACCAACTACTTAAAAAAAATCAGCTGCCACGGCCAATCGATAGTGAAGGACAAACGTAAAGGACATGCTAATAAGTCAACAGCGTTATTCTATAAGAGCTGCTATATTTGAGTATTGAATCCTACGCCTATTCTCTTTCCTTTAGTTAAGCTGACCATAATGTGTCTCCTCTCCTTCACAAACGAGATGGATAGTTGAAATCTCAACGCCAATAACCAAACACATCGGCTTTCCCAATGCTCTCATCCTTCGTTGAGGTATGCTTTATTTCTTTTACACTAGACGCTCCCTCCTCCCCTTCCCCATCCCATCCCCACACACGCGGGAAATCGATATAGCCAAGTATAAAAAACAATTTATAAATTTCCTTTGGTATATAATAGAAATTCGACACGAAAAACCAACAAAACTATGCATCTTCAACTACATAAACAATTAAAGAGAAGTTTTCACTCATTACTTACCGAAAGCTTTCATATGCATCGGATGATAACATTGGAAAGCCAAAATTATCGGCTTCTTTACAGTAATAAATGACGTTGCATACCGATATATTTCTTTACTGTGCTACATCAAATGCACAAAAACATTTCATTGTCATCGTATTCTCAGCCATTTATTCTCCCTCTTTCCGCTTCCCCAATATCCTCAATTTCAGATCAAGTGCCCAACAATTCCAAATTTAAGTCTACAACGTCGTTTTAAAGACTGGATTTCATTAATGAAAGTGTATCGTGCCAAGTACCACACACCAATCAATAGCGAACGTTGCTTAAAAACGATGCAAACATAGATCCGAATTCGATAGGACTATGATGAAGCCAGTAGATGAACATCCCTCAGAATTCACATGCACAACAGTATAAAAAATCGCTAACTATCAAATAAATAAATAAACGAACTTGCAACTGCCGTGATCTCTGGTGGGACATGGCTTTCCAACATTCCTTGTAGCAGCCAATTGATGCAAAACTGTCGTACATTGCTTCTCATTATAAAACTGACGAATCACTCCCTATAATCGATCAGAAATTTATTTCTTACATAGAAAATTCAAAAAAGATGTAATACTAGCCTCAGTGATTAATAAAAAACAAATAATGCAATTGACAGTCGTCTGACACTAAAAGATCCACTTCCATTATTGCCGATACTGATAAAAATTAGCTGGCAATATTGTTTAAGAAATCATTCAACAGTATCACTGAAGCGATAAAGCTGATTTCATAAATATAATAATATTTCTATAAAGTTTTTTTTTTGTTTTTAAATGGAACTAAATGACGAATGAAGCAACGATAAAAATGTCAAATCATAGTGGAAACTTCATCCAAAAATACAAAAATATTAAAAAAATTATTACTTCAGCAATGTGCTAACGAAAAAAGTTTCAATCAAAACCCTTACAATCATGACGTGTTCAGTGAATTGGCGCTCAGTCATACGCTCATATCGAGCCCTTCCTGAGCTCTTCTTAAGAATCCGAAGAATACAATTGAATTTATTCATAAATACATCCGGATCACCATCCACTAATGAATTGTGGAAACTGCGCATCCAATGACTATACCTTTGCGCCAACTGCAATTCCTTCTAATTATTTATGCTAAAATAAATCTTATTCTTTCCCTTTTTATACTCTTTGTTCGTTCGAAAGTTTATAACAAAGCAATTATCTTGCAGATATGAGGAGGTGGAGAGTAAGAGAAAGAGAGGGGACAAGGAGGGAAGTGAAGACAGAGATAGAGAAAGGGACGAGGAAAGGGATATGGAAGGAGGTGTATACGGCACAGTCACAGATTAAATGCTACAAACGACACACGCAAGGAGTCACAACGTTTATCTATAGATGACAAGAGAGAACAAAAATTATTGTGTTTCTAACTAACAACTGTACCAACGGGATGAGTCAACAAAAAAAACGCCGAAATGTTGTCTCAGAGAAGGGTTTACGGTTCCATTCAGCTCCCACTGCGATGCGCACTGCCAACACTATAGAAAGCATGAACGCGTTTATGTGAATGTCATCCTAGAAGATGCTGCTGCTATAAGCGATAACTGCCCAGTTTCTGTGTCACGACCGAGTTTGTAAAGAATGGGTAAAGATTGCAGCGTTAATCATTCAGCCATATTTCATAAGCAAAATCAGACTCAACAAACTGATGAAAATGACCAAATATTACAGATGAGAGCCAAACGAGTGTAAACCACCCACGATCGTTCTTTGAAAAAAAAAAAAAAGAAAGAAAGAAAGAAAACACGATCGAGATGAGCCGTTCTTTGATAAAACAATCGAATGAAGGAAAGCAAACTTGCCACACTAAACAACATAAGTTCTCCGTTCTAGGAAGCAAAGAATATGACAACAACTTTTGCATATTCCAACACCTATACACACAAAAAAATTAACCTTGTTGCTATCGTCGACCATCTTAAGGACATTTTCCATTTCCATACCATCCTGATTGCCAATCGCTGGACTGTAATTGCTATTGTTATCGACAGAAAGTTGCATCTTCGATGATGGTATACGTGATTCTTCACAGCGGAATAAACTGCAATGTACGTTAGCCATTTCTTTTCATCTTTTTACCGAAGCATAAGAAAGACTTGTCGAAGACGAAGCGAATGAGAAGCCAGTGAATACTCACAGGACACCCATAAAATATGTGCTGTATTGCCTTAGAAGACCTCTCCCCTCCCAAAAAAATTCATTCCTTTATTTAGAGAAAATATCATTTATGTAGGTGAGCAGCCGGTGTTAATCTACTGAAAGCATATTAGATGAATAAATAAAGAAAGCATTAAAGATGTCTTCCTCTCCCAATCCACAAAACAACACCAGTCAAGCAGTACATCAGTAACCTTGCTTTGTACTCTGCAGTTCCTTTAATAACCTAAAACATTTTACAAGGCCCCAAAAATTTATGTACTACAAGCATCAATCACCACACCTGTTCACCTTAATAATGAAACGAAATGAATGATATTTTTGCTTTAGTTGAACAGAAACGATTCCGAAAAGGAACGTTCATATTATAAATACCCGTGCAATTTGTTTCCAGCAGTGTAGATTTGAACGAGTTCATTTTCTTTCACTGGGTTCAATTCCGGAAATGTCGTAAATCCGCATGGCTGAGATTGTGGGCGAGCGCGATTCTGCTCCGGAAAGTCACCGAAACTAACAGGAACCGGTTGCTGCGATCGCTTCTGCAAACATTTGCGCCATTACTGCATTACAGTGTTACGCCTAATTAATATCAAAGCATTAACACCTGCAGAAAAATAGATCACTGGGAAGGAGAAAGAGATGGAAAATGCTAAAGGAATTGGAACCGGAAGGGGAAAAGAGAGTGGGATGCACCTTACAGGTGGATAATAAAAAAACCGGCATAAAGTTATAACCATATGAATCGAAAGCATAAGCATTTAAAGCGACAATTGAAAATAATGCTTTAACAACACATTCCCCATTCTCTGCAAAGTAAATACACCATTTAAAATAAACAGCATGACATCGAAACGATGACGTGATGTTTAGAAACGAAGAAAAGAATATACGCACACAGGAAATTTAAAAAAAGAAATTTCGCATCGAAATATTCCATCGCAGAGCATCTTTGCAACAAAAAGTCTCTTTGGGGTCTCAATAAACAGAATAATTATAAGTAAATATGCAAATTCTGGCTAAAATAAGTGCAATTTTTATCTATTCTGCCTTAATTTAAGATGAGTCATAAATATCTATTCGATATCCGATTGCATTTTTTGATTCTTTATCATAGACTCCCTTTACCATTTAATCACAAACGAATATATTGCACTATCGACCAAGAATTTTTTTCAATGAAAATAACAAGTTTGTTATTGTAAAACAACTTGCTCATCTGCTCTAGAACCGAATAATTTCCACTTATTGTTATAAACATTAAACAGTTCCTTCTAATTTTTATCTATAATTCAAGTTCAATAACTGCATAACCGATATCCCTTCATCCTTACGTACGACAATCATGCCATTTCAACCACATAAAAACTAAACCGTCCTAACCAGAGAAAGGCCCGAAAAACAGATCTGCAAATAGTGCTCAGCCAGTCAGAGAAGATGATGAATATGAATTTCGTTGTTTTCACCACTACTTTTAGCAAGTTTATATAAAGTAGTATATGATTTACAAATGCTACCTGAACGACTGGCTGATTCTCCGCAATACGCAAACTGAGTAAATTCTGAACAACTAGCGCCTTTTCGAGTCGATGCCGCATTGCTTTTTCCTGTCCTTGCTGATGCTGAAATATGATCACTTCAAAATATAACTGAATTCACATATTCCTCATCAAAACGCCAACGAAAAGATTAATTCTTTTCGACTCATCAACCTCATAAGATCAATGAAATGGTTCACCATACCTCTTTATTTATTAGTTCGTTCCCATCTTAAATTAATGCCTATTTTCAAGGGCTATTGAATAACTCTGCTTGAATATATAAGCCCTCTCATCTTCAAAAGTGAATAAACGGATTCGATTCCCATTTTTCTCTCAAAAACATGGCAGTTATTAAACGAACTGAATAAATTTTTCATACTCAATAAGCACCATTTCAAATAAACAGCGATAATATGAAAAGCTGCAAAAGCCATAAACATTCAAATTTGCAAATAGCGAAGTGGAACACTACCCGTTAGCTAATGGAATAGGTAGATTATCCACAATTTATCTGTGGTTTTCTGATTTGATGAATTAAAATCATGTTATCATATCACTCCTAATAAACGTTAATCTAGATACTGACAATTTCAAAATAAAAAAAAAAAAAACGATAAGAATAATGGAAAGGATACGATGGAATAAAGTTTCACAAGGTTTTACCTGGTTCTCTCCATTCCGCTTTTCCTTCTCTTTTTGCCTTCTTTCCCTTCTGAACTGCTTCTTCGTCGCTCTTCTATGCCCACCTCCTTTGCCTACAATTTAAATTCATTATCACTTATAAATTAACCCCATATCAACGCTAACGAAACTGTCTCTTAAGTAAAGCTCTTGAAAAGAGATCCCCTCCCTTCCTCTTACCTGGAAAATACTGGCCTCACTCTTACCCCTCTTTCTGTTTAAATTACGGATTTCAGAAACTGAACTACTCAAACGAAAAAAGGAGTACCAACGCAGGCAACATTCTTTCGTTCCACTATGCGTAACCGCCCACCACTACTCATCGCAACATAAAACCTTACGTTATAACATAAAACGATTGCTACCCAATACAAAAAAATGCTTTGAATGGTTGTTCACCGTATTTAATATGCTAATAGATGACCTACTTTTGTACTTTGAACAAGCAAATAAACTAAACAAGTTCTGATAAAACTTGATAGAATCGAAATTCGACTGAAATGCTTTCAATATAAACTTGAATCATTATTTTCTTAAGTACCTTCTAAATAAAACTCCCGGTACGAAAGTTGTTTAAAAAAATCCTCCACAAGCTACCCCGACTTGATTAAATAAGCTCGAGATCGGCAACAATCACGTTCCGCTTCATTTCAATAATTTAGAGATTATTATTTATCTGTACTATTCGATGGCTATTTTATTCACCTCGATATTTGAAGCAGCATAACCTTCACAAAAAGGTTTCATAAGCAACACAAAGAATAGAAGAGGACAGGGAAAGGGGCGCAAGGCATATAAAACCTCCGTTACCAAAGCAAACATGTATAAATGTGCATTTATCACAAACATTGTGCATCTTATAAAGAACAACACACCAAACTACAATTAATTACACGAAAGCATACCGATCTGATCAACACCATCGTTCGCTGTGAAAACCCCATCCATCGATTTTGTATTCTTTGCAATTTGCTCATCAATAGGCGACTTCGACAGCTCCTTCTTAGCGTCATCATCCTCAATCTTAGTGTCACTATTCACTTCCCTAAATCAAAGTTCCTGATTTCCAACTTGACGTCGCAAAAAAAAAAAACGAAAAAAGAAGTAATGATAATAAGTGAGTTGAAGATTTTCAATTGTCGTTAAATTTCGCAGCACTTTAAAAACTTTCAGACTTTGGAACAATGATTGAAAGAAAATTTGATTTTGTTCAAATTTATTTGTATTTTCAAACAATTCTTTGAATCCGGCATTTTGGTGTGGATCTTAACGATCATAATCTTCGATCTACTAAGAAGTGATAGCATTCGATCGATTCGAAATATCGAAAATTTTTTTGGCGCAATCGTTTTCCAACGCGATAGGAAATTCCAAAAAAAACTTTTAATTACGAGGATCGAAAAACATTGGCATATTATCTTTTGCTAAAACTTCGTGCATCCAATCACTGCGTAAGTTTTCAATTAAACGTCTAATTGTCAAACATTATTACAATCATTGGCTTTTATTCACTACAGCTCTTCATCCTTCAACGATATGCTTGCAATAATGCAATTATTTGGCCAACTCAATTATCAAATGTAATCACTCGAGAACCTAATAAACGAATCAACGACTCCCCATCTTATCCCATCAGCCAATGCGATCAAAAAAAAAAAAAAACCAAGCACCAAGGGAATAAAAGCAGCAGTGCACACCCAATCAATCACTCAATTCTGCACTCATTTCACCTCTCTACACCAACAATTTCACAACAAAATTAAGCGCATAATATATCAATCCAATTTTCGAACTTTTTCACGTACTCTGAACATAAAAATATATTCCTTTTATTTGCTTCTTGAACTAAATAAATGCTTGAAAAAATTTGGAAATTCCTTTGAAATAGGAATTATGACAGTGATCCATAAAGCTTTGCAAATAAAACACTAAAAAATTTTTCACACAGATTACTTCGATTATAGTGAAAACTTATTACTGCAATGTTTTTTTGCGAATCTTGCAAAAAACAATAAGAAAGATTCTGGTAGAATCGCGTAAACACTCCGTAACCGACTAATAAATGAAAAAGAAGCACTTTCAAAGTGCTTAAATAATTTATCATAAAACAGTAGTAAAAAATGAACAATTGTCAGTCGATACGTCAAATCAAAATAAATAATTTAAGCTACATAAACGAAAGGAATTTTTACGCAGTACTTGTTGGTTTCAGAACACGGTGGAGTGTCAACAGAGGACGAAGAAGCCATCGTTGCTTTCGTCCCGCAGCAACTCTCCAACAGTTCCAGCCCGTCCGAATCCACCGAACTGTTTGACGATGATCCCGTATCGAGCAATGAACCCGTTACCGAATCACGCCGCTAACATATAACATCACTTTGTAACGGCTATACTTTTAAACACCAAATGTCACCACCATCAGTGAGCAGCTAGTTAAAAATACACTCAACCAAACACCATCAAATATTTACTATCATATTCGAGCTTGAATCTCCCCTCCCTTTAGCTTTAGTAGCAAATTCATTAGTATTACTGACTTATTCTATGCATTCGTTGTCGTCAAACTTTCGTATAGAAGAGATTTCGTAGAAAGTCTCTAAGGTAGATGGTAGTTTATAAGAGTTTCGCAACAAACTACATCAATAGCATCGTTATTTCGATCATAAAATCTTGCCTTATTTCTGTTAAAATTTCCTCAGCCACTGCTACAGTCGATTTAGAAATTTAAGATGATTCCATAGATTAGTGCAATTAGTAAATACATATAAGGCAAATTCTTTTAGCTAATAAACCCACAATAACACACAAATAATTTATGCTACCTTTTGCGATACAAGTTCATCGCAACCATCGAGCTGTGCACATATATTCTCCCTTGACGATAATAATTGTAAGCCTATTTGCATTCCACTTCAATTATTGAAGCGTATTCGAAGTACTCACCACTATGAATACAATCGGTCTTCTAATGAGCCATTACAAGGCTTCCATTAGTCAATAACAACTCTGTAAGGAATATAGGATGCAGAAATGGAATAAAATCAAGTTCTATGCGCAGTAACTACGAGAATGGTGATAAGCAAAAATACCTTATTGTCGGGTTTATCGGGTGAATTTTTATCGTCGTATGCTTTCTTATCGTCGTTACCCTTCTCCTGTTCGTTGCCCGTGTTCATTTCGAAATATGCCACTCGCCAAATCGATCTTAGAGATATCCTTAATCGGAATGCCTTCTTGTACACATCCAATCAAGTGATCGATAAATCCGATCCTATAAAACAGGCCGTTTATGATTGCTCGTTCCCAACTACGGATAGAGGACGTGCTTATCACTACGTTGTGATATGCTCAGCGATGAGGAAAGCAATGTGCACCCTGGTCGGATGCATACTTAGCAACGATTTTTTTGCACATCCCTTTCCAGTTCCTGATCCTGTTATAAAGTCACGATTCGCTGAACGCATTTATTCATTGTTACTCATTTCCCGTTATCTTTCCCAGAAGCAATGATGATCCACATTTACGCCAAAGAAACTACAAAAATATATGCAAAAAGGATCAAATGCTTTCCCTCCTATCATCACTATCCAATTTGCATTGCACATGCTAAACACTCAAGCAAATTATATGCCTTATTCTTGTGTAATTCCAGAAATTTGTATTTTTAAGACGTTTTGTGCAGACGTTGTGATTGTGTCTTTATATGTCGTCGGTCAATCTGTTCGTCCCATAAACCAGGAATTGAGTCCCGTGTTGATAGAGGGTAAACGGGGTGCATCATAATTGATCCGTTGTAGAAAAATGAAATTTTGGAGAAGAGAGTATTTCAAAATTTTATAAGACTTTTCCTTTTAAACTTTTCTCTCACCCTCCCCCCTCCCTCCCACCACCTTAACCACTGCCCAAATGACTATATTAGTCAAATTACACAACTTAAATTTCAATGATCCAGGATTTCCAACTATTTGGCAGATAGAAGAAAATAAAATACGTGTAAATAAAGCCATGACATTGACATAATGCACATTGCAAATATCAATTCATAAAAGTAAATAAAAACGATAAAGACAAGAAGCTTCTTGTCTTGAAAGAAGCTTCGCTAGTTCTCTCATATAAAAATTGTCCTCATACCATATAAGCCTACATCGGAATCGTTACAGGATCACGAACACATGATTCATCGTTACCGTATCTCTTCGTTCACAAGCCCTCCTATACCAACTAGCCTCCTTTTGGATACATCCATTATGAAAAGAGCTGGCGATGGCTTGAGTTAATCACGGGATTAAAGCTTAATTCGGATATGAGCTCTTCTAGCTGCGCACAACGAAAACACTATCCACTTTATCTTCAAACAGCGATATGGGGGCATCAATGCAGTAAGATTCTTGCCCTGAATTTTACCAGTATGTGCAGGAATTACTTTCTGATGAAGTTTAATGGTACCGAAAAGTGGTTTGAAGAAGTCAACTAGAATTGCCTATCCCCTCTGTGCATATGCCACAGAATATGCACACAATCCAACAAGCACTTCCTACGAAAGCAGTTATGACACTTTCCAAGTATTTCCTGCACACCTCAGTTGTTCAGGACCTATGTTGCGTGGACCGTTTCCCAGGTGAACCGTTAGGGATACAAAGTTCCAAGCGGATCTCACTTGAGCTCCACATGTTCAAGAATATTTTGCACTGTACACACAGGGATATTCCTGACTGATCGCTTAGTAAATTTTGAAGGATGTTGCCGCAATGGCAACATTTACCGGAATCTACATTGGGCGACCTTCGAGCAACTGGCCGACAACCTCCGAGAACAATGTCATACCCCCATGCTGGTACACTTCTGAGGAACTTTGGAACAATTCTGGGTCGGCATCCTCAAATTGTGATGCTTTCTGCACATTTAGACTTCCAGTTGTCATATAAATCAACGGCATATTCATACAACCTTTTCGAATAAAAAACTTTGAAAAAGTTGAAGAACACATGCTACTATGACCTTGCAAGCAAAGCATTATGGTGCGCTGATGCAATTCTGTGGGAATACGTGAGTGGTGATTTAGGAAAATGCTGTATGAGTTTTAAAAAAATACTGCGGAAATTACATCCGGCATAACGTTGACTTTTAACAAACAATGTGCGCATACATTAAACTTCGTTGTGGCTAGCCAACCGACCGTTCAACACCGACCTAGACTAGGCCAAGCCTCATTTATCTGCAAACGATCATCAGCCAGAGGTGACTCTAGCCAAGACCACAAACGGATATAAGAAATACTTGAGATGCAATGTAATTAAATGTACAATTAAATGCAAAATTATAGAAAAGGCGAGAAATTCTCTCGCTCAATCCAAGAATCCATCGCAACAACAAAACTAAGAAAAAAAAATGAAAACACACTCATTTTCCAATCATCAACCATCATCACTCAATAAATTTAATGCAACAATAATATCCCAACATTTAGCATTGAAGTATAACTATGAACTGTTGAATGATATTGATGAGGTGCTGATTTTTGCAAAGTTTTAAGGGGGTGGTTTGAGTGCGACAATCAATTAATACGATAATTAATATACCCAAAAAAAGGTGATGTATCCTATTATTGCCAAAAAATTTGCATAATCTCTTACATTAGTGCTGCCAAATAAATAAAGATTACTATCATTACATAAAATTAGAAATTTGCCGAATATTTTATAGCATATAAGCACCATTTATTTCAAATAAACACCAGCACTATTGTTTATAACGTTATCGCTTTGAGAGTCATGAAAGTAGCGCCAATTTTAAACTCGCAGAATGTGCAAAAATACGTTTTAAATTTTAATCGGAAGTATCAAATTCTAATACACTAGTTAGCGCTTCAGGAAATTAAAATACGAAATCATATTGCGCTTAAACGATGAAACTTTTTTGTAATTTTATTTTCAAAAAAAGTTTTTTTTATAAATTGATAGTATTTTCTGCCAAATTGATTTGCGTTTATAAAAAATTTTAAAAAGTTGATAATTTTTATTGCTTTACAAATATTCTATACAGAAATGGGATCGAATCTGTGATTGGCTGTAGAATGATGATGAATGACTACGTCATTCATTTCCTTCTTCCATTCCTTCTATCGTCGATCGACTACTTTCCTTGTTGATCTGCTTCTCTAATTCACTTGCAAACATCTCAAAACTGATTGGTGAGAGATATGAATCGCTTTCAATGTTTTCCAAATGTCTATCATCCATCTGCAATAATCTCATAATTTTGTCGCATTCAATAATCCCAAAATAGATCAAGTGAGTACCACAGCTGAATTATCACTTGTACCTTATCACAAATCACTCAATAGGATCAACATTGATAAGGGAAATTCGAATCGAACGCTAGCAATTCTATCATGAAGTACCCGAATGCAACGATATATTATCGTGTTGTTTTGCAAGTAATTTTGAAGGAAAACGCTACAGAGATAAACTTAGTAATTCAATTTAATTTCACCTGAAATTAATAACATTTAATGGAAATTTAAACCTGAAATTATACTGATAATGAAAGATTATCAACTATCAACGGATGAAATTTTTCTGATGGTTGACGATGCCGAACAGTTGTGCTCTTTCATAAGCAAAAAGTAGCATCAATTTAACAGTATAAAATGAAGCACAATCACAATAAAGAGCACTGGTAATCGACAGCTAACCCACCACTGAGTATCGCTGATTGTCGAATTCTCGAAGCTAGAAGAACTCACACTTGGAATTTCTATTGCAGTCGCTTCTTAAGGAGAGACACTAGAACAGAGAAGCAAGTATTTGCTCTCTTCAAAACTAAATGAAGCGATAAATATTGATGCTCTTACTTAAATACTCCTTACTGCTTACTAATTATCAAAGTATAGTAATAAAGATATGATATATAGATAATGATAGTAGATATATACTAAAAGGATGGTATAAAAAAATAAATAGGCTTCGAATAAATTAATTAATAAAAAAAAGAGTAATAATACTAACCAATACTTTCATATGATATAATCGTAAAGCAAAAACGAATAAGAAGCACATTGCGACGGTCAATGTGATTCCAATAGCGATGAATAGTATAGTCAATTCATCATTCGACATTTTATTGTAACGATAAAATTGATGGCGTTTTTCTTGAATAACTGAAACATCATTATATCATTGCTATTAATTCGCATGCGAAAGATTTCATACTTTTAGGCAATTTAATAATCGAATCAGAAACGTTTTAAATGCTTTCTGCATATATGGAAACTATGAAACTAGATATATAAATAAATACATGTATATATATATATATACTTATTTATTTATTTATTTATTTATTTATCTCTTTATTTATTTTCAATTTTTTCCACGATTTCTGGCCTTTCTTTTTATGAAAAAGTATTTCCATATTATTTTTTGTGGCCCAATTCCGGTTTCCGCTGTCCGTTCGTAAATTTCACTCTTTCGGATTGCCGCTCTTAAAGTTACCTTTTAAGGTTATTGAATCGCTGTTTGCTGTTTAAAAAAAAAAAAAAAAAACTCACTGAATAATACTTGGTGCAAAACATTGCAAATATTACCTTCGAGTTTATATGTTTCATTATTAGCAGGCTGTTCTTTAGACTCTTCGAAAGGTTTCGGCGGTTTAAATGGAGGAGCCACGCTCGGTATCGATTCAAGTTCGGATTCGGGTTCGGATCCCAGTTCTTTGATATTATCCATGATAATAAAAATTTTTGAAAGATAAAAATGAATACAAGCAAGGAAAATGTGCATGTTAAAGTTACAAAAGAATTCTCACATATCAGATTTTCATTCGATTCAATTCCGAAATCAGATTCCGTTTCCTTGAAGAATTTCCGCAAAAAAATGAGCAGTAGGATTAATGAAGGCTAAGCGATATCACAATAAAATAGATTCAAATTTGCGAAAGAAAATAGCAACAATCGTTAAATAATAGTCATACATATTTAGTTAGTTTTATGCTGACAACTTGTGCAAGCGCTTAATAAACAAAGAAGTATAAAGAAAGCACATATTTTGTTAACTTCTCTAGTATGATTCTCCACTTATTCAATATTTTATTTCTAAAGGAGTACTTTTAAAGATTAAAGCAATTAACAAGTTTCATACCATAAACGATGCGTTGCACCGGAAGGCCACAAGCTCTCATCGATAGAAGATATGCTCTTTTCATGGAATGCGAATCGGAGCATTGCATACGCCATGACATCGCTATTCGCGCATATGATTTGTTTGTGTTGCTGAGTCGACGAAGTTCCACACTATGTAGACGACAAAATGTAAGTCGACCTATTTGCTGAAATTCAATGGGTTTATATCTTCAAAAATCTTCAAAAAAACTATTACTTAACAAATAGTTTTAACTTAATTTTATCATAAGATGATCCCTTCTTGTTGTTTTAATTGTCTAATGATAGCTTATTAATTATATCTTCTTACCAGCTATTTTATTCGTCTATTTAAACTTATTTAGTTCACTTATATGGATTGTATTCAATAAAGGAATATTTTAATAAATAAACTAATTAATTAAAGTAGAGTATACAACGAATCGAGTAGTTATACAGCAACAATTATGATTATAATGGTTGCAAAAATTTGCATAAAATTTTTCGATTTAATTCATAAAAGAATATAACACATAAATTTCTTGATAGTAAAAAAAAAATGTAGCAATGAAAATATTTAAAAGAAATTTCAAAAATTTATTGTTCAAATTATTTAGTAAAAATTTGAAAACGGAAAAAAAAACATTTCAACCAACCATGGTGGCAATTTCCGGATCCGGATTCTCCATATAAAAAAACGAAAAATTAGCGTGTTCAGAATATTCACCATGAATATCGTTAACTTTAAGTGCTGACTCAAGCAACGGTTGACATTTTGAACCGATGAAACATACGCCAAAATAATTGTGCGATGGTTGAAAATCGAAATATGGATACGATGCGCCAGTCTTATCACCGCAATGTGTCGTCAATGTTTTACCAAGCAAAAAGTCTGGCATTTGTTCCAATGGTATTTGTGCCTTGAAAATAAAATTACCCTTTAAAATCAAATAGAAACATATCGTATACCTTCGACGATCGGTATCATCATTTACCGTATCCGAGTTTAAACGTAAATCCAATTCAAAACAAATATGCACTAACGCATAAAATACGATCTAAAGCGATGATGCTTATGTTATCATATAATTCGGCCAATTTTCGTCTGCATATTTGGTTCTGAGATTGCACGAAAGCGTTATCGATAGCAAATGGAGAGAGTGGTGGTATTATCGACAATAAAAATGAGAATTGCCTAATTATGTTACATAGAAATGTACATGTACACTGTCCTGTATATGGATAAATGCGATTAAAATATTTGTTTCATGAGTGGATATGCTTTTTTCGCTATGCGCAATTGATGGTGCGCACACAATGCAAATCTTCAATAAACTATGTCATAAATGATCACAAAATGGACAATCTAACAATATTTGAAAGCATACGAGATCATCATTAGAATAGATCTAAAGACTATCGCATTCAATCTAAACTTATATTGAAAGTTAGCTTTAGACCGAATATTAAAATTTAACAATATATGTGGACAAATCGTAATAATAATGGTAATAATAGCAATCATAATAGTCTAAGCGAGATAGCACAAATAATAAGATAAAACTATGTGAGGCTATCTTATAAGTCGAACTAAATGAAAAAAAAAATTTTATCATTAAGTGAAGCAAAGAGTGCATATTCAAAAAATATAACAAATGTTGCTAAAGTTTGTCTCATCACAAATTTTAGTCGATAAGGATGAAAATGTCATACCAATACAAGACGTTCAATGTCAACAAAATCGAAGGAAATTGTTCGATTAGAAGATTTGGCCACAACGACAACAAGATACGACAACAGTATCAACCACATCGTTTGAACGGCGATATAACGACTGAATTCGCTCAGTAATCCTTTTCGTTATGTTATCCGCTTTTTTTTTTACATATTATCTAAATTTCATGCAAAAACTCTTACAATTCCAAATTCTCTACGGATGTTCATTGTTAGTCTCCATCGAATCGGCGCCAATGCAAATGCTAAAGGAGGCGCCATCTAATGACTAAACATCTTTGACCAAAAAAACTTTGTGCAGTGACAGCAACCAAGATTTGTTGGGATTTGCATAGGAAATATTATATGTATATTCTCCATCCATAGCAGCCTATTTGGATACTCCTCTCTCTCCCTCCCTCTCTCTCTTCACTGTGAAAGCCAGAAATGTAATTATCATCTTCTTATGATAATTGTACTGCACTCTTAAAACAACTATCGTTTTCAGTTTTTCTAAAGATAGAAACAAAGCAATGAAAAAGAGATTATTATTCAACTTTCCGATATTTTGTGCCATTATTATAAATAATTTTCTATATGAAGTTCTATGTACGATAATCATGGTGCAAAATAAACAAACATATAAGATATAACTCAAGTATAAGTTGTGCTCACCTATAACATCGAGCTATTTGCTTCATTTGTGAGAAATGATGCAAAGACACCTCCATATCAACATATCGATTTGATCACATTTATAGAGAGTGTGCATTTGAATGAACGAGAACATTTTTCAAAAACGCCATAGGCAATACTCGAGGAAAATAGCAGAATTTCGAGCTTCAAGGGTAATTTTAAGGTTTACATCCGAAATATGTGACGCCGGAACAACAATTCTATGATCCAGCATAATTAGAAGTAAATGAATTCGAGATTCTCGAATCATTTAATAGTTATTACGCAATAAAACGATAACATAACATTGTTGCTAATGCTACTCCGGAGGTAAATTTTCAAAAATCGGTAATGCAAAGAGCTGCCGGAACAGTATTGAAAATTTGTTTTATTCTTAGCATCAATGGACAAAAAATTTAAGAAAAAATAAATATGGGAGATTGGAGAGGTTTTCCATAGACAATGAACGTCGGAGAATGCTATCGATTAATTTTTAGTATATTGAGGTATGATTTTTTTCAAGGAACAATTGAATTTGATGGTGGATTCATCAAGGATATGAAGCCAATATTTAGCACCATTCATCTTGAATCCTTCTGAGCACGAACATCATTGAGCGAATACCTCACTTACGTCGTTTCGACTATAATCGTACTCAACTTAGAAAGATTTCAGATATACACCTAAAATATAAACACAATAATAATTCGATGATTCATCTATTCTTAGATCAGATTCAATACTCTTTAATGGATTAATTAAGGAGTAATTAAAGCTTACGTTCAGTTCATATAATTTTATATAAATACTACAATATGTTGCATATCGAGATCTAACAATAAATGCCACTCACATTTTAAAACAATTTTTGAAAGTTTTATAAAGGAAATGTGATCCATAGATTAAAAAATGGACAAGTGCTATAGTGGGTTAATACTGACGTAAAGTCCTTTATGTGCACAACGTTAGTATAGATCCAGATGAATATGATGCTCCGAGAAAATGAAATTAAGAAAAGAAAGAGAAAATTTTTAAGCAAAAATAAACATTACGCGGATATGAGCAGAGACGCAATAGGCAACTGTTAGGAGACTAGATATTTATTAAGAATGCAAGAAGTAAGACACGAATAGATTACCTATGAGAACAAAATGTGACCACGTTTCGGCTCTTCTCCGTTGACGTATATAGACAGCATAACTAAGGGTAGAGAAAATTAGCAAGGAATGGAAAAGGAACTCTTATCTGAATAAATGAAAAATGTAAGTTAAGAAAAATTGTAATAAATATAAAAGTTGTAAGCGATAACACTGACCTCATCACCACGGTTCGAAATAATAAAGGAAAATCAAAGCTTAAGGATGAAATAATATAGGAACCAGCATGTAAAGTAAGGCACATTTATAATTTATCTATAAACATAGAAATAGAGTGCACAAAAGGATAAAAGCAAATATATATTGACGCATGTAGTAGACGTAAGTGAGCGATAGACGTATGTGATGATAACTGATAATCAATAAACCTAACTGTAGATGTTAACGGCCTTGACCGTACAGTGGTAACATGTAGAGCAATATTTATTTGATCTGTATTGAAACTAGATCTATCGAAGCAACATGAATAACATTTAAAGCTTATTAAAGCATTCTCAAAACGAAATACTAATATAGAATACTAGAACAGAATCCTAATACTAATACAGAAAGTGAAGTTTCGTTACAAGTAAAACAAATGCACGGATGGTTAACAGGTTTGGGATGGCTAAAAAACTATCCCTAACGACTCTGAGGTAGTTAAAAAAACTGCCTCTGACAAATTTGGCCGAGGGATATTAATTAGTAGCTAAGTGAAATAATAGATAAAACTCTTTGAATTAAAGAATTGAATTGTTTAAATAATAAAATATGAAACGAATAGACGGTAAACAACATGTGGTGCGGATAAATTGACACAACTAAATAAATAAATATTCAATAAAAGAAAAGCGTTCAAGTAAACTTGAATGTTGTCAAGAAGGCAACTAAAACTGTGTGCAATATTTGGAATCGTAATATTAGCAGTTGAACAAAAAAGAAACCGAAATAACAATAAGAATAGAAATATTTGATAGATTAGAAAGCGAATAAAACTAATATATGAGTTAAAATAAAGATATTAATAAGAATAAATGAATCATTAAATTAAAAGTTCACTTATGAACGCTTCTTTCGAATAAACAACATTTGTAAAGTCATCAATATATCATCGTCTAGGATAGTTTTTCGCATTACTCATATCATTTTATCTACTCTATTTGATACTCTCTTCTTTAGATTTTTCTCTAAATTTTTGATTAAATTCAACGTTTTTCAGTCAACACAGCTATATATTTTTTTATTGCTTACAGTAGAAAAAAATATTCAATTTTGATTACATTTTTATTATAAAATAGTGGAAAAAAACTTCATCAATGCTTGTTGTTTCTGTGACCTGGTAGTAATGACTAAATTCAATTCTGGTTGCAAACAAAAATGAGTCGAGCTTGTAACCAGATGGAAATTGTTTAAATCAAACCCCCACTCCACCTGGCGTTACCGTCTTTGAATAAGCCAAATCCGGACACAAACTAGACTTGAGATTTCGAGGTTTTGTCGACTCTCGCATTCCACATTCACATTAACCCTGTTCCACTGCCTCCAGAATTGCCTATAACTGAAAATCCACAGAATGATGTATAAAAACCCTTTCATATTGGCCTTCTGCCCGCCAATAATCGCAAGATTTTTAAACACAGAATGTTAGGCATGTTACATGACCGGTTCACCAACCTCTTCTCCTTTAGCTGCAGCTTCCATTCTGTCGCCATCAGACTACATTGCTGGATAACTTATATATACTACCCTTTGTTGAGGCAAGTAAAGGTAGATGAACCAGATAAAGATTAGACAACTGAGCTGCCTTGAATTTTCACTGTTCTTTTAACTTTTAATACTCTCATTCAGCCTTAAAAGATTGTTATGTTACTCATAGGCTGCAATATTATACTCTCAAAACATCGTTCGTTTCATTTCCTGTCTTTCTTTATTTTACAATGAAATAACCTGTTGGCGATGATTTCCTTTCTCAAGATTTTCACATCTGCCAAACAATTTCATCTTCATCAATTATTTCTTTTATAAAACTTCATGAAAAATTACATTAGTATAAACAGCGAGCAAACAAATTGAATAACAAAAGACAATGCAATCGATGTAGATGTCCATAAAAGTGCAAGTTATAAATTGCTAAAAATATTATAAATCGGTGGGCGGATGAATCCAACTCCAACATCCAACGTTAAACATAATTCTTTAGATGTGGGCAAACTATATATCCCATCATTATGCCCTCAGTGGTCACCGAAAATCTCAAACTATTGCATAAAACTTGGTCTATAAGATGCTCATTGCTGATCAAGCAAATCAAATAAATAATCCACCGCCTATAGGTGAATGGAATAAAACATTTCTCCTCCTCCCTCCTCCCCTCCCCCCCCCCCCCCCCCAATGAAACGTCCACTCTCTTATCGCTGATAACGAAGAAATGGTGCTGAACTTTAGTATATTGATTTCAATGAATGATACTGAACTAATGTTATTGTCTAACTATAGCATCTATACAGTGGACGTCCCACCTGGACTCAACATTCCCGGCATCCCACTTTACAACTTACTGTATTTTTTGGATAGAATACAGTACTTCTAATATCCCCTCAGGCAATATCCGCCTTCCACGAAACCCCTCCCACATATAACATTACTTAATATGTTCAAAATTAAGGGCATATAATAAACTATGTCAATTCCTCCATTCACCGATAAAACGCCATATAGACCATTGTTCACGATACGATCTTATAAAGCTTCACAATATCAATAACACAATGCACCAGGTTAGCACAATTATAAACAATTATAAACCACAGATGAACACTTCACCAACAATGGATAAAATGACACACGATTTTAAATTTTAATTTTATTACTTGTATATGAAAATATAAAAAAAAAAAATGCAAGCATTAATTAAAGTGACCCAGTTTCTTCCCTAACTTGCCCTCACTTATCCCCCTTCCGGGTTCAGCAATCTCATACCCATCACAGTAATTTCTCGACAGATCCACTAATGAATATTTTACAACAATATTATTTGCATATAAAATTCTTCTCGACTCCATCTATCTTACATCTTTGACTATCGGCTATGATATCCTCCAATCCGAGCAACATTTAACGTTCCTACTCCCTCCCCCCCCCCCCCCACAAAAAAAAAATATTCCAAAGCAATTCTATGAAAATTAATACCTATCCCCTCGTTTTCAATTATAAGTGATCATTCACTCAAGTAATAAAACACATTGCAATAAAACATATATCATTTCATCAGTTGTCATAATGTGCATACGATCAATTAATTATAAGCTCTCATATAAAACATAATTGAACATTAAATGAATTTATATTAAATGTAAGCATAAAACCAACACAACGATATTATGTCGGATGCATAAAAGAAATCGTTTCAATATTTTGTCTAAACGCAACAGATGAGTTTTATTTTTAGCAATAATATAATTGATATCAGCTGAAATTTTTAAGCGCCATCAACTAAACGGCATTTTTCGAGTAAAATAAATTTAGCACTTCTATTTGATTTTCACATCTCCCATAACTATAATGTATATATATAGTTCATATACTCCTCTTTATTCGTTTCTTTCTCGTTCTACGCAGAAATATCTCTAAACCTAGAAGTGATTGTATTCAAGCAACAACAGCTATAAGGGAGAAAACAATTTCAACCCTTTGAATCAATAAAATTTAATTAAACATGTGACTTGGATGAACTCACAGTTTTTCCCAACAACAATCACTTCCCCCACCCCACCCACTCCCCCTCCCTTTCCCCATCAATCCTAGAAATTACCCCAAAAGCAAATGCTTTTTGAAAATTTCAGCGTCAACTCTTCATGAGAATATGTGATTGCATAGTACCAAAGTAACGTGTACGTACAACATAACTTATCATATGCTAACTATAGTTCATAAAAAAACAGGAAATCTGCAGAAAAAAAGTAACAATAACGAGAAAAAGAAGTAAATATTGATACATAATAATGAACGATACACAATATGAAGAGAGGCTTGCAACTTATAAGAAGACGGTAGTGAAAAAAAATAATTCAAAAATGCTCAAGAAAATTGAAAAAAAAAACATCACAAGAAAAATATGAACCGAAAAGAGAGTCGACCTTTAAGGACTCCCTGTTTTATGAGCATCGACAATACCCAATATTTCACTAAAGACGCTGTCTTGTTGAGTTGGATCAAAATTGTGGACTATTTGGCTGGTCAATTGTGCGAGCATCTTGTCTCGAACATGTTCATTGATGCGATTCATAAGTGCACTCATCTCTTCTGGACCAAGATTCTTCAACTTATTCTTCATTGTTTGCATAAAATTACCGCTAGTCGATTCCATTGATGATCGCCTGGTGGATGAAGCGGCCGACATTGGAAGCACCGTCGACGATGTTACCATCTGAAGCAAATAAATTTCTACAACTTCACTAATCTAGGGCAAGTTTGCATGTCTAAAAGAGACGAAGAGAATTGATATTTAGCTTACATTTTCTAGCATGGAATTGCGACTTCGTAATGCCACATTCCACACATGGACAAACACTTTCAATCAGTCATCTAATGTCATTGAATATGGATTCTATAAACATCTAATGTTGAACGCAACGCATCCATTCATATACACACAACTTTTTTTATATTTATAAATTAAATCTCTCTATGCGAAATCTCGGTAATCTCTCATAGATTCAACTCTTTTATTCATGACTTTCTAACGTTTTGGGTAGCTAATGCGACAAACAATGAAGTTCCTTTTTTACAGAACAACTCCATGTGTGGAGGAAAACCGACAACAACCGTTATTCTGCAATAGGGACAGCATTAAAAAATAAAGCACCTATATTTTTATTACCGAAAATAAAGTAAAAAATAATATATGAGGATCGGAGCCGGATTCCAGAGCCTTGAGAGGTAAATTCCAAGCATTACGTCGTGTTGCCCGATAACTAATGCTCACCTAACATCGATCATCAAATTACTGTTAGCTTCAATAGCGCATCAAGTACTCTAATTGTGTTAGCGAATTACTAAACAACAACAAAATCCTCCAAACAGTTGACAGCCGTTAATAACGCGATCCCAAATATATCCCATTTAAACAATTAGTTTGAACGATTCATACCTCACTCTCTTCGCCACCTGGTGTCATGAATAGTCGTTTGTCACCTTTCACTAAAATAAAAAAACGATCAACATCAAATATTGACTATGGTCAACAAGCTAATGCATTAGACCACGTCATTTTAGAAGAACATCTTTGCATCCTTCGACCATACGATAAATCCTGAATGTCGTCCCTTTTACATACAGCTTTCTTTATGCAATGGAAAGCTTGGATATTCCAATTTACCTGAGCTCGAAATTCGGAGATTGCAATTTGCATAAATCGCTTATCTTCGAACACAAGCCCTCCCCCCCCCCCGTTATCCCGTCTACTCCGTCTCTATAGGAATCGAAAAATCACACTCCTCGAATTGAATTTGGAATTATAGGGAGTGCTAATAAATGAAGGTAAAGAATGCAAAAATGATTACAAAAGATGGTCAAAACACTCGTAGCATTTTTTCTTTGGCGAATCAAAGTTTTTACGACAAAAAATAGGAATAAATAAAAACGATAACACTTTCTAAATGATTCAAGGTTTACAATTTTTCATAAATTATCGGCAACATAGAAAATACCAATGAAAATCAGAAATGGTGGATAAGGAACATGGAATTTATCAATAGTTTACTGGAAAAATTATATTTATTTATTTTTATTTGACTAATTTGACGATTCCCACAGAAATTAATTCTCAAGTAAGCTTAGTTATGAATAAAAATTTTATTCTAATTTTTCCTCAACTCAACGTCTGATTATAAATAGTTAAACAAAAATTCTTTTCGTTGGCTTGTAAATGTTTTTTATGCAGTAGTTCTCCTTAAAGGTTAAAGTTTATTAAATATTATGACAATAACATCAATGAATATTCTTATATATAAGATGTAGGTGAAATTTATTGTATGCTCAAATTTGATATAATTTAATAGAGAAAAACGAACATTTGGTTTATTGAAACTCGAAAGAACAAAAAACGAAATACTCACTTTCGAAGCTGAACGAATTGCGTTTGTTTCCTAGCATCGCTGCTTGAAGTGGCGTGACGGCATAACCCTGAAAAAAAACTAATTCATATATATATATATATATATATATATATATATATATATATATATATATATATATATATATATATATATATATAGCATTAACATATGGAAAAATTACAAAGAAAAAACGAAGAAATTCCCATGAAGAAGCGCAAATGGTCCGTTGCAGTAATGATCTTTTTTTGCTCTCAGCAATAATTACTTTTCATTTGCTATACTTTGAATCGCCAATATAAAACACCTACCGCCGCAACGATAGCGGTCGCCGATGGTCCTGCCACATCGTGCTGAGTCTTCTGTGCAGCAGCTCGTTTCATAATCAGTTCACGTCGTTCGTAGATGCGATATTTGAGTTTTGATGCCAACGGCAAATATCTCTTCCAACCTTTCTCTCGAGCCACTTCATGAATAAGAGCATAAAGAGTATTGAGAGGTATCGAGTTATGTTTGGGATAATCCTTCAGCAAATCGGCTAATCGAGTTGCTTTCTCCTCGGCGATATAAGTGAGACGACATCGGCGAATGAAACCGATCAAATATGCAATTATTTGCTGTCGCACTTGTTCGTGTATTTGATCGTTGCATTGAATCGCGGTCGGGATCAACGAAGAATAATCCAAATCTTCCAATATACCCGCAAATGACATCGTTATACCCAGCTCTTCGACTACCTTCTTACGAAACGATGAGTTCAATGGTCCCTTCATATCGCGCTCGAACAATTCCTTTATTGCCATCTCCAACTGTCCTGTAAAAAAACAATTTCGGTGGCAATACAGCATCATGATTTGAAAACCTGTAAGTTGATTTTCTACTCAGAGGAAAAAAAAATTCTTATTTATAGTGAAAGGCAAAATTTACTTCCCTTTCGCCGGCAAGCCAAACAAATATCCAACTACTATTATCAATTGCTGCCTAAAAAATTACCTCAACTCTAATCTGAAAGCATATTTTTTCTCATAATGGGTCAAACTATGACTTAAAGAATGAAAAATGAAGCTGTAAGACTGGCATGAAACAAAGAAAGGCATGATCACTTCTTGCACAATCAGCCATTTCACCACATTTTCGTTTCACTCACCGAGAAACACCTTAACAACCACAAAAACGGTACCATTGACTTGTGCAGAAGAATGACGCTCATCGAATTCGATCACAGCGTCGTGTCCTTGTTTGGTTGCCTACAAAATATAATCTTATCTTCCCCACTCAGAACTAACAATTCAAGAAAAACTCTTATATTAATGAAGAATAATATCAAGCTATCAGAAGAGTGTCTGCAAATGCCAACAAAAAAAATTTAAAACAAATCACCACCGATATTTATGTGAAAATCCTAAAAATATAAAAAAAATTTGTTGTCTTAACTTTGACACATACGAAATTTGAACATATAGTTTACTCGCAGTGTTTTCTACACTTTTGACAAATTTGTGTTTGCAAAGTGCACTACAAAGAGGTCAGATCCTGTTTACGTATAGCAGTCAACTTATCGGAGAGTTCCGGAAGTTCAAGAAGCACTCAAGATAAACTAAAATGTTTTGTGGTGATAACCTCCCCCAAAAAAGATTGCCTAAGAGTTTTACACGCTTAGATGAGCTAAAAAATTGCGTTATCGATCAAGTCGCAAGAATTGCTGGAATAAAAGTGTAGAAGATATGTTAAAGTGATCGGTTCGATTTAAGCGGAAATGCACCAATGTGCTTGTTCTATTATGCGGTTGACATGGTCACCGCAATTTCAGTAGCACATATCGTGCTAATTTCTCTGGCGCGCTATCCCATTTCTTTTCTAAAAGCAACAATCGATGCAACAATCAATTGGCAAACTTTTAATATTTTTCAAACGTTAGCCAACTAAAGCAAAGCTAATCGTTCATAGATAGAAGATGCTTTCCTATCAAATAATAGCGAGCAATAGCGATTTTACATATTCATTTATATATTAAATACCGCATTTCCGGTCGCAATATAGCATTCAACAGAGCATTTTAAATATTTAAATCAACTAAACAAAAGAATTATTAGAGAAATCTAATTTCGTGCTGTCCATTATTGCTAATGGGTGGACCGAAATAGAGCATAAACCGGTTTGTAGTATCAAAGATGCAATGAATGTTTGTATTTCACAAAAAGTAAGAAATAAATAGGCAAACCCACATTGGCCACCATTTTCTTCTTGATTTCAAATCCCGATGTATCGTTTTCGTCGATGCTACGCTTCCGAACATTGCGCTCCTGCAAAAGTTTTTCAACTACTCGTGCCCTCATCCACTACATAAAATAACACCATTTTCAACAGCCTTATCAATATTCCCTGAGAAGTCGATCTTTCTTGGAAGAAGATTGTTTTGAGAAAACTGAGGAACGATTTGCTAAGGAGGTGCCTCGAGGATAAATATGACAAGTAAAGTATGATGGTGAGAAAAACAAGAAGAGAAAGATCGGTTTGCAAGACGAAATAAACATTGAGAGATGAACAGCGTAATTTTTTTTTCGACTGATTCCATCAGGAAACGTTATGGCGAAGAGGATGAAAAAGGAGAGAGATGGGGAAAAATTCGGGGAAATGATGATCGGTGGGAGGGACTCACCCGACTCAAATAATAAAGCAAATAAATTAATTTCATCAATGAGAAACTGGCTATATCGCCGACTTTTAAAACGGTATTCTTAGATGAGAAGCGTATGCATACACGAACCTACAAAACCCCACGAATTTATTGCCAATGTTCACATCAATGACAGTGTCTCAGCGTCTCTATCAACACGGTATGCCAACCATAGCAGACCATGCTTTATTCCTGACAAGACCGATAGCAACATAAAGTAAGAATAAATTCGTAGGTAACCGAACTCATTTCGAGAACAGCGTTTACCCACTCACACAACTTGATGGCTACTGTCACAAATATGATTAGAACTTTTGTACGGCAAGAGAAGAGGACGACTTTATATGGCGGAGGCAGGACAGCAAAAGAAGCAGAAAGAGCTTCCCATATTTCCCTCTCATCGATGTACTTCGTTCCTAGGGATAAAAGTGGAACATTTTTCATTTCTCAACTATAACTAATCTCAATATGTCAAAACTCAAACCCTCAAATATATATAATTTCTACGAATAAACTTTCATAATGCAAAAAAGGGATATTTTTAAGAACGTAAAAAAATGAAGTTAAGTTACTAACCGAACGACGAAGTTGTAGTGGATCATTTCGACGCACAGGTGATATATCACTGAATGTACCATCGTCATCTTGCACCGAACCATTGCCCGACTTTGAACATGATGCCTCTTCCGATTCAGCAATCTCTAAAAGTATCAATCGTAAGTACAAAAGAATCTTATATATGAAGACAAACTACTTAACCATACGATAAGTGCTCAGCAAGCTTCAAACATATCCTTCCCGATGCGTGACAACAAACAGACATTTTTCAATATGCCAATAGCATACGATGATTTCCTCAACTCATTTAACCACTCGACAGTCTAAGCAGCTTCTTCCATGACGTCCATACGGCACCAAGATCAAGTGGTCAAGTATATCAATAGATATTACAGGTGTTTCAAAACAGCGAAGAGTATCATGGGAGGATCGTAACCGATAATGAGATGCTCATTTATCACTAAAAACCGGAATCAGAAAACCCTGTAATGAATGGAGATATGCAAATCCCCCGCAGATCAGATACCTCGCACGGGAGCTCTTAGTTGAGAAAGTTCTGGTGCGTTTTTTGGAATAAGATAGAATCATGGTGACCGATGATAGAGAAAGAAAGAAGATGTATCGATGAACTTTCGCCAATCTGTTTCGATGATTTGCTGAGAATTTCAAGGAAAAAAGAAAAGACAAGCCGATCGAAGAAATCCTGTTTATTAACGATAACGCCTCTGTCCACACCTCATATCCTTTTCGATCATTGCGGCTCAAGACTACCGTTTCACTCAACTTCATCACCCAACATACAGTCCCGAACTGAACCCGCGATTACTGATGAAGTTAAATTACTTTCGGATGTGTTAAATTACTCAAAGGTTTTTTCTAAGAATTTCCCCAATATTTTTGGGCTACACCACGGGTGATTTAACAAACCCGACAGTATTAAAGTTTCATCGCACTTGATCATCACCAAAATCACAAAGCAACCCCACCTGCAAGATTGCCTCAATCACTCTTTCAGCTTCCTAAAATGAGACTCCATTGTCGCGACTCCTAAAGCATTCCTTTCGAAAGAATAAAAAAAATATTCGTTGAAAAATAAAAAAATAAAACCTGCACATGCCCATTGCAACCGTTCGATAATTGCTACTAGTGTAAGAATTGAATGGAAACCTCCAATCATTTAACGCGAAGTTTTGTATGCAATAGAACAAGATACATTCGTCGCCTATATACTGTATACTGATTTATTTCTAAAGAAGAACAAAAAAAGAAACCGTCAAGATTACATTCGCCGAGTTTGTCGACATATGCCATAGTATATTCGTAGAGCTTATTGATGAACGGTTCCACAGCCGGCTTATGCTCTCCCCAATCTTCTTCCGCATACGTCTTATCGATGATTTCCTTGATTAAATCCCTTGGTACATCCTTCGACGTTGGATACTGACGTCGAATATTGGCCATCTGGGCGGCATTCTTCTGCATCACAAGCGCTCTTCGTTGTCCAAGTACCTTCGTTGAGGCAGACCAAGCGAGTTGCTGGGTGATTCGACGTAGTGTTGCCGGTTGTTGCTGGATCGCCGTTGGTATAACTGATGAAAAGTCGACCATCGAAGGATCACCTTTCATTGTTGCGCTAATGCTGAGTGCATCGAATGCATATTGTCGGAAACTTGATCTAATGTGACGTTTGCTGTCAAAGACCTCACGCATCGCCGATTGGTAACTATCTGTAATTAGCATTATATTTAGTAATTACATTTGCTAAGGAATAAAAGAGTGAAGAAAGACTTGCTGCAATAGATGTGGCTTTGAGTAAAATTTTTTCATGGCGCAAATGTCGAGGACTTGATCGTGGGAATCTGATTAACGCAAATAAAATAGCAATTAAATATCATTTTCAACAGCACCCGCCATTGTTGTCACTGCAATATAAGTTGCAATTTACATTAATGGACAAACCATGGTTTCAACGATCGAAAGAAATCAGGGAGATCTTCTGAAATTCAGACTTTATAAATTATAGCCTAAATATAACAAGACAGTTCAACTGAAAGTGTGCATATGAGCAGTTCACTTATGCCAATTGGAATGAAACGAAATTAAACATATTCTTACAATCTCAAATCTGTTTCGTATAGTCCCTGGAATAGGGTTTTTTTTAGATGTGATCCTTGCATGAAATAGAGTAGAAAGTGAGCCTTGAGAAACGGCTCGGTTTTACACCCTCAAGTGCCACTCGATTCTCATGAATAAAATAAAACAACTGGAATCAATTCGCATAAACCTGCAGTACCTCTAGAAAGAAACGCCACACTCAATAAAACTAATAAAGACAATAGCCCTTTATGGCTACCAATTGCAACACGCAAAATACCAATTTTGACCTCTATTTAGCTCGCTTATGGGACATAGCCACAGCAAAAAAAGTAGTAAAAGTGGGAGAACATCAAAGCCAAGAAATCAAATTCACTGGAAAATCAAGTGCAAACTATCAGCTTTGAAATGCTGCGATGATATTCAGCACATCAAATCATTCCAAAGTATTCTATTCGTCATCACAAACGGGAATACGGTGTCAGGGAAACTGCGCTCATTAGAGAATATGAGACTTCAATGAGCCCTTCTCCATATGGGAACATATTTGCCCGATGATTCACTGGTAACTTCAAACAGAAAACTGTTTGTAAATATTGATACCTAGTTCAATATAACTTGATGGCATGTGTTCCTCAGTTGTTTGATCTATTTCAGGCGTTCCTTGACTGTCCGTGAAACTAACCTCTTTATCGTCCCATCGACCATCACCTAGAATCATTTCGACTTAAAATCGGGAAACTTTCGAAAAAAGAACGGTCCCAATAAATAAACGAAGTTGTATCAGCAGTGTGATCTCCGAGTCATGGATTCGAGATTTGTCTGTCGACAATTAACCACGGCAACAATATTCGTGAGGCTTCTTGAAGATTCCAACACGTAATGCTTTCAGAGGTTTGTGAAATAAACTCGAACCTTTTGAGTGCAAATATCCAACACTAATTAGTGTTCATAATTAGATTTATGGTGAATCTAGTTCAACTCTGCATCTATTCAAATAATTTTTTTTTTTTATATTGAAGCAATTCTTGTAACATCTGAATCAACGCAACTATTCAGCATATTACAAGAGATTGAACGAGATCAACGTCACAAAATATATCGAAGAGAAAAATTTGATATCTTTTTTTAGTTGGAGTATAATTTCGATTTGCTTTTCTAAGCTAAATATATAGTAGAGAAGGAAATATCATCACGATCAACGCTATTCCAATAGTTAATTAAGTTGTCTATTTCAGAAAGATATACTCTTCAACAAGATCCATGAAGATTGCTTTGTAGAGACGAACAGATTAAAGCAGTGAAACTTAAAAAAAAAAGCAGAGAATAGTACGAAGTTTAGCTAACGCTTAGCAATGTCATAAAAACAAACAAGCAACACTCCAAACCATTTGCAGAAGTTGTTCCTGCCAATTTGCTCTTGAAGAAATCGACCGTACGATCATAAATCCAGCCCTTTAATCCGATTGCCGATGGAATATGTCCATCCCAACCGTACTCCTCGGATGCCTTTTTGATCAGTTCCACGAACAATTCTTCGGGAGCATTCTCTCTCGCATAATTTTCTCGAATTTGAAGCATTTCATCAGCATACTTCTCGAGCATTTTCTTCGTTCTCGCCTTACGAACACACAATGTTACATAGCCAGAAAGTCTTGTCTGCACTTTACGAGCCACTATTGGATCTGCTTGCAATACCTCAGGAATGACCGGGGTATAGTCCACATCAGCCACATTCACCGATAACCAATCCGTGATACCCAAATTGGCGATAGCCTCTTCGCGATAGCTATCCCGCAAAGCGCTATTTAATCCACGTGTGAAAACTCGTTTCATCATGCTATTGATGGTGGCTAAAATAAAGCAGAAATTGTTTACGAATGAAATTATCAACAATAAAACGGATGGTAATTGAAAAATTCTCTCCCTCCCCCTCTTCATTTCTGTGATCGGATGCTCCTCATCGTTGCAAAACCACCACATTAACTTCCAACAATCGAAATCTAACAATACTACTACCTCAAACTTTTTCACTTGATTAAAATGAACAACCTTCTCTAATCTGCCTTTTTTATTTGTCTCTGTGACCAAAGATCGAAGTTTTTTTTCTAAAAAATCGAAACGTTTGATGCTGACTGGCAAATTGACAATACACTTTGCAACACTTCAACACTGAAGCAAATGCCGTCTGATTTTAATGCTTCTTAGAAATCGCAATGAAATTTTTCAGTCCGTTTCATTTTTCTACGAGGCTGATTTGCATCTATTTAACCGACATGCATATCGAAATCGCATTTCGTCAACCACTGTGAAGTGTATGTGCTTCCCGACAAGTAAAATATGCGAGTCGAACTTCGATATTACAAGTACAAATAGACGCATTAACCAATCAGATATGCCTATGTTTTTCACTATTCGAAATGATTTACCTTTTTCTAGAAAAATGCTAACAAATTTGATTAGATATTCATAGGGAATACCTCGGCTTATTTCTGAGGCAATAGGAGTATCGATATTGTCAATAATTGGTTGGTTTATTGATTGTTCAATGTTTGTGACAATTTCATCACCGGATAATGCTGTAAATTCCGCTATTAAGATAACAATAAAATAAGCCGAAAATCAATTACATTGCCAAAAATTCTATTTCTTCTTCTCTCTCAATGTCCTGATGCTATTGCTCATAGGAAACTTCATATATCGAATTATTGAGACTCTATTCAATAAATTTTTGGAGACTCAAATGAAACCGTAATGATTTTCACCACCGATCAAATCAAATAGCACTCTCTTATGCGGATCGCAAAATTGTCCCTTTCTTTCAAAAACGAAAGTAATGTAACTCATTTAATATTTAACTTCTTTTTTATACGCTCAATGAAACAAAATTTCAAGTGTACCTTGTTCTTTTTGCTTCTTTTCCTTGTACGCTTTGTTTCGTACACCAGAAATATTGCGCATTATGTAGGATGGTATTGGTCGATAGAGTGTCCATCCATGTTTATTGGATGTCTTGTTGACAAGTTGAGCGATCGCTTTCCTTAGTCGATCTTTGCTTAATCCTTGTGCTTTGATACGATTCAATTCGTCACGATTTTCTCTTACGACAACTGTTTGACGACAATTGTATATGTAATTTGAAATATATTTCCGCAACGAGTTCTTTATCCTTCCATCCTCTGTGACATCCCTTTGTAGACAATTTGGCACAACTTGAGACCAATTCAGACGACAAGTCACTTCTTTCAACGGATTGATCCCTAATCGATGCAACGCCCACATACGATAACTGAATTTAAGCAGGCCACGTCTTTCATCAGAATAGATCAGATTTAAGACTTCTTCAACTGAATCTGAAAGTAAAACTTTTTCTTGACAGCTTTTCCATATGTTTCTCTCTTCCGCCTGTTTTTCATGCTTTCTTATGCGCAGTATGGAATTAAACAAAACGATAGCATAACGGGATTACAGCTCCCACTGAAGTAAAAGCAAATCGAATCACTCGTATTTACAACACTAAAATGAAAGACATAAACAAAGTTCAAAGAAATGCAAAGGAAAAGAACTCTGCTTTGACAAATTTGCAGCTATCCTGTCAACTAAATTCCAAACTATTAGTGACCTGAAAAATTCACAGCTATAGATAATTTTCTAGAAACTCATGCATTTTAATATGCTCTCGGTCATACTATACTTTCCCCATAAAATATAAGGCAAAGCAGGTAGCCAATACTCCTTCTGCTACATATGTGCCCTATATATGAACATACATATATGCATTTGTATATACAAATATAAGTAGCGTTGTGCAATATATAAATGTGTGCGTACATATGTAAACATAATAAATGCGTACGCTATATGTACTTTGCATTTTACTTGTATTCAGTATCTTCTCTGTTGGTCTTCATGAATCCATATATGCCTAACATATACCCTATATCTATGATTTGCTTCAAGTTACAATTATTCACCATTTTCCACATGCACCCAAATCCGCTGCAAACATCCAGTTGTAATCCACGGATGCACAGGTAACTAAACAAGTCAAAGCTCATAATAGTCCTAGAATTTCCACTTCACAAAAGAATGCTTATAAATACCGTTTTCAATGAATCCCTTCAAAGAATAGACATTCGAATACTGATCAGCAACCGCGACTACATCATTCTGCTTCTTGTTTGCCTGTGAATAGTTATTTGCGTTCCAAACGCCATCACACTCCTCGCCATCGTCACCTAACAAACATCACCATCAACAGCATAAAGGTAAAAGGCAAGCAGTTTATGCAAATCGCTTTTCGTTACTTTTCCTTCCTAGCATATAGCGAAATCGCCCACACAACGTACAAGCAATTAGCCTCACCATCTCTATGATGTACAGTTCAAAACCAATGCCATTTATACAACGTATGCAATCGAATATTGATCACTAAGTAATCAATGATATGTTAATACTCTCTCTTTTATGCATTTGGTTATGTTAATATCTCTAAGAGATTTTTTGTACAAACATTCGATATTACATTAAACTAAAAGAGGGGAGGGAGGGTGGTGATATCAAGCACTTCCTATATGAATCCATAGCTGTTCAAAATAACCTACGAGGGAAAGACAAATTAAAAATTGGTGTAGTAAAAAAAGAATTGAAAATTCTCAAATGACAAATTAATAAAAAAAACAAACCAAATATGCACAAAAAAAAACTAAAAACAAAGATGAAAAGCAGAAAAGCACATACTCATGCTTTCGGTGTTCAAAAATCTATCGGCACAGAATTCGCCGGCCATCCTCTGAAGAGCAGACGTAGGAATTGAATCCGGATCAGCGCCATATGGTAGGCTGAAACAATGTGATATATAAGTTGTCTGGCTTTGCTAAAGGATATATAGAAGATTCGATTGCCACACATAAATATACAATTACCTGAATTCATCACACAATAAAGAAGGTGAAACTCTTTTCATTTATTTGTCTATTTCAAAATCCTGAGATGGGAAAACATGCAAAAATATGTGAGCATGAGGAGTTGTATGAACGACTAAAACATTCGCAAAGCTACAATTTCGGCGATTAGATTTTATACGTAAAGGCAGCAATGGCGTATAAGTCGAAATGACTCAGCCGCGCGTTAAAAGCTGAAGAAATGGGTGCATTAACGATATCGACGGGGAGCAGATTCCGTACTCGTATAACGCGAAATTGGAAACTATGCAAAATATTACTTGTACTGCAACATCTTTTGCTAAGCTGAAACTGATGTTTACATCGGCTAAGGGGAGGAAGAAACTGAAATATTTCCGACAGCAGAATGTCAGAGAAGTTTAACACTAGTTTATTACGAAGAATCGAGTTAAATTTTAGCCTGTGATATTTCAGTGATTTCACGTTGAGGATTTTTAGCCTGACAGTGTAATGACGCTGATACAGACCACGATAAATTTTGCGGAAAGCAGTGCGAGTGGGACGTTTCTAGATATTCTCTAGCAACCTGAAGTTAGAAACCAAACAAGGAGACCATACAAGAGTGTAGCTTTCCAAAATGGGTGAGCAAAAGGCTATGAAAGCATCAATTTGCAATTTTTGATCCGACTACTTCTCCGGCAACTGGGATTTTCTTGACCCCAGAAACAGAAAAGGCAACTATGAAAGGAGGGGAGGGGATAGCAAACTTTAGAATCCAGGCACAATGGTTTTTTCTTTGAGCATGGTGTGGATTATACAGCTCTGCATTAATGTTATGTCGCAGAGTTTGTTGAAACGTTAAGAGTATTTTCGTTCACTCGAGACATGCTTCTATTTCACATCAGAGGTTTGTTTCCGTTATGCTTTTTGATTGTATCCATATTACTTCGTTATTATTTTTTACGATTCAATGTTGTTTCGTTGATGACACATGTACGTCATGTTGCCTTTCAGCGTTTCTCATTCCAACATACTGCATCATGCAGTTTTCTCGTGCTTTGTGACTTAATGGAGAATTTTTTTTTCAGCTTGCGACCGCAGAAATCGCGCTTCTAACATTCCTCACAGAGATGCGGAAAACCACCGAGGCACTCGCGGGGGACCCTGGCCTCTGCGGGTAGGGAATTGATTACAGCAAATCCTTCGGGGTGGGGGGGGGGGGGAGGGAATTTTTGATAGCCGAGGCCTCCGCGGTTTAAAACTTATGATTCATGTTATCGCGAAGGGTCCCGCAAGGGGCGAACGGCGGTGAACCTCGAACACTAGGTCACATTATTAACTGTGGCAATAATGAAGCATACCCGCTTTCATTATAATCGTGAGCTTCAAGATCGACATCTGAATCCACTCCATGATTGTTCCTTGTCGATGCTTCAATATTTGGTCCGTTACCGACATTGAATACGTTCTCATTGCCGTCATCATAGTCCTCAACCTCTCTCTTTATAGCTCTGCCCAGCACCCTCCTGCAACCGGTTATGTTTTACGGTTCATATATAGGCAAGAAGGCAATAATCTTGGCGTTGATACTGCTAATCACGATGTATTTTATATGTATTTTATGAGCATCTCACTTTGCGATTCATTTTCAAAAGATTCAAGTCCATTTACCGATAAGGCGAAGTAACAAGCCTGTTAACCTCATCTCAGTTAAGAACGCATAGAAGAAAGAAAGATTTAGCAGTACATACAAGAGAAGATTCAACATAGAACCATCAGCAACTCTTTCACCTCATCTCCCTAAAAGCCAGCATGCAAAGAACCATCAAACCCTCCCTCCCCTTCCCGTCATGTAGAATATTCCTCTCGGAAACACAAACCCGTTTTAGTGCAGCAATATAGAAGATCTTAGAAATTCACTACGGAACCTCCCGACTAGAGTTCATCAACAGAATCAGCTTTGCCGACAGTCTATACAAACTCTAAAAGAAGAGGAAGGAAGGATGTGGGTCTCTTCTGAGAGAGAGAGAGAGAGCATTTATCATGTAATGTTGAGCAGATAAAAAGATTAAAAACTAATCGCCTCTCCATCTCTTTCCTGCAACCAGTATCGAAAAAAAAAGCTTCAGATGAATAGATAGGACAGAGGGATTAAATCATCATACATTTCCAAACCGTTAAAAATAATGTCCTTCCCCGTATTCATCATATACTACAAAGATTACTAGTACCTCAGCGATGAACAACGGTCTGCCACTGGATTGAATATTATTATATAAAAAAGAAGAAAAGTAAGCAATGATCGTTACTGACATTTTATAATCTTCGCATTTATAGATTAAATTTATGACCAAAACTGCTCTAATCAAATATGTAAATAAATTTGCTTAACAACAACGCCTCAATATATGCGTTGATAGCTTAATTGTATGTTCCATGGAACATTTCGGTAAAACTTAAAAAAGAAAACACAACGACACGACGCAATTGTGTCAGCAAGCGATCACCTAAGCTTCAAAACAATCCACATATGGATTCTTATAAACGTTTGCGTTTAGCAATTGATCGCTGAACAGAGATAATGATGTGTGAGATCAATTGCTGATATTTAGACGCATCGAGAATGATGATCGTTAGAAGAAATGCAAGCACAACATTCAGGCGTGCAGCTTTCGAAACATGCGTATGGAGAAGAGCTTGATTCCTCTCCACGAGAAACGAATGAGTGGTAATCAAATAATGAATGGCCCGCTATGTGCAACCGCGTATAGAGATCATCGTATGTCCTTATATCGCCCAAGGTGGGCAAGAAGAATGGCATAGCAGGTTGGATTCATAGTGGCAAATTGGATTGATTTTGCAAGCCAATAGAAACTTTCCATGAGAGATGAGATGAAACAAAAAAAGGAAAAATAGATAAGAAAGGAAATCTTTTCATCTATCGACCATGCCACCTCAATAGTAAGTTCAGATAGTGGAAAAAGGTAAGCACGCCTGTGACAAAACGTTACTGCAAATTTGTTTGGCAACATTACAAGTAAACAAAACTTATGAAATACTCAGAATTCACAAAACGTGGACATCGACCAGTTGAAAATGTTGAATGACAAAACAATAAAATAAATATTTTCAATAAAGTGAAGCATTTTGCAATAAGTGACATCACGTTCAAACTCGTCTGTCGTCGATTCTTCTGATCCTGACTTTGTTCAACTTCAGAATAGACAATTGAATGAACTCTATGTTGGTTCAATCGAAAGTAGTAGAATTTACCCGTCGAGGTGCTGATCGATACTCTCGATGAGACTTGCCATTGGACTTTGAGTGGATATTCTTTCAACGCTGCGTTCGACCGTAGGCCGATACATATTGTCGCGCTCGTCGCTTTTATCTTCAGGTCGCTCTTTGGGTGTTGTTGCCCTTAAAAATGAACACGTCAACAAAATGCTTTTGAACTATAAATAGCTAGACATAGCTCTTTTTTTTTTCAATAAGCATGAAAATATAAGAAGCTTCTTAGATAGATATACACCTGAGGTGACTAGATTTGAACTACGAAGTGCCAATATGAGTTGTTTGAGCTGCCCAACGTTTGAAATTTGAAATTAATGTCCTGAGTAAAATGCTCGAAAATTTCCACATCTCAATTGCAGAGTCAAACAAGTAGAACAAAATATGTTGGAGAAAATATTCTCAACGTGGTTTCATAATCTTAGAAAACACAATTTCGAGAAATGCGTATTAGGAATGATTATTGAACATGATTGCAAGCATGAAAGATATAGTAACATATCATTTCGGCAGATATCGCCCTCTCTACTCTTTTGTTCCCTCTTACTGTGAAAAACCTACCGAAAATGGTTGAGTAGTTCAAGTTAAGGATATCAATGCATGGATGCTATAGCTAAGGAGCCGCATATAATATGGGTGTGGTGCTATATACGGTACATAATGGGGTTGGGGAAGGGGAGGGGGAGGGGTAGGTGCGCCTTACTAAGATAATCTTTGCATGCGTACAATGCAGGAAACGCAATAAATGAATGAAAAGATAATCTCTAATCGATGATAATAAACTGCGATAGTTCCAATAAGATATCGCTCACAATATCTCTTCCATTGTTGCCATTTCGGCGATTTGGTCACTTTCCAAACTGCATTTGTAACAAATCTGACCGAAGAATGAACTATCTTCTCAGCTGAAATTGTAACAACTTCGAGGATGGCTATAAAGTTGAAATATCAACGAAACAAGAGAGCTTCTAGGCAATCAACATCACGATCAACTTGCATCATCTATGTCGTTTGATTTCCCACTCGGCTTCTTCACTGCACAATTGGTTGCACGAAAAAAAAAAGAATATCTCAATGAGGCATTCCCAAGATCGTCCCACAATCCTATCATAACAAACAAAAGAGGTACTACACTTCACTGAACAGAATCATTATTGTGCTTCCCGAAGCTCAACGGTTTTCTTTTAAGGATAACCCCCAGAATAGACAGCCCACCTCAAAATTCGAGAGAGACAGGACATCCTGTCCTTATATCGAAATAAATGCGGCAAGCAGATGAAAGAAAATATCAGCAACTACACGACAAAGCTTAGCACCTCTAACCACCTCTTCATTCATCTATAAAAGAATTCCTCAGCAGTTCCCCAGAAAGAAGTAAGAATCAAGAATCTCTGAATAAATTCACGGGGAAAGAATTTTGCACCTTATGGGGAGGGAGGAAGGTACCAAGAACAGTTATGGAGAAAGGGACCAAGAGTGTAAGGACGGAAACGTGGGAGGACGATAGCTTACTAGCAATAAATAATGTAGTTTCTTCCAACCTAATCCGAACAGCCTCCATGCGGTATCTAACGTTCCCTCGTTCAGATTCCCCATTCTACTACTCACTTCCTAAACATTATATCACAATATTTTTTTCCCCTTTGTCCCTCACTCACTGAAGACAACTTGAAGAGTTAGCACTGACGAATTAATATAAACGTTGAATCCACTACGCACTTTTTTCAAAAGCCGGAGACCGCTCTCTCTCACTCTCCCCGTCTGCCCATGGGAATGGACGTAGAGAGTTCATGTTCTTGACAAGAGTATTCAACATTCCCTTATTAATTCAAACATTTCAGAGCACTAAAAGTATTAGCCCATCGTACTAACGATCCATAGGGCTAAAGGCAGTACTGCTGGAAACTCGGACCAAACTCTGTCACAAACAGTAATCACAAACACTGTGTTCCCACTCTATCTTGCTGCCCTCCTCCAACCTCCGGGGGAAATTTTCTCGTTATTGTTTTCCACTACGTCTGTGGATTGTGCAATCGAAAACGCAGCAGAACTAAGGGGAAGGACATAGGCGATAAGTGGAAGGAGGCCAGTAGACAACATATTGGCAGGCAGTCAGACAGGAAAAAGACAAGGCAGACCGCAACGCGGACGGCCACCATCAACCGAGTGCTCACAGCACCACACAACGGCCGTTTGCCGCACAACGCTCTCGTTATGTTGGTGTGCCTGCCCGCGTGCCTTACCATGACCGTGAGAAGGCAAAGCCCCCAACACCCTGCAAGCAACATCCGCGCCCCATTGCATCGCATTTCATCGGCCCCTTATGTTCTAGCACTCATAGAGATGGATCCTAAACGACGTCATGCAGATCGATAAGGCATCCTAGTGCAACAGGCCCTTCCTACAAGACATGCACATGCTTTGATGTACTTGCCAGCCGGATAACGGGCACAACTTCCACAGAAAACTTCTCCCTTATTACTAATCAATCGAAATTAGAAAACGAGATGCAGTCCGGGGTAACCAAGGTTCCAAGGAAAACAGTGAAAGTCATGAAGTATGATGCAAGAAGCGATGAAATTTCAAGGATCAAGGAAGCAGACTAATTGGTCCCCAAAAATTCTTTGCCACTTATAATAGAAAAATATCAGATAGTCCTCAGGAGATCCCAGGCATCCCAGGTGAAGACACCACCCTCGACTTTTTTGAAATGTTGCTGTTTCTCTCCTTGTCACTTTTTCTCCTCCGGAAATCGTCATACTTCAAAAAGTCTGCTCCTCGCACAGCGGCGTTGCATAGGACGGCACTTGTTGATCCCTTTTCTTAGGGCTTAATGTGTGTAATAGAACTCAGGTCATAAAGGTGACTCGTGATGTATGGTCGGTTGATACAATAATGAAATGCTCGCAAGATTACTAGCCTCGCGAATAGTTTCATGTAATCAACACATCGAAATTGCGGACAAAACACATAAGGAATGCTGAGGCATCAATGGAAAAATCGAACTTCCACTTCCAGGGGTGTACAAAAAATTACCTACATAGTCTTCATAGGCGCCTTCGTCTACACCATTCGTACGATCCGTACATGCACGATCTCTATCAGAAAACATTAGTAATTTCCTCAAATCAAAGGTATATGCCACAGAATCGGGCAGGTTGTACGGTACACATCAATAGCTATGCATTGTAGATATGACTTTTGCACAGCTGAGGGCAAAAGAAAACAAATAATAATATTACCTAGGTGAACGGTGAAATAAGAAATAAGAGCCGAAATTCGAGTGCCAAAGATTCGTCCACGAGGCGAAAAGCACTAACCATTGGGAACATTTTGCTAGTCGAAAGTAAAAAAGTCAGCGAATATTTCCGTCACATAAAACTATTGCAGCATACAGATAGAATCTCCACTATACAAATGTTTGAAGTGATTCCCTTGTAAGCAGTGAATGCGTTAGTGCACAACGAAGAGCCACTAGACAAACACTTCGTAAATGCACCGGTTCTATATCTGCGGATGATGTGTGATCGAATGGTTAAGAACCTCCCAACCTCCCTCAAGAGGCACACAATTTAGGTTCGGTTTTCTTGCAAGATTCCATTGTCAGGGGCATCCATCCAGCAGGTTATGAGTGCAGCAACTAAAAACTCCCACTGCGAAATAATTGTTTTTAGCAGATCGCTAACAAAAAACGAATTCGTAGATACGAACAGCCGATAACATAGCGCTGAAGACTTCGATGTCTGATGGAGGAAAACGCTGAAAACAACGGTGCAAAACGTGGCCTGCAATATCATATAGGTTTACCATGCAGACCTCGCTATATGCCACAATATTAGGAGATTCATTCAAGTAACCGAATCTGAATAATAGTTTCTGTTAAAAATGGTCATTTTAACTGCATCATATATAGAGGTTGGTTTGCAATCCTCTCAACAATTAAACCAACTTCAGAAATCATCAAATCCGAAGGTTCTAAAAATATGTCATGGCTTTTTGAAAAACAAAAAATTCGAAATCCTTTTTTAAAGCAAACATTCCATAAGGGCATGGGCATATCTGCAGGCGTAAAGGTTCTCTTTCTTCCAGTGTGCAAACATTCTTTCCATCACACCCTGCCGAATCGATATTCTCTACGCGTTCCCTCCGACACTACAGAAAGACATCGCAATGCGGCCACTTTTTCTTGCGTTCTCTACATCATTCCACAATGATACTCTTCTCAACTATATGGACACACCATTCTATTAGAAGCAACATGAACGATGAAGGATGTTTACAACACAACTTACCTAATATCTGAAACCTACATCAAAAAGCAGTAGCACTGAAACCACACAAATGCCCAGGAATATTATATGAACCTCCATATAAATTCATATCAGTCCATAATTCTATAGAACATAACAGGCTTGATTCATCCTCGCAATAATTGATGGCCAGTGGTTATGAACGAAGAGGAATTAACCTTAGCTAAGAAAGGAAATATGTGAACATATTCTTCTACCCTTATCGAAATCACTGTTTTATATAACATCATGTTCATCTCGTAATCGATTTCGCTCTTCACCGTCAATTCGCGTTCATAATGATTTCCCTCCCCCACCTCCCGTCTCTGCAATGCTCATTATACTTCTATTCCATTCCGTCACATGACTCTTCAATAACGGCTACACAATCTCTGTAATCTTTGATGTCAAGATACTGCAGAACGTTGCAGTAGTGATATACTATACTTGCCTATAAGCTGTCATAAATGCGACATTCAGTAGCGTCGTTTCCTATCACATAAAAATTCACATCCTCTAAACTTCCATATATTCACAACATGGCTTATGTTCGCTGATTACAAGCAGGGCGTTATGAAATAATGTATGTGTTTATGCGGTCACCCAACTTCATTTCTGTATCCTCCGGTACATAAAGGTCACCTAATTAAAGATTTCACTGATTGCTTAATGATGACACAATCCATTTCTATAAATCTTTGATCACTGAAGAAATACTCTCTTATTTTAATTGTGCTAAAAAATTGCTAAAAAATGTTGTAAAATATTTTTTGCTGCTTCTATATATCATTAAGTATCTAAGTATCATTGCTGCTAAATATCAATATCACTAAGCATGTTACTTCTTAGTAACATCAAGTATTATTAATAAATAAATCAAAAAATATCCCAAATTATCGATAAAGAAATACGCACGCGACAAGGGAATGGGACAAACTGATAGGCACAACGATAAACGAGCATAGGAAGTTGAGATAAGGATAGATGTCTTAGTGGACATTCGGCATACAAATAGCTGTGGACAATTTTCATCTGCGCCCGCTAATAATTACAATGTGCTTTACGAATACCTTAACAGCACCTGTCCTACAGAAAAAGGCTGGATGCGATTTTGTAATTATAAGGAAATGATTAAATTTCAAGTATGAACCTTTTGCCGGAAGTCCCACTACAGTGGGGACAATTAGATGCGTCGACTCGTCCAAATACACCATCCGACCAGTCAATCGGGTCTTATCCTCCAAAATTCAAACAACCACATGGACGATGGAAGCATCCGTGAACCTCGATCTCCTTCGACCCTCGATTCGCAGTCGGTAATCGAAGCACTTTAATGACGGAAAAATTCCGCATGAAATCGTTGTTAAACGTACACGTAGGCTAATTTCGAAACTCGATCCAACTTGCCTGTAATGTTCAGCTTCTCTTTGGTATAAATATCCACTCCACGAAATAGTCGTTTCCTTAACGCAATAACAAAATTTGAATTTATATGAGAAAATGCAACCTAGAAGTTATTAGATCCGTATTAGACCGAAGAGATGCTTCAATAGCCGTTTTTTGCACGACCAAGTATGACCTCCTTTCCCATCCTCTCAACCAGATGAATTAAAACCCCTAATCCCTTCCTCTACGCTTCGGTAAGAAATAAATAGTGATACCTGGCGATCTATCGTATTTCTTACAACGTTTCACTTAGTATGTCGAATTAAGGATTTGTTTCTTATCAAGTTCTATTCATTGCGTCGTTTTCTTAATTAATACCAATAAATCCACAATAGTATATTATACTTTCGAAATATAGAGCTAAATTCTTTGGCGCAAAGATTACGTTCCTTAATAGGTTTTACGCATCAAGTGACATCAAGATGCATGAGTAACGTTGCAACTGTATTTCGCATTCATAACTCTAATCTTTAAATTTAAAATGCCAAGCTTTATCTTTGTTATCTTATAAGTTATAAGAGATGGAGCATAAATTCCAATTTTCTGCAATCAAATGACATTATATTCGATGGTATGCCAAATTAATAAATAGCAATCTACAGTAATAAATAGCAGTCTACAGTAATAAAGAACAAAATAAACCAATAACCTAATAAACTTGGTAATACCTTCTTATTGCTTGCATTTATGTGTTACATCAATTGTGTTACCTATCTCGATTAATCGATATATGTATGTATGAGACTAATGTAAATCACCGTCCCGCAGGATGACAGTGATTAACGAAACAACAGCAGCTTAGTATCTAGATAACGTAAATGGACTCAGTATCTACAACACAAAAAGACTCCAAGTCTGTCGCCAATATGATAAGCTTAAAAGGTGAGAAAGGGATGGGGATGGGGATCGCTGCACCTGGCTGTGTCAACTTGCTCAACAACGATGGCGACTTAAAGTGTACGTTTACCAAGTTTCATTCATTCCAATCAACTTCAAATGTAAACTTTCTCTGCAACTATTCGTGGACAAGCGGAAGAGGAACTTCTCGACCAAGGTTAGCGATCTATACATCTGTCATACATAGAGTTGTGGATCACATAATAGAAATAGCCATGCGAGTTTTGGCCAATCCTCTATCTCTCCCATTTTTCTTGCTGTTTACTATGTTGGGCGTTAGTGAAGTCCGCTTGAGATAACCGAACTGTCCCACGTTCTTCATTCATTTCCGGAAATTTTTAGCCGAGATTTCTCACTGCCTAAAAGGAGGCACTAAATAATAGAACGGAAGTATCCAAAAAATGTTGGGATTTAATTTGACGAATTCGGGATGAATCATATGCTTCAGCAAATTCTGCAAATAGCTTATAGTTCTTTCTATTACTTACTTCGCAATTTTGAAAGTGTAAGAATTCAAAAAATTCCCAAAATTGATTGTCATATTTAACGCGGTTAATTCAAAATAGAAAGTACCCACATTAAACTAACTCTACAATAGAATCGATTAAATGTGAACTCACTTTTTTACCAAATGAAGAGATTTATTCCTATATAAAAGAAAATATACATGTATAGCGATGAAAGGAAATCAGCATATAAATTTCGATATCTATTCAAATCCAGACAAGGCAATTTCAGTTGTGTTCTTTCATCTCAACGATGTGGTTGGCTCTGATTATATATGCCAATTTTGTGGCAGCTCATTATGTTAGGAGAAGTGTGGAGCAAAAGCTTCCTCCTGGTTTTCAGCCCACTTTCGTATGTTTCATTAATTACATGGCTCTTGTAAACGTCAAAAAATGTGCAGAAGCACCAAATGTGTTATGAAGGAAGAGATCGAACTCAGTATCTATGTTATGTGTTGCCCAAGCGGATTCTGTTTACTCTTGCCATTGTTTTGATGGAGATCACATTAATTTCAAAAAACGATGCCAAAATTGAACGACTATAGAGGCGCATCAGCTGATGCAGTGTACGTTACTTGAGGATGGGGGGGGGGGGGGTACTGGAGAGGAGTGAATCAGAAGGGGGAGGGGTAGTTGGGGGTAGATGCTTCTGTTTATTTGACGAGAACTTAGTAGTAAGCACAATTTGAGTTGTTTAAGTTTTATGTAGTGAGCTTCAAGCTGTCAATTGAGAATGACTAAAACTCAACGATTTCTGGATAATTGAATGATTTTTTGATAAGCATATATGTTGACAATGCAATTTGCATGTTCGCTGTTTTTTTTTGCATCAGTAATCTGCTTATAGCCAGAAATTCTACGACGAATATCGTACGTTTCACCGTTTTAAGGTATCTATTTGCATATCAACAAAAAATTCGTGAGATGTCTTATCGAAGATATAGCGTAGAAAGTGTTGCAAAATGAATTAAAATTGAAAAAAAAAAAATTGCAGGGAAAAAACAATTCGATGGATTGCTCAAGTAAAGGAGAGCGGCTTTACCCAAATTTCGCGTTGAATAAAATCACCTGCTTTGAATACTCAAAATGCTTTCCTATCTTTATTTGGATGCAAGAAAGTGGTATTCTCCCTGCAGATCTTATCAAATCCTTTTTCGATCAGGTATGAATTGCAATGAAAAGCCTCTTCAATTTATATTTGCACAATGAATTTTAATCGAAATAGGCATAATTAGTGAAAAGAAAAAAATCATTCGATATAAAATTTGCAACAATTAGTGACTAAATTTGTCGATTTGAGATAAGCAAAGCGACTATTCAGATAAGCAAAGCGAAGAGGATAACGATATAGATCTATGCGCATCAATTCTGTAAAAGTCAAATGCGTTAATGATTATGCTCGATGCATTACTATTCGAATTATTATTAGAAGAGAGAAAATAATGACGATTTAAAAATAAGCAATAACTATGATTATCGGTCTTTATAATTGATTTCTTATCTCTCATCGCTAAGAAAAAAATTATTATCGCTCACAAAGAGTTTTTTTTTCGTTTTTTTTAGATCATTTTTTTTTTGTTCACCTAAAAAACTCAAAATTCTTCAAAAATTTTAATTTTAGGGAAATTCAAGTGATGTTATTTGTGCTTTACGTAGCGTTGATCTATATCAACAAATGGCGGAGAATGCACGAATATTGAGATGGCACTTAGAATGTTCGGATTTAAATATTATGAGAGCAATACATTCCTATAGTTCACGTATGTGTGAGCTGAAAATGCAACGTTTTAAGAGAGGTTAGTAGATAAATTTTTTTTTTTATAAAATTCTCGTTTTAAATAATATTTTATATTTATTATAGAGCAAATTCTGTGCTTATTTGATAACTTTTGTTTTATTGTGATATTCACGTTGAGATTTACATATTGTTGCTATTATTTTTGAGTTTCACTATAAAAAATCATTACGATATTGTTTTGATTTAATGCTAAAAACGCCTCTCGAATGCGGTAGAAAATTGATGCACCACATAAATATTGCTATTGTTGCTTACAATTATTTAACGGTCTACTATATATATATATATATATATATATATATATATATATATATATATATATATATATATCGTATATATATATTTATTTATATTTATATATTTATATATTTATATGTATTTATATTTTTATTTATTTTTTTATTTTTTTTATTTTTGAAAGTTTTATAAAGGAAATATGATCCACAGATCAAAAATGGTAAAAGTTTTATATTGAGATAATACTGACGCAAAGTCCTTTACGTGCATAACATTAGTATAGACCCAGGCGAATATGGTGCTTCGGGAAAAGGAAATTAAGAAAAGAAAGAGAAAATTTTTAAGGCAAAAGCAGATATCACGTGGATATGAGCAATAGATGACTGTTAGGAGACTTATATTTGTTAAGAATGCAAGTAAGACGCAGATAGATTACCTACGAGAAAAAAGGTGACCACGTTTCGGCCTTTATCCGTTGAAGTGCACCTAAGTCGTGCGCGGGTCATCGTCAGAACGAAACGCATAACCCTGTTAGTATAAGGACCTATATAGACAGCTGAACTAATAATAGAAAGATTAGAAATGAATGGAAAAGGAACTCTTATCTGAATAAATGAAAAATGTAAGTTAAGAAAAATTGTAATAAATATAAAAGTTGTAAGCGATAACACTGACCTCATCACCACGGTTCGAAATAATAAAGGAAAATCAAAGCTTAAGGATGAAATAATATAGGAACCAGCATGTAAAGTAAGGCACATTTATAATTTATCTATAAACATAGAAATAGAGTGCACAAAAGGATAAAAGCAAATATATATTGACGCATGTAGTAGACGTAAGTGAGCGATAGACGTATGTGATGATAACTGATAATCAATAAACCTAACTGTAGATGTTAACGGCCTTGACCGTACAGTGGTAACATGTAGAGCAATATTTATTTGATCTGTATTGAAACTAGATCTATCGAAGCAACATGAATAACATTTAAAGCTTATTAAAGCATTCTCAAAACGAAATACTAATATAGAATACTAGAACAGAATCCTAATACTAATACAGAAAGTGAAGTTTCGTTACAAGTAAAACAAATGCACGGATGGAAGATGGAATACAGAAGAAACAGGATAATTTAACAGTATGAATAAAGTTACGTGAGTAAATTCTCCCTCGAGAAATACAGTATTAAAGAGTGATAATCAATAAATCTTGGTGTATATGGTCGAAACGATCGTACTATGAAGTGGTAGCACAAGTAGAGCAATATTTATTTCATGATAAACCTATAGAAATAGCTCCCTTATACAATTGACTTTTTAAGTTTATACATACAAAAAGGATTTAAGCAATATGAATATCTAATTCCTACTAAATTCGCCGTAGGTATTCCGTTTGGGATAAATTTGTCTAGTTTAAGTGGATAAAGAAATCTCATCACTGTAATAAAACTTATCCTTATTTTTCTTATCATTTTTTTTGTCAATTGTTAGGTGTCATAGCATATTTATCAAAAAAAGCAACGCATTTTGCAGTTTTCTATTTGAAAGTTTCAATGATATAAAACAATTCACAAATGTTTCAAATGATACGATAGATTTTCATCGGAAATTCAGAAAATACGAGTCAAACGATTCGCTTAATTACATTACAAAAATGAACTTTTTAGTTGAAAAACATTGTGGGCGACATTTTCTTCCTTATATAGGTAACATATTACTAATAATGATCAGCAATTATGTGAAAAAATGTTGCAAAGAACGGCTTGTGTTCGATAGCGATGTGGATTTTCTATTGCTTTATCTATGGCAGATGTTGGATTCAAATGAATGAAGAAAGCAATATCCTAAAATATATATCCAATACAGCATAAATCATAAAAATCTTTATAAGATTTGTAAGGGATGCGATCTAAATACGTATTCAAATTTAATGACACCCATTTGGGAACAAAACGATTCGAATCAGGGTTTATCTGCTCATTTTTCCTCTTCGGGAATTAGATACTATTCATAAATGCCCCGTTGTTATCAGTCATTAAATTTGTTCATCGTTTATTCGTCCAATCATATCTATGCTACTTCATTTAGCGCATTTTTAGATATCTCTAGAAATGTATTTAAGGTGCGAATAACTTCAACAAGCTCAGCTCAATCTTAGATCTTCAGCGCCACAAAAATTCTCTAACAAATTATCAAAAAAGAGCATCCGATAATGAAGGTAAATCTTTTCAGTAAAATTTTCAGAGCCAATTTTCCAGCAAAAAAACATTTATGGAATTTTATATAGATATTTCTTTGTAGGCTAATTATTAAGAAACGAAGAGAGCATTAGAGGAGAATTTTCAAAAAATAATGAAAAAAAATTCATCGACGAGATAACGAAATTTTGAGAGAAAAATATTAGAAAAATAGTCTAAAATTATAATTGTTTTTAGGAATGCAAAGTAGTAAAATCGAAAATACGGAATTTCTAAAAATTTTACACTTTTTCATTTTCATTCTTCCGTATTTGCAATTATTTTCTATGATATCTAAAACATCTTAAATAGTAATGAATATTTTTGCAATAAAATTCTTGAACAATAATTTTCTATGCGAGAAAATAATTTTCATTTTATCACCTCAAAGATTTATTATTGAAGAGGATAATACAGCAATGATTCCACCATATCGATATTATCGTTTATCAGCTAAAGAGAAGATAATTCGATATTGGGTGGTCGGCACAACTATAATTGTTGCTGTGTGCTTTATGTTCATTATTTTGTTGCAATTTTGTTGCTCAAGAAATAAGGTTAGTTACGATATCTATGTGCTATTCACAAATTTATTTTTATCATTAATGGTGCCGACAATTTTTACTCAATTTCCTCTCAACTTTTAACGTTTTCATTAAGGCAATTAAAGTGATTTAGTTAAAAAGTTTGTTTGGCAATGAAATCCTTCATTATGGAACGATAAGGCAATTCAGTGAAATGAACAGAAATGTAAGCGATAATAACACATAACAGAGGAATGAAGTGATCAGAAATCGCGTAAGCACATGAAAAATTGGATTTTGCAGACCACCGAGAACAGTAAGCACAATAGTTCCTCTCTCCCGCCGATCAACGCATCGATTAATCGCCGCATATTCAAGATTGAGTTGGAGCGCACTGGGCATGAGATCGACCGCGAGAAGGCTAGCAAATTGGATGAGGGAAACAACAAAGAATAGAATCATATCCATTAAAGTACCATGTCTTTACGATGCAGTTATGTAGTTTTTCAATGATCGGCTGAATCATCTGCAGATGGCTACGCACCCAACGGGTTCCAATGAAGGGGGAACGTTTCACTGTTGCCTTCTGTTATCAGTTTTGACTTATATCCCATCACTTCTACAGTGCCCATAATGCAACACGGCCGATGAGTGCGTAATGCAAACGGTCAGACTGCAAGTGACATTTGTTGGGACGGGACTGTATGTATACGGTAAACGGCCTAAGATGGGTAACTGGGTGATCCACAGTGGGTCGGAGACACAGCATTTGCCGTTGAGTCGTAAGTTTCGAGCTTGTGCCCATCCGCAGACGACATTTCCGCCGATCATCAAACAATGGTACTCAAAATACACCTGTCATGATGTATTTGGTCGTTAAAAAATACACCATCGTTGTCTAAGTTGTCTGAGAGCGTTTTACGAGCTCGCATACATGCACATGAGGAATGGGCATGCTCGATTATGGTTCCCGTTTATTATTCGGTGTGAGAAGAAACTGTGTTTCGCGAAGCGTTATGCTTACTGTGTTCGGCAAGGATCAAAGGCATAAGCAGGTTTAGAATCTATGCCCCAAAAGGATGGATGGCACCGTGCAACTTACCCATTCTTTTACAAAATTCTATCTAGGACAAGCCATGCAAGAGTAGCGAAATTCAATTTTATCGAGGACAGCGCCATTAACGTAAGCATCGGTTGACTTCGGCAAATGGTCGCCCATATGCACCGATTTCAAATCATTCCCCATTGATATATTTTCTCATATCAAAGTCTTGAAAATGGTTTTCCAAATTATTCGACGTTACGCAAGAAGCGTTTTTTTTTTCCAGCAGGGTTTTTATCTTCAAGTTGAAAGGATCACAGTAATCCCGGAACTCGCCTTCATATATACTTCTGAACCTCAGCACCCTCTAATTTATTTTTTATTTTGCAGTTTCATAGGGGGAAGTGAAAATCCTCACCAGCTCACAATTATTGTCTAGATCCTCGAGATTTACACAATTCTACTATTATAGATTAAGATAATCTCCTAAATTCCACACCGTACCATATTAACTTTTCCACCTTGTACGCTTATCATATACAGACAATACGTTATAATAGCAAGAAAAATATGGGTAACGATATTAGTGAAGCCTATCGCCTAAATTCCTATTGCTGTAAACCTTTTGGTCACAATTAGCCCTATATATTTATATGAATATATTTTTACAGATATCAAACAGAGCGCATAATCGAGCATTACTATGAATTTAGTTGAACTTTAATACGCATAAATACAACACATCATAAAATTATCGCCTCACTTATAAGAGGCAAATGCAATTGCAACGATGAGTGTGCACAGATATGCAAACAAAGAACAACATATTTCACTTCCGTCTTTGTCTGACCTCTTCACCACAAAATGCATTACCAATAGCAGCAATTAAATAATTGCAACTTATAAACATAGGGGATGATAGCGTTCTGAAATCCATTTATAAACACCATCAATGGCGTAAGAACAGTTCTTCGTTAGCTAGAGGAAGAACGAGAAGCGATCAATGAAAGACAATCAGCAAATATGCCGATCGCCAATGACCACCACAGGACACCTTTATAAAACTTCCATCAAATTACTTTACTTTTAAAATTTTCACGGCTAACGGAATCTTTTCAATGTGAAATTACTTTGCAAGCAATATGAGCAATCTACACATAAGTGCATTTGCTGTTGTAAATTCATCTTCGTATAGAAAAGCCATTAAACAAAATTTGCATAAAGAAGGGGCGAAATATGAATCGTAAAATATTTTTGAAAAAAATTATTTAAAAAAAAAATTAAATTATTCACTAATATATTTTAAAGAATAAGCAAAATACCGACAAATATAATCAACTATTTGCATCCACCGATCGCTAATAAAATCATCTAACAAAAAAAGAAACTAAACTCAAGATGGTGTCGAAGGAAGTAAACTATCAATTCAATCAGCACGAGTAAATTATGAAACAGGTATCCAAATATAAAAAAAAAACAATAATCTTTCATTTCATTTCGCCTCCAGTGAATATTGCCAAATAACCAATGAAAGAAAAAATGAACGTTTCACGACAATTGCGCCCCATTAAATAATCAAATATGTCGGGTTTAGGCTTCGTTCCACATTCACCTTATGCTATCACTCTCAACGTTTTAATAGTAGCCATAATTTTTGCACCTTTCAATGTTCCTCATCTTCTTTGATCACAATTGTCGCGTAATCATATCATGTGCCCATCATATACAGCATTCGCATGTTCCACACAGTCGTCGACGGCATCAATCAGCAAAAATAAACATCTCTTCAGTGAGCATTTAAAATTGGATGTTAGCTGGACGATGATCGATGAATCCACACCAAGATTAGACAATAGCAACCTTTATACATTTATGAAGTTTGGGGTTATGTCATCTTAAAGCATCCTCCTCTCGAATAAGATTCACCTCTCTCATTCAGTTGAACGATCGATTTCGATTTATATATGAAAATGAAATATTATAATAAAAAGGAAAGAAAAAAAAAAGAAACTTATGAAAAAGATTGAGCAAGCATGGCACCATAAGAAAGGAAAGGAAGCATCAAAGACGATTACGTTGAGAACACATCAATCATTAGAGCCACTAAACAATGGGCAGTCAATGAGCGGAAACATGCAAATGAACACACACCACTAATGAATATTACTGCATCGCATAAGGGAATATATTTTGAAATATCAAGAAAAGATATCCCATATAAAAAAATATCTTTGCCACTATCGCCTAAAACCGGAAAAGATGTGCGATATTTCTTAAAAAAACAAAACTAGCCACCTCTCTCCCATTCATAAAGACAATTTAAATAAATTAAAAAATTCTTTTTGCATAAATTTTAGAGCAATTTCATCACCTCTAACTGCACTTTACTTTATCTTTCCAATTTATATTATCTCATCCCACTGAATCAAATCACATCATAGTAGTAATAAATGTGTATAAAATTAGCATTCATTTTGAACAATTCAAAATCTCTATTCCTCAATAATTTTGCATAAAACGGCAGCAAATGGATATCAAAATGCACGAAATTCATACGCAAATATAAACGCAAAACCGGCCAACATCATACCCGAACCAAAAATATGAGCAGAATATAGCAGTCTCAGAAAGAAACGACATCCACCTAGTCACAGAATAAATGCAAATAATATCAGCATTATGGAAATGAAAACATCGCGAGTAATATTTGATCAAATAAATTCCATATTATTTTTGTATTGCTAATTTGAAAATATTCCATGAACATCAATTCTGCGACAATTAAAGTTAAACACAGGAAGCCTCATAAAATGAATGCCGGATATTCTATATATAAACATCCAATTTAAATGCTGAAATATACGGCTTAAATGCTGATAAGAAGCGATGCAGTATATTGGATGGTTTCAAGAATGCACACTAGATGAAGAAGTGTGAGTTTCTTCTGCGCCAACCATTAGCCGTGATTTATTCGGAGTGATATTGGGCGATTGGGATGAGATAGAAATTGGAGATGGCATCGAATACGACGAAACAATACTCCGATGAGCTGAACTTTGTGGTGATACAGTAGGTGTCGTTTGTGACGAATCTGAATCGCATTAAAAATTCAATTGTAACGTTAAGAAGCGCATCGGTTTTATGGAAATGCATCATTCACGGCAATATCCTTCATTATTAATATTGTAACTTGTAAAAAAACCGAGATAACTTCTTACAATCGAGGGCATTTCCCATGATTATGCATTTTCGAGCAGCAATAATACCCAGTTTGATGGTGATTACGTACATCTGTCAACCGTCACCTCAGGGCGGAAAAATGCGACGAGCAAAGAAGAAATGCCATGATTCGATTCGAATAAAATCGTTCAGAAGTATTCCCTTCCTCTTATCTCAATCGTAATATCTCTTTTCAATCACTTTTTTTTTTTGCTAAAACTCTTCTCACTTTCTTATCGAAATTCGCCAGTTGTTTCACATTTTTATTGGATCTCCGTCAACATTTTTTTAAAAAACATCATTGCATACATTCATATTATGGGATCAAAGACCACTTAAAGCAAATCAGATTGATACTTCATGGGAGGCGATGTTTGTTTCCGGACGTGAAGTGCTACTTTTTAGCTGCTTATGTTTGTAAATTAGAAAACGACTATTAGTCCATCTAGGACTCCCATTTGCAATTATTAGAATAATGTTCTGAAACGTGCTCGCTTTCAATAAGAAAATGGAAGAATTTGCATCCCTCTATTCATATAGGGGCAAAAAACAGACGACTAAAATTAACGTATAATTATATAAGAGTTACGCAAAAAAAGTGGTTTTTCGAGATTCACCACATTGATAGCATTGTTCAAAGTCCAATATGTTCTCGTCAAGGTGCACTTCTTGTTTCTCCAGCTGCGTTATAATGCTTTTCCCCAACCGCATGGGTTCAGAGGAAATCCTTCATCTAGCTCGTTGCGTCATAGGTCCTCATCACAGCCTCAATCAGCTCCACATAGTTTTCTGGTTTGTGATTACTCGGGGAACCAAGAATCATTCCAGCAACGCCCTTCAAAGCCGCTCTCTCCTTACCATACAATTTGCTGTGAGAATTCCTTGCATTCCGGCCTGTTTACCCTTGGTCCAAAGAACACACCTGAACTGGCCGCTGCGCTGGAAAGTTTAGCTTCGAAGGCACCTGAATGCTATTGCTTTTCTGGACTTTAAACAGGCCGTTCTGAGAGACCAAATTTAATGTGGAGTTGCTGCGTCAGCACCTTTCACGGATCCGTCAGTCGCTCTCAGTTTGTGTTATCTTTACCTATATTGAACTGGATCCACTGACACTAGTCCATGAGCGATAATGCGTCTTGGTATCTTCGTTTTTCAAGGGCGAAGATAGCAAGGACCGATTAGAGATATAGCACCATTCTGAAATCTCCGATAGCCTCCAAGCTATGCTCATAACACTTCAAAGTGTCTAGCGTTCTCTCGATTCTGCTGATACCTCTTTGAGGTTCACTGAGGGAGCATACCGAAATATACATTTTAGTTTTCAATTATCTTAGCAGTTGCCTCCATAGAATATTACTTTGCTATCGGATCAGACAGAATCAGAATCAATCTGCAATGTTCTGAAAAATAGTCAAACTTCAAAACGCCATCATTCTAGTCATCGCATTAAAATCTCTCAGGAATAATGGCCATTTTATATAACTTGGGATTATAATAAACTAGAATACAGAACTCTCAGCCGTTTTACTATGCGCCGTTAAGAAAGCACTGCAACAGACAATAGTGTTTTCATGCGGCTCTTCGAAACTATACGACCAACACTCGCTTGCAACTATGCGAAACCAAAATAAATGCAAAAAAAAAAAAAAACAACACATAAAGTCAAAATAAAATAAGCCCCTTAGTCAAATATCGATGCCGATCGAGAGAAATTCAATAAACTAGCAAAAAAAGAGATAACGAATAAGGAAGTGATTTGTGAATTAGGAATGAAATCTATCAGATAAAAACGATCGACAAATATCCAATAAAGATAAGAGCCACTATTTAAGAAGGTTACTGCCTATGAGATCCGACTACTATCTTCTATTTATGAAGATCAAAAATGACGAGAATCGACCATCTATATTAATAAAAGGAAAGACAGCCACTCCAATTATTTGCTTTTGATAATATAGGTGCGAAGAGGTCAAACATCAGAGTGAACTTTTACCGATGAGAGCAAAGAAACAAAAGCAGTGAAATGGTCACATAATTAGGGAGGGATGCTATAGGGTGTAAATCAATATTATTTCAATTATAATATTGTCTAATTATGAGCGCATTATAGGTATATGGTTTCGAAAACAAAATTAAGAGATATCTGAAGTTTCTGAAAAATATTCAGCATAAAGTAACAACGTTCACGAGTTTCATTAAATGCAGAAATGAAGTAAAGCAATTATGAAAAAGTGCTACCATTAGAGATATTAATGGAAAAAGGAATAATTTAATCGAATGAAGAGAATCTCAAGGGAATAAAACCTTTTAGGAACTGCTCACAGCCAATAAAGTCAGAAGTTACTTTCACCAGATGAATGAAACAAAACGATGGTGTAAAGAGTGGGTAAATTTCAAATTGATGATTGAGATCCATCCCTAACATCCCCTCCCCTCCCACCAACTACAGTAATGATTTCATAAATCTATTCTATAATACATAGAAGAACACCGAATTTCTAGCCCATAAATAAAAATAACCTTTCAAATTCAGGTAAACTGATGGAATTTAAAATAAAGATGAATTGGAGAAATTTTTTCCCATAAAAACGAACCTTATACGGTTACAATACTCTACGAAAAAAAAATTGCTGAGTGAAAAGTGGAAGAGAAGAACGCTAGAGCAAAACATGCAATAAAACACAAAAATTCTGTTGATTATTATCGTTTTCAGTTAATTTCGACGATGCAAAGACTGAGCACAGCAACGAGCAGATGATAATGCGTTGAATAGATCGACGATGCCAATATGTCGATATAACAGAAGTGATAAAATCAACAACTGATGAAAAAGTAAACATTTTGCAGCTTAAATGCAATGCGATCGCAAAATTCCATTTTAAGGACCCTCCCCTTTCCCATTATTTTATGTAAAACAGTGAAAATAAGAAGCGGAAAAAAGGTAATACCACATCCATCGTATCCACTCCTCTCTAGTGAATATGGAGAATACATCGGATTTATTGTTTCAAGACCATTTTGAGGATACAGAGAATGCCGTTGAATGAAAATTGAAGGATTCTCGATCTATGACCAACAATATCTCTCAATTATCGATCAATAGCATCAGAGATTAGAATAAACAATATTGCAAAGACGCTGATCAACATTTCCAGTGCATATTTCGTGATAAAATGAAGTGAATGATTTTAAATATCCAACTGCAGCTCTGGAATAGCGCGAAGATTTGTAGTGCGAGCTGTTAAGATCGGATTGACATATTTCAAGCGTCTACGACTCAACTTAGCCGCTTTAGCTCCAGCACCAGTCCGCTGCGGTGAGGTTCTAATGAATCTCACACCCTCAGTCAAATTCGATAAGCATCCAAGACTAGCACGTCCGGATTTGCCTTTTTGACCTGAGGCTAACAATTCGAGTTTTCCCAGTGATTTGCTAAGAGCTTGTCGCGTAACACGTGCCTCACGTCGTTCACCAATAATCTGACGCGACACCTTAGCTGTCGCGTTACCAGCCTTCTTCGTCATTCCATTACGAGCGTTTCTTTCCGAGGCGGCTTTAGCAAGCGCTGCAAGCCATACATAATAGCACATAACTAGGCACATTCTAAATGCATAGTGCAACATCGGCAAGCAGTCTAACGGAAAGCGAGAAAGCGACAAAAGCACCTCAGGGACATGAAATTATAAGCATATCCCCCTATATTCTGCAATTTCTACATGCATAACAATCATCGATCCATCTATATCATCAATGAAAGACGCATTCGAAACCTATGTCATTCATGCGACAAATCCCTTACAATGATGTCTTCTATTCTTACGGTGGCTCAAACTTAAAATGTATGAAGCAACAATTAGCTACACATCTGTGATAGTCATGCAGATGGACAAGAAATAATTCATAAGCGCCATGAGTACCTTCCGGGAAGCATGACATAGAATCGGGAAAGAGGAAGTATAAGATACGACAATAAAATACATTTTCAAGCACATCTGCCATTCCACTTTGCAATGAAATATCGGCATTTTTAAACAATGACCAAAACAGAACCACTAGTTTAAGCATTAACGTCAGATTAAACTATAGAACTACAAGAATAGAACTTTAAACAAACTAGAGAACTACACAACTTGAAAATGCCGTCAAGAATGATTAACAAGATGGAAAATTAATCAACGTATAAAATATATGTAGATGCGAAGCTATTTCATCAGTCGTTATCAATAAAACCAACGCAAATCTATTAAAAAATTTGAACTTTATCAACGTGCATCCGCCTCTCATCACATGCAAGAGACAAGTGATCTTAAAAAAAAGGCGTAATTGTACTATAATATGCTAAACCATCATAAAGCAATCATAACGCCGCTTCCTTTTTATATCGTAAATAAATCTGGGTTACATCTTTAAACAAATATGAATTCATCATCAGGCACTGATTTTCCAGATGATTTATTGAAATCAACTACTTTATGTAAAATGCCTACAGCGTTTTATATCATATAAAACAATAGTAATGTTGATATTGACAGAAAAACGATTCATTTCGTACAGTGAAAGTATAAAATTACGGTACGATAAACAGCGTACAATGGCGCAACTATATTTCCTTTCGCATGAGAATTTTTTAACTTTTGCTTCCCTCCAGCTTGCCTTGTTATTATAAAAGCGTAGCATAAATCTTATACAACATTCAAAACGCTCGATGATCGGCTGATATGGCTTTCAGACAGGACAACTGTAGTTTTTTTGAGTAATCAAAAGTTGTACGTAGACGCTCGACTCTACGATGCAACCGGCGCTCTTAATTTCCCTTACTGTTGTTCAACGAAGAATAAATACAATTTCCACATGAGTTCTGCTGGTCAACAAAGAACATATCGATTAGCATTAACCACGATAAGCTTAACAGAGTACATAAACTGTATCTCAATATGACAATAAACACCTTTTCACAAGTCTTATATGAAATATCCTGCCATCCGCCAAATATCGAATTCCACAACAATACTGCTTAAGAATGAGAAAAGGACGAGTTAGATCTATTCACATATATACAAATATTCAACACGAAGAAATAGGAGGAATATTTGAAATAGAGGTATATAAAAGGGCACCGGAATCCCATCATGAATACTAAATCCACAAACGACTGCTTCGTTGAAATTAAAAATAACACAATAAATGAATGTGATAATTACATTAAAAACGATGCATTGGATGCAACGATGAAAAACGACCCGGATAAGGTAAATATCACAAGAAAAAGGGAACAAACAAAAATACGACTGACTCAAAAGATGACGGATAAAGCAAAATCTGACTCATGAACATGTCAACATTGTGGAGAATATCTCAGAAAATCCATAGCGATGTTTGTGTATATGAATAAAAACTATGTGCAAAAAATAATGAAGATTTTATAGGCGCAATTTTTTCGCACTGTTTACATGCTATAAAGTTTTCAAGATTAATCAAATATATACCACGATGTGGTTATATTTCTCAAGCAACCATCCCATCGTAACACCTATACCGTAACGTCTACTTAAATGTAGTGACAGCAGAAAAAAAAACATGAGATGCAAAGGTGTAACGAGAAAAATGAGCGTAGTAAATGCTGCAAAGAAATTTCACTAACAAACTGAATATCTCAATGAAGTAAATTAACAAAGAAAGGTTACCTTCAAACTTCCTCATTCGGGCCGATACATTCACAGAACAAGTGGGCGATAGAGTTTGCCGACGTTCCACATGACGTAGGCCATGGGATGCGGGTGGCGCTACCGGCTTCACAAATTCAAACGTATCCGGCGTTGATAAGCCCTCCTGTACCGGCACACTTAAACGAGTTGCCTGCAAGCACAATCGGCATCAAGTATTACATAAGTGATCCATCAGATATCTTCACCGAACATTGATCAAACACACCAAACTCAATCGATCCGCAAAGAAAAAAAATTCAATTTTAATTAGATAACAAGTTAGTGCAACGACCGACATGACAGATAAACATACATTTCTCATAAAAGCTTACTTCCGAAATTCTTTCTAACGCTCTCCTCCATATTGCTCAAACTTTTCGTGAAGTCTTTCCTTATTATTTGTCTTCGATTGGCTGCATGCAGTGCATCTAAGACAATACAATAGGCAACATGCAAGAAAATCTTATTATCTCACTATTCAAAACAGAGAAAAAAATTCAAAAGTGGTTTCAACAGCATTCAAGAAAAACCTATCAAAAACTGAAAATCTATCTTTAATTTTATTAAAAATTGGATAAACAAAATTACCTTTGATATTTCATCGTTACGCTTGTTACCAAGCTGTGCAAATTGATTGACACGTTTTTGGACGATACCTCGATTGTTCTTTTGTATATAAGCGACACTAGGCCTCGCATCGAATGCCATGTGTGCTGGACCACATTTTATATCCTGAAATGAATAGCAATATGCTATGTTCTCAGATGAGACGCTACTTAAGATTGCCTTCTCTGAGATCACTCTACCTTGACCTTCATCCTCTAACTTTATCCGTCTAGTGCAGTGCAATCTAATGTAGTATATGAATATTTTCGATCGAAGGATCACTGGAACCCAATTCGACAATCATGCAATGATAAGAACCACGTTCAACTGCATCACAAATCCAAGCACATCCACTAGAGAGAAGATCGAATCATAAATAAGCAGTGCCAAAAGCTTCGTCACCGAAACATAACCGTCTCTGAGGCATTCGTTGCAAGAATTCTTAAAATCTTCTGATCACAGTACTGTCATATAGCAGCACTCATGAATTTCCTTCAAAGATGACGATGAAATCATAATAAACAAACGAACCCTGTCGGTGGAAGCATTTAAAATTTGCTTCTTTATATCATCCGACTGCGCAAATTCGCTTTCGTCCAACGAGATCTGCTGTGCTCCTCCCAAACGTGCTCGCCGATAAATCCGCATTGAATCCTAAATTTTACTCTTTAAATATTTATTGCTAATCAATATTATGACAACGTCTCAGTCGAGTAAACGGCATGTGTGTACACATCTTTGAGCTACTTAAATTTGAGAAACGCGATACCTTGACAACCACTGCAGGATGTCACCTCATGAATCTAATTTCATTCCTATCTACCATTCCTCCTATTTGCTATTTAGAGTGCAATGGAAAAGAACTTTCTTTCCATGGATTTCTAAAAATGGTGGATTATATAGGAAACGCATATGCAACCAACCAGTCTTATTTGTGGGCTAAAATGAAAAAGGCGCATATGTCGTGACAGTTTTCCTGGTGAGCTTCACCACCACTTAAGAAAGTCACCATTACTGATAAAACTCTATTTTGCTTATCGACTGCAAAAGTAACGGGAAGTTGCAGATCAACTTTATCAAAAATTTTGATCGCTGATATCCCAATCGATCAGCTAGTAAAAAACACCAACTCTAATGAAAGAAGTAATAAAAACTTATCAATAGAAATGGGACTGACCTAGAACTTTTATCGGTAACATTTAGCCGTATGAACCGATTGGATAGGCAAATTTCTTATGAAAAAATTTTCTTATTTGGAATAAATAAGTGATAGAAAATTACTATTATTAAAAGTGGTCAAGTGACGCATTTCATCTCTTTTTTTCCGTCTCCCGCAGAAGTCGTATATTATCTCTCACCTCTAAACATCCAAAAGATAAAACATCATCGTTCGTTAAATAATCTCTTTTCATCTCAAGATTTGGAAAAAAAATGACTTGTTCCCGAAAATAGTGCCTTAAACCCGGCCATTTTCCTACAACTATATTGGAAAAGTGGCTACCTCCATCGCCGTTTGAATGTTATTTGGCAATTTTGCCAAGTCACATTTGTAGGCAGTGATAACGATCCATCACATTACCAATTTAGATATTTAAGCCGTAATAAGTATGCGCACTTACCCCACCAACTGAGAGGTTCTTGACTTTATAGGATATAGCATCGCTACTAGCACGACCGGGAGGAGGTGCCATTTGAGATAGATCTGGTGCTGGTGCAGCCATATTGCGACGACTAGCTACAGCCGCAGAAGAAGACTTCTTTGAGGGTGAACGTCGTGAGCTCTCAGTGCTAGAGCGCCTCTTCAACTTGTGCGATTCGGACGGTGTAGACGGTGACTGATGCATAGATTTCTGCGTAGGAACTCGCGGCGTAGAAACGGACGATATTTTTATAGTCGAGCTCGCTTAAATTTTATAAATCGTTCTAAATAATAAAATTCTTAGACAGTACGTTACCGATATTTCAAATGTCCTCTGAGAATGGGGTGAAAGAAAGAGGAGAAGGAAGCGAGGCAGTCACATAAAGGCTTGAAAGAAATAAGGACAATCGAATGAGGTAGCGTTTAATTACGTCCCAATAAATGCCATAACTCCTAAAGAAGGAATATTGCATATTTTCTGAAAACAACTTTAACTTCTAAAAAGCATTCAAAAATTCCTGACAACTGTACTACAAAACAGAGTAAATTCACGCTAAAAAATCTCAATTTTTGATGAATACTTTTGTATTTTTCATCGACTTCTCCAAGCACGACTGCAATTTTTTCTTCATTTTCAACAACTAGTAACACTTCAAGCAGAGATGATATTCATGCTTGTGGAAGTTGGCAGGAACAGTTAAAAGCATTAAAAAAATGTCAATTCAACAGTTCCCTTAACGAATTCAGGCATCCCTAAGTAAAGATGATGGCGACTTCTTACTCGAATATGCCAATAATTAGGAAGCGTACATAACATATCTGCTCTTCCTTCCCCTCCTCCAGCATTCGATCAATGAGCCCTACGATTAAAAGCAGCAAACCGTTAACACAACGAATAGTTTTTACTGTAATGCTCGTAACAGCTTACTGGAAGTTTTGACACAACAATAAAACCAGGAAACGAACAGTTTCTGAGCAATACTGTAAAAGTTCCAAAATGTAGCGCAGTAAACTGCTCATAATAAAACGCTTTATGCATATGCAAATTACATAAAAACACTTTCGTTCACTCTTAGCGAGACAATGTTATTGACGAAATCTATCCAATGAGAGTCATAAGATAAGAAGTGTAAAGAAAATAAGGCGATAAGACCAACTTATACTATGATAGCTGACTGTGACTGCCGTTGGCTTTCCATTTGCCACTGAGGAGGCTGAATTCAGACGGGTGTTCGCATATGCTGCAAATAGAAAACATTCGCTGGTATATTTCCAATGATGAACCATAATTGAGAGTGAAACCCTTCGACGTTGCCAATACCCCCTTCTCCTTACCGACAAAATCCATACAATCAAATCGATGCCTCTTCCCTCACACAACTAAAATTAAAGAACGCAATCAGTTATAGATAAGGTTAGTGGCAAACCACATTCACTAGCAATAAATGAACCTACATCTGAGTTTCTGAATCAATCGTGCAAAAACTAAACGACCTCACCCCTTTATAAACTCATAATGAAAGAACACTAACATGAAGTGGCAGTGCTAGTAGTTTTTGATGGCGATTGCACTGATGCACTCGGGTAAGCATTTGGAAGGATGGAGAGTGAGGAGACCGCATCAGCACGTCCCCTTTCTAGTCGTTCGAGCTCATTCGTAACGTCATCCAGCAAATTGCTAGCTACCATTTCCTGGGGTGATAGTCTATCTGCTCTTTTGGAGCTTGTATCTCCTTCTCGTCGTTTGTGCCGTTTTGCACGACGCTCTCGTGATTCCATGCCTTTCTTAAATGTGTCACAAGCATAAAAGTGCTATACGATGTGATGAATGGAATATCTGCATTTTGAAGTGATTAAGAGGCACTATACGAAAATTAATCTTTAAAGAAAGCATTTCAGATACGCCACTATGCAATTGCTCTCTTGACGTCCATATGTCGATTTATCTACATAATCATTTCATACCCTTTATATGATTTAAATCTATGATACAATTTCTCAAGCCATTTTCATATCATGCCCCCTCTCCTTTTACGTTATAGCTCGTTTTAACGTTTGCTTTGGTATTTCATTGTTGAGACAAGTATGTTTTCCTGCGATCAAACATCTTTAAAACTCCTCATCGCATAGTTCAACAATGATGCAGGAAAAACGTGAAGATAACATAGATCTCTCCTCCCCTCAATCTCTTTCCAAGGAAAACTCGTTGCCTGAATGAACTTGGACAATTTCTCTCCTTTTCCCAATGGCCACAGATTTCAAACTTCGAATCATGTCATTCCCTTCCAAAGACTCTAGCAATTTAGCCACTCAGAGATTAGGCAATATTCCATAAGCGAATCAAATAGCGATATGCAGATTGCACCATAAATTTAGAGAATTAGTGAAAACAAAACCTGCTGAAGAATAGCATTCGCATCCGCTAACGGGTTCACGAACACTCTATCATTCTCTTCATCACTGTTCTGATGTGATTCTTCACTGCACGACAATGCACCCGAACTACTCCTCTTCTTTTTATCACTTCGCCGCATACCCGCATTCTCTGTAAAATGAATATCTTTAATTATTATGACTAATTATGTAAAACGAATATCTTTAACAAATATCTCGATGAATGAATTAAATACTTTGTCAATTCATCAATATGATACATATAAGGCAATAATATTCGCAATTCGAATAAAGGCATGCTCTTTCCATTAACCATAAAAGATCAGTGACTTAAGACATTATTAAACAATCATTCAAAACGAAAAGTTTCCACATTTCTTTACATCTCTCATATCAGAAATTAAAACCATAATGTCCCCGATGACAAAAAAAGCAATTAAGTACCATTCGAAAAATAAACAGCACTAAATCGTTGGCATTAGATGTCAAATAAAACTGCAAATATCGCTGAAGCAATTAACCTTCTGTTCTCATGCCGAAACTTGTCGTAGAGCGCCTATCTGAAAATTGCGATAGCAATTATTTTCTGCATTCGACACTTTACGCTGATATTTGTGCGATACAATTTAGCGGTTTTTTTCATCGAGCTCATTAACAAATTCAACGCAACAATGAGTATCCCTCGGCAAATATTCTTTCTCTGCAATTCCTAAAAAACCTTCGAAAAACATAGTTCGTCGAATAAAATATATTTCAGTTACATTTTATTTATGCTATTTTCGTTCATAAATTTTTACAAATATTTCCTCTGTCCAGCGGTCAAATTTTTTCCGCCTTGGCTTGCTTCCGTAAGCGAATCGTCAAAAGCAAAAAGAAAGACGGAACAGAACGTTCTTGGTTAACGAATAACCTTATTACTAAATAATCTAAATTGATTAAGTATGAAATGCGAATTGAATCAATGTCCGCCCACCTCTGATGCGCACTTGTGCAGTCTTAAGGCCAGTTGCCACCGTATTCGGTTGGTTTCTACGCAGCAAAACATTCGTTCTAACGGGTGTTGTATGGCGTCGTCTGCGATCATTCACTCGTCCCGGTTGTGCAATACCATATTCATCCAACAATGAACTCGATGGATCCAAAACCTGCAGCATAGTTCCTTAAAAGTTAACATATTGCCAGCGAAAAATATCGTGGATAGTGGCAAACTCCGTTTATTATAATCAGACTTCCATATGGATACCTAGAGAGAGATATTACATACTATTAAAAAATAACAACGATATATAGGAAATTAAGGCACATAACGTTCATGAATAGGACCTCTACGGTCGCCAAATGCACTTGATAGTAACTGAGATATGCGTGCAGTCAGTATTTGTAATTAATGGCTCCTATCATAGGAAGTATAACATAAGCCAAATATTTCCCCACAAGCAAGCATATCAAGCGACCTTTCTATTCACTAGCCTTTATTTCCGATTGGATGGCCAATAAACGTCGCTTCAGCTATAAAATACAAATGGTCCAATTAACTTATTACATATTACTTTACTTTTCGTAAAAGTGTGAAACGTAAAAAAGTGTACTTTATATAATGAATTTCAGCTTGGTGCGCTATCATTATGGCTCAAAGAACCGAAACGTCAGCGTAAATTATTATTCCATCTGTACTCGACGCATTATATGCTCATAACCAAAAAAAAAAACTATTATACTAATATATTTTATTTTGATCATTGGTGGGTGGGATGGTACTTTTAAGAGCTCTGTAACTTACTCTGAGAATCGATTACTGAGCGAAATGCCTTTTCCTAAGCGTGACATTTATATAGAGCCTCTTCTAATAAGAAAACCAACCTTCGTTGCGGGTATCGAGTTGCATTTCGAAGTTTTTGATGAATTTCGTTTCATGATTTTCCCATCAATAATTTTCTTCTCGTTCGATTCTTTTCGTCGAATACTCGTTGAGCTTATTTGTTTCCTAAAATAACCTTACTTATAGCTGTACTAAACAATTACCTTCCGAAACAAACGGCTGCAATAACCCCCTACCTGCCAACACCTTTGTGTTATCAGTATATTAGTGCGTAAATTCTATGATATGGTTTAAGAGAATAATGAACGATTTTTGAAGATTTTTTTTTTTTTTTTTGAATCTGGGCAATGAGCAAAGTAAAATGAGCAACTCAGTTTTATAAAATATTCAGCGCATAGCACAACCTCACTGAGACCATTAAAAACGAACAGGCTAACGCTCATAGATAAAAAATCTCATATGCAAAGTATAAAGCAAACCAGCCTCATCAGCGCAGAGAAAATAAGAAACATTTGCAAATGGGAAATTAATTCCCCTCATACTTAAAATTAAACAATGAGTTCATTAGGCAAAACCTATAATTATAAACAAATCAGAATTTCTTATAAATCGATCTCTATTCTCGAATAGATTGGAGAAAATATTTTCGGCACATCTCACATTTCAATAGTAATCACTAAGTTCCACTCATTTTCCAATTAAAAAAAAATCATACGTTGCCATTTCGCTTGGTTCATCGGCGGGCGATGTGGGCATCCAACTAGATGCATGACTCTTATGGGGTGACATATCCATTGGCTTAATCCTCGAGTTGACAGTCAAATGCTTTCGTGGTGATTCCCTTCTTGACCTGCGTTGTATCACCACATCTGAGCTATCATCACTGCTACGCCTTGAGTGAGTTTTCTTGACGACCTCATTATCGCCAACCTTCACAGATGTAGCGTTATTGGTAGAGGGTGAATCGATGTTTTCAATATTTTTAAAGGATAGCATCCTAACGATCGGACCGTGTTTATCTGTTTCTTCGTTTTTGAAGCTCAAAACTGAAGGTGTACCGCCAGTCTCTTCACCACTAACGAACACTCGAGATACACCATCGGTTCTTGGATTGGTTGTTGGCGCTTTTTCTGAAAAACAATTGATTAAACAGGTGGTCTTTAGTGTGATAGAATAAATCAACAAAGAGTGCCAACAAATGAGCAAATCATAAATATTACTTGCCAGCCCACCCCTCTTTGCTCTCCATAATAAATCTGTCAACTCAAGGATATATAAAACCAATAAAAATAAAAGCATTGAATTAAATAGGAATGATTACAATTCAATGAACTAGAATGCAGTGAGAATGAGATCATAGAAAATAAACGTTTACAACGAACAGACACTTCGTTACATCGAATAAACGACTCATAAATAGAATCTTTCAAGAAATATTATAACTTGATTGCATCACAAAAACGTAATGCAGTTCGAGCATATCCGATACAAAATAAACAAAGTAAGATCTTCAAATACATAAGTGAAATACACACATTTCAGAACGCATTCATCATGATTACGTGGAAAGGAAAATACTCTTCGTCTAAAAAAAACCCCTCATCATTTTATGTGAGTTAAAATCCAGCATTACTATGATTCGACTAAGGCGAAAACGAAATAAATCTTTCAGAATGCTAAAAAATTAGCGCCGTATCTCGGAAAATTGTTCCAACAAAAGATGAATCAAAGCTAGCCTACTATAGGCAAACATTTTTTTCAGTCAATTTTTTCTGCCTTCCAAATCGAAGTTTATCTATCATCGGTTTCTTTTTGTTATACTATCTTTGCCTCTTCACTACTGTTGGAAATCACAACCTATTTAAAGTTGACTAAGTAATTACGTCTCATACGTAACGACTCCATTTCTTCACACAATCAATAACATATTTCTTGAAAATGTTACAGGGCACAACAGAGGCAATTATTTATATCAAATGAAGTATAATTTACCTTGCTCACTTATACCATTCAATTATCTTATATACCCTCTTTCCAGTAATATATTTATATACCACCATTCAATATTACTCAACATATATCCCCTCTTACTACCGCTCTATTTTCATGACTACTCTTTTGTTCGAATATGGCAAATTTCTTGTCGATATGGTACAAAAATAAAAACATATTATAACTTCAAGTGTTGGCTCCGCTCAGCCGAGTCACCCCGACCAACACCCTCATCGGGACAAGTGTGGCGGAACAAGTCACGGCAGTCATAGGAGGAACGACGGTGAATCGCCTCGTCAGCATCCGGTGGGCAGGAGACGAGCCTAAGCCCTAACCTTCACGTGACCGACCTGCAAGAAGGAGAGGCCGACCTAAAGACCACGGGAACCAACTGGGCCAGAGAGGAATTGGGTCAGAGCAGGCGGAAGCCATATGAAGAGACATGTATTCATAATGAATGCTGTGTTCATTGAAATAAATAACAATAATAAATAAATAAATAAATGTAACTTCAAACTTTCAAAATAAGATATAAATGATTCAAAAATGTTTTCCTATCATACATTCAACTCCTCGTCAACCCCCGCCCTTCCCCTATGCTCCACCAGTTCGACAAAGCGGTACCAACTCTCTTATTCATCTTTAAAATCTTTACGCCGAACGTGTTACAATAAAATCCTTCGTTCCAATAAATCCTTTTTTCTTTCTAATGGGTTATAAGTACATGCGACCGACCTGCATGAAGGAGAGGCCGACCTGAAGACCACAGAACCAATTGGACCAGAGAGGCATTGGGTCAGAGCAGGCGGAAGCGACATGAAGAGACATGTATTCATAATGAATGCTCTGTTCATTGAAATAAACAAGTAAATAAATATAAGTACACAAAAATGAAACAATACCTCTATGAGTTGAAATCATAACAACCGAGGTGACGAGAAACAACAACTGCACACATTCGTGATAAAGACGAACCTTTTGCCTCCATTCGCCATCATCTACTATTAATCTATGACCATCATCTATCTTTTCACTAAAATGCCTCAACGACATCGCTCGAATAAAAGAAACGAGTTGAGATGAAAATTAACAAACGTTGCGAACTGAGCGCATAGATCTCTGAGTGATTAGTAAGCAAATTCTTTGCTCCCGCAATGAAACCTCCGATCGTTTTCTTTTTCTCGTTCCCTGGAATAGTCATATTTGCCTTGTGTTCAGCCCTTCATTCAATAACAAAGATTGCGTTCAAAATTCTCCTCTCTAACCCATGTGGTGACGGGGCAAATGAAGTAATAACTAAATCCTGCCTTTGGCCAATTAACCCCTCTCCGTTAAAGCAATTCCTTCCTATAATCGAGACGTTGTTCCAAATCCATCACGATCTTCCATGACCCCCATAATATGCGCCGATGATATAGATGTTTCAATACCAAATAAAGTGCCAAGCAACACATGAACATAAAGTATAACATTCATGAAAATATAGGTCGGCTCAATTATAAGGAAAATTGGCACATAGATTAGGGATAGAGGAGGAATGAACGAGCAAATCAAACTCTCGAATGCCATGAAAAATTCTCAACATTCAAAGAGAAAAAAAACTTCTCTTAGCACATTCAAGAAAGATGAGTCAATATTGCTCCTACAAAACCTTCGAAAAAAAAAAAACCCGGAAATCTTTTCACCCCCCACCTCTATTCCACGGATAATCAGAACCTCTCAAGTAGAAATTAAACGAGTAACAACAACGGTGATTGGCCATAAGCATATATACAACCGACAATTCACCTCTCCTTGGCAATTATCACAACCACACTCGTCTACATACAGCAATCGCATAAAGCTTGCACAGCACAAGAAAAGTCACGGCAATAACACCTGTACCCATTTCCATACATAGATTCCCCTTTGAAGCGTACCCAGACTATGCTATGTGTTAAGATGACGGTTAAATATGGCTTCACTTAAGCGTACCTGATTATAGTGGATGAATAGAAGTAAAATACAATCGAAACTATTCGCACGTCATCGAGATTACAACATTTCAACCAAAGAGAACAAACAACGAAATCACAAATATAAAAATATAGATACGAGCAAATATATCGCCAAGCAACAGCTGCAGTGAGTTGAGTTAGCAATGAAACAATGTGGCACACTTATATTCATATAGTTTTTCCTTGACTGCTTAGAATGCATTATATTTGATATGAATTTCTTTTACAACAAACACCTGTGCTATGATATGAAGATTAATTGCAACGAAATATACAAAAGAAATCACTCGGAAAGATATGGTTAATTTGCAAAGCAGAACGTAGTGAGCACCCAATATTTGCAAGCGTGATCTTCAGTTTGTTCCCCCATGCGTGTGTCTAGTTCCTCACAACCATTATCTATTGCCTACTGATCCCTTTAGCCTTTATAGACGCTTTTCATGTCTCATCCTTTATCATAACCAGGCAAGAAGCAACAACGTAAGCTGAACTATCGATTTTTGCATGCGCCAGATTATAAATGACAATAAAATGCAGATTTAAATGTGAAAAAGGAAAAAGATGAACAAAAAATGAAACAAGCGTAACCTGGGTCGGATACGAAACCAGCATCAGCCATTTCTGTACCGGCAGCAGAATCGTCTGATGCCCGTCTTGGACGACCTCCAGGGGATAGGCCACGCCGTAGAACTTTATTTGAAATTGTCGTAAATAATTCGCGCATTGTTGACGAAGATCGCCGACCACGATGCAACTGAAATCGTCTCACCTAAAGAAGTCTAAACCTTATAGGCTGCCCGCTTTTGTCATCTCTTTCTAACTACTCTTTCACATCACTCATAAAGCCGAAATACCATTAACACAAAATTGAGCAGTTTTGTTCAATTGAAATTTGTCTACTACCCCAGTGACGATTTATTTTTATTTTTGGTTTTGATGAGTTTTACTCTTCCTCGGAAAGAAATCATCGCACCACTTGAAACAATTTTACAGCAATACCATATCAAGTGAGTGATTGATAAACTTCCTAATAAATCATTGGATTCATGAATTGGTGACCTCCCCTTCGTTTCTTGCCATCTTTTTTTCTCCCTAAATAGCGATGGGGAATGAATGGCTGTCCCATAAATGTAATAAAAGTTTTGTTAGACAGTCAAAAAGATCAAAAAATACCTTTATGTCTTCGTCATTCCTAATTGAAGATCGCTTAACGAGTGACTTCGTTTTTGGTAGATCATCATTGACGAATAATGCATGATGTCTGAAAGCTAAAACATAACAACGCAGAAATAATCTGTGACGAAAAGAATAAAACTTCCTGCCGGAAAGTCTGACAGCAAATTATCTCTCAACAATAGCATCAATGGCATCAACGAAACTCAATCATAAATAAACCCATAGAAAAATGAAACCAAAACAACAATAATGCATAATAAAAGTTGTTTGAGGTGAGATAAAAATTTTCGCAAATAATTATGCCTATGAAATTAAACATCGAGCAAACAGGCAACAAACCTCGAAGATGGTACACAAGAACTGCTTCGAGGCGATAGACCAGCATGACGGGATGAGGAGGACATCTTGTGGGAGCGCGACTTATCCATAAGATGACTGATATCTGAGGGCTGCCGCGATGCAATATAATAATCTCGTGGCACACCAATCTTATGTGCATTCTCAATTAAATCGATTAATATTGCCGCCTTGAGATCGTAGTCACTACACATCGATGAGATCACATTTTCCTGTAAGTGAATATGATATCTCGACGCGAATTTATGCACTAGTAACTGCGACTGCGCAAACATAAACCCAATCCCCAACTTCAGTCCACGAACTCCTCTCTTGCAGCAACGTCCAGCTTGATAATCCGAACATGCCAAATTTACTGATGTAGATTTCACAATGGAATTTCGCGTTTCTCGAAGCTAGAGCTTGTTATTCAACCTCACTATGCTTTCAGTTGGATACAAAAGAATGCAATCCTTCTCAATCACATTTTATGCTCCTATTAAGCAGTGTCACCTCATGAGTTTCAATTAAGGCAGCTGGGTGGTACTCTCAATTACGAGTTAAGCAATGACTAAAAAAATCGATGCTAAGCATGAAAATATCGACTATTACAAATCAACGCTTATACTAACATCTGTCACCACCAACTCCTCTTTTCCAGTGAAGAGATGTTCTTCGCAATTAGTAGAATTATGGGGGCTATAAATATAGTCTCCTATCAAAACTGATCAATAAATTTCATACCACTTCATGCAAGCACTCTTTATTTCCCGAACACCAAACCATTGAATGCAACCATTCTCATTAAAAAACTCCGAAATGGAAAATTGCTCTAACCTGAGATCCCTTCTTCTTTTTGCCAGCCACTGCCGGAAGCTCGTGTCGGAACAATGTTGGTGCAAAAACCATAGCCAAATTTTCAGTCGTCATATGATGTCCTTTTTCATGATTTTCACCAAACTGTAATTACTCTTAATTCACAAAGTAAACGATAAGAACATTCAAAAAATGTTATCAGCATTCCTTCACAACTTCACGACGAAATCCTATGCGAGACACTACCACGAAGTGCATTCACCCTCACAACTACGACAATATCCACTTTCAATTCAAAAATTGTTGATATTCATATAACTACAGATGATATAAGTGGTGTTATCAAAGAAGATTACGCGTCATTGATAAGATTCATTATCGAAATGAACATATCAGTAGATCGGTAATATTTAAGCTTATTTACTTTTCCTTATTTTCTCTGCTCTAGGCGAATACTATCAAAAGTCAAGACAAAAACTTAAAAATGACCGCTTCCCCTCTGCTAAATTTAATGACAGAATTTGCCTGCAAATGTTTGTATACGGCCGAAGAAATAACTGTTTTCTGACTTTTATTTTCCTTACTACTCCCCATCACTTTTTACTTTCATACAATTATTTCTCACCTGTTTGCGACCGCGAGTCATTTGCGGTTATCATCATCAACTGATGCCAATGGAGAGGAAAAAGCATACACCTAAGTTGTCTGCCTTTTCCTTGAAAAATCTCTCTCCACCCACTTAAATATTCAATTAAATAATTACAACAACCCATCATACTTACTTTTGATTCTTGATGGTAATTAAAGGCGTTAACATCAGCCTGAACTCAACTTAAACGTAAAAATAGCTGATGATTGCAACCAACGATAAACATTCATAAACAAACAGTAAAGCAGTAATGCTGTCTCGAATAAAACAAAAAAAGATAACGAACATATTTGAGTTGACGCATAAGAAACGAAAATGTGCCCAATCGTCCGGGTGGCAATAGTCGTATCGCATCCAATAATTTCTCAACGCGTTCCCTTCCCTTATATTGTGATGCAATCTGTCAACAAAATAATTCCTCTCTATTCAATCATTTATTCTCCTTATTGCTGCATAATAAAACAAAACAAATAACAACGAAAACGATATTTCCAACTTTCATATGATGGACTGAGTTGCTTGTAATATGCTAATCAAGTATCTATTCCAACCATTCCCTCATTTATGTTTATCCCTTTCTCTACTAATTGCAGCATTTATATTGCGCTGTTATCATATACCCCTAAATCAATATTACTGACAATGTCTCACTACTGCTTCTTTATTTGCAGTAACACACCATTATCGTCAGCTTGCTTCTTATATATCCGCAGCGATAAACTTCTAAAAAATATCAAATTTCGGTGTCCGCTTATATAATCTAATTTTAATATTCATTTTATGAACGAATGCGAAATTGCAACAAATAAACGTTCCATACAAATAAAGTGGCCACCTGCTGATATGACAACAATTTCGTGACATAAAACAACAAAATAAAAGAAACTAACTAGTAACTGTAATTTAAATTTTCATCTGCGACATGCTGCTGCGTTATGCAAAATTCCCCCCCCCCCTCTTATATATATTTCCCTCTTTCCAATTTACGATCTACTTGGCGGCTTAACCGGAATTTTAATTCCCGTCGATCTGCGTCCCCATATTACTTGCATGGTTCTGTGCCAAAACATTTCAAAAAGCGATCCACTACCGCAAGAATATCATAAAAAGCAACTCGACATTGAACTAAAACCGAACTTACTTCAAGCAGTTCACTTTGTTGCGAAAAAAGAAGAGGCGTTTTCAATTCGCGAAAAAACCTCTTTATCATTGAACAAATATCGTGTGTGGTGCATTCCTTGGAAATTGGCTTGCATCCAAAATATGTCGGCTGTAAAATGAACATTACAACGCTGAACGTTAATCAATGTATTCAGAAAAGAAAAAATATTAACAAGTAGATTGCAAACCTCTGTGCACTATTTTCTGATGGTAAAAAAAAGTATCCAACACTCCACGATTTAAAGAAGCCATGAAGGAATATTTAAAGAAAATGGTAGGCGCAAATGTTACCGTTCAGGACCTTTAATGTCAAAAGTTGGCAATTAATATATCAGAAAGTAAACAGCTTCTATTTTCAGAAGTTAGTGCCATACTGTCTACACGTCTACGATGTAGCAGTCTACAAGAAATACTTAGCAATCATGGTTTATTTTTTTAAATAATTATCAAAATCTTTATTAAAATTTATTTGCCTATTCAAGAATGAAAATTTCGAGACTCACCCAAGCGTTCTTTATACGATTGAGGTTACCCTCTTTCCGGAAAATACCTTCCGCCACCATATTGTCGGCATGTAATAGCTTAAAGGCGTCAAATAAAAACCTAAAAATATTATTGTACGATAGGGTTTTAAGCAAAACGAAAATTTATGCGAACAACTGCACCGGATTATACCAATCAACCAATTATATCAACATTTTTATCTAAAACTTAAATATAAAATTTCATCAAAGAATTGTTTGGGTTGGATCAACAGTTCATTCCTGTGGATTCGGCGAACGTTTTCGGTTTCTGTAAAGTTCTTTCCCGACCCGCCCTCTTCTCATATCACATCATCAAACAAACGAAGTTACTGGCCGCAATCGCAAGAAAGAAACGTTTCTAGGTGCATTTGATTTGTTTCACTATTCTTGTCTATGTAGAAATCACTGAATAGACCGTTCCAACTCTACTACACATCAGTGAACGAATATGTAAATAAAATCTGTTGGCGAATTATACAACGAAAGTGATCTCTTTACACATCGAAAATGATGTCTTTCTTTACCAAAGATCCGTATGCAAACTGAGCAGTCAATCATTTATCCCAACAAACGAGAAAATAGTGAATGAAAGACATTTCATTTAGCCTATTTGACAGACGATGAGGACCAGCAAATACATTCACTTTTGGGATCAGCATCACAGCGGTAAAATCCTTCAGGTGGGATCGATGCAAATTTGCTAGCTGGACTTGACTCAACATTAAACCTACATAGGCACTTCTCGTAGTGTATAGGTGCTGAAGCCACGTCGATCGCCTATTTCGAAGTCGAGATTGTAACTGCCAACTTGCTCCAACCTATAAGAAATTCTTTGAATAATCATATTCGATGGCAACTGACAGGTGTAATACACGGCAAGATTACATATATATATATATATATATATATATATATATATATATATATATATATATATATATATATATATATATATAAAGAGAGTACACAAAGCCGATTCAAGATTTATGGGAAAACTCGAATATTCTCGTGCCTATTACTTGTCCCATACAACTCAACTGATACTCTAAATGTGCATAAGAGACCACAAGAAACAATTTCTTTTATTTGTTGCCGAAAAGCATCAGAAAGAGGAATTTCAATTAAACTAATGACTTCTGCTCATCAGTTAGCTCCAAATCCTACCTTTCCTCTTCACCTTCGTTTAAAAGTATCCATCACAACGTAAACGTTACCGTTATTTTACCGACTATACCCACCTATTCTGTGTCTCACATTGACCATTGATAAGCTTTCCAGATCACTCATCTATCTCCCTTCCTCCTTAATTTTTTAGGGACACAGAAACGCCGTATCTTTTCTTGTTACCCATTAAGTTGAAAAATCAGTTTTTTAAAAACTTTATTGCGGAAATGAGGCTTAAGGATAACATGAGCTATCCATTTATTCGACGTATCCCAATCCAGCATCATAATTGGTAGGCAAAGAATATTTCATAAATAATTGAAGCTGGTGAATAAAAGCAATGCAATCCGTATTGCTTCAATTGATATCGTCACATCATGAAAGCTGTCAAATACGCTTTTTTTTTCTCGAAGACAATCTCGGAAAGAGCGCATTGACTACTTGAGCATATGTGATTTACATTCCTTCCCCTTCGCTACCATCCTCATAAATGTAGGAAAGAAAATCAACGTTCACCCCACTATTATTTTTTGAATTCATTAACCATTGTAATGCATATATTTTATTGAGTTAATTTCAATAAAAATTATACTTCAAAAATTCAATAAAATGAATGGAATATAATTAAAACAAACGGTATTTGTGTTCCAACTGGTGGTGGTTGGGAAGGTGCTCGCCGGCATATTTTTGTACTTCTTAAGCCCTCAAGCGACTTGTTGTCCATCACGCCTCCTTATTGCGGCCCTCGTTAATGTTTAGCTTGATAGCACAACTGTCGCGTTCCCTGATCTAAATAAATATATTACAATAAGCATTCCATAGAAGAAAAAGAGAAACTTTTCATGAGCAATTCTATCGATAAATTATATTGAAGCAATTTGACAATGTCGAGTAATCTTCTAAAATTATATGCAAACGTGAAACGATCAAGGAAACAGCCCTAACTTGGAAGATGAAGCAAAAATAACGAGAAGTTACCCTTGTACAAGTGAGATTAATTAGCGAGAAATAATAAACAAAACAAAAGACTAGATTTTTTTCAGAATTGATTTAAAATAACGGATATTAAATACATAAAATAGACCAGCTTTTCAGACTTGATCTAGTTGTTTAGTAATTTAAATTAAAATACTAAACCAGATCAAGCGTGAAAAAATCTGGGATGGGTGGGTGGGGGATAAGAAGAGATGACAATGAAAAATCCAAGCTAACGCGATTTAAAGCCGTCGCGCAATGCGCTAATAAACGGATGCGAAAAGCGCCACAAATTTTTCAATAGGATAGTGCTGAAATCTTTATAATTGAGTTATAGCTGAATATGAAAATCTCTCTATATAGATGCACTAAACAATCACGGCTCGTTCAGCAACTAGAAATTAAATTATTTAAATAAGTTTATAATGAGACACAAATTGCATTCAAATTATGCCGTACACACAACGGAAGATTCCTTCGAGGCAAAAAAATTCCAGTTTGAAAAAAAAGAAAGAAAAATTCATCATTTATGATTATGAAATCATTTTAATAATTAAAAATTATAAGAAAAGTAAAGAAACAATACAATATCAAATCTATAGACAAGAAAAACAGCAATAAATGCGTGAAAAAAAAGCGTTTTCCATCAAATCGAATCGCAATCACAAGCACAAATTTATAGCAATAGCATTTGTCGTTGATTAATTAGTGAAATAAAAACTCTCGCTCAACAACGTTCAAAATTAACCACAATAATTTCGATAATTTAGCTAAAATTTCTGAAAATATTTATAAATTTTTGAATATAAATCCTTAAAAAATCTTTCTAAACATAAAAATCCTCGAAAAATTTTATTGTACCATTCCTTGAATTAAAAAAAAAATTATAGAACAGCGAAAGATTGTATCTTGAAATCTCACATAAATATTATATTTTAAATTCTTTAAAAGAAATGTTATTCACGAGAACATAGAAAATAAGCTTGTAAATAAAAATAATATCAACCAAACTATAAACGCATTTACCTATACAATAAGTCCACACATAGTATACCTCACCAACACCGACCACCTACATCACCTGACAGAATTTAAACCAACAAACAACTAACAAAGAAATTTCAAAATTGCTTTCAATAATTGGCGCGAAAAGAAGCGTCGCCATTATTCGGCTTCGAATTCATTATTCACTTCGAATGGTTCGCAATACGAATCTAGCTGTTCGATGCAGACAATTGCGCCGTTTCTAACGACTCCATAAAATATCAGCAAAAATACAATTAGAGTGGTCAGGTGCTCATACCTCTCAACATTTCGGAAACGATATAGAAATGACACAACGAAAGGGAAATGATGATGCATCATTTGGAATGGGTAAATATAGGAGTTGAGATGATTTACACAAATTACAGTAACCTATGAAATGTAATACCGTAATGCGCTACCAGCAAATGAGTAATCAAAAGTCCGGTCCATAGGTAATCTCCTGTTGGACAATGGTCAAGGCTACATAGCGCTAACACTTACTCTCCTCGGCGGTTAATCACCCGCCTTCGCGCTTAACAAAGAACGAAATACATTAAGCCCAAGGATTGTGACCTATATAAGCTCGCGTTTATTGAAAATTTTGCATTTTCGACGATTGCAGTGCAATATACAAATGACGGAGAACATTTGCATTTATTGAAAATTTCGCCGTTAGATTGTTTATCGAATCGTCATTGCCGATTTGTTTATTCAATCATCGATGCCGCTTGCAGAAGAAACAAAATTTTTCGACGATTTTATTATCACAACAATATGCATCACTTATATCGATCAATGGAAATTCTTTGCAATCAACCAATTCATTAGCATTCCTTTGAGAATCTCTAAAAATATTTCTTTCTTTGCAAATATTTGTGTGCTTCGATAATGTCCCCCCCCCCCCTTCACTTTCGTATTCAAATGTCATCGATCTAAAAAGCACTCTACGTGCTTTTCTTGTCATAACACGATCCACTTTACTCATCTGCTTATACGGCAAAAATATGAAAGAAAATCCACTTTCTATCCACTTTCTATGCAGTTTTCGTACTGTCAATCATTTTCAGCATTGCTGATGTGTCGTTTAAAATACACATAAAACAAAGCATCTCATTGTTATTGAAGCAACATCTCGTGCTAACTCTTTCGCTGATATGCAAAAAAAAAAAAACACTATTCACTGCTTTAGGCCAAATCGTTTCATTTATCTAACTCTTTAATTTATTTTAATCCGATTTCTAAACAACGGGCAATACCATTACCCGAAATGAACAAGGAATGGGCTCAATATAACGGATTTTTCTCAATGTCTATTAAAGGCATTATTATGAGCCTATAGTTCCACAGTTTAATTATTTAAGAATTACTAGAATGCTAATCAGGTTGTATGGCGATTGTTGACGTTATGCATCAATAAGATATTGCCTACATTATGGGATTGAACGAGAGCTAATCTAAGAGGAAAAGAAAACATCTAGGCGGGCTCAGTCTTAAACTATTCCCCTCGGGCAATCGAGGGGCCGCAGATTCGTCTCCGACTGCAAAGAGAGTTTTCACTGATTATCAAAACAACAAACAAAAGGTTAATTAAGCACACAACATTCACCCTCTATAAGTGTTGAGATAGTGAATTAGAGCAGAAGTCAGTGGAAGATAAAACTTACTACTGATTTAGATCGATGGTTGTTCTCTTTTATCTTGAAAGTAGTTAGTTCATCAAAAACACAAAAAAAAAAGCCAAATGGATTAGTTTTTATTTTTGAGGAAGGGAATATTTCGGCCAAATTAAACGTATAAGGCAATAACTCAGTAGTCATTTAAAAATGAACGAATATAATAGAATTAGAATTAAGAGGAAGAAAAGGGGATGAAATAGAGAAGATGAGAGGCCTATAATCGTTTCTCATGAATTTTCGACTTTGTGATTTTTCAATCATTGATATAAACTTATTATCAGAGACATAAATATATTGTTATCACCAATGTGACTACCCATTCGTAAAACGCTTCTGAAAATCTCAAGCGATCATACTTCACATCAATAGCTCGACTATATTTGACGTCAAAAGTGGTGATCAAATAATAAATAATTATCGTACATTGTATATTTCAGTAAAACTTTTTTAACTGTTTAATAGCAAAGAGAGTGGAGAAGAGAATAGTGAGTGAACGGAGGTATGGAAGAGGGACGAAGGAAGGGACTCGAGCCTTGTGCGTCGAATAGTTTGCCTTTTCTCCTCCTCCCTTTCCTTCCTTCTGCATAACACATCTCTTTTGAGTTGAAAAATGCAAACGATTTTTTCGTATTGTGTAATGATTGACATGTGCATATTCAACAACTAGACAATAACACTAATATCTACATTGAAATAACTTGTGAAAAAATCTGTAAATAATGAACGATAAGCAAAGAGGGAACGGAAGAGAGAGGTATTCATATTTATAGACCATCTTCAGTCACATGCAATAAAAGTTTTCATAGAAAAGAAAGAAAACAATAAACGCAATAATGCGTATATTTGTGTTTATTAAATAGAACTTTGATAAATGAAATAACGATATTCACCCAACGAATCCTCTGAAGTAATGTGGTAAATGAAGCCGATGAAAGCAAATATACAGGAGAATTAAATGCGAATTTTTATTTCTTCGAAAATTTCATAAAAATCGAAAATTTTAGTGGAAGAGAAAAGAATGGAAAAAGAAAATAAAAGAAAAAATTTTTAACGCAAAAAGCGAAAAACTAGTTACTCATGATTGCTCACTTCGAAGAACGCTACTTGTAGATGTCTATCGCAATTCTGACATGAGTTTCTAATGAAATTTTTTAATTTTTCCAGATTTTTCCAGATTTTTCCAGATCCAGCACAAAGATTTTTCCAGATTTCACACTTATTATGGGAAATGAAACATATTTTATGATCGGAAAAATTCAATAGAATGCAAAATTGCCGTCAATATTTAACTTTATTTCAATCTTATTATAGATAATATTTGATTTAAATGTGGATAACCATTGCAATATTAAAATTTGTACAGTAATTTTTTCAATTATTTTGCCGAGCTATCTAAAAGAAAAAAGCAAAATCTTATGAAAAATGAGTGATTTTCAATATCAATAAGTCAATATAATAAATAAAACTATGTAGGCGAAGAAAGAATCAAAAAAAAAAAAAAGACAAAATACAGCTGAAGAGTAAGGGAATCATCGATTCGAAGACCCGTTGGACAGAGGCGGACGTTAGCCGTTTACTCATTGGCTGATTCAACACTTTACCTATACGCAAACAATGTGCTATTCAACACGTTTCACTCAATTCGAAAACGGTGATTTTCTTCTCAGCACCTATTCAACTTCCCACATTTCATTGTCACATCTCGTCATATATTCATTCATATACGTGTCAATAACTTCCGCTTATGCTTTTCGCAGCAAAAAAAAAAATAATATTTGAGCACAGATCATTCGAATAATATCATAAAATATGCAAGAATTATGAGGACTATAATATGCCGAAAACTAAGCCCTAATTTTGGTGTGCAATACGGTCTGCATTTTGAAATGCATCGAGTCGGCAACTTACATGGATATGCTTTGTGTATCGATCTACATAGATATGATATAATCTACAGTTCAATGAAAGCAGATGCTGTTTGACTAACGTTTTCGCTAGATTCTAAGGTAGCAAGTGAAAGAATGGTACTTATTGTAAAGTACTTATTACACTTACTGTAAAGCACCACGAAATATTAGCTGAAATAGGTTTACAAATTAAACGAATTTCCCACCCAATCGTATTAAGTAAGAAAAGTGTCTGTGATTTTAGAATATAACAAAATCATTTCGATTCATCTTTTTTTTGTTTATATGATTCCTGGTTATACCTAACACGTATTGTCTAGCTCATAACTAATAAATATTTAAATTTTGCAAAAGCTTAAAGCTTATGGATATTTAAGAATCTTTTCTCCTACCTCTTCCATCATTCATTTGGCAGAGTAATCTAAAATCATGGCAGATAGTAATGAATTGTTGAAAGCAATTGCAATTTGAAATGATTCTTTATATTGGAATATCATATTATAATACATATTAAAGATTATAGAATATTATCTCAATAATATTATCCCATACCCAAGCAATTATATCCTCTAGATTACTCATTAGACGTCATCCTAGTATATATCTTCGAGAGAAATGATGATCGTTTTCGTTTGTTGATACATACACGTATATCGTCAATTATATATCCGGTTTATTCTACAGTTTCTTCTTTAATACTGTAACGTCAATATTACTGTAATCACAGAGTTTTCTTTTAAATGGAATATTTCGCTATACCAAACATTTATTTAAACTAATAACTATGACCTACACAAAGTCCGTATCATAAGGAGAGCAAATTGATCCTTATAAATTGTTAAGCAGTTTAAAAGCCCTTTTTCTATAGTCTCATTAATCCTTTACAGATAAAATTCTATATAATAAAAATTTATTGATTATATGACAGAAAATATTTAGAAAAATTAAAACTTAAAATATTACAATGCAGTCGAACCAATGCGAACATGTACATAAAATGTCCACTGAAAAATATATGGATAAATATACCTTATAGAATTTACTTGAATTTTATAGGTAATATTCAATAATTAATAAAAACTGAGGATTTAAAAATGATATACAGTGAATCCTTAAGACAGCTGATGGCTAGTGGTATTAGTGGACGAGTCAAGCGAGCGCATTTGAAAGAAACAGCGGTGCACTGCAAGCCGTTAGCGACAATCAATAGACGCTTTTCACTTCCATGCAAAAAGCGCATCGCTTTGCAGACCGATCGTCACCACTTGCTTAAGCGATATTACATTATATATATATATATATATATATATATATATATATATATATATATATATATATATATATATATTCCAAATGAGGTAAGAAGTATTATAAATGAATATTATTTAAACAGCAAATAAAATAGGTGAATGAAAATTAATGAAAAATTGGAAAGGAACAATAAGAACATAGAGGAGAGCAAGTTCTATATGATTTAAAAGTACTAAAACACGTCAACACTTCAATGCTCATATGTGTTACTAAATATAATTAAATGCTTTATTGCGAAGGCTAAATAAGGATTCCCATCTTTTTTGTTTTATCTCTCTGTCTTCTAACTGTGCAGTTGATATTTACAGAAGCTCTTGCCTCCACAATTCATTGCACCTCTCAAATTTGAGGTTCCCTCTTCCCTTTCAGAGATAATTTTAGTAGACATGAATATAATTTATATTAGATTAGTTTACAAGAGGTTATTTCATATTCTATTCTCTTTCCTCCAACTTTAAATCTAATTTTCTTTCTAAATTTAACTTTCCTCTGATCCTCATTAACTCGGCGGAGACTTAACTTCACAATTAACATCATTTAAATTAAAATATTATTTTATAAATTACCTCGATTGAAATAATTTTTTACAAGAGTTAAAAGCCAAGGGAAATTCTGCATTCAGTTAAGTCCGACAACCTCTATTCATACCTAAGAGTAGTGAGTGCATTCAACAAGAAACGACATAAGCGAAGAGAACAAGTTTACTGCTGTTTATGACGAAATCGAACGTTCTTTCTAATAATTTCTGATGCTGAACAAAAAAAAAAAAGAAAGAGAACAAAAAAGATGTGAAAAAGAGCAAAATAATCGTTGCTTCGTAAAGGTCAACTCGAGGTTCATGTTGAGAAATAATTTCACTAATTTCCTCCTCCTCTTTTTTTAAACCGGCTTCTCTAATTCGTCTTTCACTTTACTAGGCCGGGATACATCAGTTAACTAATGAAGAGCCAAGTTGGAAGAGGAACTATGCTCCAGTGAAAGAAGATTGCAGCTCTTGATAGCTTTTAATATATTCAAGAAGGGAGAATGAAAATCTCGCAAAGAATAATCGTTTTTTTATACGAAAAAGACGAAAAAAAAATTGCCGAGTGCATTCTAAAATAAGCCGATTCGAAAAATTCTACCAAAATCAGTGAAAATAAATTTTCATTTATTCGTTTTCTTAGCGATTCAAGTGAAGCTAAATTCCTTCTTCCTTTTTCCATCGTATCATTTCGATGTATGATCGCTCATTTTTCATAAAGAGTATTTTTTTTTTCACTTCAATTTCTTCTATATTTGCGTTTTGTTATATTACATTTTTGCAATCGTTTAACAATAATAACATTGTAATTGTAACAATCGAGTATTAGTTTCGCAGTAGAAACATTTCAGATCAATAAATGGCGTCTTTCTTATAGATGAGACAATTCGGCAGAATGAAATAAATTTAAAAAAAAATAGATCTAACTGGTAGAACGATATTTTAGGTTCACCATTGGAACTTCTTATATATTATACGCTTAAAAATCTCGAAAAAATTTCACATTATTGAAAGTAATCGTTTATCGCTTATCTCGTTATCATTCCACAAAAAAAAATAAACTTCAAAAAAATTTCCTTCATTAATTGTTATGCATATCAATTGATCCAATGATCGATCAGATGAATTCATTAATCAATAAATATGCAGAAAAAAAAATTCATATAGGAATCAACTGACATGCAAACAGAACTAATTAATGCCGATTTTTTTTTTTTTTACATGATATAGTCAAATTAAGCTTCTGAATAATACATACTAGTAAAGAGATTACATTTAACAGTTACTGCAAACGATATAGTAAGTAAATGATAACATATAGCACTTGTTTTTATAATGAGTTAGTGCGGAAGTTGAGCTATGAGTCAACCAAAATGTCGATTGTTCACCTCATTGAGGAAATTGCAAACATCGAATGTTAAGCTAAACGAGTGAATGAACAACGTATTGAAATGTAAATATTCTTCTTGAGCAAGGAATATTGCAATTGTTCAATTGCAAATAATAAATGCAATTACAGTCTTAAAATTGCGATTGCATTTGTATTTTATAATTTTCTCCTCATCGAGTCGAATAAAAGAAAAATGATTTTTTTTTTTGTGGAAGATTCGTGCAAGCGATCGAATTGTTTTAAAATATTAGATAGATGCATTACTTCGTTCATTGTAATTTTGCTAAACAATTATTGAAACCGGTTGGTCAAGTTAGCGAGGAACTGAATTATTATCATCGCAGTACTTCTAGTACACTTCTCTATTTGTTGAAGAAGTTAGAAGTGCTAACAAATTGCCAACAATTTTTTTAAGAGCGAAGAAAAGAAAGAGACAATTATTGCTTTTTTTTTCCGCATAAAAAAGCAAATAGAAAAAAAAAGACTGGAGTAATGCCAAGCACCAAGCATTGCTTCGTGATGTACCCAAAGAAAGACGTTGAGAAGAGTGCATAACAAGTGGAAATGTCTCGTTTAATTGCTGTGAATCTGGTTCACACACTCGTATATTATTCGTTCATTGAAGGGGGATGAGTCAAAATGTTTGCCTAAGAAACGAATAGTTCTATTCCCACCCATATCTCTGTTTTCATTTCCGCTTGTTGCTAGAAATATAATCCATTAAAAGCAGGAAAATTAGCATTTATATTTAAAAATAGCATTTATATTTAAAAGCAGCAATTATATTCAACAACAGCAGATATTTAAAAAGAAGCACTTATATTTTTATTCACGAAGTAATCAAATATGCATGGAAAATGAAATCCGCCATATATTATGTTGTACCTATAAAGCATAAGTATATAAAAGACATTCAAGCCTCATGTTGTGGTAGGTGCTATTACTGTATCCATAGAAGGGAAGAGCAGGGTAAGTACTAGAAAACCGAAGTTTGAAATAGTGCTGGGATCAGGGGCTCCATGAGACGCGTATTCTTTCTTCGGGCATAGGTGAGGGGAGGAAGCTTGTTTCGTTCGTCATTCCCTCACACTGGTGTGGGGAGGAGGGAAGGGGATCCACTTGCAGTCGACTGTCAATATCTTTGCCATTGTTCAATAATTAATGATGCCAAGTGGTGAGGACAAATTTGAAGCATTCTTCGATTCGAGATCCTTCAAGAATGGTTAATTTCCCAGAATTGTTCATTTGAGAAGGAATGTCCCGGAAGTTAGATATGAAATGAGTGATGTGAGACTATGCTTGTAGAAGAGAAAAAAAAAGGAAGATGCAGTAAAGCATCATAAAGAAGGATCAACAAGGAAATTACTGGCCGCGTGATGCTTAATGCGTAACGACGAGAACGTTAACGCATTAAGGCATAAAGAACCATATGGCATCGTACGGATAGATGCCCTATCTTGGCACAATGACGCACATATCTGCAGCTCAAAGCATACCTCCTCTTACTTTTCAATGCTCTAGCTCATTCCTTCTTCACTAGTAATCTTCCTTCCTCATCTCTTCATCTAATCACTCCTCTCCACTATCTGCGATCCTTTTCGAGTATTTACTTGATTAAAACTTTATTCATAACGAAAAATGTACCTCAAGCCACCTCCAATTATCGCAAGAAATGGGACTAGTAAATGAAAACCACTCGGGTATAGCAACATCAGCTTAAGAATATCGCCATTGCATTAAGTTTCACGAAACGCTCCAATAAACGGATTCAGAATGCAGAGAACGACATGACGTTCATACGAAACCACTTGAAAGTATATTATCGAGTGCTAGCAACTTTCGATTTTGTTGTCAACTCCTTCATAGCGTTTCTTATTACATAAATATTCACCGTTGATTACTTAAGTAATAATTAAATATATAATTGCATCGTTCTACCTAGTGCTTAGCTAGTCCTTTATGAACGATACATTCTGCCTACTTTATGATATCTCTTCAATGGTCACTTATTGTTTAAGTTGTCGATCGTTAATAATTGAATATTCGTCCATTGTTCAAAGAATATGCTTGAAAATGAAGGGAAATATTGCAGATGGAATGGAAGGTGAAGGAAGCACTAGTGCACAATACAGCATATCAATGTCGATCACGTGTGAGCAAGCCTCCTTTTTATACACGATAACAAACCGCAAAGTGCATACCTTGAGTGTCACCTATCTATTCGAACACATGCAAAATGCACAGTCGTGAGCATCGCTTTATAAATGCAAATTATTGTACTTTAATTAATCTATCATTATCAAATAAATGAATAAATAAATAAATAAATAAATAAATAAATAAATAATAAATAAATAAATAAGTAAATAAATAAACAGCTGAAGGTATTTTTATTTTTTTTTTTTTTTAGAAAAAAGCAAATATCATTTAAAAGAAATGAGATAACTGAATGCAGTTGTCGAGCAAATCAAAAAAATATCCTGCTGCTGCAGTGTGAACGAATGATGTGATTCCATAAAACTAGTAGGGGCTGTTATGTGTTAGCATCAAAAACCTATCTCGAAATCAATAGGCGTTCATTACCAACCTCATTCAAATCATTCAACACTTATTGCAATCAACCACACTGCTAATACACTATAGGAAAACCTAAAGTTTCCTCAAATATTACTTCCCCATATCGAATCTCGAATTCTATCGATATCAATTAAACAGAAAGAATACCGGAAATACGATATTCATTATAATATAATTAAAAAAAACTAAAAAAAACATTTCAGTAGTTCCATCGTTTCGGAATATAAAAATTAAAGAATATTTTTAATCATACGATTTCGGAGCAAAAAATAGAGTTGATTTTTGCGACTTGAAACGGAAAAAGATAAAAAGAAAGTTATGGAGGAAGAACAAAATATTGAGGTGTTTCAATATTTTTCAGAATTTTAAACAACACTCATCCATTTTTACTCGAGTAATAAAAGACGTAAAGGGTCCCAAACATATTACTTTATAATCATCACAACTAGTGATACGGATGAATGATAATGGAGGGGGTTTTATTTGTGAAGACTGTAAGGATAAGAGAAAACATTCATTTTAAGCATAAACTATTGAATTTTAAGACGAAGAGGACCACAAAGCGACACATAAACAAGAGTGAAAAGCAAAGGAAGAGAGAGAAAAGAAAAGAGAAAATGGGAGGGGAAAGAAAACGGTTGCAGATATGTGAACGTGAATAGCGTGAATAATATGCGAAATTTCGTCTCCATTGAATGAATGCATTTGGGACGTGTCATATTGACTACAAATAAATCGTTGGCGAGTCGAATTTTTGCATAAACGTTTTCAAGATAATTTGCATCGCAAGTCGATCATCGATATATATATCGATTTGAAATTTGCATATTCATATATATAGAAATTTGCATGAAAAAAAAAACAGAAAAATATGCTGACATAACTGCTGAAATTTTGAATAAATTTAATAATCTTTAAGATTTTTTGCGATTATTTTCCAAGTTCATCGCTATTTCACGATGCAAAACGATTTAGCAACTAATAGATTGGTGCAATCTATGTATGCAGACCATTGAATTTTTTTCCGCTAGCTATCTAAAAAAAAAATTTTTTTTTCAATGGCAATCGGTATTTGAAGAGATGTTTACGTAATGAAAAATTTCTGCTCTCTCTCTCAAAAAAAAAAAAAAAAAAATTCTCACTGCAAAATTATCTTACAGTAGAAACAAGAGTACTTAAAGTGTAGATCGATTTTATTCCGACTGCTTAATATAGTAAAAAAAATTGCAATCAATAGTTAGTAGTATATCATACTGCAAAAATTTGCATTTGTTTTACGCATATTTAGGTTCCAAATTGTTTTTTTTCATTAATTTTTATACTTTCTAGTTGTTATAATTGTGAAAGAAAAAGGAATAAAAATGAAATTTTGAATTTAAAAATTCTTTATTTTATTCATATGTTGGAATTGGGGATAGAAGAAAATAAGAAAGAGGAAGCTATATAATAGGCTATCGAATACTGATTAAAGTCCTCTGATTATTCTACTACATTTTAGAAGTTAGCTCCATAATCTTTCATATTAGATTTTTGGTTATTTCGATCGATTTGTTTGTTATTTTCGACGGTGATAATGACACCTATACGAACGCTTTCGCGCAGATAATGGTGGACTCTAATTGCGCGTGTTAATTTTATTTCTTTTCACATCGAATTTCAGTGCTATTTTCAGATATTTCGACTTCTCTTTGGATCTATACTTTTATTGGGAAGGCATAATAGCCATAGAGCTATTATTGCTTCTACAAAAAAAAATGTCAAAGAATTTCAAACTGGTTGCTTCCTAACTATTATGAAAACAACTTTTAATTAGATTCTATGGTCTATAGGCCGATTTTTTATTTCTAAATTAAATAAACTTACATTATTATGTCTTAGGTTTCTTTAAAATTAAATATATCTACATTATTTTGTTGTAGTTTATATTCGCCATTATAGAAAATCAGAAATGCTTTAAATTCATTTATATTAAATACACCTGTATAGTTAAATATACCTATAGTAAATATTCATAAGCCGAAATATATATATATATATATATATATATATATATATATATATATATATATATATATATATATATATATATATATAGTTCAACTGCTGGACTCCTTTCGATTTCCTCGTAACTCTCTGGTACGTCCCATAATCTCTGATCAATTACACCCAATTACATTTATAAATTCAAACGATCTTTTTTTTTGCGGAAGGACTAATATCAATTCTCCCAGCGACTAAGCAAAATTCGATCGAGTATTTGAGCATGATGACTCGAATTTACAACTCTATTCAATTTTACGATTCGTTATCAGCAATTCAAGATTCTATTCCATCGATTTTGTGAACTCTCACGATGAAAATGTCGTATTTTCCCTCAGAAAATAAAAGGATTCATAGAGTGTTTCCAAGAGAACATTATGAGCAAAATCCATCGAATATAATCATATCTTTGAGCAATCGATAAAAAAAGTGTATTTACGAGCATAGCAAGAAGATGAACCATTTTGTGTATTAATTGCTGTCCTAAATTTTCACCAATTTCGTCGAAAATTTATATTTTTCTCAGAAAAAATTTTTTTAAGTTGAAAGAAGATGCACAATAATAGACGACTATTTATTTCATCAGCGTCATATTGTGAAGTATCTGCGATATTAAATTGACCAATTTTGTGTAAATACACATTTCATCTCAATTTTTGTGATTGCGATAATTTCCATTCTTATAGAATTTCAATTGAAAAAAAAAAGACTTATTGGCTAATCATGCAAACACATACAAACATCTTGGTCTAGGCATTTATTTAATTTATGCAAATGTTGTTCACTGCAGCTATTTTAGTTTATTTATATGCAAATGTTATTCAAATTTTAAGTGTAACAACAATAGTAATTGCAAACATTCAATCAGGTGCTAATAAAAGAGATATTATCTGATAATGAAATTATATGCAAAATCGAATATTCATAATTCTTTCAATTATAGAGAACTTTCAACAACTAAAAACTCTTTGATGAAATAAAAGAAAAAATAGGTATAATCGAATGAAAGTACAAGTGATAAAATGAAATTGCAATAAATGCGAAAATGATTTTAGATCTCAAGAGTGAATCTAAAAAAACATTTGAACATAAAATAAGAAAAAGTTTAACGTTACGCTGAATGACTCACTATAATATGCAAGTATCCTATGTGATGATCTATTTTTACAACTTAAAACGCATAAAACAATGAAATCTTATTTAAAATATCTATTGCTAACGTCATCAACATCATTGCACCATCTGTTGAATCGTTTAAAATAAAGAGCACCTGTTTTTGGCTATGAAACGGCAAATGCTTAAGGCAATAAAGACATGAATACGAGTGCCATTTCACTTGCGAAATGAATGAAAAAAAAAACTATGAAAATATTTGAGAGCGGAAATGAATGCTCGATTATTTTTGGCAGTTATTGCAGCATATTCCATCGTTGATATTAAAATATCTATCAAAATATTTGCATATAACTAAGCCTATCGTTACATATATTCATAAAGCGAGAAAGACGGAGAAGAAAGGAGGAAGAGAAATGCTTGTAGATAGGGAGATGTCAATTGACTTTCATAACTGCAAAAGGTGTTCTAAAAGTAAATGGAAAATGCACATCAACTAAGGTTGAGTCTCCTAAATGATGTTGTTTGCGAATATCCGTCAACAATGTTACGCGCTGAAATTGCTAACCAACAACAAAAGAATTCAACAATCTATAATGGAGGCAATTATGATTGCCAAGACACGTCCATCGCTCTTAGAGCTCAATTTCAACTATGTGCCATCAGCATGAACGTTTTAGCCTGAGGAAATCATTACTTTAACTCTTTCTTTGCAGTATTTCATTTGCATGCTCAACATTGATTTTCTATAAAAAAGCGGAAAATTTGCAGTTTCACGTAATAAAAAATATTCATATATATATATATATATATATATATATATATATATATATATATATATATATATATATATATATATATATATATATATATATATATATATACATATATATATATATATATATAGTCAAACATGCAATTTTCAAAGAAATAACAAAAACACGAAAATAATCTGCAATGAGATAAAAATTTATTTACATGCCTATACCTCTAAAATATGCTACAACGAAAGTGCAATGCAATCAATAAATAAGGAAATATAGAAAATGCAATTGCAGCTATAAGTTATCCTATTTTGCTTATTTGTGAACATTAGCAGTTATCAACATCGATGAAATCTTAGCTATAAAAAGTTAATAGTAAATAAAATGCGAAAAGTTGATCAAACAAATATGCAAATTACGATATTTCATTAGCCGTGATAAGAATCTATCTAATCGTGAAAAGACGCGTTTACTCTAATAGATACGTCATGTCTCTTTGATGAGCAATACGGTAAACAATCGTGCACTACATAGATGCTCTAAATAAACCGTATTTAATCACTTTTATAGAGTCGTTCAAATATTGAATTTGATGGCTTGACCAACATTTTTTCAACTGTTTAACTGCCCCTATATCCATACATTTTATTCATATAATTCATGAAATACCATATAAATTGCTCTACTTAAATATTTCACTATTAATGATTAGAGAAGAATACAAAAAAAAGAAGGAATATGAAATTCACTTTATTTCATAAAAAAACAACGGTGAAATAAGAAAAGAATTTAAAAAATTCTCATCTGCAATATCGTTAGCATTTATCTAATATTATTCAAATAATAGTAGAATTTAATGCATAAATATGAATGATTAAAAATAGTGAATGGTTGGTTGCTCGTTGGAGACAGCTAGCTGACGATAATCGTAACGAATCGATGAAGAAAGTGAGCGAAACGAATGTTATGACAAACAAACTTGTTGCCATTATTCACAACCATCGGCTAACTTTTAATGTTACTATTTCAATGAAAAACACAATGCGAGCGATTTAATGAGGCAATGCCTGAGTGCTTCTCATCTTCTAAAGAACAAATCGAAAAGAAGAGCTAGAGAATGAATTGTATTGAAAACGCTATTTGAGGAGCTATTCGAAGTTGAATTAATTTTATGATTTTAGACTCCAAATCATATTGCTGAAGAACCCCCTTCCCTCCCCATCCCCTTCCCCACTTCTCCGCTCATCTCCCATACTCCCGGAATCTTTCCCACTAAAAAGGGTATGTGGATAATACAAGCGATTCAGAGGCAATTGCATTAGCCGAATTAAGAAAAATTCACGCAAACATTTAGAAAAAAAAGATTCTCACTGCAGAAGCAATGAAGGATTAAAAAACGCATAACAATGGCAATGGTCATAAGTTTAGAACACAATGAATATAATCTCATAAATTTCAATAATTAGCTCACGGAAGTTAATTATCGAAAAAAAGAAAATTCCAATACTTTTTTCTTGAAAAGAAAATTGAATCGTCCAATTATTTCATGAATGAGCTCAAATGAATTTATGGGTTAAACAATAATTTTTATCATTTTATTGTTTATAAAAAAAATGCAAAATTGATACGTATAAGCTAGTAACGTCATCATATAAGAGTATGTGCAATCACTCTTGGACGAGAGTAATGATTTCCGCCAATGAAACGAACAAGTTTAGCAATAAAAAATTAGCATATTTATTTATTTATTAAACACATAATTCTAAGAGTCCATTTGAAAGTATATAAGTTAAATTCCCTCTTATTCATTCAATCTTCAGATTAATCACATAATATGTCTTAGAAGATAATATCTGTTCAAAGTAAGAGATCAATTATATACGAAAAAAAAAAAACAATTGTAGATTTATCTGAAATAACGGCTTATTTATTAAGCCGTTATCCTTTTTCGATGAAATCCATTTGCTCATCCAGATGAATTATTCATCTAGAAATATTTGTGATCCTAGCAACCTTTCGGAGATAGAATACCTTCCTAAATCTGAATCCTGTAAGAATACTGTATGACATAGCATAGGCGCTTATGGACTAGAAATTTTCTATCCTGTGAGTGACTGCTCACTTTAAGAGAAAAAAAGAGAATTTTTAGTAACATTTATAAATAGATAAGAAAAAATTATCGACAAATTTAAATGATTGAAACACGAATGAATAAATGAAATTAACGTCATCACATTTGCTCAATATACGCAAATGTATTCGCATTTCTTTTGCAAACTCAAAAATCAAAGGAAAGCAAATGAACGCAATATTTGCAAAAGCATGCATTAAATTTTCACTCCAATATCATGGCATTGAAGAACGGCATAAAAATAAATCAACAAGCACTGCATTTTCCCATGAGGGAACATAAGAAGAAATTGAAGTGAAATAGAGCATCCCACTGCAACAACAATGTGACTACTTTATTGATACTGAAAAAAAAAAAAACAAACGAATATTCGATGCGTTGAAAATAAGAGGCAATGAGGGAAAGCGCAGAAATCAGAAACACCCAAAAACAGAATCAACATATCTATTGAAATTATTTCATTGATTCGCTCATATTATTTGCTATGAAAGCCAACATAGATCGTTGTTGTGAGCGAATATTTGTAAGCCTCTATTAGCTATACCTCACTAAAATTGATATCGCTAAATGTTTTACAATTACTGATTCTTATGGAAGTTCAACTCTTCATTCATACAGCTAACTTACTACAGTAGAATCGGTGCTCTACAAAAAACAGGCAACGTATAAACATTTCAAGCTACAATATTCGTTAGAATATTGAAATGCAACAATTAATTTGTACAATATGCTCATGAATGCAATAATTTTAATAAAAGGCGGGAATATCATCTCTTTCATTTATTCTCAAGAAAAAAAGTCACAATTATTCTTTTGATTACGTATAAAAAAACAGCGCCAAGATGACAAAAAAAAAAAAGGTGTGACATCGGAGTGGGAATCATATAGCGAGAAAATCGGAGAGTTTCATTTCTTTAAAAAATTGAAAACGTTTTGAATATATTTGTCGACGATCCTTACACCAAGAGAACACTTTCGATATGAGGTGAAATATGGTTTTTTTTTTTTTGCTTTGAAGAGTATTGAATGGGGATTTTTTTCTTGCATATTTCTTGCGAATATCACATTTGGCAATGCAAACAATATATTGTTCCTTTTAGCACGACGATTTCTTTTGAATAGGTATATTGTCGTATTTATATTCACAATAGCTATTTGTATTATTGTACCGCATAGAAAAAACTATATCTATATAAAGTTATGCAAAAATATTTTTTTTTTTATTTTGCAATGGGCGAAAAGTAGACAGATCTTTGCGCAATTAGAGAATACTTATTGCCATCGCCTTTCATTAAAATTCTCAGAAATTCAACGTATAAACAAATGGAAGATAGGAAAATAGAACGATAGCATATCGGTTATATAAAATATTGAAAAATTCATCGCATTCTCTGCGGACTAAAGATCGATTGTTTGGAAAAAAAAAGAGAATAGAAGCATCACTGAATAATTTTCTTCCGGAATTTTTTTTTGCTTTTTGCAATTCTTCCGGAAATTAAATATTTTTCCGGAAATTCTTCCGGAGAAGCGTTTAATTCACTCGAGCATAAGAAATCAATTTTCTGAAATCATTCAGTAAATTTTTCAAACTTTTTGAACTTTTTTTTTGATTTGGCTATCATTCAGATGTATACTCAACTGTGATGAAAATGTAAAGGAAATAAAGGATGAAGAGATTGGAAATGAGTCAATAAATTAAGAAACTGAAGCATTTTAAGCTAAAAAGAAAATTTATATGAATTTATGTTTCGATGAACAAATTCGATGAAGCGTATATTGCAAAATTTACAATTCAAGCTTGTTGAACAATAAGAATAATTACTGCAATCAATAGTATAACTCGACAATTAAAGAAAACTATTTTATCATATCTATCAAATGATAAAATGCAAAAATTTTCGCAAAAAGTGCAAAAAAAAAAATTGACCCGAAGTATAGAAATGAAATTGAAAGAAAAATTGCGATAACTGAAAATTCGAACACATCCATTTCAGAGCTTAGAAAGCTGTCCCACGAATTTCCTTAGAAACGGATGTAGAGCAAATTCATTTTGCAAAAATGAAATCAATTAGTCAAATGCGACTTCTTTACATTGAGATAAAAGAATTTCTTAATACACTATTTCATTTTGCATTGCAATAAAAGTATTGCAATTAAATAAACACTTGCAAAGAGTTATTCCAAACGAATATATTAGATCGAAATTTTCAACAAAAAAAAACATTTGCAGAATTGTAGAATTGCACAAATTGCATGTAGCAAAGCCATCTAAAGTATTAAGAAGGTTTCAAATAAGTAAAATAAAGATGAATGAGATATTTTGGCATTTTTTTTACCGCAATTATATATTGTTAACGTCAGTAAATTAATAAAGGTAATTTAGGTGATTGGTGATATATTCAATTTAACCAAAAAGCGTATAGCATAATAAAACTAAAATATAAAAATATATTTATAAACCATACTTGAACTAGAAAGCAGCCAATAATTGTAGAAATTGCGGGGGAAAGCGACGAAGGCGAACGCAGTGAACACTGCAAGTAGCCGTATAGAGTATTAGTATAATGATGCATGTAGATGCTTCTAGAATGTTTGCTTTAGTTACTAAATATTTGATCAGCACGAATTCACCCCAACTGTGATCAATACATTTTATAAATGATCTATAAAATTTGATACTACAATCGTTGTTGATCTTAGTAGCGATCAAACTTTGCATTCACAAATCTCATTAAATTTGTGCTAAAATTAACTGAATATTCATTAAGTCATATTAATTTATTTCAAATTATTCGAAAATTTCATTATAAGTGGAATTAATCAAATATTATTAATTGTAAAATGGTCTATAAATTTTCCTAATATATTTGCCTAAAATGCTGTTTAATAGGCCATCGAAATAAAGGACACCAAAATTTTGTGAATATGGCTTTATTTTTTATTTTTTCTCAGGTGAGAATATTAATCCTCGAGTAAGTAGAGAAAAACTACTTGAGCTCTAGCTCTTTGCTCAGTGATTTGTTCTATAAGCACTCAAATCAATCTGATCCCAAAGCGAATTTTTAACAAATCCTCAATAAAATGAAAAAAAAACCTTTAGTAGACATGAGAAAGAAATTTTTAGCTGCTTATATAGAACTGAAATATGTACTACTGTTTTTACAGCAAATTCACATCGCATATTACAGCAAATTCGATTCGTTAAGACACCGAATGTGTTGTTTATTGTAAATACAAATTGCATTTCCGTTCTCTTCGTTATATGATCATTGCATTTATAAGTTAACAATTGAGTGATATGATATGAGAGTGATATTTCATCATTTCCGTTGCAATGCATAAAATGACGTTTTAAATCGTTATTGATGTGTAAATATTTCGTTATGAGACATTCAACATATGAATATATCCACATTAAATATATTTTAAATGCTCATTTTATTTGATTCAATCCAACAATTTCCCATTCACAAGATGATTTGTCATCATTCAGCTATAAAAGCAGCTTTTTGATAACGTTATTGTTAAGCTTTCTTTAGAATCTCAACAAACTCTTGCATATATAAGTAACGCTTAACCTATGAAGCATAGTTGAAATTATTTTTCTAACTTCAACTCTCTCTATTAGATAGTTTCGATTTCATTTCATTCGATAATTAAAAATTTTTCAATAGTGAAATTTTCCCAAATGTTTTTTTTTCGCATAAATTAGCAGAATGAAATTTTTCTAACTATTTTTAAATGAAAACTATTAGAAATGGCAAACATATTGGTTGAATTTGAAACTATAAAGATTAATTTTATGCAGCGATTTAAGAAGAATTAATGCCAATTGAGTTGAAGCTGAATGTTTCATACAATCTATATGTGCAATTATTTTATGAGGTTGATATAAAGAATTTTCAGAAAGGCTATGCTCATCATCTTGTTGTCTATTGTCATCCTGATCAACGCACAGGATCTACCGTATCCGGTTAGTTCTACTGTATCCTACCAATTTCAGACGGGAGAAATTCTGCATCACCTAGCAAACTCTCAAATGCTATCTCACTGAATTTCAGCTTATTCACCATGCATCTATCTTCTGATACACAGATCTAAACTATTATAACCAACAATGGTAGCACTATCGCTTAGGCAGCATTTATCATTCCTCAATTACCATTTATACTCTAGACAAACAATCATTGCAATTATACACCATAGGGGTTTAACATATATATATATATATATATATATATATATATATATATATATATATATATATATATATATTTCAGGTCATTCAATTCATAAAGAATACGAAAATATGCATAGTGGAAATTTATCATCTGTATGGTTTGCGATTAGACAACACATTCGTGGATAACAATGTTTAGGCAACGCTAACAAAGCAATATATTTGAACAAGAGCAATAACATTGTGCTTTTCAGGACGAGATGGGATGTATGTCAAGCGCAGATCCAATGGCAGACTGTTATGGTGCATCTCTCGTTACAACGCCAGCTATAAATGAGTATATATGCGGATTTTCCTGCTTTTATAGCTTCAATTTGCATGGAAACCTCTAAAAATATTCGCTTCTTATGGGAAAAAAATTTAAATGCTTCTTATGAGAAAGCTCTAAACTACCATACCTTTCAGTGCCTACCGTATGTATCCATTGGTCGTTTAAAAATAATCACTAAAAGATTCAATCATTTGCAATGTGTTACGAGAAAATTTGCTTGTTACTAAAATAAGTTGTTGTTCTTAGGCGCTATAAAGTTGTGCTCTTTAAATTTTAATTTTCGTTTATCATTTTCAGTTTTCGACCACAAGGATGTAATACAAACGCTGATTGTTATCATATGAGAGAACCACCACAATGGTGCCATCTGGCAATAAACCAAGCGTGGAGGTTAGTTTCAATGCTCATTTCAAACGTAGAGAAGGAAATTTATCATTTATTGAACGTTTAATATGAACAATGTTGAAAAAAGCATTGCTTTTTAAACAACAGCGTTGTGCAAAAATGCTCGAAGATTTAACAAAGATAGTGAGGTATTAATAACAACGTTTACGAGAAATAATTATATTGGCTCTTGGATGAAGGACAACAAAAGTACCGAATTTTTAAATCACGCAGTTAGAAGCAAATCAACAACAACTCTCAAAACAACAGGTCCATAGTGGAGGGGACGTGGTCCGGGCCAAGTAATATTGCAACCAACTCCATCGAATCACACTGTACCGCTAGCGTACATAACCAATCGTTTTAAAATTGTTCTTTTCGACGCTCTCCATTCCTTATAAAACCGAATTGGCATTTGCGATAACCTCATACCTGGGTAATTAAATCATTTATTTAAGAAGTTAAAAACCAAAGCACCAAATAAAACATTACACAATGACGCAAATAATTGAATCAATGAACTAGCGTTACAACTATAGCCAAGTGTCGAACATCACAAACCACAGTGATAATATTACTACATACGAATATAGAATGATTGCTGCGAAAATTCAGTTCTATAATTGCGCAGTCCACCTTTATAAAACTTGATATCACTCTCTCATAAAGGTATTGAATCAAGTTTGATGCATCGGGGTGAAAAATCATATGCTTGTAGTTTTCATCGTTATTTAAACAGTTGCATCCCACTGAAAGAAAAAAAGGTTAACAATTTCAAAGATTTTTCTCTGATTCGGGAAAGTTTTTCTCTAATTCGGGAAAATTTATTTCTAATTCTCTTCCCATAAATATATGCTGCAACTAAATTTACAACAAAAAAATCCATCCGGAAAGCAATCATTTATGAGTACATTAAATGAAGAAAATGATAAATGAGACGCTTATTGGCTTTTAAATGTTTTATTGAGAACATCCATATGACGTCATGATTTTGATGTTTTCACATCCACTTGTATTAACTTCAGTCCCGTTCACAAATGCGATGATGTCATATTTCTGGCGTTATCGCTCGCAACCTCACCACTCATTCGACAAGATTTTTTAGCTGCCGTTATTGTCATCCCTTAGTCATCGATGGCTCTGAATTGGCAATCAGATGCTTTTCTTTTTTTCTGCATTTGAGCTATAAATTTGAAATTTGTTATAAATCAAATCTCTTTTTCACTTTTTATTCACTTTTTTTTCTATTTTCTTCAAATTTATTTTACCGTTCTATTGCCTTGTCGAGATATAAAGATTAGTATAGCCAATAAAATACGAAAAAGATTCATTGATCACTTTCGATCTCTCGAATGGATTGAAATTGAAAATATTGGCATTATCCACCGATAATGAATGAGGTGATATATGTTGCAGTAAAGAGGGATGCCATTGTGATCCGAAATTATCAACGTGTGTTGTGGATCGTATAACACAAACATCGAATGGTGGTTTCATGGAGTACACTTATTGTTACCCTTCACAATATTGGTTTTGTCCACAATTGTGATGAGTATCGGGGCGAATCATTGCTTCTAGCTCCATTCATTTTGCATTGTATTATTAATTGGTTTATATTGATTAAATGAAATAAAACATATAAAATATGCAATATATATTCGAGTTTATTCTATCATTAATTCAACAATTTCCGCTGTACGACGATGGTGTAGAAGAAGTTCTTTGGTGTGTCTAATTACAGTGCTAAAATTATTCTTGAATCCTCTTATGCTTTCCAATCATTGATGTTAAGCAATATTTTAGATGATACATCAAGAAATTTTTTTTTGAAAACAAAAAAAAAGATTAAAAATTTCTTGCACATCTATTTTTTCATAAAAACTCATTTTCAAACAAAATTATTCACATGACTTTTCACAAAAAAAAAAAAAATGCCGTGTAATTTCTTCATAAAAAATGCAGCTCGCTTTTTTTCTTTTTTTTTTTCTCGGAATTCGACTCACAGATTTTTCGTCTAGGCATTACTAAGAGTGATGATCACTCATCATTGAATAAAAAACCAGATTTCGGAGCTTTCACTTATGGGAATTTGTTAGTCGTGCTTTCTTTTTGCTGTTGATGATACTATGGCATGGCAGACATACGTCGGGACGGGGAACATTGTAAAAACGATAGAATTTATGAGACATAACGAATAATCCGCTTTTCGGGAGTGTTCCACCCATGTCGGCATCTATATGTTGGTAGCAATCGACATTTCTATTCATACGAAGTAAAATATCACCTATATGGTTACAATATTTCTTATTGGCTTCCTATTATGTTGCATTTCTTATGAGAATTCACACTCGAACATCACTGATGTAGAAACGTTTTATTGCGAAATTACGGTAGGTTATTTGATGAGAAATTTGCGTATAAATTTCAACAGATTTTTTCATGTGTATATTTAATTCATCTAGAAATGTAGCAAATATTATTATTATATTTCAAATGAGATGCCATCATTGCGTTTAATAATATGCACTCACAAATCGAACAAAATATCTTTTCATTTGTGCTCATTATAATTTTCTATTGTGCTATTCATAGTCGTGTCCACATTCAAATAATAATGCACGAAGCTTAGTGGGGAAATTACTAATGAATTCTTTTAATGTCGAAATTTTCTACGTATTACACTTTCAAAAAGGTTCTCATTTTCCATTTTTAATACTGTCAGAAAATGAATAAAATGCAAATAGCAAGCAAATCAATTACTTGTAATTAGCGTTCGCTACTTGTACTTTTCAACAATAGAAAAAATTTTTAATTTTGAATAAAATTATTGTGTTGTGAGAATATAATTTTTTTTTTTTGATTCTTTGCGCAATTGCAACATTGATAATTGAATGAAATGATTGAAAATATTAAATAAAACGATTTTAGATTTCTTTTCTATTTTTAAGGGAAGTACTCCCATATGAAACAATAAAAAAAAAAATTATTAGATAGAAGAAGATTAAAACTGCGTGGGAGCAATTGGGATTTCTTAGCACATCGAGCAAAGCTAGATGACTAGAGAATGTAGATAACCGACCAAAGGATTGTATCCTTAGATTCGGCATTTTGGGTGAATTTAATTGCAGTCTAATTTAATCGTATTAAAATCAAACTTTTTATTATGCAATAAACTGATATAAAATATTTGGGTTAAAAGTATACATATTACTTGTATATTGATATGCTGACAGCCAATCTTGCATATCACAAAATCAATACAAACGTTTATTCTCTCGGACATTGTTGGTGTTCTTGTTACAGATAGCAGAAGCAAAGACAATTTTGAGTGTGGTATGAACAATGGAGATATAACTATATATTCAAATCAGCTAATAAAAAAATAGCATTTAGACAACTTTTAAATTTGCATAATATTATACATTTAAAAGCGTCAGAAAGACGCTCATAACGCTGATAAAACATAAAACTTCTCGTATTTTCGAGGATGTCGAATTTCAAGAGAACAAAAAGGAAATAGCTTATTTTCCAGGTCATCTATATTTCAGCTACTTGGAATATTTCATTGAGATACTTCATATATGCACGTTCACGTGCACTCTGCATCAAATGTATTCATAGATCGATGGAAGGTTTATTCCAACATTGCACAAGCTTTATTCTTCGATCTGTCGTTTCAATGAAAAATTTTGACCACTTAATTGAGCGCTTTAAATTCAACGGTTGTTGTTGAAGATATTCGACTGATCGAATAATAAACATTGATCGGTGGGAAGGGTGGTAGGAACTGTAATAGTGATGGAATATTTGATTGCGACAAATCGATCGATAAAATCATTAGATATGTGCTTATATGATAGTTTCACTCTTTTTTGTGCGAAAATTTTTTGATATTAATTGCCATGAGGAACAAAAATAATGAGGCGGTAACTCATTTTGCCTTAATGATGCATCGACATCAGGTTCGATAGTTAGATGGCATAGCCGCGGGTTCATATTGACGGTCGCTTACTTACGTACCCAATTCACTCCATCCTTCTACTTATCCCCAGGTCCAACCCTTCCTCGCTATCAGTATTCACTCCATCATTCACTTTTTACCTCTCGCTTTCTATTTAAATAGACACTTACTGAGACTTCATCTTTACGCATTGTGCACTCTTTGCAGATTTTAATGAACCACTCGGCATTAAGAAGGCGTGTTTGAGTAAAGAATCTGTGCTTCAAGTGCTTTAGTGGCTCCTTTTGTTGTAAAATTTCACACTCGAATTTGCCATTAAGCTTCATTGGTCCGTATCTGAATTCAATTTCCGCTTCTACTTCAATAGGCTAAACTCGATGGTGAGCGGATGCGATTCTTCAGAATCCATAATCAAAATTCCATTTTATCGGCATCATAAAGATTCATGAATTCATGTACTTGTCTACTTGTCTGCTTCATGCGGTTAACTTCAGAACGATACGACGGTGACAGAGAATGGTGTTTCACGAACGATGACCGATGAAGAAAGACAAAAATTGCGTTCCTATGAAACACAAATGAACGAATACGAAGCTCTCATTAATAGTCTGGTAGATTATTCATTCATTTAAAAAAATATTTTTATTCCCACATTTTTTATGTTCTTCTCATAAGCCGAAAAAATTTCATCTCAAAGAAAAGTTCTTTTGTTTATGATAGACGATAACTAATAGAATTCGATAGATTTCAAGCGAATATTTATAGCCCTATAAGCTTATAGCCTAATAACATTGCTAAGAGCAATTATTATATGATTAAATCACTAAATAGTGACATTAAATAAGAAATTGATTATAAGATAACAAATGAAAAAAAAAAATTCTATTAGAAAATGAAATAAATCGATGAAATATTTCGTATCGCATTAGGTGGAACTCTCTGATTATATTAACTCAAAATTGTGTACTCTATAGGTGAAAGTAAACGCATTAGATGCAAAAAAATTAAGAGAAATGGTTGAGATATATTTCATAGTTTCCATTGAAAATGAATTTAAAAAAAAAAAATAAAAGAACTTTTAAGAGATCAGCTTCAATCACAAATCATTTTTAGAAAATGAGCATTAAAAGTGATTAGCTATATTGCAATCGTTGCAATCAAAGAAGATTGCAATCATCAAATGTGATTTTGCAAAATATCTTATATATATATATATATATATATATATATACATATATATATATATATATATCATAGCACGGCACTTTGCCGCTAAACATTGTGGAAAAAAAATATTTTTTTTTTCGGTCAGTTGTCATATATTTGCAACGAATTTATTGCAATGTATTTTTTTTTTCTTCTACAAATAACATCGATATTTCAGTGGTATAAGATAAAAGCTTTTTTCAATACGATCTTTTTCGGTTTATGGCCGAAATTGCCACAACTACCCGAACTACCTGAGGTACCATGCTTCTGTCCAGATATTTGTGGTGACAACATAATCAATGCCACTACCCATCACGTCAAAATACGTTCAGCGAAGATATCGAACAAATAAAACGACGCTTAATATTTCCTCATCCACTCGGGTACGTCGGCGGACTAATTGTGTCAACGTTGATAAGGTCATAGCGATATTATGATTCATTTTTATGTGTTTGCTTAAAACAATAATATATATGAAATGATTTCATTATACAAGCACGATTTGCTTCAATGCTTCATGGGCAGTTGTTTGCTTCATTGCCGAATGTGTAAACACTTATGCATCTTCCCAATTAGATGCTCTTGCAAATAATACAACACTGCATAAAAATTACGAAAAAATTCTTCGACAATTTTCATTTTTTTTTCCTTCGATTTTCTTCAACAGCGGTTTGCTTTCGACAATGCACATGTGGGAATAAGTTAAAGAATGCAGATTCTATTGAACTTGTGCGAGGCACACTCGCCAATGCAGCGAACATCCCATAGCATCCCTACATCGAAGCACACGCTTCAGCACATTAGTTGCCCCCATCTCTAAGTGAACCAGCCAGCTGACGACTTGGCATTTGAGCGGCTTGCTTTAAGATTGATCATCCTCCCACATCACTTGATGTTATTTCTTCGGCATTCCTCTATGACTGCTCAGTTTTATTTGCTCTCATGTGACTGGCTTAGCATCGAAGTGGATTATTTATGCTGCTTATTTATTCATTTGTTCATTCATTTCAATAACTAACTTAGCAATAATATGTGCAGAATTTTTGAATAATCAGTTGTGATTCCTACTGAAAGCTGCTAGTTTGCTTGCAGGCAGTATTTTATCGCTATTTCATAATCTCAACTAAAACGCAATGACTCCGGAGTCGGCTCTTCTATAAGTTCATTTGCATACTTGATTCACATAAAATGGGTCAGTTGCTCCTTTTTTGCAAGGTTTTGCAAGTGGTAGAACTCGAACTAAATAAGCGAATGAATTTATGAAGGAGGTGGACTCCGGAGTTTTTCTAAAACTCATCGATCATTGATTGCAATTGATCAGTGTTCTCAACAAATTTTGCCTATCCAACGGGTTAAGGGTGGTCACTTACCCGACTGCCAACTGGTGGGATTATTCGATTCTTTGTCGGTTGCGTTACGCGGCGTTCAACAATTTGCTCAGACGAGGCAACATCGATAGCGCACAAACGTTACCAATCATCATTGGAATCAGGCGCTCCCTTTGCGAACAGCTGTTCGTGTTTCGCAAGCTAATGCAGTACTAAGCTTCGATTGCGGCCAACTTCAACAGCTTCTCATTTCTTTACTGCAATACTAAATTGTCTTAAATGAAGCCTAGCTCATACATTTTTTAAGATTATTTTGTCGTTTCTCTATTTATATTGTTCTATTTTTGCAAGTGATTTTTCAACCAGCCCATGGATTAATAATCATAATCCCCACATAAAACATCAAAATTTCGTTTATATTTTGAAGCACGGTCCATCGCCATAGATTAAATAGTTCTTAATAAACAGCGAAATGAGTAAAGCTTGTGATTCGATTTTATTGTATTTATTTAACAAATGTTCTTTCATAACGATATGGTGTTGAAATTTCTAGTCGATTTCAGGTTATTTATTCTTTGTTTTCGAATTTTTCATATTGTTTACTCTTTTTATATTTGTATTACTCATTTTTTGAAGACGTTCACACCATCAAATGCGATTGTTTACAATAAAACATCTTCAATAAGTTCCATTGTAAAAAGTAAACAATTTTGCGCATTTCAACGTAACAATTTTTGAACAACAAGTAAACATACAAACATTGCAATTTGCCAACGATTTCCTTTCGATAAAATTTGAAGTATTCTTTGCTGTAATCGACGTTTGAAATGCACTTAAAATTTCCTTTATGAATTATTAAAATTTCGAGCATTTTACTATTTGCAAAAAGGGATATTCTAGTAGATCTATTTGTTGTTAAACGTGCAGAATTAATAAGTGCGTGATGTCCGCTGATTTCCCATCAGGTAAAAGATAACGGTTGGCTATGATATTAATAGCTTTTGGCCAGTTTCGTACCACTCCCTGAAATTGTTTGTTATATGATGTCCGTTTCGATTAGATTCTCTCTGCCGATGCTATTGTACAATAAGCGAGACTTTATATATATCACGATCGAATAATGCCGTTAATTGAGTGTTGAATTTCTTCTTCATTTTTTTATGATTTGATAATAGATAAAACGATCTGCTGAAAGCATTAAACGGATCAATTGAAATGATAAATCAAATTTGAGGATTCAGATGTTGCCTTAAATGCGCAATCAATATCGTTTCTCGAATACCCGTCATTGTCCCTAGTTTTTCAATGAATATTTTCACCATCTCTTTCTTGTCATCCATAACTACAAATCGATCACTAGTGTGATGCATTGCAATAAATTCATTATGACCCGCATTTCATATTCTTTCGCTAAATGTGTGTGTATGTATGTAAGCCTATATGCATATATGGCTATATGCGTATGTATGTGTGTGTGTCTGTGTCTGTGTCTGTGTCTGTTCATATGTGCTTATGCGTTTGCGTCTGTGTGCACATGGGTGTATTTATGTGTATGTATGTCTTTGTATGTCCGTGCGCATATTTACGTACACTATGATATGCGTCTTGATGTGTGTTTGACATTATAAAGTTGTAGTTCAGAGAGGATATAAATTTTTACTCTCAAATAAATCTAACGCTCCGAATTTCTCGTCACCCAAATATTCCATGATAGGCTATTTTATATTCGTGATTAAAAATTTATAGACTTTTATATGGATACATCTAAATGGTTATTTATTTATTTATTTATTTATTTATTTATTTATTTATTTATTTATTTGCTGTATCTTTATAATGACATTTAAATGCTCCTAAAAGAGCGAAAGAATTGGAGCTCTGATATACTGTTTTTTATATTCTGAAAACAATTTTGATATTTTCCAACGATAGAGAGAAAGATTCGGAATTGGTTGGTGGGGGGGAGGGGGGGGAGGGGAGGCAGTAAAGGTCCTCGGGGGATGATGATATGAAGGATGATTTGGAGGCTGATTTGAGGAGGGAAGGATCTCACAATATGTAAGGAGAGAGGGGAATCGCGAATGGAAGTTAATGATAACCGAATAGCCAAATGACCGAAGATAATAACCAAAGAGATAACTGAAGAAACTCTCAAAAAGGTTTTCTTTCAAACACCGATTCAGCTGAGGGATGCCTTATTGAGCGGTATGTTCCATTTCAGAGGACCTCCTTGAATCCGTGCTTTCACGGTCAATCAAAACAACATTAATTCGCACATGTTTATCCGCATTAAAGAAATATAATGGCCTCTATTAGTCATATTTTTCGGTGCATTTTGGCGGATATGAAACATCTCTGATTAAATAAATGACGAGGTTTATAGCTGTTATATGCTACTCTTCCCGCAAACTTTACTTGCATATTGGAATGGTTTTTTTTTCGAAAATAGTTCCCAGTGTAACTAACTGTCTATAATTTGGTTTTGACTATTCGATTCACTCAAATCGTTTTTCGTTGAATCTTTCTAGGACATTCGATTTAACTTTCAGAGAGAAGAAAATTGTAATATATGGAAAAACTTTTGAGGTGTTATCTCTACGTTGCATGAGGTGAATGCTCTCTGATCGCTATACGATGTCGCGTGGTTGTTAGCTATAACTGGACAGAGGTACAAATCTATCGATTGCCCCCCTCCCCGAATCCCCAAAAAAATGGGATGGTGGGGAATTTATTGGGGTTCTGCTGCCGAAAAGATCGTCGTAATAGGGTCCTCTTCCTTTTTTTTTGCTGTCACAAGGGCGCAGAAGTTTTTCAAAGGCTTCAGAGGCGTGAAGAAGCATTATTCAAAGAAAAAATTTTCTTCAGATTCGTTCAGTTTAAATGAAAGATTTTAGAAATAACTATTTCTTATTATTATTTAGCATTGATTTCGAAAATTATGTACATTTTAACCACAATTATTATTAATGCGGGAATAAGCTGGGTAGAGTAAAATTTCAACAGAACGCTTATGGTTGCTTTGTTTTTGTCTAGAAATTTTTCACTTCTAACAAATTTCAAGGTGGAAATAGGGGTCGATAAAGGTGAATGGCCTTTAAACCAAAGACGTGAACTTTCTGAAAGAAACATTTATTTATTATTGTTGATATGAACCTATCACTTGATAATTCATAAATTCACTTCCTTCATATCGATCTATCAGGGTATTAATTGTTTTTTGAATGGTTGTTGCATATTTCGATCAGTGAAAGTTTTCGACTCATATGTGGATATGCTCTCATATCGAATTTTTTCTGCATGATAGATTACCTCAGCTTAGATTCTTCTCATATCCATCATGCTAATAACATATGTTTGCATTTTGTATCATAAATCGCATAACGTTGTTCGGAACGACCCTAGCAGATTGTATTGCAATGCGAAAATTCTTTTAAAATTGAAATTTTTGACAAAAAACATCAAGCTTTTTGAATTCGCGCCAACGTGGAATTTCTTCGTTTCCTTTTAAGTCTCCTCTGCGTTTCTCCTCCTTCCACCCGCCTGAAATCAGATAGAAATTTTTTGAAAATTTTTTTTTACATTGTTGAAAAAACTCGAATCTTTCCTTAGCAGAAATAGGCGAATATCTCTGGCTATGCTAAAAACATTACCTATGTGGTGGTATGTTAAAAAACCTTTAAAATGTTGAAAATTCTACCCATATTTCTTCCCCAACCATGCAAAAAAGTGTCTATTTGAGATTTGCTTTTTGATGCATCTTACTGTGTTAAATGAGTTAAATAGTTTTAATGCTGCGTTGGTACTGTTTAAAAATATAAAAGAAACGGCGATAACTTTAGGCGTATGTGATTACTACTTATAAGTCCGAAATGAAAACTACCGAAAATCAGTGAAATTTGCAAAAAAAAAAAGTTTTATATACTTTACTATCAGAATCGATTCAAAAAAAAGCGTTGGCGAAGCGCACTTTCAAAGCATTAATGGACTGCTAAAAGAACATGCCCAAGTTGGTAAACTTTCACTTTGAAAGTAAAGTGGAAAAGTGAAGGAAGATGTGCGATGTCGAATATTTACACTTAGAAGGTGCCAATACGATACTAGAAGAAGACGCTTAAGGTGGCGTATTTGAAGTTTCAAGGGACGAGTGAGATGCTAAAAGAATGAGTGGAGTTGGGATATTTGCACTTCGAAAAGCATCAACGAAGTGCCGAAAAGAAAGAATAGAATCGAAATATATGCACCTAGAAAGCACTAGTGAAGTGTTGAATGGAACAGTGAATTTATGCGATATGAATATATCGGGTTTATATATTTGTTTCGTTCGGCGATTTACATGTATCGGCAGATGCTTAAAGCAATTTCAAGCGTCGGTCATATAAAGCGCAATAATAAGCTGATGTTGAGCGAGACAAAACGCGAATGCCCTCAGCAAAAGTGTAATAAACGTAAGCAAGGTATCGATCCATAGAATTCATTCCACATCCACTAACACTCGCAAATCTCGCGCAACATACTTTTCTCTTCTATTGGAGAGTGATTTTCTTTTTTTTTTTGAAAATCATTTTTCTACTATGTAATTTAATCAACTTCAATCGGTCATTTAGCTGCTTCAATTATAAAAATCCTTTAGTTGCATAAAACGTTAAAAATAGATTTAATTATCAAGCGCTGTTACAAATCTAAAATCCTTTATGATACACCCTTATTGAATTATAAGTTTATTTTTGACTAAACTTTTTTCATTTCTCTTTTTTTGCATCGTTTTTCCTGCGGATTTCCTGCGGAATTTCATAAAAAAAAGCCGATAATAACCCGTCATGTCTGTGAATAATATTTAGGCTAATTTCTCTGTCCCATTGTTTCAATTCGGCGATTAAAATTTTCACCGGATGAAATAAACATATAGTTTTAAACGTTGCCGAGTTCTGTTTTATTCTTCTGATTTTACGTTCATACAGATCATAATATAGGAGTGGTCGCCTGCTAAAGTGCACTAGCGGTCATGCATTCAAAAAAAAACATATAATAGTGCAGTTTGACCAAGAGTTTAGTACTTGTTTATGTTAAAGAGTATAATTTTTTGAAGTTTTTTTTTTTTTTTTTTGAAAACAGAACTAACTGCGTAGTGAAAAATAATATCTACAGTAGTCTTAAGGAGAGGAAAAATATTTACAGCATTATTGAGTAGAATCGCATTTACAGTAGATATAAAGAGAATAAAGCCTAGAGTTTTTTTTTCAAATTTACGGTAAATCCGAATAGAAAGATATCAGTATATTTAGGTTTTTTTGAAGAAAAATTTTTACAATAAATCTTCAACGATGCATAAAGATCGATGAAATAATGCAATCGATTTGTCGGCATTGTTGAAAAGTGCATTGGCTAACACTTGTTGAAGTAGTTGGTTGTTTGTTGTAACGTCGATATACTATTGAAGTAGATAAATGTAATTCGATCTAGTTTTGCTGCAGAATTTGATGAGAATATAAATTTAAAAAAAAAAATTCAAAATTATACGAGTAAATCTAAAAAGATATTCAAAGAGACGATTTTATTTGCACTGAGAATGAGTTAACGTACGCAGATGTGAAAGTAATTTTCTTTTTTTTTTGAAATCTAATTCCTACAGCAATTTTATAGAAACTATTTGAGTACCACGAATATAAAATTTTATAAAATTTAAGTTCCAAGGCAAAAAAATTTTCAAGGAATGTCTTCGACCCTAAATAATTGACGCTGAAAAATTGAACCTTTAGCTCACTCATAGTTCATGCTGATTAGATTTTTTCACGCCTAAAAAAATCCAATTTTTCGAATCTTGGAAGAAAAAATGGCACGAAAAAAGACGTAAATTTTTTGCGTTCCTTAAAATATTTTATACTTTTAAGCTTAGAAGATTTTACTAAGTGTAATTGAGCGTTTATTACCGAAATATTGATATTAGTCTAAATACCTTTTGAATGTGACATATGATAGTCGGATGTAAAGCATTTCATATATACGTTTGATTTCTTCAAATTTAGACTCTCTCAAAGTGGATGCAGAAAAAAAAAATTGGTTTTTTCTTATTCATATAAAGGAAGGCATTGATAGAATATTTTTTTTTAGCTGCGGAATTTTTAAATTACTTTCACCTCCGTTATGCCATCTAATATAGCTTGTGTTTTAAATTATGTATGAATGCACGTCGCATTTCTTCACTTTTCAAAGTGAATTTCTAAAATGAGTTTTCATTTGTGAAATTGTGCGAAAATTTTGAAATGCGCATATTTTTTTTTTCACTTGAAAGTGAAAGAAAATTACAAGAACGAATCGGTTTGCAAACTTTGTCTGAAATGCTTACTGTTTTTTTTAATATCATAAAATTACGATGCGTATGGATCGCAGTAAGGATAAATTAATTTGAAGTTATATGTCGTTGAGGGTCTCCTTGAGCAACTCCTTGAGGGAATAGAGAATAAGGCAACGAATACGGCCAAAAAACCCAATAAATTCTTCCTTTTTTTCTGAGAAGAGAGAAGAAATGTTGTAAAATTTTCTCATATTCGAGAGAATTTTGCAAAGATACTGTAAAAATGGATTACGAAAGTTGTGTGTTTTACAACGTCCGCTGTGAAGGTTTTTTTCTTGTGGGGATGAGTCTTCTTCTGCCGCTATTCACCTGTTTCGATGGTTTTGAAATTGCATCTATACAGTTGTTCCTGATGCGTGTTTCTGCGGCTTACGTGAGCTTTCTCGACAACGATACCTGCGGCTATATCTGCATTTATGCGTTGTCCAATTTTACTTCCTTGTCCAGTTATTTTAATTTATTTTGCATTTATAGTTTTTAAATAATCTCATGTTTTTAATTTATTATGCATTCATAGTTTTAAATAATTGCATACAACATTTATCCTGATAGTTCTCATCGATTATATTGATTGATATTGTGTTTGTTGTTATTTATTGGTTGGGAAGTATTTATCGCCTTTGAAGTTCAACTGTCTTGTTTATTTCATCAAAATTTTTAAAATGTACCTAGCGAATTGAAATAATTTAGCTGGAATATGCAAAATTTTAATTGTCCTACATTACATTAGTGGGAATTAAATAGAAATTTATTAACGACATTCAATTGTAAAAATTACTAGACAGTAGAATGCGGATGAATAAAGCTCGATAGTAGATATTTGATCGGGGAAGGTTGCATTTGATTTTCCTTTTTTTTCTCTATGAAAACACAATTTGATTTTATTATGTCATAAGGTTTAATCTTAAGAAGACAGAGGAACGCTTGCCACTGTAATATTTAAAAATAATGTTATCTCTATTGTCTTAAAAATATAATTTAGTAGGAAGTAAGTATATGGGCAAGCACTTTGTTACAAATAGCAGTTAAATCCGCAAATGGTGATTGGTTAGCACAGTTTGAAATCTCATAATACGTTAGTTCTTTTTTGATATCTTTACTGCGGTATTCCTTTTTTTTTTCTGTTTTGGCGAATTTTACTGCAAATAAGCAATCGTTTTGTTGAGTCCTCAAGAAATGTTTGATTGAGGATTTAATTATATCCTTTACGCTTAGATTTAGTTAAACACTATTCACTTGCGCGATAAACGCCAAATCCCTCTTCCTCCCAACCCCGTTCCCCCTTCCACCCGCCTTCATCGCTCGGTTTTGTGGACAAGTATGAGATAAAGAGTAAAATACTAGTTAGAGAAGCTGCCTGAGGCTAAGTTTTAATTTACATAATTCGTCTTTGTGAAAACTACGGAAGAAATGTGCTGAGAAGGGAGCTAACTTAATCGAAGAGTGTTGTCTCGGTTGATTTCTTAACGATGACACACGTCAATCATTTTGTATTTGTGCACTCGACAAGAAGCTTTGCGAGCATTAACCAGCATATTCTTTTAACGTTCAATTTCTTAGCAATTCTCACTCATCATCACTATATCTATAGTCAACTATTCCTAGAAATTATTGCTACCTCTCATTTTCCTTTTCTTTTCCTTTTTTTCTCTTTATTTCGAAAGATTGCTCTTTTTATTTCTTCATTCCTTATTTTCCTTAATTAACAATTATTTTCGCAATTTTAAAATAAATAACCTATTAGTTTCATAAAACTTTTTTGGGTAACTTAATTCTAGCAGTTTCAAAGCCTGGCTTATATTATAACCAGATGGAAGAGGTTGAGGAAGAGGAGAGGAAAGGGAACAGAGTAAAGAGAGATGGAAGAATTAGCCAGATATTCTCATGCGATTAGATTTATTCATAAAGCGGTAGCGAAAATGTTAAACGACGAATCGCATTCATATTTCTGTTTTTCGAAATTTGCAAATTGGCTAAAACTCCTGAAGTATTTCTTAATTCAGATCGTTTTTTTTTTTGCGTGAACCCCTGCAAATATCAACGCTTACTGTTATTGTATCATACTCTACTTGCGAGAAAATTTGCATATAAACTGATTTCTTATGCAAAAAATTGCATATTTAGCAATCAAGGAAGTAAAACATCCAAATTTTACTCTTCGCCCATGCTTCTCACATAAATTCTAACTAATTGGTGTCAGTACTACGAAGTATACCGATTGTTATGTATCGAAAATTGACAGATTACTGTAATTCACATAACAAATATAAATATTAGATATTTAAAGCCTGAGATGATTACATTTACCTGCCTTTATGCTCATATTATCTTTGCATCATATTTTTTTATTCGGAAATAGGCGAGTCTAACATTTAGTACCATTTCCTTTATTGACTCTTAATGTCATTCCATTTGTCACACAACGGCAACTAGTTTCCTACAGTATTCGAATTAAATGATAAAGCTAAACACGATTGCATTTCCTCCACACTGTGTGATTGTTTTTCCATTAATATTGTCTCGTCATCACGCGAAAAAGACGCAATAAAATTGCAGCGAGACGAAAAGGAAGATTTCACTGGAGATTTGATGGCAAATTAAACATTGGATCACCACAATATTATGCCGAGATTCTATATCGTCGCCTTTCATTGTTGTATTTCCTTCGTGATGTACTTAATCGTTGAGCCGTGTCTTATTGGAGATTATAGTTGGAATTGTTATGTTAGGCCCCACAGCTTGATGCTGTAAGCCCATCCCACTCACCGTTATCTACTTCCTAAATTTGTCACGATCTCTCATGACTAATTTGAGAAGATTTATTGCGCTGAATAATGCAGTCTTTTTCGAAATATAGAGAATAATAATGCATCGGCAGTGATATTTTTGTGGTTTGGAAATTTTGTTTCTTCCTCTTTTCCCCCTACTTCATTACCATTGACGAAAGATTTTTTGATTTCACGAGAAATTGCATCGAATTGCTCAGAAGTCATTGTTAATGAAGTTCGCCTTCATTGTGGATTCATTTTATAACGTCGCATATGATCTTTCGAAAGCGAATAGCGCCCACCAATTGCATAAATTTTGCAAGAGGAATTGATGATAACGCAAGTAGTCCAATTTCTTTTTTTTTCTTATCGATTATTTAACAATATAACAATATTATATTGCTCAGTAATGAGTACTTCTCAATAAACCAATAGTTCCATTGCGTTTCTTCAAAGAAAATTAACGCATTGGAGCTATTGGTTTATTGAGAAGTACCTATTAGGCTTTCTTTTAGTCGAAATTTTTCCTTTCATTTCACAACGTTGACAAAAAGGATCCTCTCTAGCCATCCTCTCTCCATCTGTGCTGCCATCGAAAGTCATATCCTTGCCTCCGTTTTGAATAAGAGTTCCGATCAGCTATGTATGCTTTGGGTTCCATAATCTATAATTATGTGCTAATTGGTGATATGATAGTGTTACATAGCAATCTGATCATTACTTAATCTTATTAATGTGATGTTCGCTCTTTATATTAGCAGTAATAGATTTCAAATGAAGTTTTCTTTATTATTCACAAAAAAAAAAACAGAGAAAACATTTTCGCGGTGTTCTTGCAGTAAATGCATTAAGTATGAGTAAGAATAGATAGCGCAATACATCCGACGTTCTAAAGTGCAATCACGCTGATGGTGATGCATATAGGAGTTTGTTTATAGTGCGAGAATTCGGAAGCAGAGGTAAGGAGGGCAATGCAGCGTTAGCACGGAACTACGCGAGCAACTACCGATTAACACCATCAATGTGAGGTCTTCTTCCTATTCAAAAACAATTTCCGTCCTTTATTAGACGATGAAATTATTTTTGATGCGAATACATTTGCAAATCATATATATATATATATAGGTCCTCCTGAATTTATATTCACTGAGTGAATTTCTTCAACATCCCATAGTAACAGCGATTTTAACCATTTTTATTGATGAAATATCACGAAAGCAACCTCATTCTTGTATTTCGTTTCGTCGTCTCTGCAGTTATCAAGTAACTAGAATTTTATAAATGAAATGCGTGAAGTCATATGATGCTAAACGAATGTAGGCAGTTTGGTACTCAGATATTATTGCTTTTAAAAGCTTCCACCGAGCCACAGAGCTTTTATTAATTTATCTCTGATGAAATGCAGTAGTTGTAAATATTTTTTATTGTATTTGATATCGTAGTATTTATACGTTGAATTGTTTTAGACGTGTTCGCACTACTTCTGAAGATTTCAAAAACAAGAACGGTAGTGCACAGTGAATTCGTCCAAAATGACGGATAAAGAGGAGACGAATGGCGGAGAGCAAGATGACATCTCGTTTCTTCGAACGGTTGCTAAATTCTTCGGATTCAACACTGATATCTCTCTACCCACAAATTTCGAGAAAAAAAGACAAAAACAAATATTAAAGCCATGATTTCTTAAAGATTTTTCGCAAACTTTTTCAGCTATTTCACGTGCAAAAATTTCAATTAAATTTCCACTTACAACTTGCAACTATTGTAGTTTGAACTTTGCACTGTATCTTAAATTTTTTGGAGTTTGTAATTTCTCCAATTCAGGTTCCTATCTTATAGGGTGACATCGTTGCGATGACCTGCCTTGCCTCGTCGAACAGAGAAGGTGTGCTAGGCTCGGAACGTGTTTGTCTATGTACCGAAGGGTTCGGTAACCGGATGTGCTTGCTCGAAAATGTTTCTGATAGGGTACGCTCGTTTGAGTACCGTTTTTTTTTTTTAAATAAATGTGACAAATGATATAGGATGAGATAGTTGATGCCTCGGTGATGAACCCCCGGCTGTGGGAGTTTTGCACTTTCCTTTATTTTAGCGAGCGTTTTTCTACTGGAAGAAATCATTGCATACTATTTTGCGCTTATAAGCTTTGTAAAAGCAGTGCTCTTCTAGATGAGTAAAAATTTCTTCAATCTCCTCCCTACACCTCCACCTGCGATTTGGAGTTGAAAAAGGCTTTTCTACTGGAAAGAAACCTTTGTTTGTACACTGTTTTATATCCTTTCCGGGCAGTTTCTCCACTCCTATGACCGACTTATATATTCTAAACTCACTTCTTGCTAAAGTCTGCGTTTTAAATACGACTATCTCTCAGTCAGTGCTTATTGATATGTTATACAATATTGTAGAGTTTCGCTTATAAGCTATTATTATTACGAAAGATTTCATCAATTCTTAAAAGTTCTTACTAATGTGGAGGAATTATTCGTCTCTAAAAAGTTTATTCGAGCAATCCGGTTGATACGAATATGGAGGAATTATTTTATGGTTTTGGTACCTGTCGATAGCCTGGCTAAGTGAGTGGAATACAAGAGGGACGTATTTCATAATTTCGGAAGGCTATATAAAGACAAGTTTTTGCTAATGCATCATTTTTTCTTTATTTCCTAAATATTTCGCTAGTTTTTTTTATTTTTTTCCAAGACATATCTTTAATCAAATTGTGTAAAATTTAGAGATGTGCTTTCAGAGTTATTTCGTTGTAAATCGGTTTCTTTTTCAATCAGAAATAGATTTAAATATGATAAAAGATAGTACTATTGAAGGATTTACCACCGGATATTGCAATGTGTATGCTCTACATAGACAATGCACTATCCATGCGAGCGCTGCAGGAGATGATGAGCTCTGATAGCGAATTGGTCAGTGCTCTTTGATTTTTCTTTATTTAATTTTAATTTTAATTTAATTTTTTTTTTTTTTTTTTTTTTTTTTTGGAAATCCGAGAGTATCCAATAATAAAGTGAACATTATCAAATATTATGATATTATGATCATTTAAACAAGCATGAAGAAGAGAAAATGCATTTTGATCGTCGCAGATTGAATTTGCCAACGTTATCCAGCTTTATTTAAAAATAAGGCCATTAATAAAATAAGCGCTTTCGAATTTATAATTCGGGTTTGATAATAATAATATTGCCCGCTAGAAAGCAGAGTAGTAATTGAGTGTAAAAATAGAGTTTTGCTCGCTTTTTTTTTGATGTTTTCGTCTTGAATGGTTAGAGAAAGGCTACTAAAATGCATTGGTTGATTTAATTTCTGCCCAAATAAGTTCCCGATTTGGGAAATATACCCGAATAAATTTTCCGTCTAGTGAAACATATGACAGTTAAGGTTCCTAGGTGAGGAAATAGCAAATTTTCGTTTGTTTAATAACTACAAATTATTGTAAACAAGAAATGTTTATTGCAGAAAGGAACCGGAAGTGGCGGTGGACATAAAACGCTTTTATATGGCCATGCCGTTCAACTCAAGCATGTACAGAGCGAGATGGTAAGTTGACATTATTGAGAAGTTCTTGAAAGATTTAACTCTTAGAAACGCTATGAATTGCTTACTAGTTGATCACCAGAGCTCTTTGAAGATTTGCATATGAAATACCTGTGATCATTGATTGACCATCTTGAAGATAGAAAAGTCAGTAATGCACAGGATAAAACTAATTGATTCTCCACTGATAGACAGATTAATTTTAAATGCACATCTTCTAATGGGATTGCCTACGCAACTAAAAAATTATTACTCATACTTTGTGGAGAAAGGGAAAATATTTCGACATTAGTTGCAATGAACGAGCAGGTTTTTCTAAAAGAATAGAGCTATAATGAAATTTTTTTTTTTTTTTTTGGTAAAATGGCTAATTATGGAGTGCAGTGATTTGATCGTACTTCAGGAATTTGTTTCTTCGAATTGCTTCAACTAATAAGACCGTAGATGAGTAATGCTTGTGAATATAATAAATAATATTGAAAAATTTTATAAAGATGAATATTATAAAAGAAAGCAAAATGCTTATATGAGAGAAAAGCTACAGGAATGGCACATGCTTGGCAGCGCTTGGCTTATGTGTTTTATATCAATTCTATCACCTAGAAGGGATAGGGCATAGTCAATTAATGTGAAGTCCTTTGCGCCATAGATGGCCGGTATGAAGGCAATTTTATCAAATGCGTCGATATAATAACGTAAATATTGCCACTATTGTTATTCTGCTATTAATACAGCAGTTTATGTCATTATCATTAAATTCTTTCGGATTTATACACTTCTTTATTAATTGGCACTTCTATTAGAGATAAAAGAAATCGTTAACACCGAGAAACTTTAGATTTATTTGAAGAAATTGGAGATTATTTATAGATTTCCAGTAATTCAGAGCTAAGTGAACGATTTCTCGAGCTTATTTCAATAGTTCTATTATAGTTTTGCTTTATTTCACCTCACTTGACTTTATTCTAACTTCTTTATTTTATTATACTTTAACTTACATTACACTACTTCACTTTATTTTACTTCAATTTATTTACGAAAATGTCTTTCTGTATATCGCTTCCACTTGTCTTGATTCAGTGTTTGCCTGATTTAGGTGTTCCCTGCAGTCTTTCTTAGAAAGTCACTCCATCTGATTAGATATCGTCCTCTATTTCTTTTACCAATCCGTCCTTCTATTCTATGATTATTTTCACCCATTCATCACGCTTCATTGGGCGTATTTTTGCTGCCTATCTTAACTTCCTTATCCGTCCTCAATCATCCAACCTTTCATTTCTGTTACCCGTTTGAGCTATTCGCCGAATTTCCTGTTGACCAGTTCGGTTCATGTTACGATTCTTTCTATCCTCCTTTCAGCCAATGCCAGCAGCATGCTCACTTTCCTGACGGTTGCCCACGTCGTTGGGTCGTAGATAACCAACTGAGTGGCATCACGCTTTCATCGAAGAGCTTTCTTCAAGGCTTATCGATGGGTTTTTTCTCACCTCGGAATTCTTTATTCTTGAAGAATGCTTCTCTACTTTCTTCTGCGTCGTGCATTTGTTTCCATCATTTCGAAGATTTTCACGCATAAATAAATTCATTTATGCCAAATAGATAAATTCGTTTACCCTTGCAGCGTTTTCGCATTTTACAGCAGTTGTCCGCTGCTAGTTAACTTCGTTTTGGGATTTTTTCTAAGCCTAGAGCCACATTTTTTTAAACCACAAATTCACTGCCATTACTCTCATTTGATTGAAGGTTTGAGAAGTGATGATAGAATTTTGATTTCTTATGAAAAGCGAAATATGAAAGTATTTCAGTATTTGGCTTGTCTTTCCTCGTGCTCTTCGAATGATAAACTCGCCTTCGACGTTGGCGTACAAGAGACGAACGAGGGTAACTTTTCTTATATATGAAGAATACTTCTTTAAATATCAATACCATTACCTATGAGAAATGTTGTGCACTTTCTCTTTCATCTCTTTTTTCATCTGCACGTGTACAAAATCTAGGTGGTAAAGATGGATAGCTGTGCATTGTACGGTGCTGCCCCCATAGTGATGATTCAACTTATGCTACTATTGTAAATGGAACTTTTGCAGCTGTTTCCTATCAATCCTTATTTACTAGTCAACGCCATAGAAATTAACTCTTAATTTCTAATGAACTTGTAAGATTTTTGGAATTCACAAATCATAAGCACTTTGAAATTACAAATATTTCAAATGAAAGCAGAAATCTCGAATATGAGAGGCTTATGTTACAATCAGCTGAAGCTACTAATTGAATATGGTCTTTGTGAAGAAACATAAACAAATTGATCATATTAACACAGGATTTTTTTCTTTGAATAACCTCCTCTTTCATTATTATTATTTTTGAGGTTCTTTTTCGAGAATCTAGACGCATCGCAAGAGATAAAAAGTTTTTCATCCACCAGAATCATGGATTGAAATAAGGCTTCGGGATGAAACCACTCGAGCGATCTGCACATATGCCCTCCTCATTTCAGTTTTCTTCTCACCTCCAACAGGGCATTTGATTCCCCGAATTCCATCGTTCCAAGATTTATATATTCAGCGTTTGATATCAATTGTAGGTGAAGCATGTTGGTGGACGATTCATCCGGCGTCGAAGCAACGGTCTGAGGGTGAAAAGGTTCGCGTCGGCGATGACGTCATCCTCGTTTCGGTCGCCACCGAACGATACTTGGTTTGTTGCTGACAAATATGCTGTATTATTGTTAAGATGGTCGCTTATTTCGAAAGTCTTGATCTGAGCCAAAGAAAATCACTTCGGATGTTTTTCTGGGATAGTTTCTAACCATAAAGAGCCATCGAATATTATGGACTTACGTTTCTAACCATAAAGAGCGATCGAATATTATGGACTTACTTGTAAATGTTGGAGTAAAGTGAGTAAAAGGCCTGAAATCTCAATAAATATTCAGAGATCGTCGCATTCATAAGCCATTATCTCGAGATGCACCCTTTGTTGCATAATATGAGTCTGTGCAAAATTTCAGCACATGCAACACAGCAAAGGCTTCATGGTGATCGCGTCTTTTCATCAGACTTTATGGAATATAACTTCGGTCAGTTCGGGCAGTGTTCGAGTACGTAATATGGGTGAGCATTTGATTTTTTCAAATTCATTGATTTGAGACGCAGTTCATCTTTTCTTCGTCTTTGGTGTCTGTTAGAGAACAAGCAATTGCTCACGATCAACAAATAAGTTCGAGTTACCGTAGTAAGTAAGTCCAGGTTACCGTCGTAACAACTACATAAACCACTTTCCTGAAATTTTGCGAGGAAGGCATCATGCTCTTCCCTCAATATTTCTTTGTCATAAAAATCGAAAGTGACTTATTTACACATATTCTCGTCACCTATCGGCTTAAATTTATCCGTTATCACTAACTTATTGTTATCAATAACCTATTGTGGCTATTGTCACTAGCATCAATATTATTATGATTATTACGGTTACTATCACCACCTTTATCATTGCCGTTATCATTACTGATAAATGATTTTATGAAGATTTTGAGTGATTTCTATCAAAGAAGAGAATGCAATAACAAACTCAACAGTATGAGATGGGAGGTTATCAAATCGTTCAATATAAATGCAATCGTAAAAGTTGAATTCCTTATGATTGTTAACAGGGCGCTTTATCATCGAAGACGAAAAGGAATAATAGGTCGTTATCTATAGTGCAATGCTTAAATAGAATTCATCGAAAAGTTATTCTGAAGGAAACGCTACATCAAAAATCCATAAAAGATGTTTTGATCCAGAATGGGCACTTATCACCTCAAAAACCTACTAACAATTCGGAAGCACTAGATGGAATTTGACTGTTCGGATGAGCACAAAATAAACGAGCCGAAGAATTTTCAAAAATCTAATAGCAATATATTTGAATCAATGAGCATTTTGATAGAATTTATAAGGGAAATCATTTAAATCAACGCTCTAATCGATGTGATTCACTATAATCGACACTCATCGTACTAAGGACGTTATGTCCATCATGAAACAACCAATATGCTAAAAGAGATTTTATATTTTCACTATTTTTCAATATACATAAAGGACTGAACTTTGGAATGTTTCACTCACTGACAAATGTCTTCACATGCAATATGTCATCTCAACATGAGATTCGTATAGCGGAAGTCCTGGTTTTTATGCAAGGTTTTATTATTGCCACAGTTTATGAGCCTATTAAAGCAATTTGCAGTAATCATAACCTTTGACGTCTTTAGGCTCACTGTTCGGGAATGATGTGCTGAGGTTTTTCCATGGCAACGATGAAGTGCTAACGATTCCAGAAAACTGGAGTGAACATCCTCAACACAAGTAACTATTTTTTGGAATTTAAGGAAGGGGGTTGTTGTGTTTCAACTCGGCAGTTAGAGAATGTGAAGTGAGATATTGAACCACCACATTTCATATATAACATTGAGTTATTGTAAGATGTTTTCTTTTAATTTGACGCAAAAATTATCAATTATCCTCGGAGATATATCTGTTGTTATTTATGATAAATACATGGAAGTAGAAACAAAATACAAAACAGTGAAATTGTGTGTATTTCTATGCTCAAAATGGGATAAATACCTTGAGAAATGTAAACTTTGATTTAAAAAACTATAGTTCTCTACTGTAATATGGACAGATAGATGGAAGTTAAGTTGAAACGAATGAGGTGATAAATGAGTGATTAATGCGCTGAACTTGGGAACTCACTTGTCCGTTGCTTAGCTGAAAACCTTCTATCTGAGAAATGATTCATTCATTTTAAAATATGTAAGGAAAACGCTGAATACATTTAGGAGCACTTTAAATATTTTTTTGAATGTGAACATATAATAGCTTAATGCTTGCTTCTATTCTTGTATGTATTGTTAGGCAACGTTCATCCATTTAAAGGGTTAATTAATGAAGGTACATCTCTATATATTTTAGATTATCTAATGCGATTGCCATATTTTATATCAATAATTCATCAATTTGCAAATTGATCGGTTACGCTTAATGGAATTGGTGGAATACGTTTATGAGTGTTTTTTGCAGTATGGTGATATATGAAGGTGGTGCGGCAGTCTCACAGGCTCGATCATTGTGGAGGATCGAATTAATACGTATGAAATGGCATGGTGCACTTGTTGGATGGGAGCAAGTATTTCGCGTTCGACATATCACTTCTGGAAGGTACAATTCACATCCCACCATCTGAGATCATCAATTCCTTTTATATGCCACTTGCCACTATTGTTTTTTTAAATATTTTTGAATTTTTATATGCCTTAATGGAATTTATCCTTGCTAGATATTGCTGCAAACCGATGTTTGATTGCAAATGAAAATTTTTTACGCAAGTAGAATTCAATCGTGGATTCCAATGTCGTTTAAAGACGAATTTTTTAGTTGTTACCAATCTTACTTGCTTTTCAATTGATATGCAAATATGTTCGAGTTTCATATTTCTAATTGATAACAAAAGTTTCTGTTGTCATTAACTGTGGCGGGAAAAAAAATTGCAGGAAATTTCATGAACGCAAGGAAATTTTCTATGGTAATCTTAGCAACCATCGATGAGTCTTTTCTTTTCACGCTGAAAGATACTCTTCTACTGAGTTCCTCGCAAAATTTTTACTGTCGTATTATGGACTAATATTGAGAAATTTGCATATCAGTGAGTCTCTGAAGCAATTTTTGAAGCTATGTAGTTGTGATTTTATTTTCTTGAGATTAATTAGAGTGATTTGTTTTATAGATATCTTGGAGTGATGGAGAACGCCGTTCAGCTTTACCATAAAGATAAAGCCGATTTTGATACGACGGCATTCGTTATGTCACAAAATAAGGTTGCTTAAGTCTCTTTTCTAATACTTTCGTTTGCTAGTAAAAACAAGTTTCCAATTTGAATAAATCATTTTCTCAAAGAAATTACTCCTTTCTCGATTAAACTTCGCATACTAGTTACAATATCTTTCTTAGAAAGTTGAGAACCGATGAATTGACTTTGTATATAATGGCTTATATCTAATTCATATTTGAATCGAAATTCTCTGATATCTTTGTGGCTCAGATTTTTATAAATTCTAAAATACGAATCATCATTATTGAATGTTTGACCTAATTGAATGTGAATTGCAGGATCCAAAGAAGCAGATGCTCGAAGAGAAGGAAGAGGAGGGTATGGGGGCAGCAACGATACTCTATGGTGAAACTGATGCTTTTATTCAACATGTGAAGACTCAATTGTGGCTCTCTTACCAGGTTCTTTGTTTTATATCTTAGTTGCCAATTGCTTATTGCCTCTGTGGAAGAAGCGGGAGAGGGGCTAGGAGGCGGGCGAGAGGTTTCATGACGTAAGATAGGTGACGAGAATATGTGGAAACAAGTGATTTTCTATTCTTATGACAAAACAAATGTTGAGCAAAGAATTTGATGCGTTTCTTGTAAAATTTCAGGAAAGTTGTCTGTGGGGATATCCCAGGACTTTATGACAGCCTAAATTTGTTTGTTGATCGTGAATAATTGTTTATTTTCTTACAGACATCAGAAGTGACAAAGAAAGGATTGGGTAAAGTGGAGGAGAAAAAAGCTGTCGCATTGAAAGATGGTCATATGGATGATTGTTTCACATTCTTTATGGCACTCGAAGAGGAATCAAAATCGGCTCGCGTTATTCGCAAATGTTCTTCTGTGCTTAATCGATTTCTCAAGTTAGTATGATCAATTTTTTTCTCATTTATAAAAATAATTTTTAATTTGCGAAAAAGGATTTTGTTCAATTGAATAATTAGAATGAAGAGGTAAACCGAACACTCTAACTAATATCTTTAGCCCACAATTGAACCAAAGATTCATTCCCACCCATGGCGATGCGCTAGCTGAGCATTAAACTCAACGTCAAGCTTGAATGGCATCTCTAAATTTTTCGCAACAAATTCGAATTTATACAAATTTTTTTACATCAATATTTTTTCATTGGTTCTTAAGCAAATATTCACATGTGAGATTATACAGAACTGAATGAATTCATTATAAACGTATATGGTATATTTTACGTAGAGTTATTGTTATGGTTTTACGTAGATTTTATGCAGATTTTCTATAGTTATTTTTGCGGAGAGAGTATATTCGAATGTAAAAAAGTTGTAATTATTGCTACGATCAAATTATTTGTGATAGTTTTCACAAATATTTTTGCTAATAAATCGGCATATATTTTTAGAGGTATTGGTGCACTACAACGAGAAGGCAATCGTGCAAATGATTGGACACGAGTCGATCTTAATGAAGTACTCAAGCTGATGGAGGATCTAATCGACTATTTTGCGCAGCCGAATGAAGCAGATGGTAGGCATTATGAGATCACCTAATGCATAAAATTGCCAGCTTTGCATTACTTTTATTGGAAAGCGTTGAGCAAGACTGTTTGTCGAAATCCAAAATGGTAGCTCTGTAGTTCTGCGATATCAGTATCGAAGCACTAAACTCGTTCACTAATCCAGTCGGCATGTTCAGTACTGTGGCTTAATGCAACATCGAGCTAAGTGCTAGACATAGTGTGTGACGGGAGCGATTTGATAACAACAGGCAAGCGCTTAGATATACCATCCGTCTGCTGAAGGCAGAGAATAGTTTCCCTTCATAGATTTTAAAATAGATTAGTTGATTGTGAAATCAGATTCGGATGCCCCGAGATTTGGAAGTCTTCGAACCGCCGGTGCCTCTGAAGAGAGTAGAGCACTCTCGAAAAAGAGCTGAGCACAATAAGCTTTCTGGAGCTTCAAAGGTATTTGCGGCAGCCGGTGTAGAGCAACATAATATGTTTTTGAAAATTCCAATTACATCGCAGTAGTAAAATATAAAACATGATTCATTATGCATATGTGAAAGTTGAACATTCAACACAACCTTTGTGTTTCTCCTGCGAGGATCGTTGAATGACATAGCTTTCTTCATAGCGATTTTCTAAGACCAATGTTAATATCTAATCTGCCGTATTTCCGTGCCTGCAGACCTCTAATTTTCCATTTGCTTCCTCTCTGGAAATCCATCAGTTTCAAGAAGCTGCGAATAGCATAAGCCCCTCCCTGTCGCGATTGCAAGCCTACTAGAATGTTAATTTCATCTCACACACAAAGAAGGCTTTGCCTTTCTCTTTCAAATTCGCTTCCATTACAATAATTAAATACCTAGCATTAGCTCCTCTTTTTATATATGCCTCCTTTCAACTATAATAAAAATTTCTAAACGGCATGAAGCGAGCTTATAAACAATGAAAAACGATAAATGAAATGAAAATTTCTATTCATAAATGTAATTCAGATTTCGAAGCGAAGCAAAATCGTCTTCGAGCACTACGAAGTCGTCAGGATTTATTCCAAGAGGAGGGTGTCCTTAATATGATCCTCGATACGATTGATAAATTCTCACAGATGGAAGCATTGCCTGATTTTGCTGGTCTCATTGGAGAGGATACACAGGTTATTTTGCATAAAATGAATTTTTTCATATATTTCGAATCATTAAAATGCATAAATTATATATCGGAAAGATTCTAATGACTTTATTAGATGTTATTGATGAATTAAATATGCGATAACTCAATGCGAAGTTACAACTCTAACATTATGAGATTGCGACAATTGCAAATTATTCATCATCAATTCATTCAACGTTGAAGTTGACTTAATGACTGCCAAAAAATTGCTCAGCGATATCGTCCACCATCTAACGACTTATGAACATCAGTCGTTTTTTGTCACATTTTTTATTATAACAAATAAGTGAAATAGCTAAGGAGGCAGCGAAGGACTGAAGAAATTTTAGTGGGCGAAAGAATTCATCGCCTTCCTTCAATCATTAAAACTTGATTCGATGACCACCGAACGTGCTTGGAAAAATCAGAACTCACTAATGGCGTGGTCATCAAATGGTCACCAACCGTCGCTGACCACTGTTTCAATTCTAGCCAGTGGCAGAAATATTCATGGTTGTCATCGGGCCATTCGTACCTGACTTCGTTGAACCATGCCCAACGGCTTGGTATCAGACACTGTTGTGGCTAACTGTATTCAAAGCAAAAAAGAAAGCTGAAAGTTGAGTCAAATACAGTCTTTGTTCTACTACCGCATCGCGAATTGGCCAAGTTTGGTACGACTTGCAAGAATTGGCTTCGACTTGCAAGAATAACCGATTTTTTCTTGGTTACAGATGATTTGGGAGGAGATTTCAACATATTTGTATCTGCTTGTCGCAGCAATGATCAAAGGTAATCACTATAATTGTGCACAGTTCGCAGCTGCACAACGATTGGATTGGCTGTTTGGACGACTTTCGAATCCACAATCAGCTGAAGGTTAGCATCTGCAAAGAGGATCAATCTATCAGCACAAATCTAGCATTGTTCATGAGTTTGCGTGCTTCATGTAGATCACCCGTTAGAACAAATTTTATCCGATGTTTTTTGATGCGCCGTGTGTTCGATCGGTTCTAGAACTTCAAGGACAAGGTAGGAGGAAGAAGATGAGGAATAGACATCACGAGCCATGCCTTTCATAACAATCTGCCTATGCGATTCTATTCAATTCACTCGTTGATGCAGTAGCTTCATCTGTAGCATACTGAAGGAGCTCGCATTGCATGAAAACCAAAATTAGAGAGATCATACTATGTTAGATGAGTATAGCAGGGAAGAGGTCCTCGGAAGGCATGAAGATCAGCTTCTGTAAGGCTTGAAGTGATCGGAAATGTAAATGGCAGCTAAGCATTTGTGCATATTTTTCTAACATTTCTTCATTTCAAGGTATTCTCGATGTGCTGTACTGTGTTCTAACCGAATCTCCTGAAGCGCTGAATATGATTAATGAGGGTCATATTAAATCAGTGATATCGCTTTTGGAGAAAGTCGGCAGAGATCCTAAGGTGAGTGTATCATATTGTAGTGCTTGAGGTGATGCTTTAATTTTACACTCAATAAAAAATATAATGTTATCGCTGTCATTTTGATAAAAAATTACAGCGTACCAAAATTCTCAATCTTCGACTGAATAATATTCCCTCCATGGTTATTGACGCCTCTCGAAGATTTGCGTTTATTATGGTTTGAAAAATTTTCGAGTAAAATTTTTCATTTTATGATTCCCTTGAAAAATGGCACTAATTTTTAGGGTATAACTTAGCATTATGGGTGATATTTCCAGGTTTTATGTTAATTATTGACCTTTGAACTTTTGATTATTGAAAAAAACTTCTTTACAGATTGTTTTACTGCACATGAACCGTTCAAGTATCAACTGATAACATTCACTTGAACCATAGTAGATCTCAAGAAGAAAATAAATTCAAAGATCACTATTATCTAATGCTTGCTGGAATTGATGATCAAAACTTTTAGAAATGCATCACTGATACAGTTTCCCCAGACATGAAAGAATTTCTTTGTTTGAAGACTGGCTTATAGAGAAGCATTACTGTGGTAGTTAAAGTTACATATATAATTTTTGATTAGTTTTCAAAGTAGATTTTTTGTTTGAAAGCAACTCGATTCATTTACTTATATTCAGCGAAATGATTTTCCTCACTGCAGGTGTTGGATGTACTTTCATCATTGTGCGAAGGAAATGGAATGGCTGTTAGAAGCAGTCAAAATACAATCACACAACATTTATTGCCAGGAAAAGATCTACTGCTTCAAACAAAAATGAGGGATCATGTTAGCAGGTGAATCATTTTTGTGCATCTTATTTAATTTTTAAACGTTTACGAATATTTGAACCGTGCATGATATACACCATTCGAAATGGTTCAGTCTATTCGTTTATAGCCATAGCGTTTTAACGCCAATAGGCATTAATGATCAAGCGCATTCATCAACAGAATTCTCGGCCTTCACTCACATACGATTTGGTTGAATCGACCGATTAATGAGCGGAAGATGGAGCTGTCAAATCGGTTCGACCGATTAAATTTTGCTGGTTCCTTTGGGCTACTTTTTTTTGGGGTAAAGAGAGTTGCGTTAGGGATTGATCGTTTTGAACTCTATTTGCCAATGTTGTATCAATTAGGTTATGTCTGTAATGTATGCCAAGAGTAGATGACCAAGATTTTTTTGAGTCCAGCATTCCCAATATTTCTTATTGTCTTTGTTTATAAGATTTTTTATAATTATTAAATTGAAGATTGTTGAATTTTTTTTTTCACTGTGAACATATATAAATTTTGGATGTAAATATTTTGCCAAGTTTTTCCTTCATTTTTTAGCACTCGTTTACACAAACAATACACACTCTTCGAGAATATTCTATATACATTATTGTTGCTAGAAATATTTAATTTTGCTAGAAATCTGTGGCGAAAATCTTGTCGCATTTGTTTGCATTACCAGTTTGCAAAGAAACTTCATCAATTGAGAAAAATTTTACAGTATGGTGCCAAATATTTTGGTTGGTGTAGTCGAAGGGAGTGCGCAGTTTCGACGATGGTATTTCGAAGCAGAGGTGGAACACATCGAGCAAATGACCAACACAACTCCATATCTTCGAATCGGATGGGCCAACACTGTCGGATACAAACCATTTCCGGGATCAGGCGATGGGTAACGCTTATGATAATCGATTGTCATAAGCTGTCTTTATCGAGTGCTTAGAATGCGCGCTTATGCATTTTTAGTCATCAAAGTATCTTGCAATAAAGAAGACTTCTATAGTTCATGGAAAGAGTGTGGTGGTTGCTGCTTGCTTAGAGATTATGAAGAAGAAATGAAGATAGAGAGGTATTAGATATAGGAATAAAAATTCTAATATTTGTTATTTAATTGCAGGCAATGAAGTAACTTTAAGTCAACACGAATATTCCATATTTTAGCGCGTTGTTGGTAAATAAATGTGTGTACTGTTGCTTACACAGGTGTAATATAATAGTGACTGTCCATTGCTGAAGTGTTTCTTAGCAGCTATATAGCAATGATTTATAGATGGGGTTGCAATGGTGTCGGTGATGATTTCTATTCATATGGATTCGATGGTCGATCTATTTTTTGTGGTACGTCAATGAACCTCTCATATAAAACAATAAAGCTATCATACGCACTATTTTTGGCGGTGATATAATTCAACTTTTGGCTATAACGGAAAAAATGTCAATAGGAGAGTTGAAAAGTTTTGCAAACGCGTTACTGCAACATTGACTAGTTGTGATATTGTTCTTCCCACTGATGTGATATTATTTGAGTAAATCATTAGATAGTTTTCTATTTATTCTTTTAAAAAGTTTAAGAAAAAAATTTGTGATATAATTTCAGACATATAGCATAACGGAAATTTAAAACCATCGACTATGTCGATGCGAAGTCTGACATTAGAACCACTAACTAGAAATATTTCTGTCTTTTGTAAGCCGTTCGTTTCGAAATGATTTTCTCATTGAAAATTTCCATTGTTGCTGTTTTCAGTTGAAATCTAATACCTCATTGATTTATATTAAGCTGGCAAAGGCCGAGTAATCGGTAATGGTCCACTTCAAAAAGGCGATATTGTTGGATGTTTATTGGATCTAACAGTACCTGAAATACGTTTCACCGTAAATGGAGCGCCTACATGTGGCTATTTCAAAAATTTCAATATCGATGGTTATTTCTTTCCGGTGATGTCATTATCGGCGAAAGTGAGGTCAGCGAGAATCCATTTATTTGTTTAATAATCTGCCAACCGTATGAGATATTCTATTTTTCTCTTGTTTCTCAAATTTTCGTTGTGAACGTCAGTGTTCATTTCAGTAGAGCGATTACTATCACTAAATGAATTGAATAACAAATGATATATCTTTAAATGTTTCTTTTAAGTAGAGAATAATTTCAAATAGTATCATAACGCATTATCACATTGCCCACGTGTATAATATTACAGTGCACTATACTCTTGATATAACTCTATAGATTGAGACCTTACCAAATATGTGACATCTCATCCTGGTGAGACCTGAATGGCGCTATCAGATTCTAAAATATGAGGATGCATCAAAATCGAGAAGGTCACACCTGGGTTGAAGCATTAATTAATGCAATAAGTGTGACGTGAACATATTTCCACATTTTTTTATCAGCTCTGCCGATTCCATTATTTTCTTTCAGTTGTCGTTTTATCTTTGGCGGTACGCAAGGTCGTCTTCGTTTCGGTCCACCTCAATCGTTTAGTCCACTCGTCGAGGCGCTTTCATGTGAACTTGAAATTTCTGAATGTTTATCCTTTGGTGACTTACCAAAGAATACCTATTGCGGTCCATCAACTCTACACCACAATGTGGAACCATTTGTACCAACACCAGTCAATATTTCATCGGTGATTTTACCGCATTTCGCTATGGATATTCACGAAAAATTGGCTGAAAATCTGCACGAGCTGTGGGCAATGCGCAAAATCGAACTTGGATGGACCTATGGCGAAGTTTGACATTTTTGATTCTTTTCTTTGTTTTGTTATTGTTTTTTTTTTGGGGGGGGGGGAGGGGGGAGAAAGAAAAGGCGCAGGATATAAGAGATTTTTCCTTTGGACGACTTTCAATAGAAGAGCTGTTCGACGGCGAACAGAAAAAACTGAAGCAACTTAATGCAAGTAATCAGAAGTAACTGGCATTGTGCTGTAAGCGTTTTCAAAGACGTGGCGATTGAAAGCTCTAAGTTATAAAATCGTTAATGCAGGTTCTACCGAACATTATTTGATAAAATCGATGGAAAGATTTTAGGATGATCTGACAGTTCTTTAAAAAAACGATTCGAGTGTACTATGGTTGCAAATATCTTCGTATAACTTTCTAGGTTTTAGATTTTCTCTAAATTTTGCGACTTTTTTTTGTAATGGTTGCATAAGCTGCTATACTGTAATTGAAGGGTACGATACGTTTTAAGTAACGGTAATGTTTATAGTGCATATGAATGGAGGTCTATTAGAAACTTTGAATCGATGATTACTTGAAGATCATTTTACTAATGAGAAAAGGCAATCATTGAAAGAATTTTAAGAAATATATTCGAGAGGGATATATTTTCGGATCAATTGTTTATCGTAACAATATTCAAATAGTGGAATAATTTTTTTTTTTTTTGCAGACTCGTGATGAAAATCATAGACAACATCCATGTTTAACGTCATTTGATCGTTTACCAACAAATGAGAAAAACTATAATATCAATTTGGCAATCGATACAATGAAGTATGCTCTTAAATTATTTACTATTTTTTTTAAAATCTAATTTAATCTTATTATTTTCACTATAGTTGTGGAATTCTTTAGAGGATTTCATTACCACTAAAATCTTTTGAGATTTTATTATTATTGTTGGAGTATACTTCAGAACAACGTTGTCTATTGTGCCCAAGTGGGATCTTTTTGTTCTTTGTTTCGTTTTGTTTTTTTTTTTTTTTTTGCAAATGAGCGTTAAATTCATTCATTACATTAGCACTCACTATGGTATATGAGTTGTAAGCGGGATCATGAGATTTTGTGAATTTCAACGGTATCTTTATAGAAAAAAAGATTTAGAACCATCGCTATTCTAATGCATTTTTATAAATTTGCTTAGGAAAGCGCAACAACGCTTTAGCGCACATGTTTGTATATGTTCATATATTGTCCAACTTGAGAATTGTTGAAATAACTAAAAAAATTAACCAAATTTGGTAATACGGTGTACACCAAATGAGGCTACTTTTACCGTTTTTCATCTTAATCCATCAATATACAAAGGAGCCATAGATATTTAGATGTGAAAAAAATTGCGTAGCATCTAACATTTACAGAAATTTTTTCAAGTCACCATTACTATATCTTTTTCTTCGGCAGTTTATGAAAAGTGTTTAGTACGGTAGACGAAATGTAGACGCACGTTGTGCCAACCTTTAGCTTACTATTGGGTTTGTTTCACATTAAAATTACAAATTCGTCATTATTGAATCTATCAAAATATTTTTGAGCAAAACAAACCCTCCAACATTATAAAAGTAATACTCGTCGAACAATGTTTTAAGAATAAGCAGTAATTGTACATTTTAAGAACGATTGACGCACTTGGATACAATATGGTAACTGAAAAACCGCCGACGCGTTTGCGACCTCTTCGTCTCCCTCAGAAGTATGTACTTTTATATAATTTTATCGTTTTGTGCAGAAATATTTTACATCTTTATTTTACTGCTTTCAATCCCTCAGATGAGAACGAATAATTTTACTACAGTGAATCGAAAAGCCTATTTTTGATTTTTTGAGTTATTGATGCAGAGATCCTCATCACTTTTGTTATCTTCTAAAAATATATTCATTTTAATGACAGTTTTTGCAAAGAATAACCTCTTTTTAATTACTTAGCTATCAGCAATCTGTACAGGTACTAATTTACGTCATGCCGTAATGAAGAAGCACTACCTGCGATAAATTCTTCTGAAATCACCGAAATATTAGATCCATAACTCATCGTCGGTGCGCCGGAATCCCCCGAATAGGAAAATTGTTTTTCATTGGTTTGGGGTATTCATGAACTAGGAGACTGTTTGCATAGGTGGAGATATCTCGTGAACTAGAGACTGACAAAAAAACAATTGCCATGTTAGGTTGGGAAGCTCAAAATAATAGAAAAATATTTTACCATAAGTTCTCTTTCACCTCATTAATGTGCACTGCATTTCACAAATTATTCATGATTTGTCTATATATTTTCCAGCTACCGTATTCATATTTCATATAAACCCATGGTTTTTCTTTAGTGTTCACCCATATAGGTCTTAAATATAAACAAAGCAATATGAATATAGGTAAATGAAAAGTATTTCAGCTATCAACAAAGTAATGGCTATAAGCCGCAACCGTTGGATGCACGTGAAATAGTGTTGGGTGAAGAGATGATGCCACTCGTTGATGCACTCGCTAAGAACACTCATAATGTTTGGGCGAAAGAGAAAATCAAACGTGGCTGGACGTTTGGCTTAAATGAAGTAAGCAGTTAACAACAATCTAAAACCAAAATATGGCTTTAGACTTGCACTTTCTTTGATATTTGAAGTGTTACTTCCCATAACTCTCATCGTTTCCGTTTGCGAGCGCCTATTCTAAAGAAGTAATTTAAAATTTAATTTCTAATTTAAAATTAATTAGTTTAATCTAATTCTGTTAAAATCTAATTTGAAAATTTTTCAATTCAAAACAGATCGGGGATTTTGTATCACCAAATAAGAATTTTGACTGCTTTGTTTCTGCGTTACACCGATAAACTAAAATATTATATTTATGTTTTTAAACACTTTTTGATTATGGTTCCGGAGGAAGTTGGAAAACTTTTATCAGTATTGAAACAAATGGAATATACGATTAAGTAGAATTAAGTATAGATGATCGCTGTAGGTCAACAAAGGAGCTTGCTTCCCTTCGCCCTCTAGTCCCTTTCTCTTCTTCGCAACCTAAAATTTCTTTCGTTGGAAAATCACTGACAAAGATACAAAGCTATTTTTTTGCTGATATTGATCCTCTATTCAGAAAGTTGTATTTTTCATCGTAGCATTCGACCATTTCAAATGTTTCACAGATAAAGCGGTTTTCCTGAAAGGAGGGGAAGGTTATAAAGTACTTAGGTGGCCAGCGATCACTAATGGTAATGATGAAATTTTCTAAGTGCAGCTGAACTTATGCTACTTTTCGATAATACCATTATTGCAGTATGTTGATTCGAGTCAAAAGAGGAGTCCGCATTTGGTACCATACGAGCTTGTTGATGTACGTATCAAGGACGCAAACCGTGAATCAGCTATCGAATTCGTCAAAGCATTGCAGTTATTTGGCATCTTTCTCGAGCCACCAGTACATGAGCACGACGAAGGTATGTTGCGTTTTTTGATGTTCCATACGGTTGGGAGAAAGATTTGAAGTGGCGGGTGGATTGGGGATGGGAGGATGTTGCTTCATAGAGGATTAAATGCAAATTTGGGAGGAAAGCAAAGAACAAATTTATGCGCTCATTGCGACACTGCAGCAGTCATTTGAAGTTTTTTTTTTTTTCGAATGGGCAATTTTAAATTTTTCAGGTGCTGAAAAGGAATTGAAAGCAATGCGTCAGTTTTCACGTACTTATCGTGCTGAGGCGACCTATGCAGTTACAAGTGGCAAGTGGTACTTTGAGTTCGAGGTGCTTACTGCTGGCTTCATGAAAGTTGGATGGATGGATGTTGGATCTCCACCTGACACGGAGCTTGGTGTAGATGACCGATCGTATGGCTTTGACGGGTCAGCGATTGACTTCTTCCATTATAAACCTTTGAAGGGCATTTAATTTAGCGCTTTAATGAGTCATTTAATCACTTTATTCCGGATGCTGTATCACTGTGTTTATAAGACCAAATTATTGACAACTCTAAGAGATATTATCAGACATTAGCCATTGATGAGAAAAAGTGCAGCTTGAATGCATATTTCTATGGATTTATATAAAACTCTCAAATTGCACTAATGAAATTTCGTGAATGAAAGTTGTTTTTTTTTTTTTTGTTTGTTTCGATAATTCGATATTCGATATTCTTTCGATAAAATCTCGATATAAACAAATAGTAAAATAATAATATATTCAGACATTTGGTTCGAAAATGGCATCAAGGCGCAGAGACTTATGGTCGTGAGTGGAAAATTGGTGACATTGTTGGTAGCTTCTTAGACCTTAATGATCGTACGATAGCGTTTTCGCTAAATGGCGAGCTTCTATTGGTTGGTTCTTATGCTTGTTGCCAGTGATTAATAAAGTTTTTAAAGTTTTTATATTTATCAAAAGTTGGTGGAGAATTGACTTGAGTGTATTTTTCTTTAATTATAAAAGTTTACATCTTAAAGGCATATGGCATTCGTTAATAATCAAGAACTGGCGACGAGCATCGGAGGGAAAGGGTTTGGGGAGGTTGAAGTGGTTAGCACGATGTGTACGTCTACGCATTTCATGCTCCTAGATGAGGTGTTCATTCAAAAACGCAAAAACAGTGGCAAAACTTCCAGCTTCTGATCCGCCCAATCCCTCAGTTAATATAAAAGAAGTTGAAGTTGAGGGCGAACTATACAGTTTTATGTGAAACTATGTAATTTTTTATAGTATGGAAAATCCATTTAACTTATGAAAATTTACTGAAAATTTCAAATTGCGAAACATTTAATCAACTTTACTAAAAAAAAATGCGATATTTATAAGCGGTATCTGATATAGGATCCATCTGGAACTGAAATGGCATTTGATAATGTGATTGTGGGCGATGGCTTCGTTCCTGCAATGACGCTTGGACCGGGACAAAAGGCACGATTGAATTTCGGGCAGGATTCCAACACACTCAAATATTTCACTACATCGGGTCTGCAAGAAGGATACGAGCCATTCTGCGTGTTTGTTTTATTAAATTATTTGCACCGTTCTTCAAAAACGTAATGCATCCAGCCAACTGCTGAGCGAGTTTCTATATTTTTTAATCGTTGAAGAAGAGGTCCTTGCTTGTTTTTCCTCTTCGTTTCCAGTGATGGATTTGTTGCTTATTGCCATCACTTTTAGACTAGACATATCATATTTCTTTGAATAGTTTGCCCACTTTTTTTATTTTCAAATGATTTCTTTTCGCTAAGATCTTTTCAGTGTTTTTTTTTTTTTTTTTTTAATGAATAAGGAGAGGGTCTTCAATAGGAGAACGGTCTTCTATTAGATGAGGATTAGTCTTCTTTTAAAATGATCAGGGCAGTAGTTGAATCTTTTTTTGTTTTATTGGCATATATTCTCACTGCTGTGAAAAATTTCATTTCGCTTTCAAACACATCCCAAGATAAGTGTGTTTTTGAAGTCGCTTAAAGTAGTTTCAAGCAGTACAATTGAGAGTAGATATTTTAAGGAATATGTACCGGCAGATGCCTCTTTGGTATGGAAAACGACTATCACTTTTCGAGGATATTGGACCCAATTCAACTATTGAAGTCAGCCGAATTCCAGCCACTGGCAACAGTCCACCTTCTTTAAAACTCATACAAAAGGTTCACTTTTTTATTTTGTGCTATATCTTCGTCTTATTAATACTTACAACTTTACATACTTTTTTCCGGCACATATTTTTTTGGTGTAAAAGTGTTGGCAATACGTTATTCTTTAAACGGAAGCTCTAGATTGTTGAGAGTTTCCAACAATCTTTTTTTTACCTCTCCAAACCATAAAATAAACTATTTTTTAAACAATCTGGCTTTACTTTCATGTATTTTATCTATGTAATTGTCCTGAACTCACGACTACAATTTTCTCAAGTTAAAAGCTGTGATGGATAGCGATAAATTCTTAGTGATTGTGATGAAGATGCAAATCTTAAGGAATAATATTTGCAGATGGACAACAGTGATGCATCCTCTCAAGAGAAGGCAAAAATGGAATATATTCGTCTCTCTCTTCCAGTCAAATGTAGCAAAGTTTTCAAAGGAAAGTAAGTTCTTCTCATTGAAAAAAAAGCTTATCATATAGCTATCATATGGCATTGAATATAATCTCTCTTCCCCGCAATCTCTCGCTTCCGTTAGATTCCATTCTTTCTTATATGAAAGCCGTTTAGAATTTTCAAAAAAAAAAAAAAAAAATTTAATCATCATTACTTCGTTTTGAATTATTGCAATATGTTGATAGCCCATGAGCGTTATTTGTTCTCTTGAGCCTCAATAGCTTACTAAAAAGCTCGTTTTACGCTGGCTGCTCCGTGGTTTACACTCTCTTTTCGTAAGTAAGGTATAGCATTTGAATGGAGTCGTCGCAACAAAGCGCAATCGTACACAATCAAAAAGTGGAGTTCATTCATGGCATTGTAATATCACATGGCGTTGTTTTTAAGTGATTGAATTAGCCGGAAGTTTCTCATACGAAGTTTCGATTTCATAAATGCTGCTTTTTTCGGTAAAATCTTTAAAAAGCATCTTTGATATGATTTGAAATTCTTTGAAAATTTGCATAATTGATTTTCTTTGAGGTGGTTAGCGATGAATTGAAAGTATTTTGCATAAATGTCTAAAATTTTCAGAGATAAAGAAGCTGTGATGCGTGCAATACATGATCTACAAGCAAAACATTCGACCACTCCATTGGTCATTAAAGCTGCGGCAATTCCAAAAGAATTTGAAGAGTATAAAGAGCCAACAAAGGTCATTTTTCATATTTTCCGAAATTGAAAGTCACTCTTTGAGATTTTTTTGCATTTCAGTGAAAGAAAAGTAACGTTTTTTTATTGCAATGATAAGGTTGTTTCCTTACTTTTTTTATTACAGTTCAATTCATGTCCAAACTCATAATTGCTCTATATATACGCATAAACTGGCTGAGGTAGGACATTTTTCTTGCCCACTTATGATTATGTCCAGTAAGCAGCTTGTCTGGCGAAGCAAGTAGAATTTCGGAGACACTTTCTATGCGCCTGCCTTTTTGCGAATCTCTGTCTATTCTTGTTACCACCCATGGTTTCTTTTGTTCTATAAGAATTTCATTGTTTGTCTCTCTCTGTGACCGTCTTCGGCACAATAATAAATAAAGTATTGGCGTGCCCTATTCATCATCGGATCGCAACCGTTTTCACTCAAAAACTGATGCGTTGTGAACATCTCGGTTGCAACCATATAGCCAAAGCAAAAGTCGACTAATATTGCGCTTAATTCGCGTTTATAGCTTTTTGGATCGATGCGTTTGATTATGAATTAGTTGTAAAATTATTTAACCAATGATAATCCTTGAAATGTGGATGGATTCAGAAATCGCTTGGAAAATCATTATTATCGGCGTTCAAACATAGCGACGAAGACGATGCTATCTTATTGGGCAAATCGAAGCAGACATCATTCGAGGATGCCTCACATGATCCAATCACCGAAAATCCAGCTATTAGGTGATCGATTTCGTTTTCTCTTTATAGCGATGCAATAGAATCAAACATACATAGCTTGAGCAATCTTCATTGATTTTACAACGTTTGCAATCGTGATAATCCGCATGTTTTATAGCATTTCTGGCACGACAATTATTATCTAATGTTGTGTGTCGTTTCTCGTCCTCCTCGATGTTGATTTCCTATATGTAGAGGCAGAATAATCCAACAAGCTGTCTTCGCTTTATGACTAAACAACTCTATAGAACTTCTTTCTCCGTTTCAGTCGCCAAGTTTGGTAGTGTTTTTTTTTCAGTTCAGTTGGCGTTTCGTTTTTGTTTGCCTTAAAGGAACTTTTTTATTTACGATCAAAATGTGTTCTGTTCAAAAACATGGATTTTTAATGTTCAGATCCATTGAAGGCTGCATTAATTTTAATTTAAAGTAGGAAACTCTTTCAAGATAAAAATATTCTTCTTATAGGATCATTAGAAACATTGGAAATTCGCTTTTAAAAAATATTATTATGGCTACTTCTAACTAAATTCAAGAGTAGATTGTATGAAGTAATTGTCCTGAGGAGGCCATATAATGGGTTTTTTATGGGCTGCATGAGAGCCGATGATTTTCTTCAAGTTTATATCGACAGATCCTATCAGTTAAATCTTTCTAAATTATTGATTGCTATTTATATCTTTGAAGGATTCTGTAGTTTAACGAATTCTGAATTATTGCTAGTTGCTTAAACAATCTGCTTTTGCGATGACATTTCAATCATCTCATAGTTGAAGCGACAAACTATACAACATCCAATTTGAAGTTGTGAATGAGTTTGCCTGAAAACGATTGATGTTATTTTCAGTAGATAATTAGTGCATGATGTATGTATGCTTCTGTTGTGATTCCCTTTTGCAAAGTTTGTTTTTTTTTTGTTTCTCTTCTATATATAAATTCGCAAATTTTATTCTTTCGATAGTAAAACTTAAGCGAGAATTCTAGGTAAATTAATCCGTCCTAAATTAATCTCTTTATGAAATTTTCATTGATTTCTTTGATATGGGAAAAATTGGTTATAGGAAATCGAAGTTTAAAAAAAAATTTAATCGATTTGAAAATATCTCAACGATGAAATTATTGCATCAATTTTATTTTTCTGTCTATCAAAAAATCGTATCGTTCCCATTCTTCGATCTTACTGATAATGATAATCAATGTGATTGGCCTTATTGAAGTATATTTAATCAATTATGCTAACTTATGAGGTTTATTAGATCGAGCACGTCATTTAGTGGGTATGTGATGTTTATTTTTATCAATTAAAGCTTTAAAGTAATCGTACGAAACGATGAGATTGTTGTTCTATATTGTTATGTTGTTGCATAAAAATTAGAATATTAGTGAATATTAGATGTATGCTAATAATTAACTTTTGTGTGTGCTGTACAGCCAACGTCGTAGAGTGTTGACTCTTCTCGATTATGGTATGTGTGGTTTTGATGAGACAATTCTTATATGGTTACCGCTGGACGGTGAGGATCCTCAAGAGTTGAACGCGTGGATCGACATTACTGCACAGAGGTGTTGCAAATATCACACCTCACCTAAACTTATTAACTATGCGAATTCTGTGATTGCATGCCCAGATTAACACTAGACGCTCGCATTGTGTTCTGGATAAAGACGAACTAGAAAGTGCCTCGGATTCTTCTTTTGATTTTCCAATTTCTAGTAACTTTCGATGTTTTGATTTCCGGTGTTGGCGTTTCGGTTCTTCGTCAGTTCTTACGATTCGTCCTTCGTTTTAAAATGTTTTCTATATTTGCATATTTTAGTTCGACCACTATGCGAGCGATTAGTGTTGTCCTTTGTCTCTTCTTGCTATTGTAATGTAACGCTCGTTTGCACGCTGTATTTCCTTTGCACGCATGAGATTTGTTTAAAAGCTCACGTTATTTCTATTTAATTATGTACACCACAATACCAAATAAATGCTTTATATGGTTATATGGGTAGGGATAATGAATAGAAATACTGCGTTGACTAGGTGGGAAATTTTTTAATCACCAATAACAAGTTGAAAATTTTCACGCACATTTTGTATTGACAAATATTTAAAGGTTTTAGCATTATTACTTCTCGTTAAAAACATAGATTGGTCTAGTATCAATGTTTCATTATTATTATGCTGACCTACTCATATATATGGGCTAATTAATCGAATCTGTATTAGTAAATTCAACAAAACGAACCATTATGTCGGAATGTTAATAGTGGGAAGAAAATATTCCGTATTATTTTTGCATAAGTTTTATTCTTTTTTATGCGCAGATGTTTGTATATTTAAGAAAAAAAAAAATGAAAATCCTACACATTTCAAGCGAAACTGTGTTTATTTATTGCGGTATTAATTAACTACACAGGAGAATTTATTGGATTAAAACAGATATACACGGTTTTATCATGTCTTTATGGCTGATCAGTGTGTCTGATGGATGTACGCTAGAAAAAAAAACCCCTTAAGCGCATAGTAAATTCATCTTGGAAAGAAGTATAGCTTATCTAGGATTTGTCAGTGTTGTGCACAGAAAACAATGACAATAATGTCTTTTTATTCTAAGCAATATTCGTATAAAAATCCATTTGGCCACTGGAATTTTTCGCTCTATTATTTAGGCTTTAGATCATCCTCGTCGAATAGCTTCATTGTTCTAGGCATAAAATTCTATTTTCTCAATTAGAATTCATCAAACGAGAAAGGCATCTAAATACAAGGTGATTGGGCTCCGATTTATGGTGGCGTTTTGCCCATTTGGGTTATATCATGATTGCATTTTATTTGAGATAATGGCCACCTTATGGCACTTTGATATGAAATGGAATAAGATATTCAGTGCAAGCATTTGCGATGCTTGACATAATGCATTAGGCTTTCGCATTCTGTAATGAATTTCTGAGTGGAAACTCGTAATGCAACATCTCTATTCTGCCGTTGCATATGTACGCACTTTTCTTGGCTTCACGTTGTGCATGAGTTGAACTTGCTGCTGCAACAACTATTTTATTATCGCTCAAATTCAGATCCATCCTAGAAGTAATGAATTTCTTAAAGGCCAGCATCGCTTATCGATATAACTAGTGAGGATCGAACGACAATGATCGATAAAGTCAAAGACGTGAATAGCAAATCGCTACAACAAAAGAAAACCGGTCTTATGGCACGTTTCAGAGAAGGACATCAGAAGAAAAAATCAGCGTAAGTTTTTCTCGTCTTCTTTTTTTCTTTGTTTATTTAATAAATTAATGCTGCATTAAATCGCCAATAAAATAAATGCGTTTCGAAGTTTCATATAGTAAAATATTGCAATTAGATGTTTCAAAATTTGCAACATTGCAATCAGTTTTGTCACTTTTTACAATGTTTGCAATAAATTCTGACGGTCTCCTCATTTATGCAAAAATATTTTTTGATGTCTTGTGAATGACTGACTTATAGAAAAAATTTTTGAAGTCCTTCTCGTTATTAATATGATGTAGTCGCGTTTCGTTTCATATTCAACGGATGTCTCCATTTATCAGTAATTACTAAGGTGTCGTCATACTTACTGAGGTATTTAGTATCAGATAATCTGAAATTCTGCACCACTTCAGTCATCAAACAAGGCGATTCCTTAATATTTACTATATCTAGTAGTTTTCATTGTAGCTTGTGCAGTAATTTCACAACATCGGAGTCCAAATATTTCACACCAGATTTTACCATCTATGTTAATCTAATGCTAATATCTTTAGTATTTGATCAGTAATGGTGTTGTTGAAATATGTTATCACAGAAATATATCAAAGCTGTTCATTAATTACATGCATTGAATAAATGAATTTAAAAGATGAACTGCCTTTCTGAAAGCGACCATTGTCCATTGTCTGCAGAGAGAGTACTCCAGTAGAGAGTAAACGAACAGCCGAAACTCATGCACCAACACTGCAAAACATTGGTGCAAAAGCATCGACGAGTCTAGATGCAAGCTCTATCGAAGCGGAAACTATCGCCCCATCGTCTGGATCGAGGGACGCGTTAGGCCATGGTATGCTATATTGCTTTAAAGGAATTCAGATGCTTTTTGAATGAAGAACTTGCGTTTTATGATTACCTAACTGAATGAAATTAATGAGGGATTGGAAAGATTTTGTTTCAAAATTCAGCTCAAAAATTCCTATTTGTTGAGACAGAAAGAAAAATGGCGTACTTCATTATGAGCTGCAAGTTTTGATTAGAAAATTTTTGAAATTGGTGCTTTTATATTATTCTTTCATATTTTCTTTCTTTTCCTATAGCAGCCCACAGTTTTTTCCATACACATATTCCATGAAATTTAGAGCGTAGGGTGTAGAGGTCGCTTGGTCGTCACTCCTGGCTATTCCTCTTGCTTGCTTACTTGCAAAACGAAAGTTAATGGGTCGCTGTTAGTAGTGATGAGTGTATCGCAGAGTTTCGAAACAAACGGAAACATAGAAAGGCGCTTAGCAGCAAAATTCTCTTGATATTCCTATAGTTTTATTATGACAATTATTATTATGGGCAGTTTTATTTAATTTTCTTTATGGATGCTTGACATTCCGATATTTTGCCAGCTTGGAATGCTGAAAAACCGTCGCGCTATATTTGCTTGTGAATGAAAGGTTGTCCTGGAGAGGCGATAAAAAATAAGTCTTAGGAAGGCGGAAAGAGATGAGTAAGATGTAGGTAGCGCTGTCTTATTAATGATTTTCAAGTATTTCTCGAATCCTTGGCTCTTTTCAATGCAATGATCTTGAGATATGCCATTATCGGGTCCGGGTCGGCAATCGCTGTTGAAGAAGGCTTCAATAAAAAAGAAAAAGAAGAAAGAAGCAGCAGCCCCTTTACCCGCTTCACCAGCATCGCTTCTGATTGAAAATCGCAGACCTTCGATATTGGCCCTTGAAGGTGCCGCTACGGTCGAAGGTGGCGTCCCAGAGGACGATGTGCAAGCAATGACCGAACTCTCTGATCGGGTCAGTGCTCTTTTGAAATATCCCTCTTTTCTCTAGTTTTTCTTTCTTTCCCGCTGCTCTCTCTATACTTCCTAACTTCGTTAAAATGATGCGGTAAAAGTTAGCGAAAGATAAAATAAAATTTTCTCAACATGCGGCTCTAATAGGTGAAATTTTTGTCTATTTATTAGCTCGGGTGCAGTGGTGATTAAACCACATCGATCATCCGTACCGTTTATGTCATCCATCTATTTTCAATTAATGGGCCTACTTATCAGCTAAACAAAGTCTAGAATCTAATTGCGAAAAACAACGTTGCATCAGCGCCCATTTAATGTAAGGTATGAGACTGTAAAGATTCATCCATCATAAACAATATGAATTCTATTTTATTCATTCTTTTCTTAATATCCATCGTAGTTTTTTTTTTTCTGAGCTTTTCATATTATATTGGTATCCTTTTTCATTCAGTAAGCTGCTTCTTTTCATGAAATAATTTGCAAGAAATGTTGCCTAGTGGAATCTTGAAGTGAAATTCTCATCATTTAATTACTTCAAATAAATGTTTATGGAGCCGTTGATCTGCAAAAAATCTCTTGAGGGGATATTGCTAATCTCGCCGATTTCCATAAAATAAGATTCGATCTTCTTTTAGCCGATTATAGCACCGAATGGAAGTGGTCGAGAAAGGATTCACAAGATCAGAACGCTTTTTTTGCGAATCTTTATGGCCAGTCTAGTAACGAAACCATTATGAAACAACGATTGAATGTTGTTTATTCGAATACGACACAATGCAATGGGAATGATTTAAAAAATGGCGAATATACGGCTCCAGAGAAATACTGCCTTATTATCTAATTTTATGATACTCACATAGATATTTAGTATTTTAATTGACGAGTTACAATTTTAGATCGATGAGTTTTACTATGGTGTTCGTATCTTTCCTGGTCAAGATCCGGCGAGTGTTTGGGTCGGTTGGGTTACACCCAAATATCATTTTCATTCACTCGATTTTAATGCAAGTGAAGCTGTGCGACGATGCCGTTTTCAAGAGATGGATCAATATGGAAATTCCATTCAAAGGTTGATTTCTACTTATATCATAATTCCCAAATCGTTTGCGATGTTCTTATCATGAAATGTTTAACAAATATGTTACAGTATTTCGACTAGTTTTCTAAATTGTGCAATAGAAAACAATTAGAGATAAGCATGGCTCATTGGCTAAAGCACTTGCTCGGAAACATTAACACTCAAGTTCATCCTATCTTGCAGATATAGCTTCAGGAAGCATAATTTCAGCTTTTTTTTTTCCGCAAATTAATTTTCCGGTGTAGCATAGTTGATGTCGATAGTGGTGAAAAGTGTAGATTTATGAACTTGTTCGAGAAAACATTTATAACCATAATGGAAAAAGAAAGATGCTAACCTCATTTCCTGCTTGTATTGATAGTGCCGAGGAAGTTGTTTTGAATAGCGTTATTCGACCACAATCGAATTGCCACGTTTTCGTTTGAAAGGTTTATGGCAGATAACATATGCTGATGACGGTAATGTGAACTTATAAGCAAATCTTTGGGAAGCAGGAAATTCTTTTTTGTTTTATTTGCCTATGATTTTTCCCATTTGAGAAAATTCGAATATTGCTCGCTGTATAATTTCTGTTTTTTCCACTATCCTTTTTTTTTAAATTTCTTATGTGCTGAAATGTATATGCAATATTTATATATCAATCGACCGATGTAATTTGCATAATGGAGTAGAATTTTTCAGTTTGGAGTATCGTAATTGTTATGTAATGAATGCTGCTGAATTGCTTCAATCGGTACCTGATGCGGCAAATACAAAAGTTTCTGGTCTTCTTATTGGTTGTATTATTGATACATCAATTGGTGAACTCTCATTCCTTGCCGCTGGTCAAGATACAGGAATCAGATTCAAGGTGAGTTGGAAATTTTCTTCTCAGAGTTTGTTTCACTAAAAGAAATCATCCAATCATTTCAACGAGATTTCTTAGTTTTTTTTTTTTTGTATTTTGCAAATGCCAAATTGTTACTTGTTGCCGATTCGTTTTTCCTATTGAATTTCTGATTATTTTCAACATTGACTATTATTGCGAATACTTGAAATTCGCACTCGAAACTTTTTTCGCAATGAATTTTCATCGTTCTCTAAGATTGCTATGCACAATGGGCAATATTCATCTCTCTTAAGCATTTCGCTCATTCAATGCTATTTTCAGTTGGAGCCTGGTGCAATGCTCTATCCAGCTGCCTTTGTTGCACCGACCGCTTCAGAAATTCTACAATTCGAACTTGGTAGGATAAAGGTACGATTTTTTGCATTAAATTATTCACTTATTTATGAGCTTCATTTTTCTCTCTTCCCGGGTGATATTACTGATCGAGTTCTCTCTTTACTTAACAAGTTTTCTGCAGTCGTTTGTTTCGGCAGAGTATTGCAGTTTATAGAAATAATTTCCTTGTGTTTCTAAAGAGTAGAGAATTTGTTATGAAATATTATCTAATGATGTAATTGAATGGAAAATCTATAAGAAGGATACATGTGCATTGCTCATTTTGTTGGGGATGGGGGGAGCGGAGAGGAAGAACAGATTGAGTAGGCATGTCATTATGTCCATAATGTCTCTGATAACATCAGATTTCTTTAATGAAAATTTCAAATTGCAGTACACATTCCCACTATCATCGGCAATGTTCAAGTCGTCACGTAAAAGTCTTGTGCCATTCTGTCCACCTCGTTTAACCGTCGAGAAACTACAACCGTTTCATTGGGCAAGAGTACCGAATGAATGCCTTCGAACGACTGCGTTGAAGCTTTCTGATGTCAGAGGTGTGTTTTACTAAGTGCATCAGAGCCCTAATACTCTTATTTTCATATATTGAGTAATATAATTTTCCCTTTTTGGCTTTTTTTTGGAAAAATTATAAAAAAAGTATCTAAAGAAAAAATAATTCATGAGGTTTTTTTTTTTCAGGCTGGTCGGTGTTATGTGATGATCCAGTATGCATTATGTCGATTTATGTGCCAGAGAAAGATATGAGCTATGATATCCTAGAAATCATCGAGCAACCTGCCTATTTGGCATTCCATCGACAAACTTTAAATCTTTATTGTAAACTAGCTGCTCATGGAAATCAAAAAGTAGCTCATATTCTATGTGGGCATGTTGGTGAGGATCAGCTCATGTATGCCGTTAAAAGTCATTGTAAGTTTTCATCTTTTTAAATTCTTGAAATAATATTCACCAAATAATTAAAGTTTTTTGAAGAGATCCTATTGTTTTAGAGCGATTCTTTATCCATAAGTGATTCTATCGAAATGCTTTAACCGTATAAATCAGAATTACATGTTTTATTACGACAAAAAATTTCTAAAATTTTGCACTTCTTTAATGATTTTTTCATTAAGTGATTTTTCGATGATTTTGAGCATCTGAGAAAATAAATGAGATTTCTTAAAACAGAAAAGAAATAAGAGACGAATAAAATTGTTCAGCAGTTATTGTGATATCGATATCGTGAGTCTTAATCATTTTGGCATATTTGTATCGCATAAACTTGTTGTATTTTTATAGCTCATTCATGAATTGTTAGCATTTACAATTACGGCATTGCATAATTGCAGTTCTAATCGATAGCATTGCATAATTACAAGAATGCTAAGTAATATTGCATAATTGCAATGCCTTATTGCAATTATTGCATATGATATTGCATGATTGCAATTGCATTTGACAATGTGGCATAACTATTATTTTTTTAGATCTTTCTGGTGCAATGCGTCAAGGATTCCATGACTTCCTTATAGCGGTGCATCTAAGAACTCATGTCGATGCAAGAATATCTGGTGCTCATGAATATGTTATTCCTTTGGTAAAGGAACTTCAAGCAAAGAATGTTTTCAATCCGAACAGTGAAGATCGATTCCCACAAATATACGGCGAATCGGTGTCTATTCGACCGGTGATGGCGTGTAGTGAAGTTCAAACAAAGTAAACATTCTTCCTAATTGTTTTTATTTACTATCTTATTAGCATTGTTATTTATGCTTTAAAATATAGTTCATAGCGGCGCATTCTTAGACTGAGCAATGTGTGCGATATGAGCCTATTGAATAGTTGCAGCGATGCATAATAAAATCTTTGCTATCGAATGAATTTGGAATTGCTTGTTAGATGTTTGAAAACATACTCAATGCCACTTTCTTTAGTTTTGGTCACGACGATGATATGAATCTGCTTCCTCCACAGTTTAATTTCGCAGCACTAAAAACATACGTTATGAGCGCATTGAAAAGTGCTACCGAACATGCAGTGATCAACTGTAGAGATCTTATTGGAGGCAACAGTCTCAATCATTTCGAGTAAGTCAACCATTTTTTGTTTTTGTTTTCACTTTGTTAGTTGAATGTATGCCAAAGTTTTTCATTTATAAAGCTCATTAAATGAACATTTTTTTATTATGAAGCTCAAATATTGCTGCTGATTGCATAAAATCTTTCTTAAGGGGGAAAGAGAGAGAAAAGATGCGATTTATCTAATAACTTGATTTGAAGTCAAAGAAGCTGTAAATGAAAGATTATTTATGATGGTGACAACAAGAGGAAAGGAGAGGTGCAGAGATCAAGTGAAATGGTGGCTCATTAAACCTCGAGTGCTGCTACTTGTAGAAAGTGAGATTAGAGGACAGATGAATGGTGGATGTGATTTCGATTCTGGAACTCATAAAACGTGAGGAATGTTCTTATGGGTTCAATTTATACGTTTAGAGATTGCTTAAGTTGGACCTATTCAACAGAAGCCTTTCATGCGATAGCACTTGAGTAGAAAAATGCCGTGTTTTCTTCCCGAACGAATCACATTTTGTGATTTTTTGTAAGCATCGATTATGTTACGCGAAGGAATTCAAAGAACACAAAAAACCACTGCACAAAAGCCATTTCATTATTGCCCGGAGGTATATCTCAAGCGGATTAGCACAGAGGTTTGCTTAACAAACATCTTGAAATGCATTCTAAACATCGAGCAGGAATTACCCAGCCGATATCTGTTTGGAGATTCAATGTGATCAGGCTTGTGATGTTCGTATTTGAACTTTGAGAGGGTTTTTTTAATTTCAAGTATTTAAATATTTTAGGCCATTGTTCAAGCTGTTCAACTGTCTGCTTGTTGTTGGCCTGATCGAGGATGACGATCTGAAATACGTGATGAAGTTGATACATCCATCCGCATTCGATGAGAACTATGAGCCAGGTGAATGACTAATCTTTTCCGCTACTTTGCTAAGCTTTTTTCTAACAGTAAACGAAACTGCCTTTGTCTGAGGTGTATAATATTTGAGTCTGAAAAATCTGGAGTGCTCGAAATTAACGAACAGAGTAGACGTTACCCTTATTTCTTCGCAATATTTTATAAAAATACAGAAATTAACAATGAATTTTATAGCTGGCTATATAGATATGCTATATGGCAAAGGTTGTTCCGTTTGTAACGATTTTGATCGTTAAGTAACTCGATCATGATGGTAGAGCAGCGGGACTACCCCATTGTATATCGTGTACTATGTGTTGCTCTATTAACTATCGCTTTGATACTCTGAGGTGGTATATAAGGGCTGTCATTGCCCAGTGTGGCCATTATTATTATTGTCATCGTGGTTGTTAGCGTGCATCGTCGTGTGGGGGTGCGAGCCGTGAGGGCCGTCTTTGTTCGCTCGATTGAGATGCTCGCGTGGCCGAGTGGGGCCGATTTCGACTAATAAATTGTTTGTTTCTGACGGGTGTTCGACGAGAAACCGGGGGGCCCGAAGGAGGACCGGGCCTTACACGTTTAATTTGGTTGAATTTGTTGTCAGAAATGCAGTTGTGGTTGACATGTGAATTTTGTTGCGGCTATGCATCAAAAACAGGCGATATTCTTTTGAAATTATAATGTTCTTATTGGTAATGATCAAGTAAAATAATAGGGAAAGATACTATCTTGAGCCAAAAATTTATTGTCGATTTCCTGTGAGGCAACGCCGAACCTTTCAGTTTTGTTTGGTATTAAAGATATCAATTTTTTTATGTTCATGATGCGAAAATTTTTCGCTTTCAAAAGTATATCATATCATATATCATATCAGTCACATTACATCATACCATATCATATCATATCATGTGTAATATATCATACCATTATCTTATCACGTGTCGTTTATCATAATCATATCATATCACAATATTTTCTCTATATCGTAAAATTTCAAAATATAGTCTTAAATCGGAAACAAGTGCTGGATTGCTTGCAACGCATTGACATCATACAATATTTTGATGCTGATATTTGCTAAGTGTTAAATTGTGGGATATGCTTGTGGGGGTTATGTTTGTCACTTCTGTCGAGAGTCATTATTTCTTTGATTAATTTGACATATGTGCTAGGGCTAATTGCATAGATTATAAGTGTAATTACTTCAAAGAAATGGATTTGGAAAGTGGGCTAGTTGAATATTCAAATTTTAGGATCAATGCAAAAGGGATTGACCGAAATTGAACTAGCGGAGGGTGTAAAAATTCAACTGGTGAACATTCTCGACAATATTTGCGATATCCAACTGCGACATCGTATCGAATCGCTTGTTGCCTTCACGGAGAATTTTGTAGGCGATCTACAACAGGATCAATGCGCCCGGTAAGCATACATCTATTTACTTACTTTTGGTTGTTTAATTACAATATGGTGCCCTTAGTTGATTTCTGTTTTAGCTAATATTATTATTATCATTTTTAACTTCCTTTATTTCACTTCTATGGCAGCGAAATCGAAAATGAATTTTTACTCGAATAAAAAGGTAACATTATTACTGATTCGTGCAGCTGAACAACTCATACATTTCCATATTTCTATAATGTTTAGATATATGGATATCAAGCAGACGGATATGCCACCTGCTGAAGCGGCAAGACGAACAAAAGAATTCAGATGTCCTCCTAAAGAACAAGTGAGCATTAATGAAGCACTTTCACATATTTGATTGAACGAAAACTTGTCTAAGATAATTTAATTTTAATTTTATTTTGCTCTCGAAGGTTTATTTAAATCTTTTACATACTTAACAGTTTTCTTCGCTATAGTACGTTCAACTTCGATACGCATCGAATTCCTTCTTTATCCATTCGTAGTCAAAATCGTTCTATCTATCATCTTCAAGCCTATAGCTCTTCCCTCTTAATGTTGCGATTGTATTCATTCCACATTGAAATCCTGTGACAAATATCCAATAGCTTAAATCCTTGTTTCATCCAGTTTCACTCAAACAAATAAGAAATGTCACGATTATGAGGCACGATACTAATTCGCCAGGTACTCACAGATACGAATGATGCATTCCAAATATCCTCGCTTCAGCAGTCTCGGAGCAGTTTTGCCACACCATATCACGAATTATTTTATATATATATATATATATATATATATATATATATATATATATATATATATATATATATATATATATATATATATATATATATATATATATATATATATATTGATGCACTCGAACTAGCACTGTTTCATGTGTTTTGTGGAGCCATAGAATTATTCTGACCACTCTTTCGTTGCTGTGATAATAGAAGAACGTTCTCAAATGGGCGATTCCGAGAAGTTAATCAGCTTTCGAAATAAAGAGATGCTCGTATTTTAATTTGTTACTTCTCATTTCCATTCCTATCTTGTAATGTTGATTTTAGATGTTCCGTCTGTTGAAGTGTAAGGCTGTAGCAGATAATAGTGTCGGTATAGTGTTGGACGATGATGTCGAGTGTGACCAGTGTCCAATGGATGAAACCCTCCAGGAACGGCTCAGGTATAATTCATTTCTGCTGACTTCTAAGAGGTTTTTGTGTATAGCCTGCTCATGGTAAAAACTCAGGAATCCGAGTAACTTTGACGCGAAGTTGATATAGCTGGAGTTAATATTGAGAGATTACACAGAAATTACATAGCTGGAGAAATTACTTTTTGTCATTTCAGATTTTATTTATTTATTTATTTATTTACTTATTTTTTGAGAAACAAAATTCTAATGAATGAGAGTTGGAGATTGGAGGAAGAGGGAGAAACAAATGATGGAAAAATGATTAGCTTTTCATTTTTTTTCTTATCCATTTTTCACATCATTGAACATTTTGCAGGGAGTTTTGCTCACTTTTAGTGAGCAAAGTAAGGTGTATGCAAGAAGAAACCGATGAAAGCGTGGAGGTAATTCCATTCGAGGAAGAGAACTCATGGGTGGACAACTTGGCACAACTTGTCATTAAGGTGCCTCCCGCTCCGCCACAAAAGGATGACAGCGTTGAACATATGGGCACTGAGAATTACAGGTCAGCATATCATACTGTTATCAAATATTGCTATTAATAGGATTGTCGAGTGAATATTATATTTACTAATGTCTAAATATTTATTGAGCGATGTTACCGTTGCCAAATTTTATTGTAGATTTTTTGCCGTTTGAACATTAATGAACACTCTCCAGCTGATGTATAAAATAACTTGCTGTTTATAGCGTTTGATGAAATCCCTTAACATCTATAATCTTATGCAGAGGGAACTTACATGAAGCTTTTCTTTTATTACATTTGCATGATAGGAAACATTATAAATCGAATTGACTCTGAGCAAATTGTTGAATACGATTATACATGTGGAAGCATGAAATTTTTAATAAATTCTGCTATGCAATACGTTAATTAATGAATTGCTAGCATTTATTATAGTCATATACTGATAATCAATAAGATTACCGCTACATTGGTTGCATATATAGCAATGCTTCGTAATTTTGTTACTGTTCATTTTGCACTGCTCAGATACCCTCTAGAATATGAATTTCATTTGTCTATTAATCGTCAGTCTTTGTTATCTGCCATTTATCTTTGAATAATTAACGATAAGTTGCATCATAAAAACTGTCGAAATTTCAGCACTAAGTAGTTCTTAAGGAATGTCAAAAATTTTTCGATTGCATTTGAGTTTATTAATAATTTCTTTCAATTATTTGAGAATTTAAAAATTTGAATTCCAACTAACTACTCATTGAGTGAATTAAAAAAAATCAACACATATTTTCCTTATTTCTGAATAATTTTCCACCAAAATAATATAAAATGAAATCGTATTTTTCAGGCGCATGATTATCAATATGTTGAAAAGTTGGTCTGCAGGCTCAATGATTGAAAGCAATACGCTGATACGTAAGATGTTTAGTCTATTATTGCGACAGTATTCAGGTGTTGCAGAGGTTTGTACAAATTATTTTCATTGAATTGAAATTTTATGGGTATATTTTTCTCATATGTTTCGAATCATGTATCCATGAGTTAAATGAGTGCTTTCTATGAAAGCTTTTCATTCTGGATACAGTTCGGTCACCGTTATTTTTCTTTAAGGAGTTTGTATCTCATATCTTTTTGCCGGAGTATCATGAGAACTTTTCGTTAGTTTTGATAATACTGTAATAACAAAGTAACTGATAATACTGTATCGAGATATAATAAGTGGGTCTTCGATTTGTTAACAATAGAGGGTGAGATGCGAGTGAAAGGAGTGCATAGATCTTGAAAATTGCCCCACTATTATTTCAAAATGCTTATATCTTTTTTAACTAATAAATCGTCGAAGATGAATGATGGATATGACATTTTGAGGCATTTTGCAGTTGATGGAAGCAATGTCACAAACATATGTATTACATGAGCGAAATATGAATGATGTGCAAAATTTTACTGAATATCTTATGCAAGTTCGTGAACTTCTTAACGTTCAATTCGAAAGCACTGAAGAGGCCGTTCTCAAAAGGGGTCTTTGGTTAGTGCGTTATCATCTAATATAAATGCCATTTGATCATCCGGCAGATTATTCTATGTTACAAATCTTGCATACTTCTGTTAGTTACTCAGCACAGGTTTGTAAGCTTTAGAAAAAGGAATTGTTGTATTATGAAGGTGAATATTTTGTTATTGGAGTAATTGTGCTATAGCAGACGTATACTGTATCCAATATTCATAAGTTCATTACCTCATATGACCTTTTTGTCTTGAAGAGGTATATACTGCAGTGAGGAAAATAGAAAATGAAGGGGGGGGGGGGGGAAGGGAAAAAATAGAATAAACGAACAAGTATGTTGCATGCAAATTTGTTCATAAAAATCGCCCAACAAATGTATCGGGAATGATTGATTTGTTGTTTTTACTGCTTGTCTTTGATGTCTTTGATTTACTATATGCTCAGCTCATCACTCGCCTTACATCTCAAGATACTTCATCGAATGAAATATGCTGAAGTAAATATTGATTTTTTCTCAACAACGATTATTAGCTTCTTTGTATAACGAACAAAAAAAAAAAGTAAAAATACAATGTAACAAAATAATGAAGCAAAAGGTAGAAATGATTTTCTGAGATATGTAATCTTATGCAAATACGATTTAAAATACTCGTTCAGAAGGGCAATTCTATCATTCAATTAGTCTTATTAGTGCAATATTTATTTAATTATAGGCAATTGATGAATAATCGAATTTTCTTCCAACATCCCGATTTAATGCGTCTACTAAAGGTGCATGAAGATGTAATGACAATCATGATGAATATTCTCACTGCACAACAAGGTACCGCCGAACATGCTGAACATGAAGGAGGAGAACAAACCTCAGCTAGTGAAGCTAACAAGGTGCGTTTTCTCTTCAGTTATATTTAAATAATCAATTTTGATTGATTCATTGACTATGAGAAGTTTTATACTAATAAAGTCGGCAAAAATTACGATCTTTTTTCTATAGTACTCATTTTTTGCGAGCAAAAAAGTGAAATGAACGAACTAAACGAAAAAACTGAATGAATAAATTAAAAAAAAAGAAAAGAAAAAAATGAATTGAGTAGAAATATTGTATTGTTCAGCTCATTGTGATCGAAGTTTTTCAATGGGAAATTTATCTTTATTTTCATTCCATGCATAATTTTTTTTTACTGCATATTTATTTGATATATTCATTTGCAGAAAAATTACTATGGCTTAATCAAAGACATTGAATGAGTTCATGAATGATTTTAATGCAAATAACATCATTGATTAGCTATCACTTATTTTATTAAATCGTTCACGTTTTATCGTTCAAAACACAAAGCGTTAATATGAGATAGAAGTTAAATGAAATCAGCCTGCTTTTCTCAAGTATGGAGACACTTTAAAAAAGAAAAACGATCAATTGATGTAGGGGCACTTTAGGCGGTGGTTGCAATAAACGTCCTCCGCCAGCATCAAATCTCATTCTCTCGCTTATCAACTGGTCAAATTTTATAATAATTAACTTATAACCCACTATTAATGAGGCCTGATCACTTATAAGATTGTATTTGTTCATAAAACAATGTCATGTTATGACTCACTGGACATCTGTTCTCTTTTTTTTTCAAAATTTTTCATTTTTTTAATTTTATTTTTTAAAAAAATGTTTTATTAATCTCAGAAATATATGAAAATGTATTTAAGGATGCATCAGAGATGGTTGTTGCATGTTCACGTTTTCTTTGTTATTTCTGCCGAACATCACGTCAAAATCAGAAAGCGATGTTTGAACATCTCTCGTTCTTGCTTGATAATGCTACAATGCTACTCGCACGTCCTAGCCTTAGAGGTTATCACTCTTTCTCATCGTTATTCGTTTCTCTTTTGCTAACAGTTCTATAAGATCATTGTTACATGGAATTTAAGAGCGACTAGTATAATAAAAACTAAGAGTTAAAAGTGCAAACCTTAATTTTCTGCTACCGAGGCGCATCCCATCATTGCTGCTTATCTTTCGATGCTTTACAGCTAATCACTATTTATCGTCACTGAGCTCCAGGCGAAGCCAACTGTTTTTTTCATTTTTTTGATTTCATTTTTCTTGTTGTCTTTTTATTTGTAATATATTAGAATAATGAAGTATGAAGAATATTTTGAATTAAACCCGCGAATATAAAAGACGTAATTACACATTCATTTCGTGATATTCTCGTAATACTAATCGAACTAATTTGTTCTATAATTTTTCTATATGCATAAATAATGCACATTGTAAAAGAGCAATCGCTGAAGCGCTCTGAACAAGATGGTGCGATATGTATGCCTGAAAATTTTTTCACCTACGGAAGACTGATGGATTTTTGAAACGCTTCAAAAAATATGAAATCCTATCTCCCGGAAGATAGCCATAGCTGTTGCATTGTTGAAGCCATCAGTCACTCTGAGCTATAGTATTTGACAGTAAAAAGAATTCTTGTTATTTTTGAAAAACATGTTAGTACCCAATTCAATGTAAAATACAAAAAACTTGCTCACCAAATATTTCAGGTTCGGTTCCGCTTGACGTAGCATATTCGAGTTTCATGGACAACAATGAGTTAGCGTTGGCATTAAAAGAGGAGGAGTTGGATAAGGTGGCTGTTTACCTGAGCAGATGTGGTTTGCAGGTAATTGTTCATATTACACAAATATAATAATGTGCACATGGGGCTATAAAAATCCGTTTACGTGAATAAAATGGACTCACCGATTTGTTCGAACTTTAAAATGTTTGGCGATTTTCGGAATGCTTCACATCATAATTTAGCATCACCAATGTTTAGCGTGTTTTATCAGTTAAAAATCGAATAACTGCAGCCGAATTCGGAGTTGATTGCGAAGGGATATCCGGATTTGGGCTGGGATCCAGTTGAAGGTGAACGTTACATCGACTTTCTACGCTTCTGTGTCTGGATCAATGGCGAAAGCGTTGAAGAGAATGCAAACCTCGTGATTCGTCTTTTGATTCGGCGACCGGAATGCCTTGGTGTTGCGCTGAAGGGAGAAGGACAAGGCCTCTTCTCTGCTTTTAAGGTATTTAACGAAGTTTTGTGCATTTGTATATTCAAAATGTATTGTAGTGGCGTCTGTGCGTGCGTTTGTGTTTGCCTGTCTGTCTAACACACAATTCCAACTCGGAAACTACTGATACTGGAGAAATAAAATCTGATTGATTTATTTTACCGCATAGGTATATAAACTTCCAAATTGATTCAATATCCGCAAAGAAATTATTCATGGATAGGGTTGTGCTCTATACTGACCGGATGCAAAGAGATGCGGTTATCTGTAATAGATTTTCACAAGGCATCGAATTAATTCGGGATATTTTATGAAACTGTTTGACCGAGTGAACGGAATGTAGTGAGTATATCCTTCGTCTAGCATAATTTCTATCTGTTATATAGTTGATTCAAATTAATCATTTCTGACTTATCAAGTATGTTGGCATATGGCTAAGTTCGAATATTTCCCTTCTGTTAGTGTTTCTTGATGAAAAATCAGTCTTGTTCTATGTGTGTATTCTATCGAATCGCTTCTAAAGTAAAAAATTATGCTGCATGCCTTTCTTACTTGGTCTCCTTGATTGTATAGTGGAATCGGGGTTTTAGTGAAAATAGCTGTCTTATAAATTGCAATATTCGTAGAGACAACGTTTAACGATTTTATCATAAGGACTGTGATTCATTAAGGTAAGGGCTGTCAGAAAAACCTTGTTGAACTTATAGCTTAACATCGCATCTCATCAGTAATCGTCTACTATTTTTTCCTTGAATAATAGTTTATTTTCGAAGAAATGCGGAGAAGAATAGAGAGAAAAGATGGTGGAAGGGGGTTGGGCTTGCATCAGATTTTGCTTGAAGCAGCAGTATTCACTTGGGAGGTATTATTTCAGGAAGCTATAGCCCTCTCGGAAGATATTCGTGCCCTCGAGGAAGGGGACGAAACAAAAGTGCTTACCAGTGGTGTTCTTGGTGATACTCCGTAAGTTCAGAGTTTTTTTGCGCTGATATAATCAATTGGCGGTTGTGGCAGCCATAAAATGGACAATTTTGCCTGATCTGTGCCCATGAGCGAAAGCGAGTGGAAATGTTCTAGTCGTTTCTTCAACAATGACGATCACTTCAACACGGATTTCTGCTTGCCTTTGCTAGCCGCTTATTGGCACTGATCAATCCATTGAGGCAATATTGCAAAGCACTATTCGATTACTGCATCACAATAATTGTACTATCACTCACTCAGCACGTATACTGTCGTCACAGTAATATTGTTTTTTTTGTTGAACTGCTATTCGAATAGCTGTTATTGATGTGAAAGTATATATTTTCAGAGTTCTTTCTTGGTCTGGATCACTTTATTTTTCTCGATTAATTTTATTTCTTGCAGACACTATCCAAGTAAAGAAACCGAAGACGAAGACTATCTTGATTTGGGTGCCGCAACACTCGATTTCTACTCGTCACTGGTTGATTTACTAGCTAAGTGTGCACCCGATCCGATGACCATCCAGGTCGCCTTTTCTGTTTCTTAATTTTCCAGAAGTTTGTTCTTTACCTTACATGTTGAAAGATTGACTAACAGATGGAATTTCAATCCATAGCTTATGAAATTCCAATCTATAGTGCGTGGAGAGGTTTATTCGATGCTTGAGTCTTTCTGTGAAAAAAAGTGATTTTCACCTCTTAGCAACACAGTTGCTGGAAAATTGGTTGAACGGTTTCCTCAGAAATGTGGTCCAATGAGTGCCTCAATTTTGGATCTGTTGAGGTCAAGGGTTTCGAATGTCAATATCAATTACTGGCATGCTTTTGCTCGCCTATTGATATGCATTCTGATATTTCCAGAATACTAGGCAAGTGAAATAGCCTTCTGTTTTATGAGGCTATTTTATTGAATGAAATGATCAGTGAAGTTTGAACTTTTCGATTTCAAGTTTGGACTAAGAGAAAAACTTTTCAAGCATTAATGAGCCTTCGCACTCAGTTTCTTTGTTCAAAATTTTACTGCTTATTTTTATGCTTTCCTTTTCTATTGATGCTTGTTTAGTGTTTGTTAAAGAGAGCACGAGAGCGTAATATAACATGCCTGATTCTGACTATTTTCTTTCAGGCTGGAAAAGGCGATAGTGTGCGAGCTCGTGCAATTCTGCGTTCATTGATCTCACTTGATGATCTTGGACAAATTTTATCGTTACGTTTCACAATCCCAAATCTCGCTACCACTGGTGCACTCGATGGTGAGTCTACTGTTTATGACTAATTTAGGACAACGTTGAATGACTTTCCGCTAGGCAATAATCTAACTAATCTATCACTATTACTAACCTTTACCTAACCTCTTTTAACAAAGTTTATGTTGAAATGTTGAGAGTTTTTCTCATAAATAGCTCAGAGGCTTGCATTTATATATTTTGATTTGCTATGCACTTCTGCAAATTCGCAAATGCACATTAGAGCTACTATATCATGTCCGTGCACAGGTGTCATATGTCTGCCTGTGTGGTAGTTTGAAATCGTTAGTTGTCGGAGCTAAATTCACTGAATACGGTGGATATAGACTATCTGCATTGATCCATCAACTTTGAAAGGACGGCATTATAGGTGAAGATGACGTCACGGTAAATACAGTGACTGCCAACAAAGGGCTGACTGCTAGTGAGAATTGGATGATTTCCTGGAATAATATATTTGCGCAGTTTGTCAATATTTTTTTTGGATCTTACAAATCACATCGACCACATTATAAGCATTTTTTTTGAAGTGTTGAAAGTATAAAATCTTATTTACTTGTCTAAATGCTATATAAGAAGGAGAAAGTGCATAAAATGTGCAAATATAGTGAAAGATTTTGTTATATGTTCAATATTGGCTTCAATCATAAATTCCTCTGCTTGTCGTCCTTTTATTTAATTTGATCGTTTATTAATTCTCATATTTATTATTTATTTGTTTACTAGCAGATACGAGGGAAGTATCAAGCAAATTGCATCCGAATGATACATTTCCAATCCATCGTCTTTCTTCGTTGCATGCCAAAAAGGTCGCTTCATTAACTCAACAATCAGCTCTCACATCCGATTATCCTCAAACAGCGAGTGCGTTGAGTGTTTCTTCCACGATCGGAGCTACAAATCGCTATTCGGCACTACATGAAGATGATTTTCTCGACGCCGATGAATCGTCGAGCTCAAGCTCATCTCAGTATACGTCGGCTGGTGAAGATGCACCTCGAACAGATGTTTTTCCACATAAAAGCCGACCATCGACAATATCCACTCAGTCACAGACGATGTCAATGAAGGCACGAAAGAGTATCAGCATTAGTGAGTGCCACTAACAATTCGTGCATGTATTTTAACCCGATATCGCTTAATTTATCAAACATTTGTAGGCCGTGCTGGGATTATAGGGAATATCGGCATTCGTGAACTAGCATCTCGACGCGATTTAAACAAATCTTCTAAACCGTGAAATCATGACCAGGCTACTTCTATAGCTTCATTGCATTTCCCTTTAGTTTTACCAACTAATTCGTGTGATCTTACTCAGCAGTTTGCTTCTTTTATAATATCTTACATCCATATTTTCTGCATCGATGACAAGTATATACTAACATTTAGCTATTAATAATATTTAGCTCTGTTTTTTGCCCAAAATATGGCTGAATGTGTGAAGTGGCTAACCATCGGCAAGATTCAGGTCCGATGTCCATTCTGGTTTCAGCCTTTTACTTTGTAATCATTTGATGTGTAATTGAAATTCTTAAGTCTAGAGTTCATCGATACTCTGTTTGGGACATTGAATATGAGTGTTAAATTCGATAATCCACGTAGGAGATTTTAAAAATACTAATGATTAGCGTGTTGGCTGCAGTCATTATATTATTGCAAGATTTAATGGAATAGACTTGAGGAGACTGTGATTGAGGGATACAAGTGAAGTTTTATAGAGTCAAAAAAGGTGGTAAATTTCACCGTTCCTGTATTCTCTGTGCACACTTCTTCGATACGTCTAGTCAGAGGAGTAATGAATAGTTGTTGTTAAGATGCTCACATCAATATATATTTATTTGTAGTAACAATATAACATTTCTTTAAAAATCTTGAAAAAAATTAATTCGAATTCTTACAATATTCATGAGAATTGATGTGTAGGAAATGAAAATAGGTCTGAACTATTCTGGTTGAGAGCACTCCGATTTTCCCGTATCGTCACGTTCATCGGAAACTTAATATCGTCTCTCAGATTCATCACTGAAGCCAGTGATCGTATTCATAAGCTGAATAGGATAGTTAATTACAATACCAATGCTGTCCAACAAGCAGTAAATGGGAAGGTGATATCGGTCTCACCGTCGCATGATCTCCTCTGTCGGATTCAGCTCGTTGTAATGCCAAGATTTAATTTCGACCTTGTTTCTTTAATTTGAATCGCGGGTCGTTGGGATTTCTTGGGGTTAGCTTATTTGGCATCATATTTTTCAGATACGGGTCCATTGCCTGGCCTCTTGCCAAACCACAAGCAATCGGTGTTGTTGTTCTTGGATCGTGTTTACGGTATTGACTCACAAGAGATGCTCTTCCAATTTCTTGAACAAAGCTTCCTACCAGATCTGAGAGCCGCCACTATGATGGATTCGGTAGGCGCTTTAAACCTTATGAATTTTCTTCTTAGCGATGCGTTTATTTAGATCTGTTCTATATGACAATTATGCCTCTAAAGTATTGAAGTCTCTTAATTCAAATTCTTGTCTAGTCTCATTTTTTCCAATAAAAACAAAGATCATCATACCATCATCTTCCTTCAGAAGAACGCCGCTAGCCTTTAAATTCATTCGTCACGAGATTATCAAAAGTTCTACGTAGATTTGAAGGTGATAAAAACTGTTATGTTTTATTCTTTTTGCAACACACATATTGATGATATTATAACTTGAAGTATTCGTTCTCTTTCATGAACGCTGTTGAAATTTGAATATTGGCACCAAAAATATTATTAATTATGGTAGTGATAGCAGTAATCCTAGATTCGATGTATCCTTCATTTCATAAAATTTCTAAATTGGCGTCCATTTGGTATGTATGTAATCTCAAAAGTTTTGTTCAGGTAGTGAGAAGAAAAGCTTAACTTTTAGACCGATATTCTTCTGATAAAGTTACCGGTAAAATCCATCAGTGTTATTGTACATGTTTACAAAAAAAACTACTCTAGTTATTTTATTGTATTCTCTCATGACTTATTTGAAATGTTCTAGTGTGAGGCATCTTTATTAAGATTCTTGTCTTTGTTACAGTACTTATGCGAATGAATGCATCGTGCTTACCGTATCAGCACTGTTTTAGCCACGAGCCCTTGAAAGTGACACAGCATTGGCTTTAAATCGTTATTTATGTAATGCTGTTCTACCATTACTCACTAATCATTCACACTTTTTCGCTGATGCTGAACATCATGCAGCACTTCTCGATGCGACTTTACATACGGTTCGTATATTTTAACTTTGAAATTAAATCTTAACTGATGTGATATCGTTCAATTTTGGTCAGTTCATATCTAATTAATGAGTAATAGACGAAAGGAGAGTAAATGACTGGAGGGATCTATTTGAATTCGAGGAACCTTCCATGTTTTCTGAGAATTAATAAATTGGTATGGTGGTTTAAGTGGAAATCGGTTTCTCATATGTGGTTACTAATCTCTTTTTTTGCTTCATAGAATGTGTTCATAGATAATGTTGAGTTGCTCAGCCGCTGTTATTGTTGCTTTCAAATGTTTCTGTTTTAAAAGCGTCAAATGCAAAAGGAAAGGGGGCAACCGTTTTTCAAAAAAAATTTTTGAGGGGGAAGGGGAAGGGCGCATATGGCTAAAGGAAAGAAAGAAAGAAGATCAGTAGAAGCAATGCGGATCTACTTTTATTCTTTCGATTCTTCTTTCTCATTTAGGATTTTTTTCTAGTTGCACCCACTGATTGCAGCTTAAATTAACATAATATATTTGCGCACTTTATAAAAATAAATTTAACGAAAGATTGAAATATCGATCTCATTTTAGGTCTACCGAATGAATCGTCTTCAATCATTGACGAAGAATCAACGTGACGCAGTGTCAGATTTCTTGGTGGCTGTAACACGAGAATTGCCACCGGCGATGATGGTGAAATTAATGCGAAAAGTGATCATCGATATTCAGGAGATGACCGAGAATGTCCTCGTTCCTCTTCGGGTGTGTAAAAGGTTTTATCTGCTTATCTCTAGAATTTCATATAGCAACATAGATAAGATAATTTTTGGGGAAGCAAGGAAATGAGGAAAAATAGATTTAAATATGCATCAACTACCGTCTCTGCTAATGGGTGTGGTTGAAGGGATGAAACATCTCCCTGTCGACGGTGTCAAATCAATCGGAAATACATCTGTCCTGCGATCTCAAAATTTCTTGCTGTCTAACACAAGTTTCATATAGCTTCACATAAGTCAGATGCTGTTTCAGGGCACAAAAGATAGTTCGTTCTCCTTGCTGTCGACTTGAAAGTTTTTCATCATCTTTGTGAATATTTTAACTCTTGAAATTTTTACATAATTCACTAAATTTTCATAATTCACTAAATTAACTGTCAGGACGCTTCAAATTTGTCAAAATCCTCTTCACTTTAAAAAATTTCCAACCGTTTGAGCACAGTGAAGCTTATGGATGAAAATGAGAACCTTTTCAGGCATTATTATCGGCGTCACATTATTACAAATTCACTGCTGCATATTCATCCGCGAGCATGCTTAGAACAAATATAATTTTTGCTAGTTTAGTAATATTTCATGTATTTTTATTTTCTAGCTTTTTATTCAATAGAAACCAACTCAGATTTGTGCTACCTTTGCTGAGGTTCTTTCTTTTGAGAAGGTTGATTGATTTCGAATAGTCGAAGCTTGCTAATTAAGAAAAATTTGATCCCTTTTCATCGATATCTTTTCATGTCCTTCTTTTTCTCTTTTTTAATTAGGGGTGTGCATCTTCGTTGTGAAAGAAGAAAATAATCTCTACTCTTATAGATTATCACTTTGCATTACGAACGATGCACGAAATATTATGGATCTGGTAATTCATACGGTGTCGCATCTGAGATGGAGAAACGTCTTTCGATGCTTCTTTTCGATGCTATTTTTGATTCTTTAGGCAGTAAACCTTACGATCCTGAATTATTTGGAAAGGCTTTGCCTTGCTTGACAGCTATTGGTGAGTAATTTTCATTTTTTTGAATGTTTGAAAGATAGCGCGACAAGCAAAGCGATTGCTCAATTGTTTGTTTATTAAAAGTAGGCTAATTCATTCTCATTTTTAATTAAGTATTGTTGTAGAAGAGGAATGAAATTATTTTAACTGTGTTATTTTCCTCAGGTGCTTCATCGTAGTTCTCTAAGTTATTGCTGAGCTTAGTAAAATCGGACTCGTGTTATGAACTATCGAAAGAAAAGAGAGAAGAAAGAGGTCATCTCTTCGCATATCCCAAAAAAGCTATGCGCAAACGCAAGCCACAAGACCAGTAATGTAGTCTTAATAAATTTGACGAATCTATTAAAAGTAGAACGCATTAAAGCAAAGAGTGCCTAACTTGAGCCCTCTATGACAGAAAAATTTGCACAATGTCAGTGAGTATAGCTGATGAACGAGCGTCGTGTCGAGAAGTAGAAAAACCGTGGGGAGAATGAGATGGATAACTCACTGTGGAGAGGGAGCAGAGAAAACGAGCGAGAGAATGCGATTGGATGATGGTTAAGGGAAACGGTGTGCATTGAGAACGTCAATGAAAACGATCTCTCATGTGCTGATGGTTTAGCAATGTTTATTTATGCTTCGAATGTATTGTTTATAGCTTTCTAGTAAGAAATATAGTCACCACAAATCAAGTAATGAAAAGAAATCATTAAAAATTTTCGTTGATTAAGGCTGTTGCTACGGGTCATTTTTAAAGATAAAAGTCCATTGTGGTATAGTGCCCACAACTCACTGATCTTTTATTTTCTTCCGTTACGTAGATGGTTCAGAGACAAATGATCGTAATTTTTCATCGAGGGCGTATGAAAAAAATAAATGAGAGAAGATAGTCTCATAAGCGTTGGGCAATATGATGTGCTTGCATGCTCAGGTTGCCATCAGCGCTAAAGCTTCTTCGTAAACAGTCAGCCGTTAACAGATCACGACGGTCAGTGACCGACTAATTAAGCTTTCAATTCTTCTTCGATGTTTAGTTTAGTAGGGGTTGAACATTTGCCACTATTTTACAGGCTCAGCAATTTCGCCCGATTATGCACTCACTGTGTTGGGTGAAGATGCAGAAATGGTGAAGGCAAAGAACGATAGGGGTGTTTGGGTGCCAAAACCAGTCGATGTCACTAATTTTGAGCTGAACAACGAGCTGAATGCGATGACGGCAAAATTCGCTGAACATTTTCATGATTCGTGGTCTAGCAGAAAGGTTGTTTTCATTCAGTTTTATAGATGCCGTGCCGTTTAACCAATATATTCTTTCTTGCCCGCCCTCTTCCCTCTTCTCCCTTCATCCACTTCCTTTAATTACATTCCGATTTATAGTTCTTCAAGAGAGATTTATGTCAGAGGCAAGATGTAGAAAAGAAGGCATTGGTATTTTTCCACCTCGTTAATTGTAATTTGCTAATGGCTTTTGCTGTTTGCATAAACGGAGAGTTTATATTCAAGTTCAAGGGAAAGACCTGTAGTACTTCGACATTGCCAAACGGAACAAGATTCTAGCAGAGGTGTTAAAAGAACAGCTATGGTAACAGCTACCTCTTATTTATGCTCATTGTAGCGTTATGCCTCATCGTTTCTCCTGTTGAAGCTCCTTTCAGGTATGCCAAATTTCAATGTCATATGTTTTTTTTTAATGTATTTATTTCTCTTGTTTCAGCTCGATAAAGGTTGGCATCATGGAGACCTATATTCACGTCAAAGCCTTACGCATCCTCGCTTAAAGCCATTCAGCCTTCTTAAAGATTTTGTAAGTGATGCAATATATATGGACGAATGTTTTCTGTTTATTTTCATCCCATCATACGTTTTTGTTCCATAATTGCAACGTTAGCTGAATAGAAGTTCTTCGACTTTTGTTTTGCTTGATACTTCAAATGTGGGTTTATTTTTAAAACGTTTAAGGTTTGCATTTTCCAACGTTTCTCTTTCCTTATTTTTCTACCTTTTTGAATGAATTTGATAGAACGAATAGTTTAAGGTGGATTGATGCCGCAATTTTGTATGTGACTTTCAGTTTTTTTAAAGGAGTATCAAAAGGGATTTTTTTTCAAAATATAGGATTAACTGCTTATAAATGAGGCAGTATGATCAACTAATGCTGCTCTTCTAGTAGAACGCATTTGCTCAACAGGTGATCTCAAGCACAATCAAAAGCCTACGAATGATGGTTTATATGCTTGCAAAATGACTTTAAATTAATGCGTTGGCACCGAAACGTCATCGACTAAGTGACGCTCTTATAGGCAGCGTTCGGTTTAAATTCGTCTGAACTTTTTATGAAGAGATTTTAGATTGCTCATCTTTAGTGCTGAATAATTTCATAATTTACGTATGCAATTTTCCATTCAACTTTTTGTTAACTTTATAAGAATTTGCGCTGAGTTGATTGTAAATTATTTTCCATGGTGTGCAATATGAAATCATTGGTAATTTTTCAAATCGTAATTGCAATTGATTTCCTTAAGAAATAAGCTTTAGGTTTGCGTTAATACTTTTTATATTTGAGATGCATTTAATAATTATCTCTTTATTTTACATTAATTTATTTTTTGCATTTAATTGTAATGCTTTTACAATTCTCGAATAAAAGAGTTTGATATTTGAGGAGAAAAATTTCTATAAGGAACGATGTAGTGAATGTCTTCGTGCTCTATTGGCGTGGAATTATCAAATTGAGTTGTCGGATCATGATGCCGCTGAGAAAGCTGCCAACAATCATACTGCATCAGGAACAACAGGTATTTATGTCCTTTATAATATTGTTACTTCAAAACTTGTTATTTCATTTATTTCATTACTTTTAAAATATTATTAGCGATGGGAAGATGAAAATGAACATAGATCTGATAGTTTATAGTATGCCTAATGAGTATTAGTTTTTCAGGCATATGATAGGTATTAATATATTTATATTGTTATCCGTTCGAGATTTTTCTTTTCGTGAGAGAATTTCAACTGATGAACTTGTATTGAAGTAGTGGAGATAATGCTTAATTTGTACAATGAATTTGTCGAAATACTTCAAATTTTTGAAGAGATTTCTGTGAAATTACTGCGATAAACTCTTGAAAGTAAAATAAAAGATACATTTTTTTGTCAGAATCCTGCAGCAAAAAATTTTTTGTCGTCGGTTTCCATCAATTTTCCGAATTGAGTAATTATTACAAAGTTTTACTACTTAATCGTTCATGCGTCATTCATGCTTTATCCAATCCCATCATCAGCAATACCGAACTAAACGGATATAAAGCTGATAAAATCGACACATTTACGAGTTTTAATTATTAAGTAAATAATGATCGTAATAAATTCTAGGTGGATAAATTAAATCCAAGAAATAGGCCGACTTTTCAATTGTTTCTGGTTGTCTATGTGAAATAATAAAAATATCTTATATCATTTTTTAATGTTTTAAAGTTAAAAAGTTCCTTCCACAATCGACAATGAAACATTGTTCGAAAATCACTTTCTAAGACTCTGTATTGTTTTATGCAATGTCCATGAATAGCTACACTTTCAACAAAGATATTTACAATTGAATAGTCACTTTTTTGCATTTCTATTATATTTTATGAAAGAAAAAGTTTGATGGAAAATTTCTAGTATATTTTTATACCTTTCAATTTCTTTTTTTTCAGTAGAAGACTTCAATCCACGACCAGTCGATTTATCAACAATGACCCTGGAGAAGGATATGATGAATGCAGCTGAGAGGATGGCCGAGCATTCACACAATATTTGGGCGAAAAAGGTTTACTTATTTATTTTCCGAATAACTTTTTTTATTGTGATCGTTGATACAATGAATTGAGATGATTAGAAAAGAAAACATAAGTTTCCCTTTCTAGCCATAAACTTTGATCTGGCCTATAAATATTAATTTTGCACTTACTTTTCCACTAGTTTAGCTGATATATTCACTGTTAGCAGCATAAGAATTTATAGTCTCAAGCTGTTGAGCTATATAAAACTACTTATCACCTTAGATCTAGGAAGTTATAGTAGTTTTATGTTGTCTTTGCATTTGTTAAAGAAAATAATAGCGAATATATTTTATCACCCGTGCAAAATTTCCTCTTTGTAGCAATACAACTGTGTTAGATTGTAAGCGTAAAAGCATTACCTGCAAGATGGTCTAGCAGGAATCAAAATTCTCTTGCTAGTAATACTGCGGTTTGTTATCATAGTGGACTTGATTTTGTTCAAAATGATGGCGCAATATGCCCATCCAAATGTTGTACAAAAAATCTGTTTTATTATCTCGACTATACTCGTATTCTTCCTTGAAGAAAAGCGGCTGTGATAATAACACTGTTATTCTGGAACGTTTTAAAAATATGAGAGCTGGAAGAATTGGCGTCGAAAATTTTCTCATAAACATAAAAAAAATAAACAAGCTGCAGTTATCTGTTATAATTTGCAAGGTGGAAGTTATTTGTTAATTATCATATATAGCCTATATATTTCTTCGGAATTCATTGTCGATTTTTTGGAATAATTTAAAGGTTTTCAATGATTTGGCAACAAAAGGTGGTAATATGCCGACAACTTTGGTGCCATGGGATTTATTGACTGATTTCGAACGACGCAAAGATCGTTTTCGTGCTGCAGAGATCCTCAAATTTCTACAGTATCATGGTTATAGAGTGTGGAGGTAAATTGCATTCACAATTTTAGATCAGCTTAATCTTTTGCTTTCTCATTTCTTATCATTATGGCGTTTTATTATGTTTAATAATTTTTTTTTTCTTTCTTGATCATAAACAAAGTGATTTTTTTTTTTTTTGAATCTTCAGCTTTCTACTATTTCTTTAACGATTAAGCGATTTTTTTTTGCACTTTTTAAAATTTCATTTCTTCATTTTATCAATTTATATTATTGATTTCTTTCTTCTTTGCAAAATAATTTTTATTAAAATTAATTTCGCTTTTTTTCTAGCGTTCCATCGAACGGGTATGTTTTTATATTTTTATTAAAAAAAAAGTTCCTGTTTATAATGTTTTATTCGGTACCCTTCGTTACAATCATTTTTAAAATAACCATTGTTTTTGTTCACTAACAGCACGTTGCAGTCAATATCTTTCAATGTCTCGTGTCCAATAGTAAATTCAACAAATCTAAGCTCATACTCGAGCTCATACTTCCTCTACATTAACGATAAAGTAATAAATTCAGTAAACGTCGTTCGGAGCCATCAATGGAACGCGTTAAAATGGAAGGTGAACGAAGTACCGTTGAGAAACGATTCGCCTATAATTTACTCGAGAAGTTAATTCAATATTTGGAGCAAGCATCTGTGAAAATGAAAACTGTGAAACCGAGTCAAGAATTGACTCGTCGTAATAGTTTCAAGAAAGAGGGACAAGATGTCAAATTCTTCGAAAAGGTATTTCTTATATAACTTAGTCTTATATAATCTGTTCAATTAGAAGGCTCTAGCACTCAGTATAATATCTAAGCGAAATAAAATTCATAGTGAATTAGATTAGAAGATTATTGCTTTGAGCCGTTTACTTCCTAACTCTTCGTCCACAAATTTTTTTCCAGCGCATTTGTTGTCTTGATTTCTTCTCCGATGTTTAACTATTGCCTCATCGAAAAAAATTTTGCAATTGCAATATAAGTATTCATTTATGCTTATTGTTTAAATGAGTTTTGCACAATATATCTCCTTTAATGTGATATTCACCTGAGTATGCAAATTTTTATAGAGAAGATCGATGTCGAACTGATTTGGGGCAAAATATATAACTAAAAATTATCACAACAGCATCTCAACTAAATTTTCAGAAAGGCAAAACACGAGTTTTATTACAGTTTAAAAATGACCATTTCCTATCATCGTGTTTTTTTTTTCTGAATAAATAGCTGTCGCTTCATCGTGATGACCATTGGTCAGCAGATCTATGCTGATAATAACCCGCAATAATGAAACCGTATGTGTGCCTATGCATTTTTTTTTATTGTCTGTGAGATTTGATTACAAAACCATTAGTGCATCATAAGTAACTGCTGTTTTTTATTCTTTCTATCTGGTATGGAGCAGTTGCAACTTATATATTTCAGGTTGTACTTCCGTTAATGCATGCGTATTTTAATGCGCATAGGAACTACTTCTTAGCGAGTAGTAGCATTGTGCAGACGGGTACTGCTTCCAATAAGGAAAAGGAGATGATCGCTAAGTTCGTTTTAATTACTTTTCATGCATCTTTTTAACATTTTGTTGACGATATTACATAATTCGACTATCACCTCTGAGGTTTTAAATTGGCTGTGATTTGAATTATATGAAGGATTCAAACCCATTTTTGGTTATATAGCAATACGACATTGAGCGCTATTTGGAGTGGTGGAGAATCTTGGTCTCTAATATTACCAAGTGACTGTTTTTTTAGTAATTTGCTAAACCATGCTCAGATATTTCAAAGAGAGAAGAAGACCGAATAAACATCGAAGGAAAAGAAGTGTGAAGTTTGCAAGCTGCCACTTTTATAGGCCCATTTTTGCTTTCAGACATACGATCATTAACAATAGAGAAAACAGCACTCTTTTGTGCTCAGAATTCATAATGTTTTTATAGACAGTAAAATCTAGCTATTTTTTGACCAGCCAAAAAGTTTCTAGTTAGAAAAGTTTGATTTAATCTGTTTTTTTTTTTTTTTTTTTTGCAGCCTTTTCTGTCGTTTGGCTTCTCTACTTCGTATCAAGAATCATGCATTCGGTAGTGTTGCAAAAATCACAGTGCGTTGCTTACAAGGGCTCACACAGGCTCTCGACCTCAGGTTTCTACTGCTTTCTTCTTTCATTTTACAATAAATAAACGATGAAACGACATTTTCATGAGAATGCGCACACATAATTGGTTTTAGAGCATTTTTTCTTTTTCCAAAAATTCAGTTATACCACAAATTTATCTAAATGATTGGACAATAATTATGCTTTGACATTGATAAGAAATACAATTTTCTGAGAGAATTGAAAGCCAGAAAAACGGAAAAATAAACCTTTCAATGAGAAAATTACTAGTTTTTAGTTTTTTTTTTTTTTTGCACGGGACGTTCGGGCAGCACTGAGAGAGTACCTTAAAAAAATATATATAATAGGGCATAAAAGATACTTGTTAGGAATGAATGGGTCGATGGCGGTATATTGTTACTCAAAAATAAATTGGAGTAGTTGAAATTGTTCGTTGGGAAGAGGAGGTGATGATATAGCCGCGATAATCTGATCAACGCATTTCATTTGCAGAACACTGGTGAAAGCGAATTCAGATATCGTTCGTACAAGTCTACTTACATTCTTTAACAATTGTGCAGACGATTTATTCATTGCGGTCAAAGAGCTGAAAGAAGCTGGTCAATACTCATTGCTTCGTGGTCAGAATCTCACCTCGTGGATATCACTCGAATTCGCATATCAAATGATTATTCCAGTTCTTACGACGATGTTCGCTCATCTTGCTGTAAATCATTTTGGCACCGATCTTCTTGGTATAAAATTCTTAAATTTTTTTTGGCATTATTTTTCCATGCATTACTCTACTATTCGTATGTTCGCTTACTGGAATTATTTATTGCTACTGAAACTAGGAATCGAATACCTAAGAGAAAAAATTTACATAATTTTGAGCTTTAGAGATGGGCTTGTTAAAATGAGCATGCTGCGTAAAATCTATGAAACAGCCTTAACTGCGTATGTTTTTTTTTCGTTTATTAAGAGGGAGTTTCTTTCTTTTTATTGTTCCAGTGATCTCGCTAATACATTTATTGTAGAGGATTTGTTCGATATAGATAGCTTCGTTGGTCTTTACTTAGTTAGTAAAACATCTTGGACGAAGAAAGTCATATTTCTTAGAAGAGAAATGACGCGAATTATTATTACTATTCGAAAATCACAATATAATGACTTTTATTTGTTAGTAAGACATATATTTCATATTGTCTTCGATATGTTTTGCACCTCATTGCAAAAACTAAAAATGAATTTAATTTTTTGAAGTTTATTTCATTTTGCAGTGGATGAGATTCAAGCGGCATGTTATAAGATACTTGATAGTGCATATTTGCTTGCTAGTCTCAGTGCTGTGGCTACACAACGTACTTCAATTGGATATGAAACTGACAAGTATATTCTTTTCTATATTTTATTGCTAACTATGAAACAACTGGATGCATAATTTTGCTGCTTCAGTATTTCAATTTTTTTTTTTTTTTTTTTTTTTTTGAAACCTAATGGTGAAATGCACATGACTTTGTCATTACTGTGAAAATGAAAAGAGCTCTCGTTCATTTATCGCACTCAACATGATTCAAGATCTATTAAGAATCATTAATTTTGTATGGATAAACGACACAAAGATGACGCATTTGAGAGGTTCTATATTATAAAATGAGCATTGTGTAGATAGATGACAAGAAAAGGAAACAAAAATCTCATTAAAGCTTCTGGATCATTTTTATTTGAATGGAATTATTTTCTACGACCACAAATATTGTTTTGTTAATATTTAGTAAACGTTCTTTAGCAAAGTAGGTGACTTTTCAATTTTTCTTTCTTTTCATTTACACATATTTGCCGTAAATTTGTTGCTTCTGTTTGATGGTCGTATTGTCGTCCAAAATTATATATGGAATGAGGCCGGTGCTGTACTCGAATTCCATCATGATTGTGAACTCGGCTCGTGATTGGGGATTTCTGTCGATGCGATGATCGCTTTTCATCAAAAAATTGCTCATTATTATTGATACGTAGCAGAATACAAAATTTAGGCATCGACCGGGGTTAGGACAGTGTCTAAGCACGTTTGCGGCATGCTTCCCAGTCGCATTCCTCGAAGCGCATTTCAACAAATACAACAAGTACTCGGTGCTTGCGAAGACAATGGATCAATCAGTACAAGTACAAGGTAAGTATATTGCCTCATTTACTCTATTTTTGTGATGAATATATTTTTCATCATATAGATCATCACATAGAATTGGACGTTAACGAGGATATTGGTCATCACCTTTAGAGAAATTGAAGTGAAATGGATTTTTTGAAAATCTAGCACTATTCACTTATAATTAAAACTATTCACTTATTGAGAACAACTAGATCGTATTTAAAATCAACTCACACGTATATATGTGAAATTTATTGTGTAAATGATAAAAAGCAAAAGATTCTCATATATTTTGTTTTGGGTGAGATGGAGAAGTGAGATAAGCGCAACAATTTCATCCTCTTCCAACAATATCCGCTTGCTGGCTTGATACATTTTGATATTTGTTTTGACTTGTGTATCTAGTAATTCTTTGTGGAAATATTCTATAAAATTCTTTTGCAAATTGCTTCTTTCCAAGTGATTTCACTTTCATAAATATGTACCATGCATATATATGATTTGATAATTGTTCTTCATTCACTACCTTATCAAAAAGAATATTTTCTAAAAAAAACTCTAAAAAGCATAGGTGTTTTAATTGTTTATTTTATTTACTGAAAGTCTTTCAAGAATTTAGACAATATTTGATTATTTTTCCTCATCTATGATAATTTGAATAATTTTTGGTGAATTATTTCTTAGTGAATTTGAATTGGTAATTTTTGCAGATAATTAAATCGAGCCTATTTAAAAACAAATATAACTAAAATTGTTTCGTTCCTTTTAAAACATTGCTCGAATTTCATATGAATATTACAAGAACGGCTCAAATCCAATCTTTCGAATCTTGGTCTCATTTTTTTATGGGAGCCCGTTTACAGAAATGCTTCAAAATCTAGCGGCGCATATACCGGAATTGGAGAGTCTCCTAACTGATATCGAACAAGCGAGCATCAACGGTACAATGTATAGGGATAAGCCGAATGTTTTCGACGTGGATTTGCCGTTAATGTGCTCTTATTTGACGTATTGGTGGCAATTCGGACCTGATGGTGGCTCGAAGAGCTCGTAAGATTTACGCTTTCCATTTATTGCATAACCCAGTGGAGCCAATCTCAGAACAATATCTATGGTTTTTATTGAAAAGATCGGCGTTCATCCCAAAAATTTTGGCGCAGAATATCTTTGACGTAAAAAGCTCAATAAGCCCGCTAAATTATTTTCCTTCATTTAATAACTACTACCTGTTCAGCTCTCGTACCTCATCCGTCCTGAGTTTGCTCAGGTTTGCTTAAAATAAACAACTGATTTTCGTGTGCGATTATTGAGATACTTTCAAGGATCAGAATTTTTTTTGCAGACAACCAACGACCGGCTGAAATATTCATTGCAGACAGCCGACAACGGATGTAAGCAGTGAGCATATGAATCGAATATTCTGCTCATTATTGCGTATGATGCGCGATCATGTTGGATTGGATAATGCACCATGGCTATGTCGTGTGAATTTCTTTGCTGTGCAAATCATCCAACATGTGACATGCGATACGGTGAAGGATTTCATGTTGCCAATTGCGGAACGTCTTCGACGAATCGCCGAAAAGGCATACAAAGATGAGGAACATATGCGAACACATCCTGATGATGCTGATGAGGGAACAGTTGCTGAGGTGAGCCCACCTATATTCGGCTTTAAATGCTCTTACGCGATAGCAAAAGTCATAGCGAGAGTGGCATTTTGTTATTGAGGTAAAAATTTTCGTTATAAAGCGAAAAACCCAAATGAGAAGCGATTAGCGCGTAAAGTAAAGAATCAATTTTTTTTTTTCGGTAGCAATAAATTGCATCCTATACGATGATACGATCGCTATGCAAATGGATACAAATCTTGAAAAATTACCTGAGGCATGAACTATCGGTTCTTTATTTTGTTTGCTGAATATTTGAGGGAATTTTTTATTTATTTATTTTTTTTGAGGAGATTTTAGCATATTTCATTGAAAAGTATTTTTGAAACTTATTATCGTAATCATGGATTCTGTAATTTTTCGGTTTCCACTCAAGCTATTCATATATTGACATTGCTAAATAGCTTCAAGTTCAAAATTCTTCATTTTCTCTTACGAATAGGTTTTACCACTCAAGTAAAAATTCTGAGTGTTCAGGATAACGCACGTCTTGTGCGTGATGTTTATGCGTTCTTCCCAATTCTAATGAAATATTGCGATCTTCATCGTGCTCAATGGTTGAAGCAACCCTCATGGGAAACGAATGGAATATACGAGAATGTTGCAGTCATATTCAAGGTCATCCGTTTGCGTAAAACATTTTTCAATAAATATTTCTAATGCATCTTCATCTAAGCAATATCTAAGCGAATGCACACATTTTTATTGTTGCGGAGTTAATTTAATCGTCGTCCACTTTGTTTCATCTTTTTTTTTTCTTAGTGATTCGGAGATCGTAATGTGTGACGGAACTTAACTTTGCACCCAACTGAGCTTCTCTGTGTTTTGCACAATTGCGAGTGATACTGAAAGTATAGGAATTGAAATGATATTAAAAGTTCCCTCATTGTAATTGTTTACAAGTAGATTCAAGTTATATTATATCATAGTAAATGACTGAAATTGCTCCTGTCCAAGAAATCCTTGATTGGCGATTCAAGATGTAATTATTACTTTCCTCTTTAGTGATCCGAGATGTGTGGCAATACTTTTCATTCAGAGCGCTTTTTTTATGAACAGATAGTTTTTATAGTCTAAACAACATCAATAATTCAATTTTATAACAAATCTTCTCTATTAGAAATTTGAAAAGAACTTAAGTATTCTATAAATATTTTCTCTGAATTCAGAAAACATGATAGCTGTAAGCAAACTAATTTTTTAGCATTCTATAAGAATTTATTGTGAAGGGGAAGGGAGAGGGGAAGTAGTTTTGAAATGGAGAGGAAATTTGAATGAAGTTAGTATTTTTAGATATGGTCATTATCGCAACATTTCAAGCGTGAAGAGCTTAACTTTATGGCACAATATGAAGAAGGTGCTCTCGCAGCAGGTGCCGGTGAAATGAAAACGGGTAAAGCAGCAATCGCTGAAAGAAAAAAGAAACGTCGAGAAGGACAGGTATTTATTTATTTATTTGTTTGAAGCATTATTCCTCACTTCAATATTCACTATTGCCTTTAAAGCCTCAGATTTTTTTAAGGGAATTTGAGAAAATTCGAATAACCTCCGAGTAAAATCGATCATTACCAAAACCTATCAATCCTAGCACACTTTTATTGCTTATATGAGAATAGCAAAGCGATCTGCGTTTCCTTAATAATACCCACAAAGAGGTACTTAAAAATTGCCATTGATAGTGCTAAATATTTTCTGCCTCAAATGTTCAAATTTTGAAATAATTTATGAAATTTGTCATATGAGATATTGAAAGTATTCAATCAAAATATTCTTCCTAATTCATTCTTCACGCAATTTCTATAAACTTAGTTAATCTATGTGGATCCCATTTTATTTTAATTGGATATGTGGAAATATAGTCAGCGAAATGCAATCACTGTAATGATAGAGTCACCTGTTATAATTTTTATTGTAACATTTTATCGTAGTACCCATTTAAATCTATTCCGTTTTTCCGAATTACTGTTACAAGCGGTAATTATCGCCTATCATTGCAGGTTCGTAAAGATAAACACGCAAGTTCTATCGTAATCGCATGCTTGAAACGACTTTTACCTGTTGGATTGAATGTTTTCGGTGGTCGTGAATTGGATGTCGTTCAACAGACAAAAGAAAAATTCCTTGCCAAAGAAAGTGAGGAGAAAATTCGCGAGTTTATTCGATCGCTACTCGAAATACCCGTTAAGGTTAGCATAACAGATTTATTTTTAGACGGTTTTGTGCGTATGTTACGTTGGTGATATTTCGAGTTTTTATGCAGTGTAAAATTTTCATGATCAAGCACTGTTTTACCTTTTCCTCTTCGTTATATGTCATACATGAGGACGCAAAATTTAAAAAAAAAAATTGCATGAATATGATAAAATAAGCAGAATCATTAAATAAATTAAAGCAATACGCACACGCAGTAAATCAATTCAAATCTTAAAAACGCTTCGGTGTATATTCATCTATAGGGAAAGTTGTAGACCTACCACAAACCTTATTACCAATTGCATAGTTAACTTATAAACCATTCATTTGATTATTTATTGCTTACTTAACTTATTATTTATTGCATGTACATTTATATGCTAAGCGAGTAGATGTTAAAACTAAATATCAAAATTTTCTGCTTTTTTAAAAGATATTAAGAAATAAAATTCAGACGGATCCCACCGATAAGAATGCTTGGCAACTGAATTTATATCGCAAAATTGGTAAATCACAAATGAGAGGTAAAGAAGAAATGACACAAGAAGCAATTGTTGAGAAAATTATCAATATGGGACAAGTGGCTGCAATTCTACATGTTGTAAGTTTTTTCTGTTCTTTTTTTTTGGATTTCTTTGGAGCTTCTCACCTGATCATTTCAACAAATTCATCTTAAAGTTCAAAGTTTTTTTTCCTATTCGATGTAGTTGATAAGCCATGTTCTTTACCGTTTCGAAAAACATAAATAACAGTATTTATTTAATTTTCCATGATTTCGATGGTCTTGTTTGAAAATTCTGGGCTTTTACATTCATATGTGAAAGAATATGGCATTATGCGTCCGGCTTCATATGCATGATCGCACAAATTTTTATAATCGCTCAAATTTGAAATATATCTGTTCTGCGTTTAGTTGCATTCTTAAGCTAGACAAAAATATCACTCTGGGATAAAATTCTGGCCGAAATTTTCCCATTGCCAATAATGAAGTTATCCTGTCAAAATAAAGTTTTAGTTGATTGCGGCGTTTAGCATGCCGGTTTTTCTCAGAGTTTTCATTGAAAATTCCTTGACGATATCTATGGGTTCGAAATTCGATATTTTTACGCAGCATAAAGCTATGTGATCACATCATTTATGAACGCTATTCAGCTGAAGAAATATTTTATTTCTTAGTTGTAAACAAGCATAGTTGCTGCTCATCGGCTTTATTACATTCGATCATCTCATAGTTATGATGTTTCCTTTGTGATCCCTTTGTAGCTTCATCATCAAATTGCATGGCATGATTACGAATCATTAGATGTTGTTTGTCACCAACGATGAGCAGTGTTGTGTTTTGAAATGCATTGTTGTGTGTTGTGTTTTGTTTGTTGCAGCACGTTGATTCTTGTTTTTTTTTTTTTTTTTTTTTTTGTTTGTTCGTGTTCGTCCATTTGTTCGATGTTGTTTTTTTAGATGGATCGTTTAAGGGAGAAGCTGAGAAGCAAATGGATACTGTACGGAGTGAGTTTAAGATATATTCATAATCACTATATATTATCACTAAATTCTCATCGATTATTTTAACATTTCTAACGCTTTTCAATTTTTTTTTTTTTCAAAAAGGTTTCAATGAAATATTGCTTTTCTTCTCTTTCATATAATTTTTTTGATACTTCTTATTTATTACAATAATATTTCCTGTAATCTGCGGGAATATCCTCAATCTTGCAGGAATGTTTTTTTTTTTAATTAGGCAGACTATCTAGCAGCTATGAGACAATATCGCTAAAGTGAGTCTTATTTTCAATTGGGGATATTAACGCTATTATACATTGCTTTCTTGAATTTCACTCCGAGCATCCTTCTTATCGCATCATCTTAGCTCTAGCATTTACGACAAAAAATGCTCATTAGGCTCGAATTAATTATTGTTTTCGAAACGACAAAGGTATATTTGAAATTTTGAAATCCATCTAACGAAAAAGATAGAAAATTGAGTACTATTCCTCATACTTAAATTTTAATCAAAGTTTTCATCGTTTCTGCGTTCTGAAAGACAGTTTCCGAAGCGATCAAAATTGCAGCAGTGATAGAAACTGTTGAAGCAAGGAAAAATTAATTATGTATTGCGCGAAAGTTTCATTTGCTAATGAGATCTGAACTTTTGCTGCTTGGATTGTTGGCCCAGGAAATCATCCATTGATCCACATAGTTGTTGCAGTTGCAGCTTGCATTTATGAGATTCAGAATTCTGCCATTCGTATACAATGACCACTCAAGCTTTTCGTGAGGGAAGGTTATTGAACAGGAGATTCGATATATATTAGGGTTATTGCTTCATTATGAAAACATCGTGAGCTTGGCATGTTATCTTTCTATTTATTTGTGCTAGTTAGTAGAGTATTTTGCATGTTGTTTGAGTGAATGTATGCACAAAGCCAAATATTCAAGAAAATTTCTTGAAATTAAATAGATAATTCTATATCACAAGCGAAATTTGCATAATTGAATAGTGGGTAAAAATTTGAATAAATGGAAAATCGTATCAAAGAAAGTATCGTATTGGTATATTTTTCGCATAATCATTCATCACGCCATCATACACTGTTAATAAACAATAGAATATTTGCAAAACTCCTTGTATATTTTAGTCAGAACGACTGTTTGCATAAATTACCTTCAAAAAGAACAATTTTTATATTCGAATGTAAGTATTTGCAAAGCATATTTCAGTACCACTGTATTTGTGCGCGCATATGCGCATGTGTTTATCTCTCTATCTGTCCGGTAGTTTTACCTCTGACTTTGCCTATGCAATATACATTAAATCCTGACTTCCCATATCCCATACCCATACCCAGGTTGACGAATCACTGGGTAGAAATTACAATTGCATTTGAAGATGCCGAATGATGCAACCAATTGCAAGGTTGCATTTTGAAACCGATCACATTTTTATAAAATACCAGTCGCACCGCGAAAAAGCGAATCTTCCATAGAACAGAAAATTTTTACCAGCCATTGCAGTACGTCATACGTTTCGTTCTTTTTGTTGGTATTCCACTAAATGTAATATATTTACGAAAAAGCATATCACATCAGCTCCCCTGCCACGCTTCTCTGCTTGTTTCCATGTCTGTTGCAGCCAAACCGGCCTGGAATGCAACTTTGTTAGTAGCAAAGCGCCCCTAAATTTCTAGACCAATTTTATTACACATCATTCTTTAAAAACTCAACGAATCTTTTCAAAAGTTGATGTAAGTAAGTTATGCTTTACTGCCTTGGCTCTCCAATTGAAACCCCCTGGTACAAATTGAAATCCCTTAAGTGATCCCAACGTAACGCGCTCTACTCTCGGATAACAAATAGGTAAAATAAACAAAATCGTCGATAAATAGCGTGGTTTGCACCAGACAGCAATAGGAATAATTCGATGTTCAGTGATGGATGATTGTGTTGTGCTGCATGCAACTGTGCATGATCAACTCGCTTTTGCAAAGCAATTACAAAACTAGCTGAGTGGGTTTATATGTTCTCTTCTTTTGAAGCAGGAGGAGGATCGAGTCGTTATTTATGAAATTGATATGTGATATGGGAAGGGGAGAGGAAGGAATTTTTCAGACTCACACTTTCTCCTTAAGTCTATTTATTAAATAAATGAACAGAAATATTATCAATAAGCAATTAAAAAAGCTTTTTTTTGATTTCGAAAATTCTTATGACATTATTTGCAACATACAAAAAAAAAAAACATTACATGCAAATTATTTAATTGTCTTGCTTGCTATTCGTTACTAATGCGTCGTATAGTATGCATAATGTGTGTTTGTGTGACTTTACAGACTGAACATCCACAAGGTTCGCTGTCGAATGCGTGGAAAAGAATGATCTCAAATCAACGTAAGAGAGCGGTGGTCGCTTGCTTCCGAATGGTTCCACTCTACGGCATTCCAAGGTATACCGAACGAATCCAAAAAATTTTCTTTGCAGCAAGAAAATTACAGTGGGAGAGAATATGCTCGGGGAAAAAAACGATAAAAAACCTTCGAAATAATTGATAAATTTTTTTTCCGATTGTACAAAAATTAGCGACTAATATCACTTTATTTAGATATTTATATCTGAAAACGCTAAAAAATCTTCAAACGATTTTTTATATCGGCCATTATATATGATCATCTGTCCACCGGATGCATCACTATTAGGTTATGTAAGGAGTGCTGATAGAAATAACAATCGTATTATACGCTTTATTTCTTGTTTCCAGTCACTAATACCCTTTTCAGTAAGCGTGAGTTTTTGCTTATTATCGCTTATCGCATATCCTTGTTTGTTGTTCGTCACAAATGCATGCAAATGAATGAAGGTGTCGTTTGTTGTTGTTGCTGTTGTTTTGTGGTTGTTGTCCCATTGCTTATAGCTTTAATATTTCTTTGTTTGTTGATTTTCTTTACGATTTTTTTTAAATTTTTAAAATATTATATGTTCTCTGTTTTCAACAATGAGGTAGTTATAAGATGATAACCATTTTTAGCATCATTTCCATTTATATCTTTTTCTAGATCCTGAAAAGCATTTAAACTCTTCGGATGACATAGCCTAGATTCGACTTTCACAAATTCCGAGAAGTATGGATAAATCGTCACGAAATCTTCTCATTTAAAAGTTGTCAAGTTATGTTTGCGGTTGATTCAAGTTATTCTATATAAAGCTCCTTATTTGCAATAGTAGTGGGCGATAATCGCGACCGATGATCCCATTTAATCTAGATAGCTGAAATGTTTGCTAAAATGTCTTCATTTTATTATCACCAACTGCTCATCTCAATGTGAAATATTTTCACATTGATTTCTCGATAGTAGCTTGCTTAGTGTTTTTGTTTGCGCTTCTCATCCCAATTTCTATCGGGTTAAATTGGGCTCAGGTGACGAGCCGACTCGAGAAGGAGGACCGTTGGAAGAAAGTCCTCACACTGCAACGGAAACGAATGGCTATCACTTTGATTACTGCAAGTCATCTTTACAGAGTGGATAAGTAAGTTCGTATACCTACGGTAGTCTTCATAAGGTCATAACTAAATATTAATTGCATGTAATTTCCATTTTTCTTTCTTCAAGTTTTTCTTCTTATCATTTAAATATATTTTAGAAGATATTTAACATGCATGATTGCATGGATTGATATCAATATCGTATAACATCGAATAAATCCACTCCTTATAAATGAATTTTCCTAAAAAGAATGCTTTCAAAAATTTCAAGTGACCATATTTTAAGGTTTATTTGAAGTTATAAACTGTGCTTATATTGTGGATTGTGTTAGTAATCACTATTGACCCAATTGCTCTTGAGCTGCTTTTCTCTATGGCGTAACAGCTGAGAAGAAATGCCGACGGATGATTTCTTGTTGAAAAAAATTTTCATAAGTAGTTTTTTGTTCAAAATCAAAAAAAATTATTTCTTCATCTTTATTTGTTTTTACTGAATCGCTGAATATTGCTTCCTGTTTTAAAAAAATCTTTCCGCTATAGTCTAGCATGCTGAGGTTTTGAGTTCCACTTCATAGTGCGTCGTATAACAAATAGTTTTATGCACCCTCTGTGAGGTTTTATAAAAATGAGCTATGGCAACGTTATGAGTTGGAAACTGTTGGAAAGACAGACGCCCACGCACATATACGGGAATATGACGTCATCGAAGTGAATTTTTGCAAAACTAATTTACAAAAACGCATAAAAATAAATGCGTTTTATATTCGACGAAATCATATTCAATTTGCGTGACATGTGAAAAGCTTTACTTTGATTTTTTAAATTGCGAGAACAAAATCACAATGAAGTTTATAATTCACTGGCACTTGTTCTTGCTATAGATTCACGTTATTCTGACTCCAAGTATAGTTGTGAAAAAATATTCATTTCACAAAGGTTCAGTGATATTATCAAATTATTAGTCATTTTATCAATCACCTTATCACTGTTATTATCGTTATCCGTACTTGAAAATTTGTTTTAGTGTTAAATTGCAATTGCATGCGCATGGATTCTAACATTGTTGCTTTTAAACACAAAACACTTTCACTGAGCGCTATTTCTCACATTATCGTGTATGATTCACCTCTATTCATGCGTAAATACATTTGAAACGATATGAGATCCTGAACTCTGATCTGAGAGGAACGTTGATATCATTGGGCCTTCGACCACTTTCAGATTCTTCATGAAGATGTCCTGCTTAATCATTTGTTCGGTTGTCACGTTCAGAAGTGCCTAACGTCGCCGATTCCGTTTTCTTTTCTTGTCAGCACCCTAATATATATAATTCTCAATATCAAATGTTAAAAAAAAGTCCACGCAGTGTTGACAAGTCGATAGTTGTTTCGTCATAATTCTATCCTATTCACTACTGCTTCATCTAAATTCATGAAAAAGAAACAGCGAAGATTCTTTGAGTAACAATCAATTTTATGCCGAATTCAATTGAAAAATGCATCGAACGACCGAGAAACAACTGCTGCTTTCAATATCGCAATAATTTTTTTATAGCGTGCATTATTTGCATACTCACTATACTCAGTGAAATGATATTCATGAGCGCAAATAACCATTGCTAATGTGACTGCAAAAAATGTTAAATAATAATGTTACTTATTTTCTTTCCTGAGCATTTCCTCTTCCACTTCGAATAAAACAACGAAGAAAATTTTGCTTTTTGTGTTCATTGTTATAACCTTATAGAAAACCTATAATATTACTCTTATGGACAAAATTCAGGCATCGAGCAATCAATTTCTTCATGCCAGCGTTCAGGAAATTGTGGTTAGAAGAAGAAGATATTGGCCAAGACAAGCTTATCGACGAGCTAACGGTAATGCTTCAATCCTTTCAAACTTTTTCATTAAAATCAACACCATTTATTTGTCGTTTTTTTACTGTTGCCGGAGCAATGTGATTACTGGTGATAAAATATAAAAGCTCGACTTGCGCTGTAAAAAAAAATTCATGGTTATCTATATATCTATCTGTCTATTTGCATCTATATACATATATATATATATATATATATATATATATATATATATATATATATATACCGTTAGCAACAGTGACAGAACTCTCATCACAACAGCAAGGAAATTTTAATACGATTACTGCTAATGTTCAAGTACCAGATGGCTGGCACTAAATACACTTTTGCACTTGCATTCATCGAGCAAACCAATTTCATTAATTGTCAATAAATAGTGGAATATTTCAGTCGAATGAAGAAGAAGTGGAACAGACACATGTCAAATTCTCAGACGACGATGTCTTATTGACCGATGAAAGTCGTGAAGAGAAGTGAGGCTTTTTCATTCATATGAAATTATTGAAATATTTGTGGAATGTTAACTGATTAAGCAAAGCTAACACAATTAAACTATGCTTTCTTTATTTTTGCATCTTTACTAATTTCCACATTTCCTTCTTGTAATACGAATATGCAAATCTGGGTGTAGAGTTTTCTTGATTATATAAGCTGTAGAAAAGTCTCAAATTGAAAATTTTTTTTAGAGATGAAAATCATATAAGCCGTAAAAAAATTGAATTTACAGAAAATAAAAATCAGCTTAAAATTCAACCAGAAGACAATAGCTGTAATGAAACAATTGTGGCAACGATTTTTTTTTTTTGCCAAAGATAACGGAGATTGAATCAGAAGCATTAATATGAACGAGAGTATTTGATATGTTCATGTTTCGGTCGTTAGTCAATGATATGAATTTTTCTCGCCATGCATCTAAGTGATATGCATGATTCATCAAAATTCAGTTCATTTTAAGGAGGGAAAAGTGAGAATTAAGACGAATAGCAAATGAATGAAAATAAGTTATGAGTTAAGTGGAGGAGGAGAATCTATTAAATAAAACAAGCAAAATATATAACAAAAATAGGCAGATAGAGTGCATGAAATGATAGTAATAATAAGCAGTAGCAGAAATGATGCATTTTGAATGCGATAGCATGAAAGTATCAGATAATGCGGAGTTAATGTTATAGTTGTTGCTCAAGGGATCTTTGATTTTTTGGAGAGAGGGGAGGGGTGTTTGCACTCTCCGGCTTTTAATGGTTTGCCGCTTGTCCGTTTATGTGAAATAAACGATTTGAGATAAAGTTTTAGATGGTATTTTTGCATGAAAAAACGGTATTGTAAAGGTTCAACATATATCATTCATTCAAAGCTACTTTCAATAGAGATATATTTAATGCATATAAACTGCATGAATTTATAGGGAGCAAGCACGTCCAGATCCGTTAAGTCAGCTAATTCAATGCTTCCAAAGAGCAGCCACTAGTGAACAAAGTCAAACATCCTCAATTGCTAACGATACACTCTACGTTTACTTTGCACGAGTTATGTCGAAATCGGTTCACATCGAAGAAGAGGACGATGAAGGCGATGAAGATGGCGAATTGGATCAAGCGGTTTGTTCATTCCTCTATCATTTCATCTTTCCAATGAACCATTACTAAACTAGACTAGAATTTCTGAGCGGACGTTAATAGGGTATCGATAAAGAAGGACGAGAAAAGATATGAAAATTTTACACAGAATGGAAGAAGTTTTCACCAGTATAAATGAAATTTAGCCAATAAATGTGACACTTCACTAGAAGGAATAAACATTTTCATTTTTTCCACCTCGCAAAGCGATCAGCGCCAATAAGTAGATTGGAAGGACAATGTTATAACAGTCGGATATTTCTTACTTTGACCGTTGTGATGAATCTTATTATCAAAATTCAAGTGATAAGCGTAAACATGGAATTGTATTGCTATCAAATCTAAATCAGCACTCTATTTTCTAGCAAAAAGAAGAGATCTCGCAAGCATTACGTGCCGAACAAGCAATATTGGCGGATCGAGGAGCGGCAATAATGTGTCTCATGTATTTATCGGCGAGTAATGGTGAACCGAGTGAAATGGTTGCCGAAACTCTTCAACTTGGTATTCACCTTCTTAGTGGTGGAAATATTGATATTCAGAAGGTATTTCCTATTATTTGCATTTCACTTAATAGCAGATTAGTCTCCGATTGCGAATTAATATTTTCATCGTGGAATGAGATGTTCGCAATCAAGCATGAAACGATATTTAAAAAAAAACAACTATCGAACACAAACAAATATGTTCGAAATAGAAAATCAGACGAAGAGAGGTCATTTCAGAAAATATTCTTCTTTATATCATTTATTCAAAAATATGTCGTTTTCTTTTTTGTTCGCATATTTATCACTTTCGTTTGAACGATCTTCGATTAGCATTAATGATGAAACAAATTAAAAAACATGCGATCTTCGTCACTTTATTTGTAAACTTTTCATCGAATTATTTTCCGTATTTAGTAAATATTCTCTCAAAGTGTTTATTGTTTATTTGAATCCTTTATTATCCCTCATTGTTTATTTGAGCGCTTAATTGATTATATTTTTTGTTTAATGATTATCGCTTATAAACCACCAATGATTGAATTTAGTAAATATGATTTCCTTTAAGATGCTTATCGAATATTTACAACTGAAGAAAGATGTTCGCTTCTTTACTTCACTAGCAGGTCTCATGAACAAATGTAGCGTACTAAATCTCGAAATGTTCGAGCGACAAATCAAGGTGAGAACAATTTAATTTTTTTCACCGACTTTTTATTGTTTGTCTCATTTTTAAATTATGCAAATGTAAACATAATACGGCACAATAATATAGCAACATTTGTATTGAATTTTACTCAACCAATTGTGATCTATACACTTGGATTTGTCCCCAAAGCACTTTCCTTAGTTTACTGTAACCTAAAGGTATTTTGATGCGAAAGAGGTATAAAATTATTGCAGCGCAATTGGTGAAAAATAAGTTCATCGTTTTGTGTTTATCATCGCATCAAGCTGCCGATATTTCTATTTAGCACGCTTGAAAAAACGCCTGGAAACATTCGAAAATATGACTTTTCTGTTGGAATGCAGACTGGATGCCTAGAATATATGATCGCCACGCGAGAGCCTTACGTATAATCCTGTTTCAAAAGGCGCTTTGACTGCAGTACGGAATTTTCCCAATTATTCTGCCCGTGCAAATCAGTTTTCAGGAGTAGACTCACCAGGAAGGATTACCGGATGGTGGGAAGGGATTCAATGGTGGAAACCTGACAGTAAACTGGCGTCCGTTTTAGGGAATCAAAATTAGAATGGCCCATTTATGCGTCACTAACGTACATATATATATATATATATATATATATATATATATATATATATATATATATATATATATATATATATATATATATATATATATATGTGATTGCCTAATCATAAAAACAACTGAAGGAATTATGTGATTATCAGAGAAGCATATTGAAGAGATAATAGATCACATGGATTTACAGGCTGAAGGGCTTGGTATGGGTGCCGAGCTGGCCGCTGGAGATAACCAGAATTTGAACGATGCCGAGTTTACGTGCAGTCTGTTTCGATTCTTGCAACTCACTTGTGAAGGCCATAATCTTGGTAAGCGTTTAGAGGCAATATAACCGACGGTAGTACTTTTCAACTTCCGATAAACAATTAAAGAAGCATCCTGTTGATTAGATGATATTTAAAATTCTTTTTTTTAACTCAAAAGAAAACCTTTGAATTGAAAGGTGATGGGATTTTACTTCAGCTTCCCAACTAAATACGCTCATTCTAATATCATCAAGAGAAATTCGATCAACTACGTTCCTATTAATTTTAAAATAAATGAAAAAATTTGTGAGAGCAACGAACACGATATGCGCTTTTCCATTTCCTATTCACCTGATCAATCAGTTTTGCAAATTACTAACAGAATATAAAATGCGCATTATAGTACTTTCAAATTGCAATCGAAATGACTGCCATTGCAGATCTTCCACATAAACTGTAAAGTGCATATAGGTGTTTTCCAAATTTTTTTTAATCCATAACACTTTCTTATAGGACTAACAGATCAACGTGGATTACAGTGTTATAAGACATCCACATACATACATGCCCACATATACAACGTAGCTTATAAAACGCTTTCATTGAGCAGATTCGTAAAAGCACATATTAATTGGTCGTTAGTATATGATGATGTAGAGTGTTGACCCCTCTGCTAATGCTTGAGACTCGAAAGTTGTGATTTGTTAATAATCATGTTGTCCTTCCTGGATGACTCATCGACCACTTTGTCAAAAAGACGTTCCTCGTCGAGCACTTAGATCATTTTTTCAGTTTTTTTTTTGGTTTTATGCACAGAATTATATTCTTCTTTGTTGTATTGTAATTTTTTGCAGATTTCCAAAATTATTTACGCACTCAGCCAGGTCATACAACAAGTGTCAATCTAATCAATAGTACGGTCGATTATTTATTGCGTCTTCAAGAATCAGTGATGGACTTCTACTGGCATTATTCCAGTAAAGAGGTCATAGATGAGGGTGGAAAAGAATACTTCCTTCGCGCTATTCAAGTCTGTAGTCAAGTATTCAATACGCTTACTGAAAGTATTCAGGTAAGCTGAATCTTCACTTGAGTAAGAACGTTTGTGAAAAAGCTAACTTGAAAGTTTCTAGGATTTGTGATATGCGCAGCAGTGATGCGCTATCCACGAGTCATATCGCCCATTCTATATCAAATATTTCAATATGCCTTGCAAGTGAAAAAAGCCAATAACTATATGCATGAGCTCACAGAGGAGTCTTGTTCTGGAGTCGCTAATTGCTATTACACAGCATTTTTTTTTTCATAATCCAATCTCGATGCGTACTTATTTCAATGATTTCCATTTTATATCTCCATGTTGCACTTAGAACAGAGTCTTTTTTTTATATTTGCGATTTAGCTCAAAAATTCCTACAACTGCTTTCTCATCGCCCATTTTTATGGTGTACACCATAGTAAAATGGGGCAGTCTTTTTCTAATATTGCTTTGCACTATATTCATTTGTTTAGAAGCACTTCCTCTCCACAATACTTCCTTCCATTATGCCATCTGTTTTGGAGGTTGGTGGCACTGTATGCTCCTTGCTTGAAAACAAGCTCCGCCTTAAATCTCATGCATTAGCACACCGCGTTGAAAAAATTACCAACAAATTTAAATACAACAAAGCGCCAACAATGGGAAAGAAAATATTTCTCCGAATGCCTTCCCTCTTCTTTGATTATCCTCAAATATGGCCCGCTCATCCCTACGTTGTCTCAGGCATGCGTGTACTTCGAAATTTTGTGGAACATATTAGCCCTTCTTCATAGTCTCGCTCTCGAATACAGAGTCATTTTAGCATAGTTTTATGTTGCTAAAAGCCCATTGGTTTGTAAGTGAAAAGATACGGTAATGATCTTTGTTCAAAATTTTTTTCAGGGTCCTTGTGTTGGCAATCAAATGACGTTGGCAAATTCACGTCTTTGGGACGCTATAAACGGATTCTTTTTCCTATTTGCACATATGATGGAAAAGCTCTACAAGAATAGTACCCAACTTGAACTACTCAGAGAGTTTCTCAACTTGCAAAAAGATATGATCGTACTTATGCTTTCCATGCTTGAAGGTAAGTAGTTTACTCATGATGATCTTTAGTGACATTGTTTACAAATCGCCAGCGTTATAATCATCTTCGGTAGAGATTATTGAATAAGTATCAATGAAAGTATTTTCCATATTTTCCTTTTTTCTTTCCTCCGCGCAGTTATTTCTTTGAAATAACACCTGAAAATGTAAGTCATTAAGTAGATCATAGGCTTTTTAACTGAATAAATCTGTTGGGAATTGTAGTAGGCAATAGTCTGATTGCTATAACGTTTCTTATGCTTCGCACGTTAAATAGGCTAAGTAGGCTTTCCAGGCATAAAATAGGGTATAATTTATCTTTTCTTAGGGGCATTTATATGAGCTTTTATTGTCTACATTTTTCTAACTGATGGAGGAGAAGAAATTTTTCCATTATAATTTTATGATGCTGTTTTGAGAAAATTTTTCATTGCATGGATCGTCGAGCGAGAATAATTTCCTTTTCTTGCAGACTTTTTTCTTCTCTTTCTCCCTCTTTCTATTTCAAATATTTTTTCAACATTTTTTCCACCACCTCTGACTGATGTTCCGACTCGCGGTTATCATGTTCGAGAAGTAGAGAATGGTTATTGAAGAGGGAGAAGGGAGGGGTGAAGGAAGGTAGGTCTGGCAGATCTGTGAGGTCAACGAAGCCTAAAGGATGACACTTCAAAAATGAACTTAGTCAGCAGTAAATATTCCTTCAGCTAACATCTGTTCTCGAGATTATGTTATATAATATCCGATACACACATTATAGGATATATCAGGTGCAGACATTATCGTTTCATATTGTCATCACATATATAATTGAATTTTCTCTTTTCTCAATTCAACCTTAATCAAGTTCCAAATTCAATAAAATATTGGTGAATTAATGTTATTATAAAAATTTACTGTATTAAGGAAATGTGCTGAATGGATCGATCGGTAAACAAATGGTTGATGCATTAGTGGAGAGTCAACAATGCGTTGAGATGATACTCAAATTTTCGGATATGTTCCTGAAATTAAAGGATCTAACCACATCACAAGCATTTCAAGACTTCGATACGAATCGTGATGGATGGATTTCACCAAAAGAATTTCAACGTGCAATGGAAAGTCAAAAAATGTACACCGTGTAAGTATTATTCATATTCAACAAAATTTTTAATAAAAGTTAATTTTTACAAAAATTTATTTAAAAAATAGAACGGATTTGCTGTTGTTTTTTTTTTTTCATTACAATGAATTTGAATAATGATTGCAGTGAAGAAATCACCTATTTGATGATGTGTACCGATGTAAATAACGATGGTAAAGTGGACTATATGGAATTTACAGAACGTTTCCACAATCCAGCACGCGATATTGGTTTGTTATTTATTATGGTTTATGTGAGCGATGATTTTTTTTGCACAATTTTTATGGAATTTACCCTTATCTCGTTTCATTTTTTTAAATATTTCAGGCAAATATAATTGTACTCTTGTACTGACTATATATTGATTTGGAATTTCTATAGAAAGTTGCCGCATAAATCACATTTTACACATAATTTTGCGGAAATATTAAAGCTAATCTATTGTATTATTCTATAAAGTCCATATTCGTAGAAGGCGAAATTAGAATACCGCAGAAAAATCCATTCAAATTTAAAAAATTATTTGTAGTTATTTACATCCATATTCATTCTTCTCCATCCTATTCGTTCATCTCAATTACAAAAGTTGATGTAATTTCCTAATTATAGGCTTCAATCTCGCTGTGCTTTTGACGAATCTGAAAGAGCACATAACTAACGATCCTCGTTTGGAGAAGATAATCGAAAAAGCAGGCACATTGCTCGAATATTTTGATCCATATCTTGGCCGTATAGAGATTATGGGCTCAAGCAAGCGTGTTGAGAAGATCTACTTCGAGATACAAGAATCTTGGCTTGAACAATGGGGCAAACAACAAATTAGGTGTGTGCAACGGAATTTTAATTTTTAATTTTTATTGCTTAATCGCTACCATCTTACCGATGATTACAGTAAAAAAAAATGAGCTGGTTTGTGAAAAGTGAAGAGATTTGCTTATGTCATTACTTACATCATTCTGAAAAACTTTCACAGATTTGGGTTGTTTTGAAATTTTTCGTATGATAGCAGTGGTAGCATTCAATGTTGACACTGAAAAAAACTTTGTCCGATTTTGTGATGCAGCTTTCATCGATGAATTTTAGTATGCTACTGATAGATGTTTATTTGCTGTTAGGGTTCATCACTGCGCCTTCCTTTGAATTTATTTATTTGAGTCGTTATTAGAGAAAACATAAAATACTGATCTCTGTGTGATTTTAATAGCTTCTGGCATCACTGGAATTCTGATTACGCTCGTTACAGTATGGTAATTGTTGCTTTCTTACAAATAAAAACTGACAGAGTCTTTTCTTAAAAAGTTTTTTTCTTCACACTTGAATTACGTTCAAAAGATGGACTCACCTTTATAGAACCGATATCGATAATGGCTTACGGGGTTGGAATGGTGATTTTTTAAATAGAATTATAATCGCCCAACGTTTATTTCTAAATATTAGACTATAAACGATTAAATAAAGTGAGTTTATAGAGATTCAAAGAATTCATTCCTCTTCAACGTTCTACAAGACGATGGAGGAGATCAGGGTAAACTGGAGGCGTTCATCAATTTCTGCGAGGATACCATCTTTGAGGTAATGTCACATTTTTTGGTTTTTTCCATTTTTTTTCGATTTTCTGAACATATTTTTGAATTCAGTTTCCTATAAAAAGCGTTCTTTCATACACATATTAGCACTCTATCTCCTCCTTTCATCTCAAAAAACATTCGATTTATCGACCATCTTATTTTTCGAGATGCATATCGATAGGTAAATGGTTTCTTCAGCTAAAAATAATTAATCAGCACTTAGTATCACTGACTCAAATTCTTAAATCTTCATTGTTAGTAATTTGATGTTCTCAGTAACATCAATATCTGCTTTAAATTTGCAAAGCAATCCAGGAAACGAATAGATCAATAAACTATGGTAATGCTTTCAGATGCAGCATGCAGCCGAGATAAGCTCTGGAGATGCGGCCGATTCGAAGGTGGAACGAGCAATGAAACAACGCGATTACTTCTTACAGCAAACGTCACCCACCGAGTTAGTGACTATTATCTATTCCATTCTCTACTATATCAGCGTTTACTTCTTAGTTTTTAATGTTCCTTTTTTATGGACTGCTCATTGATTCCCTACTTAACTTATTTCGACTGTGAATTGCTGTTCGATGCATTAGACTTTTTTATAACGTCTTTCTTAATTTTTTTTTAACCCAGAATTATTGGTTGTCTCAAATGAATAAGGTCTGCTTATAATACAAGGAATTTGACTGATAAAATTTTGCACAATTTATTTGTGTTATAATGCCATATTAGCAGTAGAGTAGAGCAATGTTTGATGAAATTTTGAGACGATAGTGAAGTATAATGTTTCTTAGCGACCTCCATGTAACTTTCTAGCATCATGTATCAGCTTCCACGCTTTCTTCTGGTAGGATGTATAAAATCAAAAATTGCAATTTGTGTATCGTTGCAGTGTTCGTTGTACTATCACAGCCGAATAGTGTTACTGACATATATTGTGGATAATTTTGACTGATTTTTAACGGTCATTTAATTTGGATGCATCAATTTTTTTATAGTTTCTTAACTCACTGCACGCATTACTTCAGGCAGCTGTCACAAACAATCAAAACTGGCTATAGCTATGGATTGACAGCCGCGAGCGCATTAAGACCAGCCAATGTCAGCAAATCGTTGAAGAGTGCCGCTGCGAAAATCAGGTAGCTTATTTGTGACTATATTTCTCTCATAATGCATCACTCAGAAATAATCACTCGAAAATAGTTTCTTTATTTTTTTAAATTAAATATGAATGCGATCTTTGTGTCATTAACTATCTTTGCTGGTTCCACGCATTGATTATTGAGAAGTCATGTCTATATGAACGTAAGGCATACGTTGAAAGCTCCTATCTTGAGAACTGGGAAAGTTGAAGACTCTATTGTAATAGAGTCTATTTCGAGTATTCTATTGTAATAGGGAATTCTTTTGGAATAACGAATCTTTTCGAGTAGAAGAATCTCCATCGAAATCTGTAACAATGATATACCCAAGGTTTTCATTTAGGGTAATGTGGACTTTTTCTGGTGCCCGCATTATCCCAAAAAGAATCCCATCATTGACAAATGAGATTAACTTTGAGGCATCTGCTATAACGAAGTGATCAATTTCTGTTCAAATTACGCTATGTTGTGATTGTCCGATTATCATACATAGTTTGTGATTAAATGACAAATGGTAGCTGAATTTGCCGTATATATGAGATTTCAGATCGATGACATGGGCACAATTGATATTCGAGATTCTGAAATTAGCATTTCATGGTGGTCGCAAGCTGGCAATAACGTTGTATTTGATCGCATCAACGATATTCCGTTTCGGATATTTCCTTATGACAAGTAATAGAGATGATGAAGAGATGGAACAAGCCGCTTTACCAATGCCGGAAAAGTGATTTTTCCTCTGCTTTTTGAAGAGATTTCTTTTCAGTTTTGTTTTTATCTTTAAATCCTATGAATTTTCGCTTCAAAAACTGAAAAATTCGTTATGTTCGCTTATTGATTACTCATTCTTATTATTCTGGAATTTAGTTGAAAAATTTTTGTTGGAATACTTTTTTATCGAATTAGGGATCAGTCATAAAGTTCAACAAGGTGATCTGAAATTTGCAGTCGGTCTATCTTTCCTATAACCGTTTGAAGTTATTCAGTTGCTTTATAACCGTTGATAATTGTCCGTTTACTTTATGAATAATGGAGACTATCGAGTTACTTTACAAGCAATGAGGTGAGCCTATATAATAAATGTTCTTTGAAAGTAATCCCTAGGTTATGGTGGAATATTGGTCGCCCGTCCTGTGAATCTTGTGAGATAAGCCTCTTAGCAGCTGTTGGCCGAACCAAGGTAGACGAATCGCTTGTTAAAACGATATTCTTGATTTTATTTGAGGTTTCTCATCAGTTGCGGTGTTTGATTTCATCAGTGCAGTGTAGTTCCTGAACTTCAAATGAAATGCTGCTTTTGAAGAGTTTAAGTTCGTGATGTTTGAAGTGATTCCGATTGCAGTTCAGCGTCACGATTCCAGCCGCAGCATTCCACTGAATTCCCATCATATCGGCAGCACTCTTCACGTGAATACGATATATTCGGTGTGCATATGCATACTGAAGTGGACAGACCCCCACCACCACCATTCGCAACTGACGCTGACCGTGGTGCCTATTTCACTTTATGCTTTTATTCAACATGTAGAGATTCATTTAGCTCATAACTGCATATATACCATCTTAATTCATCACCATTGCTTATCCGTTTATCTTTTTGTTTCAACGATTGAATATGATTTCTTGAACAGACTTACTTTCACATATCTGATTTGAGTTCACTCGATCTTATTGCTCATTTAATTATAAAGCCAATGAACTGTATTTATTTTTGATGATTAAAATCGAACGGTCGGTCACTGGCTCAATGTTCAGAGAAATTGATGAATTCAATAAAAATTTTTTTTTCCCGAATATTGGATGATGGAAAAAAGGACTTCAAAAAAGTATTCTTAAATAAAAACAGGTGTTTTGAGGCTTCCAATCAATATTGAATAAGCAATTTTGATAGTTTTTCGAAGATATTTTATAGCCTCATTTTTTTAAAGATGATTTTAAGATATTTTTTTCCATATAAGATTACTGAGCTTTGTTTATGATATGTTCAATTTTGAATTTGAAATTATTGCCGTAATCATTTGTTCATTTACAGTTTCACTAATATGATATGTTGATATTTTAGTTCCATCACCTCCGACATCACCACCTGAAACGGTTAGGAGTCCACTTACTGCTCATCAACCACAGAGGTCCGTTTCACGCTTGTTTTTTTTTTTTTTTAATTTAATTCTGTAGTTCCACACTCACAATTATATTTATTAAGCATTCATTCATTTTTACAATATTCCGATTCTTGCATCTATACCTATTGAGTCTGATAATTTACCGATTTGAAGAGCAATCGCATCTGCGCGTCGATTTATTCCGAAAATCACTCTTTTCTCTAATATTCGACGATTTTTTGAAAGCTTAGAGACTTGGTCTTTTTTTTCTCTCAACGGTGAGACTTTTGAATTGTATTCTTATGAAAAATTTTTTTTTGCTTTTTCTTTTTTTTCTTATAATTCTTCCCCGCCTCCCCTCCCCCCCTTATTTTTCGTTTCTCTAGAGAATCATTTGTTTACAGTGTTGCGGATGCGCAGAGTATTGGCTCTGCTGCAATTGGTGGTGGTTTAGCATTATCTCAAGCGGGTTCTGATTTTGGTTCGACAGCCGATTTTTATGAGCCGAAAATTGCCGAACAAGGTTCTTCAAGAAGTAAAGGATCCATCTTGGTGAGTGCTAACTGTGATGCCCTACAATGCACTTTAGGCACACGATCAGAAATAATGAATATCACATTAGTCATCGAGATGAGTTATGCAGTATAGAAAATACTATCGAATTAACGGCTTAGTATTGTGAAAAAAAAAAAAATTCAGAGGAAATTGAAACGGTAGGGTGAGTCCATTTCTTTGAAAAGAAATATTGCGTAGCAGAATGGTGGAGGTTTGAGGGGGAGGGGTTTTTTTGTAATATCAGCAGTAATCTTTATTGAATAAATAAAGGGCATGAAATATAGGGGGACATAATTAGAGCAAAGGAGAATTAAAACGTTAAATTACAAAAATGAGATGAAATGTCTTAAGCATTGAAAATAGAAAAAGGACTAATTCAATTGTAATTGTCATATATTCACATATTCTTCATTATCATTTAAAATTTAGCGGATAGGAATGTTTTTTTTTTGTTAATAAATTCTTAGAAGATTACATTCTTTATTTATTTCCTAAGTAATTATTTATATAATTACTATATAATGATTTTATGCATTATTTTATTCTACTTTACTTTTGTAGTGAAAAATTTTGCGTTCCTCAAATTAATTCTCATAGGTAATGATGCTGATTTTATTCATTAATTATAGAATATGCTAGCACGTAATTTTAAAACAATTGAGAAGACAACACTCTATTTGGCATTCTTTATCAATGTTATTCTATTGTTCCATCGAGTGGATATTACGCATAATATAGTACCAGGTATACATTATACCAAATACTATTTCGTTTTATTGTAATATTTTCCTATATTGTAAAACTTTTACTTTTATATAGAATGACTTTCGAAGTAGTAATGTTAATAGTTGTTCAGGAATTGATTGAATAGTACTCTAACGAATGAAAAATAGAAAAGTTGTCTATTTGATAATGAAAAGGTTTTTCTCTTAATTAATAATTTATTTGTTTATTTGTTCATTTTTTCGTCCATAAAATAAAATACAGTCGAGCAGTGATATCATCCAGTCTTACTTTAATTGTCCTTATGAGCTTTCTTTGAAGTGATCGTCCAACTTTATAAGCAAAGAGAATTAACACAGAATGTTCTTGGCTGTGAGGTGAGTACGTTACAGGAGGACATGTTCAGTGGTGGGAAGGAAATTTCAGTAATGGGGAGGTTAAGACAACTTACATCACCATGAGCTAGTTTTGACAAGTTTTCCCTCCAAGCATATTATCGTTGACTTTTTTGGGAGGTGGATAATGACGTTTTAATCCGGGGGAAGGCAGTTAGGAGCGGACAAGAAGACAGATTTTAAAGGGGAGGGGAGGAACGTTCGTTAAGACAACTTTGAAACATGTAGCCATTAAAAAGAATTTTGGCAGCTTGTTTGCCACGTTTTTCGTTGCGTCACATTAGTCTACTCGCAAAGTGACGAGGGGAATTTCATTTGCAAACAATTTTATAGGAAAGAATTACGTTCTAGTATTTTTAAAAATTCCAAAAGTTTATATATATATATATATATATATATATATATATATATATACATAAACTTTTTTTGCGCAGAACAAATTGTAAAAACTGCACATTGGCACCAGTACAGTATGTACTCAGTATGATTTGATGTTACGTGTTGTCCTGAATTTCAATTGTCCTTGGATTTGTCCTTCCCCTCTCCAATTTTCTCTTCCTTTATTTGCGGGTGCCAGTTTTTGATCTTCACTTGCGGAATATATATGTTGCTGGTGACAGCTCTTTGATAATTTAAGGGAATGATTAACTCTGGTGAGTTTGCCCATTCCAGTAACAGAACTTAAATATATTTTCTAACAGCATCTAACGGAGATGACGCAGAAGAGGAAGAAGAAACTGCTGAGAAGATCTACATCACTGGAATGGTACTTCCATATATTTCGTACGAGGTCACCGGCTGGATGTTAGCACAAGTGAGCTTAACCTTCAAAGATTATTTCTTTAATACTTTTCAGCGAATTCCATACTGTTGTTTTTGTCCTTTAGAAGATGTCACACGTTATTGAATCCGAAAACTTTCATTGTGTTCTTGGAAATATCGATCCTTAATCATCAAATTTTGATCATTTTCAGCTTCTGTATTGGATTAGCGTTGCACATGCTATCGCTTCATTCGCTCTTCTCATCTCGTTCTATCAGTTGAAGGTTTGTAATTTTATAGTTTACATAAATATTCTTTTCTCCTCCTCGAAAGTATCATTTCTTTCTCAAGAATATCTCTAGAAAATGGAGAATATCATAAAGGAAACTATCTTTTGGTGTTTTTCTAGAAGTAGAAAAATAAACTCTTTTTCTACTCGAGCAATCTTCTCGGTAACTTTCACCAAAGCGTTTCCTGCTATAATCTTTCCTTTCTTTTGATTGGAAATCACTATTCCAACATCATATGTTAGCATTGCTTTTTCCAGATTAGCAATTATATCGATATTACTATTACTGTATTATGTTGCGATAGTTTTAAAATCACTCGATGTGGCTAAGGCAATTTTATTTTCTTCATCGATGATTATTTATATGCGTATTCTTAGTTTTCTTTCACAACGTTCAACTCGATTTCCGCCAATATAATCTCATTAAGATTCCTCTCATAACATTCAAACGGGAGAAAGAGGTGGCACGACGATTGATGTTCGATGGTTGTTGGGTTACTGAAGAAGAGGATGAAGAGCGTAGTCTTGTGGATACGGTTCTATGGTATGTTTGAGAGTAATTCTTTATAGAGGTGATTTTTGTTATATCAAGCGTACTCTTCCAGCAGATATTTGATTTTTCTCTTTCTAGAGGCCTATAAACTTCCTCTAATCATGTTTCTTAGGTGAAAGTAATTGTAATAATTTCTACTTTATTTATGTTCCGCTTGTCAACAAGGTTACTATTATGCGGCTAAAAACGATACGGGCATTTCGCACTTTAGTTGCGATGTATTCCGTTCATCAATCGCTAGCAGGTGGAATTTGAACTTCCTTCTGCACTTAGCAATCAACCGTTTGCTCTCATTTGCCGTTCATTCGACTTTTCACTTCTTTGTTCTTTGGGAATATCTTCACTGTTTTCTAGCATTTATATGAAGTTAACTGGTGCATCTGACAAAATTCACATCGCAAAGCGTATAACCTTAACTCTCAGAGAACTCGTGGGCATTTTTTCCGAATTTTGTATATTTCAGATCTATCAATCAGTTATTCTGTTCATTTTTGTTAGCATAATATAGAATCTCTTTAAATATTTGTGCACTCACTGAGCATATGAGAAGATTGTTGAGTAGTTCAGAAAATTAATGCTAAAATAAAATATATTCTGAATAGAAAGAAAAAGAAGCTACCTAAAGGGATATGTTGTTGCAGGTATTTAGATCGTATTGTTATCAGCTCAAAGTCATTCCCAGTGAAATATTGGGATAAATTTGTGAGAAGAAAGACACGCCAAAAGTTCCGCGATCAAGTAGACGAAGAAACACTGAATGCAGTTCTTGGTGAAGAACGTCCGGCTAGTGATAGTTCTTTTGATTATCGGTGAGCGGCTTTCAACAGTTTGTTTGTTGTATTAATCATACTTTCGGGCTGTTGAGCATTTCTTATAAGCCAGCATGCCACTTTAAAAAGCACTAATTAGAAATGAACGCTAATTATTCTTCACTGACATCACCTTAGTTAAAAATTGATTGCGGAGTTTCGAGCAGTAATTTAGAAGTATTCTTTACTATAGGTCAACATTGTAGGGTCGATGTTTTCCTTTTTTTTTTGCTCATCAGTATTGCCGGTTAACGAATCGAAGAAGGATGAACAAGTGAAAAACTTAGTCACATTTTAATTCATTGTTTTTAAATCGGACATACACGAAGCAAGGTGGAGAAAAAAGTGGCGTTTTTGGCATCACGAACGGAAAAAGCGAAACATTTTCTATAATCGTCATCGTCAAATATACGAGCAATATTTAGCAGAATATTAGCCAAAGCTGCAAAGTCATTCAAAAATGTATCTTTTCTTCCCTCTTCTTTCCCACAATTTAGGTTTTTTTCACCATAGAGGTCATTTTATGGTTCTAATGCAATGTAAATGTGCCCTCGAAAGTATACGGTATGTACAGTATGCTTATACAGTCCACTTGTTCAAATTAAAATAGTTAATTGTGTTGTTCTTTAGGTTCGAAGATGTATAATGTACTATAAGGTTTGTTATATCAGGTTATAGTGTCAGAAATCTAGTGCTATTTCTGTTGTCAATCATTTCTTCTAAACATTCACTAATTGCGACCAAACTTTAAAAAATATCAATTTCTAGACGAGTGCCCATTCTTAAAGATTAGTCTCTTTTCAGGTATACATGTTGGCTTTGGTTGGGTGTAATTCTCACAAATGGGCAATTCCTCTATCGTGTGAACTATTTGTTCTGCTCAGCGGCCGGTGTCTTTTGGTCACCATTCTTCTACGCTTTCCATCTTATTGATGTTGTACTCTCTTTCCCTATGTTAAAGGCAATTCTACAATCTGTCACTCATAATTTGCAACAGGTATCAATATAAATTTGCATACGCCTATTTTATGCACCAAAGCAAAGTTTTCGGATGTAATAGAAATTGCTACCATACTAAAATATCGAAGAAGAATATTTTCTCAATTCGTATAAATGTTCAAAAAACATTTCTTGATGATAATTAATGAATGGAGAGCGTATCGGAGCAGCTAGCACGATATGCATTTGTGCACTCCGATCATCTGACCAATCAGTTTAATAAATAATCAACAAAAAAATATGTAGGATAATATACCTTCATATTTCAGCTCGTCTCAGCATCCATGCAATTATTGTACGCAAAATTTTTTTCTCTAAACCCGTTCGATATAAAATGAAAGTTGGATCGATGTGAAATGCATTTAAATTTCCTGCCCGCTTTTCTTTGCTCATAACCACCTTCGAGTGTGATATATCAGCTTGAAAGTTGATTGAAGAAGTCGTCATATAACATGCATTGTAGCTATGAAATTTCATAACGTCTGAAGTTGAAAGCGCGACACAAACAGACGCAAAAACATATACAACATTGTGGTAATGTTTACTTATTTATACAAATTTACTAAACCACAAAAAAACTCCTCATATACATTTTGTTTGACGTCATTAATTAGTGCATTTTCAAAAGAATTCCACTCAAATCGGACGAGGTTTCTGAAATTGCGGTATAGATTTTGCGGTGAAATATTCTATATATTTAGTGAATTAGGCAGAAGATAAACGATATATTTTAAATGTCTTGGGAATTGATGCTTCAAAAAAAATAATATAATCTAATTGTAATATTTCAGCTTATTCTCACCATTATGATGACATTGGTGGTCGTATATTTGTATACAGTGGTTGCGTTCAACTTCTTCCGCAAATTCTACGTACAAGAGGGTGAAGAGGGTGAAGAACCTGATAGAAAATGTCATAACATGTTAACGGTAAAATTTATTGAACTTATCGAAGGTGAAATATTTTGAAATGCAAAGATATTGCATCACCTAACTCATCAAATTTCTTCACTTTGAAGGAAAATAGCAACAAACAGATAGTTCTCTCATGTGTTATATCAACAAATTTCACAATTTTGCATTCATTATTTTTAATTTTGCTGAGCATTCAAAAGAATTTCATGGCGGTAGAAATGTTTTGCGAATGCGTATATGTGAGCGGGTAAATATATGAGTGTGTGTTTGTCTGTGTATGTCTGTTGTTGCGCCATTTTCGATTGTTGATATTAATAGGAATGCTTTATGCAAATAATCTAACAACGATAACCGATCGGAATTTACTTCTGAATTTCAATTACCATCACTATGCGTCGTATAATCTAAACATAGCTGAGCCAGATTTTATATTTCATTTCGAATGCTCGATTTTAACTAAACAAAGCAAAAAGAGTATTATTCATTTTATGTCGCTAAATCCTGCGCCTACATAATATTTGATGAGACAAACTCAGTCTATTATATGCAACATATAATCGGCTTCAGTGCTTCATCTTCCACTTCTACGCGGGTGTACGAGCAGGTGGTGGCATTGGTGATGAGTTGGAATCACCATACGGAGATGATCTCGAATATCCACGAATGCTCTACGATATATCATTCTTCTTCTTCGTTATTGTCATTCTTCTAGCCATTATGCAAGGCATGGCATTATTTCGAAATTGGTTTTCCTTGCTTAATCAAGGACGTTGGATGAGATTTGAATTTTACACTTTTCCAAAATTTTTTCGAAGAGAAACGGAATATTTTTAAACAGAATATTCTTTTTAAACGTTTGTAATAGGACATTTGAATCGGAGAATATTTTTAGAAATTATTGTATGTAAACTGAGGAAAAGAAGAGAGAGGGGAGAGGAAGAGATAGATTTATAGGGCGATGATCGAGATCGCATAATAATATTTAGTGGCTATTAATAAACAGTCATCGAAGGACCTCGGTTGAGTTTGGCTTGATTGAGCAAAAAATATTACAGGTTTGATCATTGATGCATTCGGTGAGCTTCGAGATCAACAGGAGTCGGCCACCGAAAAGCTCGAGTCATCATGCTTTATCTGTGATATTGGCAAGGAAACATTTGATCGTATGCCTCGTGGATTCGAAATTCACACCACTAAAGAACATAATTTCGCCAACTATCTGTAAGTTTTGAACAAATAACTAGCCATCCTATTATATTAGCGTTACATAGCCATTCACTAGTCGACCTTTCGACGTTTCCAAGAGGAAACAAAATATGCAATGAGCATTCAACATGCAAGCAGAGAAAAGCATCTATAACTCCGCTAAATTGAAATGAGTGAATGCGTAGGCGTTTCATACAACAATTAAAAAATATTTATCTATGCAGATTTTTGCATTCGTTGATATTTCATTCAAGCATTTCTGTGCAGCGTATTTCCGCTTTTCTATAATATTTTAAATCAAATCGCCTTTTTCAAATGCGGGCTTATGCTTGCTATCCTGTTATATTGTAATAGGATCAATTCTATATTTCTACTATAAAAAGTAGCTATCTCTTTCAAATTTAATTGGTTAAAATTTTGTTGCTTCATATTATGAGTGAATATTTTATTCAAAAATTATTGATTAGAACTTCTTTGGCAGCCTTACTGCAGCCTTCTTTATGTTATTGTCTCATCCATCCGTATTGATGTATAAAGAGATGATATATTAATATCCCCATGCTGCAGTGGGGTGGGGGGGGGGGAAGAGGCGAGAAAATCAATTAAAAGTTTAACTAACGTTTGTAAACTTTTATTAATTTTGGGAGAGATAGTCCTTCTCAGTGCTCTCCACCTCTCCTAGTTGCATTAAATGTGTTTATGATTTCCACAGTTTTCATCCTTTAATATCCTCGATTATGAGCGTTCACTTAGGTTCTTCCTTCAACATCTCGTCAATAAAGACGAAACCGAATACACTGGACAAGAGACATATATTCGTGAGAAATACGATAATCGAGATTGGGAATTTTTCCCTGTGGGTGAATGCTTCGTGAAACAGTACGAAGATCAATTGCTACAGTCATAACGACTCATTCGACAATTATTCTCATCGATGCGACTATTCTTGCAATGGGCAACTCTTAAACGTTTGAAGTGCAAGTGCTTTGTGAATGATGAATTTATTTTGAGAAAACGATGAGTGCCATTTTGCTAATACTAACTAATTGATTCCAACGTTTTCATAGGGATCCCGTCTGGATTTCTCTTTACGATCAACTAGCTATCCAAGTCTTGAAGCGTTCTTCTAAAGTGATAGTCGAGTCTCATAAATCGGCCCATTTCAGCCCATCGATTTTGGACGTCAAACCATTGTGGTTATTGACCTTAGGCTTATAGGCTTGTTAAGGATGCGATGGTTGAATATGGGATGCATAAATTCCACCATTAGGTCTCGTGGAATTATACGATGGTTGAATACAGGACGCATAAATTCCACCATTAAATCTAGTGGAGTTTTCGTTCCAGACTATCGACTATGCACCGATAAATCAACCAATAAACGGGCACTAGACGGGTCGAATTCATCCAACCAAGTAAACCAACGAATTTTATAAAATGCTTTGAAAATTAAAATTAATTTCTTTAAATATATCTTCGTTGGAGCTTTTCGGCTTGTTGACTTCCTATACTGACCTCTCTTATGGTGACTCTAGCGAGCCTATTGGCCCATGGAAGACGGGATGCCTAATTACTTGCTTAACACGAAAGCTTAAAAAATAGAAAGGAAGCGACGAAATGACGATATATGTTTAAGTGATAAATTGATTTCCCCCGAAGTGTTTGTTTCGACTCGATGATATGTAATGTAAAAGCAGTGCCTTTCGATATAGCTTTATTGTTACGTGTGCAATTTGATAGATTCGTTGATAGCGACTTCATGAAAGCAGTCAACATTTTCGATTCTGAATTTTTTTCTAAATTTTTCATTACATACATAATCTTCCAGTCCTATCATGATCAAATAAAAAAATTGACACGCTTCCGTTCAACAATTTTTAATTGATAATAACCGATATTAAAATTCATCTCCCAATATAATAACGGGAAATAATCTCTTGCAAATGCGTTTCCTCTGAATTATACAAAAAACGGCTTGAGTGAACTGTTATGTGGGCGGACCCGTTGATGTATCAGTAATGCTTTTCGGAAGAATCTGATTCGCCATCACTCGATATTCATTTTTTTGGTTGAGACTGCTCTCGAAAATTGCCCACAAGCAAGCATAGCAAAATCGGCTGCAGAGGATGAAAGACCGCAGTGAGTGATTACGCTGATGTGATATCTGATAATACAAGTGATAGAGCATATATTCTTCGACTCTTTGTGATCATTCATCAGCAACAAAAATATTTTTTTTTTCGATAAAGAAAGCATAAAACCACGATAAACAGACAGAAAAACAACAAAAACAATTGTTTCCGTTGTTTCTTTGTGTGGACAAAGAAAATAAAATGAAGCAAATAGATATATAAAGAGCGCGAAAGAGAAAAGTGAAAAATCCAGAGATTATGATTGATAGAGATCTGGCAGAAAAAGATGGATATGCGAAAGTGAAATAGGAATAGCTACAATCACCGAGCAATGGATGGCGCAGTCATATCGTCGCCGCTCAAAACACGAGAATTCAACATCCATAATCATATGACATGATAAAGAATTCCAGATGGTGGAAAAACATTGAAAGAAAATGAATTGAGTAAATCAATACGAATTGCGAATTTCATTTCAATATGAAAATTATTTAAAACTCTAGAAGAGGTCTTTATTCGACTATTCAGCCATTATCGAGTTCACGAAATTTTTTTTTATGCGCAGTCTAGGTATACTCGTGGGTTCTATAGTTTGTCTCTTGCATTTAGTTTGCCTATACTGGAATGTTGCGTCTAAATTCTCCATGCCAAAAGTCGCCACATAGTGATTTTTATTTGCGTGTTGATTTTCAGAGATCAATTCTTGATCTGAGAAAAAAATCCCGGATAAGAAACCCCACTAAAATAATGTATTCGGAAGTTAGAACGGTGACGAAGCCATCAAAACAAAAAAAAAAGAATTATAAAATGTAGTCTGGAATATGCGGAAACTCATCTTCCGGGTCAATCCACGATTTGTTGGAGGCACTGAATGAGGAGACATGAAATATTCGATGAATATGATATGGGGAATTAATAAAAAAAAAAACGAGATGCTATATGAAGAGTCATGAATGTTCCAAAAAAATGGAATAAAGGATAACATACAAAAAACGAAATAAAAATGTATGGATCGACTGATCTAAGAATCCTAAATCATAATGGATAAATCGCTGAATATCAAGAACGAATTGTGAAGATACTAATTAAAACCAGCAGACGATAAAAAAAAATCGTATGTAGAAAATATTGAAAATGTTGTATGATGCTACAAAAGGCGTTGCACTTAAATGAGGCACTTAAAAGAATAAAGAAAAAAGTACTGAGTATAGACATTTCAAATAAGCTAAATCGAGTACATCTTTTTAAGTATATGTCATTTAAATCTCGTCAAAAAAAAAACGAACGAACAACACGGCGCTAATGCGATCATCAAAAACTTCTTTTCTATGACGTTCATTATGCTTCGTTCATATACATTTTCACACCTTCAATAGGTCATCCTGAAAAAATAACGTCGTATTTAACTGTTAATTAATTTATTGTTAACGATTTCCTCTCGGCGGACTTGTCGAATCGTTTCAAGCAATGAGGCGCAAATAAATATTTGATAGAGAATAAAGAGAACAGTCATTGAAAGAATATACCATTTGTTACAGTAGATGTGTTGGGTGAAGTGAAACTTTCATTGCATTGGTTAACGAAGTTAGACGAATCGTCGGCAATAGAAGGTTAGAATGGAACCACGTCGTGGGCAAAGGAAACCTGTTGCAAAACAATTGTTGCATTTAAAAGCAAGGAATAAATAAACAAACGGTCGGTAATCAAACATTTCCATTCAGAATGTTCAGCAGCAATATGAACTGTAATATTTGGTCGAAGATAATAAAGAACGAATTACGTTGCCGGTGGAGAGCACATAAATACAAACAATTTTAGATTCTGAAAAGTGCAAACAGAATAAATGTTAAATTTTGCTACTTTATGCAAATTAACAGCAGCAACAGCAGAGACAATATTCGATAATGGCCTCTTTAATAGATTCCATTCTCTCCTCCCTACGACAAACAGAAGCACTTTATTCATAAATCATAGAGAAGAACATAGAGGCCTGAATATAAATGCCTCGATGCTTTTACGTGCGATGTTATATCACTTCCTTCTTTCACAACTTCTATTAAGAACAGTAAGTTGAAACAACGGTGTGAATTCTCTTTCCATTATCTTGTAATTCTTATAGCAATAACTGTGTTTACAATATTTTTGTCCCTCGTTCTCATGACATTGATCTCAGTTGATTAGAAAACGCATAAGGCGTTGATTAGCTTGAGAGTGTTCAATGAAACTTCACACCCTCCACATCGTTCACTTTTTGTATTAGTGAACAGACATTTTGCTGCTCAAAAAATGCCCACATCATTAAAGTTCTCTATGATTGATTGCTTCATCGCATGCGTGCGCTATAGAAAATGGGCGTCCCTTACATAGATTTTGTGCCACTCTCCTTCAATAGTATTGGCGTATATGTGGGACTATATGAGTGAAAGTTTTCAGCTCATTAGTGCAGAAAATGACATCATTTAGTTGAGGTATTTATTTAGGATTTCACACACCTCCATTGGATGTTTAGGGGTTTTAATTGTTCGTACACGAAGGTAATTGTTCACGCTTACTTGAAAAGTCCACAAACTATCGCCTAAGTTATTTTGAATATATTTTGAAGCTGCGAAAATCGGGTGAAGAATTTTTATGCTTTAGGAATCAGATTTCCTTCGCTTCTATGCATGATGATTTCCACCAAAGAACGATAATGGTTATCTCAGCACTTTTTCGATAAGGGCAAAGGGGAGTGCCCATTTCAATGTTGAGTGTCGTGTTGGATTAACTCTTGTGCTTGACGAAAGTTATGTTATGCCTTACTTTGAAGAATTTATCTCATTATTATGTATTCTTTTATCATATAGGATAACATTTATCTTATTCAAAAAAAAAAAAAAACAATAAGAATTTATCGCACAACATTTCTCTTTGAATACGCAATAAATTTATCAGTTATTTTGCGTACAAAAGATCTAATGAATATTCAATAATATGTTATTGCGATGTAATATAATATTCAAAACAATGAAAACTCTTTCATATTGATATCTGCGGAAATAATCTTTTTATTTCGAATAGAGATCGCAATCTTATAAGAGTTCATATAAAAATATACATGCTTCAGCTAATTCGCTTTTCTTGAAAATGCTTTCTTTGAATGTTTATTGGTTTTATGAGGATGTAAACGAATTAAATTTGTTGAATTGTCCGAAAGAAACAATCTTGTTAATGATATGACGCTTAATTTCATAATTGCGCCTTTTCAAATACAAGTCTACTTTCAAAAATTAGTTGATATGTTTTAGTCAGCTTCATAAGCCCAAATGAATAAGTTTTAAGCTCTGCAATCGTCTTTTTTTAATCAAAAGAGCCAACCAGACTTAAATAATCGAATTCCTTCAAAAATAAGTAATATATAATATTTTCTAATCATTCTTTAGCATTTTTTTATTAACCAAATATGGATAGTTTAGCAAATGAGCGAATGAATATGAGGAGATTTTTTAAATAAAAATATTTAGACTAGCGCATCGACGTAACCGAAGACTGTATTATCGATGAAATGAGGCGAAACCTGCAACCGTAATACTTATATTATTCCTTTCTTATTTGGAATCTATCTATTCAAGTCACTTTCTTAGGAATTACTCAGTTTTATTTGATCTTTGTTTTAGCAGAAATAAAATGTCCATTCGAACAATGCATATTCTATTGTGAAATAAAACTTCGAAGCGTCAATAATGATCAAGTTTCCGTGGTTGATTGATTCTTATGGTTATACAATTGGTGGTTTTATTATGTTTTTCTGCAATGCTTCTGTATTTATTGCCATTATACGCGATAAAAAAATGAGGTATATACTTTAGCATATCTGTTTTATTTATTCCATATAAATTATAGATCGATAAATGGATTATAGAACGATAAATTTTCTGAGAAAAAATTTATATCGCTAAGATTTGAATATGCGCATTAGTGAAAACTTCTAATATGTATTTCTAATATGCGATATGAATGAAATAAAAATTTGAAAATAATTGCATGTAAATGTATAAATGTTTCAATGTAGATGGCACGATATACGCTTGTATCAGCTAACTAAGTAATATCAAAATTTAGGAAAAAATAGTTTATATCTGCGAAATAATGCCTTCTTCTTTCAATTGATCTCTTCTCTTGTACGAAATTTTACGCGTAGAGGCAATTGTCTATATGTCTCTACTGAAACAATTTCATTGCAAAGAGGTATTTTCTTTGCAATGAAATTATTTCAGTAGTTCGATCACATTACAATATAATGATAACAATAATATTTTGTAGTGTCTTCGTGCTATCTTCGTGAATGCATTTCGTTCCAAAAATATTAAAAAAAAACGTTGTGACCATTATTTTGATGTTTTTTTTTGCTCTCCGAACTCTTTATTTTTACATTTGAATATAAAGTCGAACATCATTGTCCAAAAAAAGCGCTTCAATAAAGTGGCATTGTCTTTCTAAGAATATAAAAATATATTCTTCTAATGTTAATTTGCTAAAGTCCGACTATTAAATCGCATTAATTTCCATGTAATTACAATGAAGTGCAAAGAGCGTTGGCTATCTTTTTGTTATTAAAAAAACGAACGGTAGTAATTCTTTATTTACTTTATTTATTTACTTTAATCGACAAAGCATTCATTACGAATAGGTATCTCTTCATATCGTTTCCACTTCCGCTTAGCTGAAGTTATACGGTAGCATGAAGGTTAGGGCTTAGGCCCGTCTCCTGCCCATCAGATACTGACGAGTCGATTCATCATTGTTCCACTCAAGAAGAGGATTCGGACTTGCTCCACCACCTTCGTCCCTATGAGCTCCTTGGTTGGAATAATTCACATTGCTATTTTCCAAGATTTATTAAAATTTATGCATTTAGGATGCAAATATGCATCCGTTCTTAACATTTTTAATCCAATACCTCACTATAATACTGATATTTGAATTATTAGCGCTCATTCTGTTTAATTTTAGCGAGCATTGCTTGTATGATGATGCGCCTGGTCACCACATGGAAAATTTTGTTTCAGTTCGATTCATTAAATTTAAGTTTAATCTGTACTGAGTGGCTATAGCGTAATGCTTATGCGATTCTATTACTCTATTACAATTCATGAGTTCTTAGCACTATACTCATGGATTTATATTACCAAATCCAATACCTAAGGCTATCTTTTTGATTCGTGTTTATCATCAATCTTAGCAATATCTTTTGAGAACAACATATTCAATGATATCGTTTGTTGTTCTCGTCAACGGTTTAACGGGAGCATGCGTAATGGCTATTGGCTTATATCGGTTAACTAGTATTCGTACGAGGCTTGATAAGGAAGCGATAGTTTCCAACAAAGTCTGCATTGAAAGGGTAAGTGTAACTTCAGTTTTTGCTGTACAGTACCATTGTTCGGATGATTGCTCTCACTAATTAATCGAAAATTTTTTTATTTCTATTGGACCCAATTTTATGTCGATGCGACAAATTTCGAAATTATTCACTCACCAATCTTGGATTAACGATTGAGCCGATTTTCAGTGTGCGCATTGAATAAATCCGGAATCTACGCCTATTTTCGAGTGAATTAGCAAACTTTCTAGCATTTACTCTACAAGCATCCACAAATAAATTTTTTTTTGGAATAAATATATTTGAATTGAATTTTTTTCATAATTGTAAATGATTCATTGAATTCTCTTTATTTCCTAGCATCATCAATCTAAAAAATTACTTATTGACGACGATACAATTAAATTAGAAGACAATCGAAAAACTTCCTTTCGTTATCATCGTTAATCGTTCGTTTCAATTATTATTTTCAATCATTTAATTAATTTTAAAAAGAAATCAGCCATCACATAATTCATAGTAAAATGCTTCCTTGAAAATGGTAAGCAGTGGTTGAATCGATAAAATTGAAATACAATATACTACTTTTGCATGAACTAAACTTCTGCAAATTACGTTTGATTAAATCAATTCCCCGAAGTATTTATTAATGAGGCAAATTGAAGCATTCGTATTGCAACATTACACGTTGATGAATATATTAGCGAAATTTGATTTTGTTCAATTAGTATGCACTAAATTTTTATTTATTTATTTTTTATTTTTTGAAATGTGCAATGAGAATCTGACTCGTTTAGCAATTTGCAACAAAATTTAAATGCAACGTTATAGAGATAATTTACAGAATTATGAGAATTCATTTTTTTCTTTTTTTTCAGACTGTCTATGTGTTATTGCTTTGGATGAATTTGCTAAACGGAATAGGGCAACTATTGAATAGTCTAGATCGACTTCTTGTTATCACATTTCCAGTGCTATACTTTCATAAACGGTATTGTATAACCACTATTCTTCTACTGGTGTCAAATATTTGTGCAATTATCCTAATTATAGTCGCTGTATTTGTAACACTTTGGAGACGTGCAGTAAATATCACTGTAATGTGCAGGTATTAACTACTCTTATTTATCTATTTCACTATGAGTGTTTTCATTCTGAGGGAAATTGAACTTCCGTTGCTTGAATAAATTCCATAACGTGTTTTTTTTTATTTGAGGCCTCCTCTATCAAATTTTCTAGTGTTCGTTGTTTTTTATAAAGAGACGAAACGCCATTATTATTGTTGCTCTTTTCTCTTGTTGAGTTGATATGAGCTCGCTATAATCGACAATAAGATGATCACCGAAGGATAGTGAAAGGACCCCATTTAAAAGTCGTATCATAAACTTGCCTCTCATCGCCTTTCAATCAAGTGGAACTTATTTTAGGCAGCAAGATATAATCTACAAACCATTTTATACAACGATCGTAATTGTGAGAACCGCAAGTGCTCTCATTGCTGTCATTGTGATGTTGGTGGCCATGTTCGTTATGAAAAAGTAAGTTTTTTTTTTTGTTTAATTTGAAACAAATGAGAGCATGTAAGAAAGACCACATATTTGTCGTTCTCATGAACTATGAACAAATAATGGAAAATTTGTTATAAACCGCGAAAAAAAATTTCTAATCAATATCATATATGAAAGATATACACGTCAGCGCATCATTATTGACGCGTGAATTTCTTTTAGCTTCCAATAAGCGCTCTATCAATTGGATTAAATAGTGACATGTATAATTCAATTTTCAATAATTCTTTAGAAAATAAAACATAATTTGTAATGGTTTTGGATTAAAATTTTCACCATTCAACAATGCATCTTTAAGAAAATGACATCATTATTGTAAGGATTCTAGGAATATGAGAGAAGAAAGTGTATGAAATCATTTAAAAGAAATATGTAAGCAATTCAATGCAGTGATTAAAGAATAAATATGCTTGAGAATTTAAAGTATTTAATTACTTATGCTCACTCATTAATAACTTAATTAGAGCATAATAATAAATGGAATATTAAAGACTAGTCGTGAAAACCTCATTATTAATATCACTGTTATTGTTTATGACTCAATATAAATCATTGTCGAGGAAAATCTTCGAGAATAGTGATGAATGCGTGATACTATACTTCACTGATGCGAGCATATCCATAAAAATTAGTAATAACTCTCGAAAAAAAAATGCCGTGTGATTTCATATTTTCAATCAGTGAGAACAATTTGAAACAAGAACTATGCAATAGGAAAACATAATAAGGTCAAATTTTCTCTCATCAGCAAGCTTTTCTGTAAATTTTATTATTCATTTTACATTCCCAAGTCAGAAACATATAAAACTTACACAAATATGAGCGGAAAGAAGATGAAGAAAGGGCAGAGTGCATGAATAGAGGTGATCGAGAAGAGAAGCTAATGCGTATAATTCAAAAATGCGCATACCATCCTCTATATGCAATAAAATTATCAAGAACCAAGAAATATGATTTTTGATGATTGGTTGGTGGAATTGAGACATTGCAGCATTGGTAGACTTCGATAGTACGAGCAACATCACAACGATTGCGACATCTAGCTTGAGGATATTTTCATGTGGGAATTGTATGCTCGAACAAAAACATTTTGCGTAGAAAACGTTTGATCGCTACATTTCGACTTATTTTTTGCATAGCCGTGGGTCAAAAATTTTTAGATGTCAGCAAAAAAACGAGTAACCGCCCTGCTAGTTATCAGAGATATCATTATTGGCTGGAAAAGTAGAACCAAAAGCGAATCCTTGAGGAACATCTTCGAATTTATTGCCGGGAGAAGTAACTGTCTGTTCTCAAATATACGAAACGACTTCTCCTATTGCCATTGTGAAGTTGCGATGACACAAAACCTAAAGGTGATGACATGAGCCGAAAATTGCTTCGGAAATATACAGTCGGTCTGCCGGAGCTCATCTTTGCTAAATTCTTTAGTCTTGAGATTACTTTGTAAGCAATCTACAAGAATGGGATATTTCTTGCTCACAATCCGCCATTCCCTAGTTTTAGCGCATCCAGGCCGTTCCCAAAAAATAACGCCAACTGCTAGATGTACTTAGCGCATCATAAACTAGATTTGCCTAGAGGCGTTTTAAAGCGAAGGCAGACGCGGCCTTGCATTTATAGATGCTGCAGCAATTTGTAGCATATTTTCAAAGAAAACATGCAAGTTAAAGCACTCTAAGGCTGCGAAGTTGATAAGGCGTCATACTTGATTCATACCGCTCACTCGTATGTGCTTCTTTGGTCCTAACTCGGATTTAAAAAATATATGCTGACGTATTTATCTGCAGAATTTCTTTAAAAAGCCCATATCTTCATACACAGTTATTGCTGAAGTAATACTTGCATTGATTTTGATGATTCCACTTAACTCTTCCATGGATATGCCGCAAAATCGATGTTGAATAGAAATGAAATTTTGTTAACGGTGTTCACGTCATCATCGTTTCAGGAATGGTAGGAATTCATCCGAAGCTGGTATCAGCAAGGAAGAAATGGAAATATTTACAAAAAGACAGAGAAAACTCACAAATGTCATCATCATATCGTGCGCATTTACACTGAGTAAGCAAATTTTATTTTTGTATTCTTCTTTTTAAATCAATTAGGGAAATGAATTGGACAATTAAGCATATGCTGTTCACTTTGAAAATGCAAAACGTTTCTTCCGGCCATTCTTCAGTTGTAACGTGATCCGAATAAAACGGTCTCAAAAGTCTCCCACCCTATTCAAACCTCACCCCTCTCCCCCTTCCCTTTTCTAAAAAAATTCGCTTTCACTTGAGTTCCTGAAATTCGCGATGCATAACCAAGTCTAGCAAGGCGGTCATCAACGAATTTTTGAAAACGCAAGACGATATTGCTCATTTGCATCCAATCAACGTTTTTGAAATCAATTTCACTTCTTAGGAACGAATAACACTACACTACCCACTTCGTGAATTTCCTCACCGTTGTCAATAATATTTGCTTAATATTTATTCTATCATAAATAACGCTAGTTTGTTATTTACTATCGAATATTGTTATATGTATGAGATGAATATTAGAATAGTTGATAAGTAATAACTTTGTTTCTTGCATTTCAGTTCTCTTCGTTGTTCCATCTCTCTACCAAATTTATCTACTTCTCATCAATAGCAACGCTCTAGATGCAGCTTCATTCTATACAATACCGTTGAGTTTTTTAAACGCTCTCAATGAAGTATTCATATTTGTTCTTCGTTTGAAAGATATTAGACGAAGTGTTGCGCTTACAATATTATGCTTTCTGCCGGAAGCGACTTCACAAAAAATAACTAATAAAATCGCACCAATGAGCGATGGCATAAAAACAGTTCGTCCACAACAATATTTTACACGCAAATAAGCGTCCTTTTTTCTTAAAACTTAATGAATATTTTCGAAAGACCAAGATGCCTATTCTAGGTTTTTTTGGAATAAAGCTGTCAAGATTGGATGATCGCTCATAATGAAAGTTTTGAAAGTTTCTTAATGAATAATCATGTTAGTTATTTTTTTATAGTTTTTCTCTGACTTTTGAACTATTGAAGTTTGAGGTTTGAAAGACTATTTTCCGTGACAACATAATTAGTGAAGATTGTAAGACAATCACAATAGCAGTTTAATGAAACAGCTGAAAGTAAGCGGTGAAGTTAAAAATGAAAAAGAGGAGCTCTGAAACTTCATTTTTTTCTTACAACTTTTTATGATTATCGTATAGCCGTTATAGATAACGGAATAATAGTATTCTATTTCATATCGTTTGAAATTTATTCATTCGTTTCTCGCATTAAATGTATTTTTTATAAATATATTGTAAATAATAAATAAAAAACAGAGATCGCGACCTAAAATAGCAGTTGAACTTGATGTTTTTCGCTTATTGCCAATTATTTCAAGATGTTAGTTGAATCACCTTGTAACAAATATTATGAGTGAAACTTATGTGGAAATTTGTGTGCATTATGAAAAGAGTGAATAAATTTTTTTTTTTGAATAGATTTCCTGTATTTGTTGGTTGTTATTTACTCGCTTTTTTATTTTCTTGCTCAAAATTTTGCCTGCAATTAAAGGCATCATTTCTGGATTCGGCGAACGGCTTTTGCTTGAAGCGTAATGTAAATTGCAATAAGCCGTATGAGATTGATTTAGTTATCAATTTCAATATTCTAAAGTATGAAAATGAGCAAAAATATGCCATCGTCCTGAAGAATTCCTATGGAGTTCGCCATTTCTGTGGTGATAAATTTGTCATTTTATCGTTTTGCAAGACTTTCACAAGCGACGAAACACTTGTTGGGCAGCTTCAGAAGTTTTTTTTCTCGTGGATGTAGAAAACAAAGAAAAAACTTAGAATTTAAATTTTTGTGATTCTCTCCTAGCTAAATAAAAATGGTTTATTATGGATCCACTATGAACAATTCGCATACCTCAACGTGATATTTTCTTAGACTGAATCCTTTATTCATTTACTTCATTCTAATAGATGAGCAATCGCCAATAAATTTTCATTAAGTAATATTAAAGAAATGGATGTTTAAAACTGTATTGAGTAATCGCTCTTCCGCTTCCATGTGAAAATGGTGGCGAATTAGAAACACAGAGAAGACATCATTAAAAACGAATGAATTTCTTGACATCATATTTGTTTACTGCAAAATTATGCAAATAATTTATTCCGTTGAAATAAATTAATAAAAAAGTGCAATCGTTATGAAATTTCGCATTGCACAAATGACATAGTCGAAAAAAATAGCGAAAATACGAGAAAAGCTTACACAATATGTGCTTTTGCACTACGTTGTGTCGAACAAATGATTTCTTAAGTGGTCAATAAGTGAAATAATAAAGATCTGATTAACATGATCGCTCGCATAAATTTTCCATAAAACATTCGCCTTTCTTGAGATTCGACCAGAGTGAGATGGAAATTCGGATGATGCAAAACGTACAAAAAATCCACTTGAGTATTTCACGGCTCATAAAGACCTTAGAAACGGACCGTAATGTGGCAGAAATAGCAATAGTGCATTTATACGTAGGCACATTTTTGTGCCTACGTATATCTAATTTCCTAATTCCAATTTTTGTGGTTGTCGAGCAGAAAGTAACGTAGGCGTAACGTACACGCAAGCGCGCACATTCAAATGCATTTGCATAGGCGTGGACGCAATTATATACACATCTCGAAGACATAACATAACTAAGCACATACGCACCGACCAACTACACGTACAGGCATGCGAGCACAAATTTGCAAACAAAGTTGGATGAATGCATAAAGGGGGTGGAAGAATTGGAAAACGTTTAGAGTTATGGTTTATTTTATTGCATTCTATCGTGTTGGCTTGCAAACGCAATGGATAGGCAATTTTTGAGAAGCTGTATGCTGTATTCTTAGTATATCACTGAGCTTGAACGATATTTGTTCGATACAGTTGCAGATAAGGCATAAAAGGCGCATATATCCAAGGTACCGTGGCTTGGGCGGTTTGATTAAGGTGCCAGCATGTTCTTAGCTATGAATGAATGGGATTGTATTTGAAAGTGATGCAAAAATTAATTCAAGTAATATATTTTATTAGGATCCGTCAGATGTTATTTTTCGACGAATTTACAACGCAAAATATCCCTCATGACATATGTGCATTGATTTCAACGAAAATATAACACAATATGTGATGATTTCAGTGAAAACATAACACAATATATGATGATCTCAACGAAAATCTAACACAGTATATGATGATTTAAACGAAAATATAACACAACTGATGATTGCTATTCCAAGGACTTTCCTCCGGGCGGGATGTTTCTCAATGCGTTTTTCAATGCGATCACAGGCCAGACCCGAAACGACGTTCAACTAGATTGGTTGCTGAATATTTTCGTTACTTACATTCAGAAGCAATGCTCTGACAGTTTCTAAAAGTCATTCCTCTTGCAATTTTTCTAAGCATTTAGCATTCTTCTAGTTTCGCATTTCGCTTATTGGGCAAACTTTGCTATGGATCAATTCCTCGAGAACACTGAACTATTGTTTTGAAAGAGTCAGTATTATTTCTAGAAATAACTGCTATTATTGCAGAAATGATATTGATGAATAGAGATCACCGCTGATCTTCGGATATCACATATCCCAGTTGTTGATTTTTCTTTCAGAAATATTATATAAAGGGTGGATGAACATTCCTTAGAGGTAACTAAGAAGTGTTCCCATTTCATGTCTCCTAATTATCTATGAAACCACTGGTCTTTATAAACGGCCTAGTTTTCATATGGCCGTTCATTTATAAGCAGTATTTGGTTTGTAGAAGTGAATGTTGGTTGGTGCTTGTTGCTTGTTGCTGTAAAGGCAATGAGTGCATACAAATTGGTGCAGCTGTTCTCTCGAATGCTCTTCCAAACAGTTGTTGAGGAAGTGAAAAATGGCAACTCTGGTTCGCAAGTTTTTTATTAATGGTGACTGTGTAGACGTTTTCCTGCTTGGTCGGTAGTTTCCAGACAACAGGAATGAGGAAGTCTTTAGGGCAGTGGGGAAGGAGGAAGTGAGAGACTCTAGAGACCTCTTGCAGGGTATTGCCGTCCCTTTCTCCCTCCGTCGTGGGGTTTACTAGGGTTCCCAAAAGAGGAATGGAAGTTAATTTCGAGAACTAAGTAGCTATCGACGGAAAAGTAATGGCACTATTGTCATTGAATGACTTCACTGTAGAGACGAACTTCTTTTTGGGGCACTTCGGCATATAACGCGTTAGCATTTTGATTGCTACCGTACGGACTTCACTTTGCCGAACGAAAAGCACCAATGCCTCGTTGACTGAATTGAATAGACTTGGCAAGATTGTATATGGTGATACAGCATCGGCAACCTCTTCACTTGACGTGAACATAACGATAATCTGATAGATGGATGGTATAACGAAAAGCACTGAAATTTAAAACGATTCAAATAATCAGAGGTGTGGGTTGAAGTGCTATTGATAATATCTGTGGCTTCTTTTTCTTTGATGGCCTCACGGTGAGTAAAAAAATTACCTTCTTTATAATTTTAATTGTTGTCATGAGATACAATCCTCTATGCATATCGCCTAAAGAACTTTCGGATTTCAATGAGTGCTACTTAGCCCTCTCTAATAGACTTTGTTATATGTGGGAAGAGACGAAAAAAAAGCCAGCCATCTTTCGTGGCGACGGCATTTAAAAAAAGGCAAAAAATAACGTAGCGAAGAGGTTTCAAACATCGATGCAAAGTGATGCACAAAATATGTGCACTGTTTCAGCGATTACATGAAGAACATAAAGGTAAGCAATTGCCGATTGCAAATTTTGCATCTCGCATTATGAATAGGTTTTCTAATTTCCGCATTGTTCTTCTAATCATTAAACTTTATATATTTTTATTGACATAATGTTCGATCAGGCGTATTAGTTCAATATTCACTGCTGATACTTTTAATTTAATTAATCTATGAGCAGTTGCAGCTCCATTGATTGAATATTTCCGGAGAAATTAAATGTTTTTAAAAAAATGCCATAGGCGCTAATAAAGCGAGCGTTTCGCCAATTTCATTCAGAAAACTATGAGGTTTTAAAAATTTTGCAAAAATACCAAACCATGAACAATAGTGCACTAACATATGATATGATTTAGAATATAATCATACTTCTTTGGCTCGAGCTACTATGGTTCTGAAGCTGTAACTACTCAAGTTGTAACTAGACGGGTGCAAGGTGACTGCAGGTCACTATATTCGTGAAAATCATAGTTATCATTTTGTATGCATTCAAAGAAACGAAAGCCCACTTACTTAGTGTTAACGAACATGAGATGAAGAGAGTTTTCGTGAGACATTTTTGATGCTCCATAAATGCAGAAAAATCAGCGCCATTTATATTTGCATTCGTCATCGTACGTTGCTTTCTGAAATATATTAAACTTATATTACGTTTGTAATGCGTACAAGAAGTTTCACTCAGCTAATTTTTTTCTCGCTTAAACGAGAGTGGAAAAATAGTTTTTCTAGAGGAGTTGACAAACTGATGCAGCAATTTCAATTGTGGTTAGTAATAAGTGGATTGGAGCTATCGTTGTTAGAGTATAGGGGACAAGCGAAATGAAATGTTTTGCTTCGAAAGAATGTAAGCAGTTTTGTTTAACGTCGTTTGCTCCGATTTTTGGATTCTCTCCTGAAGCTTTTGATAGCTTTGAAAAAAGATCGCAATGTGACTTGAAGTCCTAATGCTTAACGATTAGAGCGAGCTAAAAGCGCTAAAAAATTGAACACAACATCGAATCAATGAGTTTTTCCACCGTCGGCATGCGAAATTCTATTTTGAAACTGCATGAAGCAATTGCATTATTAATGCTCTCTCCGAACATTAGGAAGGCGACAAAAATCCAAAGGCAAACACAGTAGTGGCTACAAAACTTCCTCTTCAACAATTTCTGTTCATACGTGCATGAAAATTTGTAAATAATCAACTGCAGAGATGTCATATATATCAAATATACTTGTAAAGTTGGGAATGAATTATAAATTTTACATTTAGGCATTCCTTCACATTCAATTGAAAGTGTTGTTTTATTTTTTTTTAATATTTATGCCATATATTTTTCAGTAACTTATTTTTTTTTTAGTTTCTCAGCAAAGTTTTAGATCTATAAGTGAAATCTGGCGTCTAATAAACACTAAAGACAGTGAAGAAAAAGATTTTAGAAGAGCGCAAAAAAATTTTTTCAGATATTTAGACTAAATTGAAACCGAAAAAAAAATCTCGGAGAAAATTTCAAAAAATGAGCACTTTAGATTTCATTTTGATTACTACCAGTATCTCTATCTAAATTATTTTCTATAGAATAGAGCGAAGAAAATTTTAAGATAACAGCGATCATATAAAATAGCAGCATTTAATATTTGCCTAATAAGTGATATATGAGTATGAAATTTAAAATCCAATCATCTTATTGGATGAACAATAAATATTTCATTCGGCACTTCTATCATATCTGATTAAAACTTTTAAAAGATGTTAAAAATGAACCTTATCATGATAAGAAAAACGATAAATAGTACAATTACACTTGAAGCGCCCAATAGTGTTCGTAAAATATTTAATGTCTCATAGAGTGGTTTATAAACGATATCTTGTTGCCTATAAATATTACCGCATAAAATATTTATCAATCTTTCACAATTATTAATAAAATAATTGAGAAAACTAATGATGAATAAATATTTTAATTTAGAAAAATTCCGTATACATTTTCGATTGTAAAGTGTTTTCCTTGATATTTATAAAGCGAATTACAGACGAATTAGCTCAGTAATCTACATAAAAAGTATTTTTCTACGAAGAACTCATAAGAAAAAAAAGATTTCATCATGGAAGATGGGAAAACATTGTTTGACGAATGGGTTGAATTCGATTGTGCCATCAAATTGGCGTTACTAATAACGTTGGAAATGCATAGTTAAAAATTGTTGCGAGTATTATTTTCATAGGTATATACATAAATAATTCAGTTAACTTTAATTTTTAATTTATAGTAATAATAATATGAGTAAAATAATCAACTATTATAATAAGAAGAGAAAATAATTAACGATATTTATCGTATAATTAAAAAAGAAAAGTAAACCCGCAATATGCTGGAACATATGTGGCATCTCGAAGGATCGTGATGATCACTGCTATAAATACGGACGTGAATGATATCACCCAAATACTAATCAATAGACTAGTTGTAAGTTGATCTCGTTTTCGATAATAAAAAATTGGAAATGCAATCGCGCTTAATCGATCGATACTGTTCAATAGTAGGCCAAAACCATTTAGAAGATTAAAGCATAATAAAAATATGCATGCAATCTGCAAATGGGCAAATTCCACAATTTCTTATCAATAATATTTTCAGAAAATATTTCAGAAATATTCACAAAATATGCAAATATTTCTAGTATGTTTATACTAAGACTGGATCTGTACAATAAGGTAATTCTACTGTATATCAGGATGAGGAATACTATAATTCATTCTCAATCATTTTATGATGAAACAACGATAAACGAGATGATAATCAATAAACGAATAAATCGGCAATTCTATTAAAGACATTTGTTCGCTTAAAGAATAATGATAAACATTCCTACATTAACGCCAAATATAATCAAGCAAATAAAAAGTTAATTTTCTAAAAAAATGAGCAAGGCATTCAATTAATTTATCACGTTCTTTAAATTAATGATTGGTTCATTTAGAAAGAAAATATGTACACCCCCTAAACATGATTTAAACTTGTTGCAGATATTTTTAGCAATAATATTTTAGGCGAAGCAATAGTACAGCTTCTAAATAGCGGAAGATATTGAAATACAAAATAACAAGGAAAGATTCACTGATAAATAGATGGATTTGCTTATTGCGCTTTATTGGTTGATGTTGAATTTTATGAATTATTACAAAGCAATTTCAATCATTGTAATTATCATTCATTTGTTTTGTTGCATATTTAACAGTATGAAATGATGAAGACGATTAAAAAAAATATTTGCAACGTTTAGTTTTATAGCAGTGAGAAAAAAAGTGAAAAAAAACGTCCTAGGATAACAATGAAAATAAATAAATGAATTGAAAAATTTTTATGACTCTAGAGAATCGACAAAAAAAACTAACATTCAATAGACATCGTTTATTTGAAACAAGAAGATAAGATATGCCATTATTAGTATAGAAACGAAATCGAGAGAATCCCACCACAGACATAGAAACACCAGTTAGACCATTGCTGAGTACAACAAAAGCAATTATTGTATACATTTGCCTGCATATATAGGTTCATATTAGCGAATGTACTTCACTGCGTTGAACGTTATATATCACTCTTTTTGCTGTTATATTAAACTGAATAGAACATTAGCCAAATTCGGCTAGCTAAAGCAGTTTTGGCTAGATGAGAAGGCTGACGCAGGAATTTTTATTTGGTTTGGAAATCCCACAAAATTTGGAAAGTATATGTGAGTCTCAAACGAATGCATGTACACATTTTCTGCCTCGTTTTTAGTGGATAATAAAGGAACATTGAGAAGCTCTAATAAAATAGTTTCTTGAGATATCCTCATCCGACTGTCTGAAGTTTCTAGATGTAAGTTTCGTGCAAAGGAGAGCTTTTTTTGTTCGAGGTTTTATTTGAGGTTTTATTGCAGAATGAGCAAATATTCTGCTGTATAGAAGGAATATGCGAGCTTTGATCAACTCGTGCATTTAAGAAGTCAAGAGAATGATTTGTAATTTGTTGGCGTTTAATTCTTAAAAATTCTGTCCTTTAAAGAAATTACTTTGTACTTATTAATTGCAGAAATATTACATTCGAAGGAATGATCGATTAATGAAATGACTTTGTAGAAGCAAAAAAAAAAGTTCTAAATAAAGAATATCAATTTTTAGGTAGTGAAATTTCGAAAAATTCATTTAAATAAAAATTGGCGACAAAATTTTTCAACAAAAAAATCAAACTTTGTGATAATTCGTTGAAATTAAACGCGAATCTCACCGCAACGTTTTTCGACGATATATGGTGATAAAGATTGGAAAATTAATCATTGCAATAATGATACCACCAAATGCGTAAACCCATGTTCCAATTAATAAGCGTGTACTTGTATACATTATAAAGGCGGAGAGCGAAACACTGCAAATACTGAGTGCGAATCAGCATTAGACAAGAAGAAGTCTTGCATTGCAAATCATCCGATGATTGCTATCTTGTGGAAAATTATTCAGTGGTATACAGGGCGAAGACATATTCTGAGTTTAAAGCTCCTCGTGGCTCTTTCAATTCCATCAAAACTCGAGTCATATATATCGTAAATGCATATCTGAGGTATCTAATCACTAAATGGGATGGCGAAGCATATGCGAAAGCCTATATATAAAACGTTAGCGATAAGATCTAAATGAACATATTATGGGCAGTCAAAAATCATAGGCAACAGAATGATCTGATTTAACGTGATTTTTAAATATGCACGTTTGTATGCATCATGCCATTTTGTTTGATGCACATTCATGTGTTGGTTTGTTGTGCGTGCGTATGTACTAGTGTTTGGAATGGGGTTCCTGTCATGTGAAATGTTGAATCACACCTCCGCTGGGGGCGATGGAGCTTTTCGTTCCCACGAGGACATCCGCGAAGAGTTTGAGTTTTGAGAATCCCCGCAAGGGGCCGGATGAGTTCCGGAGAGTGGGGACCCGCCGCAGTGGAGGAAGATTGGAAAACGTACGGCTCTGTTACGAAACTTTTCACATCGTTAGTGCTGTCTTGTGTCGTTTTCATGGGAAGTTCGAATAGGAATAACTTTCGAAAAGTTGCAGCCTTGGCGTATCTTTGGCAACTCGTTTAATATGGAAATTGCAGTTGAAACCCAATGTGCATATTTTTTGCAACCGTAGTTACATGCATCGTTGAATGTAGGTAGTAGCGAAACGTTAAAAGCTGCTTACAAAGATAGAGTATTCGCTTTATGGCTAGTGAGAAGGGACTGTAATAATGTTGTTTTGTTGGATTAGGGAATCGTAGTGAAGGCCACTTTCTTTTTAGAAAAGTGATAGGAAATGAGATGAGGAGCATTGTGCTTTTTTGACATATATATGCTACATAACGAAGTTGTTAGGATCTTTTCGACAGGTTATTCATTCTTATTTTAGTATTCTTTTTTGATAATTGCATACTCGATTTGTAATCTGGTCCGCCAATAATGGTGGTGATGGTCTGAGCAGGTGCCCATAGCCGTAACGTCTTTATGCGGAAATGAGTTTTTTAATTTTTATTGTGAGAATAGTGGAATACCACGGGGGATTGGTTACGCAAACGAACCCTTCGCGAGGTGATTTTTTGATCGCCGGGAGAGGGGAGGAGGGAAATGGCTCTGGACGCCGAACACTAATGTGTGCATACGTGTTATGCATGCACATGCGTTTGTGTCCTTTAATCAAAACTACCGGAGGCATTGAAGAACGATCTAGAGAACACGGTGTGCCTAATGTACCTCGTAAAATAGGCCGCATACCATATTTCATACTGATGAATTAATTCTGAAGAAAGCTGCGAAAATTTAGAGGCAAAAAGAAACATTCTGCAGCAGCCCGATCTGCATCTCACATTGGTCTAGTGCAGGGAGATGTATATTTTATTGGCGATTCATTTGAGCACTTGGATCAGTTAAAATATGAAGGCATTTTCTGCATATTTCATTGCGCTTTTTATGGCAGTTTGTAGATTTCTTGGTTAAACAAGAGAGATATAAAAGAAAAGCAAATTTTGTATCGAATTTTGTGGCACATTCATCTACTTAATAGATATTTTAGCCATAAAAGAGTGTCACTAATGCGGTATGCTGCAGGTTTTTGGCTCTAAGAGAAAAGTCTGAATAAATTTATGCAAATTTTAAGCGTTATAGAGTAGTGAATGGTCAGGACTAGTTTGGGCATTACTCGGCAAGAAAAGGACGCTTCGCATGTTTAAAACATGTCTTAAAGAAAAGTGACAAATTCATTTGTAAAGGAATCCACTGGCTAGTTGAAGTGGTCAGATGAAAGGCGATTAGTCGTCGCCTAAGGGAACCGAACATTGTTAGATAACAGCGTAGAGACAGGAACTTCTATGCAACCACTGGACAAATGACTTGCTAGGCATCAAGTTCCTAATTGTTTATGGAGAAAAAAAGCGTTGTTAGCTACAATAAGGTTACGCCTACGATCGACCGCAATATGTCTATAACGTTAACACGACAGATAGACCCATGATTTAATTTTTTTTTTTTTGCAAAGCAATAACAAAATAAAGTTAAAACTGCACGTCAGTATATTCCTAGAGTTTTTTATGAGTAGAGAAACTCTGATCTAGAGGTTTTGATAGTTCTATCTAATCGGACTTCTAAAACTTCTTGTTTTTGTTGATTAGTGCGATCCTATAGCAAGAGGCGAAGTTAAAAAGCACTGGATGAGTATTCTAAAAGCGCTAGCACGGCATGTGTTTTTTACATTCCACATCTAAATTATCTTAATTTATCAACAAATGGTACAACAAGCGGAATAACGTTGATCGAAATTGTCTCTAAACCGGATGCATACGATTACAAATCAACAATCATCAAATGCTAGCAGATCAGCTGCAAAATTTATACAGGGTTTTGGCGTATTTAGGTATTAATAAATCCTTCCTTCATTGACTAAATTATCATATTGTTTGACAAGGAAGATTACACTACGGCACACATTATATCGAACACATTTAAGAGGCTCTACGCTTTTTAGTTTTTGAGTTGGAACTCGCGAGACAGTAGCCACCTACGTAAGGTGGAAGGAACTTCGTTATAAAGTGCTTTGTGATTGCTGGAAAGGCAAGAAAAAAGAAATGAAAACGTTCAAAGAATATTCTGCGTAGTAAAATGGGGAATGCGTGGAGTTCATTTAATGACAAAAAGAGCGCAGAAATTGCGAGAGCAAGTGTCACGAAAATGTGGAACTGTGTTTTGCTCATCTGACTAGCCGATTTAATAAGTAACTAGGGAATAATGACTGAACAGCTCTCATATCGTGGTCAACTCGACCTTCTGCACAAATCCTCAATAAAAGAACTCACCCGGTATTTCAACTTGAACACCATTAGAGATGAAAATATGAAATTTGGGGCGTATAATTCATACTAGATTATGGTGTTCATAGTGTAGGAAGTTAAAAAGCAACTAAAAACAGACAAAAATTTGAATGTTCCACATCGAGTGGTTTTTTTCTGAAGCTTTTGCATAGCCCCAAAAACAAATTGATCTTTGATAATAGATTTACAAGAGTGTTCGACTTACTTTAAAAATAAGATGATTATTTTGCATAGGTATTATTTGCTGGTTTCAAGTGAGCGGAATGCAGAAACGCATTTTGAGCCAAACCTTCATCACTCGTTTTATAAATAAAGAACTGTATCGGAGATTGCAGTGTTCAATAGCTCCTGAATTGGCATCCAAAATCGCCAATTATATTCTGCGCATTTGCAGCATAAATGTACTAAGGATTATCGAAATGTCTACATTATTTTTGGTCCATTTTAGAATACTGTACTCCCGTATAGTCCATATTTGGTTTCTCATACCATTTTCCTAGAGAATGCCTAGAAACGCTTCAATTGTATTGCTTTCGCAAAATCTATCGTGGTTGACACCAACCAAACTATACGGATAGGTTGAAAATCTTTTAATCGAAATCATTGAGATATTGCAGGTTTAAGTTTAATGTGATTCTCTGTTATAAAAAATGTCTGATTTTTGCAGCATTCCGATATCAGTAATATTTCAATTTGCGAACGTTTTATTCATTTTATTCATTCATGCTCACATAGCTCTTGCGTGATTTTCCACTTCGGGGCATTAAAATGTAATAAAAAGTAGAATAAAAGTTAGTAAAAATGAAGAGCTTTATTGGCATCTGATAAAATGCCGCAAAGGTGAATGATCTCTAATAGCTGCTATTTTTTGGTCATTATCTCTATGCCTCACCAACTGTTAACAAACATTCAATGGCGAATATGAATAACAGACATAATATACGCGGTATTTAATGGGCTTTTATGGGTGTGCAACAAATCTATAGGCCGATACTATGCCACAGATGCTGCATATTTGGTCATTTCCGCTTTCTTCGTTTCTTTTAGCTCTCAATATGTTAATAGAAGCCGTTCCACTAATTTTCTCCTAGATATGTCACCATACGTAAGAAGGTTTACATGTTTGTGCGATATTTTTGTTGAGCAATTAGGTTGACAAAAACATTAGCGTTTCTTTCGAGCTAATTGTTGAGTCGGCATTATTACAATTATTGCCACTTTCAATTTGCATAAATCCAATTGATTTAGAGTAATTTAATTCGGTTTCATATTTTTCAGAATGCTTCAATATGAACAACATGAGATCTTGTTCTTTTTTTAGCTGATTAGATTACATCACCGATTCTTTTCTTCTAACGAAAAATATCAAAACGACCGCTTTGCCTTTCTCAACTACCTATAGCGAGCGACTGGCAGCAACGAGCATTTTAGATGTGTTGAACGAAAAAAGGAAATCAGGGGGCGCTTGCAAAACGCGCAAAAGATTTTCACTCGCGAGAAGCTTGCGAAAAACTACGAAACGCATCTAGCTTATGAGGAAACGAAAAAAAAAATCTACATGATCATTAACAAAGAGCTAAACGTTCGTGTTACTACTCGTTTTATAAAACGACAGAGCTCATTATCGTGTATTAGCAATTCACCAAGATTTGCTAAAATTTCTTCTCAAATATTTTAGAAGGGCGATAGTTTATTACCGTATTTCTCGCCTGGAAGGTATTAGCATTTCTCGAAGACATTAACTTATTTGCGAAGTTTTTTAATAAGCAAGTAATAAAACTTCTTTAAATATAGGCGACACAATATCTCATTTAATCGAATGGATTGCAGCAACCCTTCACTTCCTTTGAGCACAGTGTTTTCAAATGAAATCTTTTGCGTCGATCGGCCCCGGTTCATTCGAGATTTATCTATTATCCATTGCTTTTATAGAGGATAATCGTCATTCCATTTGTAACGTAATGGAGATTATCCTTGAAGATTGCATCCTTCGGCATCTTCTCACAAGACTTGAGAAATTCGGTGCTGCACATTTCCTTGCCAAAATGTCCAGCTATACCTCGACAACTTTCATCGTTAGCATTGAGTGAATGCATTCAAAGCAACGTAATATACACCAATTACGTTGTGGTTTTTTAATAGAAACTCTAATGAAAAGACTTTCTCATAACCTGTGGGCATTAAGCATACCGCTTCACTGTTAAAGGCGACTACACTCTCATCCCTGTTTAGCGAAACATTTCATATTAAAACAGGGGACCGCTTCTCTAATAATAACAAAGTAATTCGTGGTGTTACTGCTTAGCCCACCGTTCTCGGGCCATTCTTATTTCTCATTTCCATCAACGAACTCCGGACGCACTATGACCACACGCATTTTCTTTGTTAACGATGATTTTTTGACCGTTGCGTGACCTAGCTATGAGTTTTTTCTCTTGCTCAAAAAGAACCCCACATTATTCAATGATTAGCTATTAAAATCATAGTTAACAAATACCGTATTTTCCATGCGAATTTCCATCGTGAATGCTAAAACTCGATAAGATTTTAGTCGTATATGATAATATTCAAGAATCTGAATCAGCTCGAAGACATTTAAGGCGATGAATTTTATTTAAGGCTCCTTACAATATTGATTTTTATTACAATATCGCAAAGTTTTTGTTGTATATTGTCGTTCAATTGTGGAATATTGTGCTCCCATTTGGTCGCCAGACATTTTCACATATATATGTAAATCTAAAGAGAGGCTTCCTTGACATATTCGGCTTACAAATGTTAGAATCACGTCGGCTATAGTTCTATTGCTTTTAATTCTCTACAGTAATAAATGGCTTGTTTGATATTCTCTTCACATAAATTTCTGCCCGAAATCACCACATTCATCAATTTCTCTTTGTTCATAGACTTTTCTCAATGAACATTTTTTATACTTTTGAACAATTTTGAATTAGAATTTTTCAGATTTGGAACAACTTAACAGAGGATTCATTTAAAGCGAAAAATAAATCTATTTATATATTCATCGAATGAGTCCCAGGCAATTGAACCCAGACGATTGGTCGGCATTAGGAGAAAATTTCGACAAGAAGTGGAGGAGCGACTCTGATCTCTTCCGTTCAACAGCAATTTTTTCTTCTATTCAGCAACATTTACCCTTTTTTTTTCATTCGTTGCCAAGTCGAATGCGATATTTTGAGCACCTGAAACATTATAATTATAATTATAAAGCATCATAAAGCATAATACTTGAAATCGATATTGCAAACCTTTTATAACCTTTATAAAAAAATATAAGTCCTTGAAAATAAAACACCAACGATTCGTTCGCCGACGAGCTCGCTTCAATTATTTCGTAGTATCAAAAGTTATATTGAAAACGCTATTTGCATGCACGAATAAAATAAATTTGAGTAAAAAATTCATACGTGAAAGATTTCAAACAATTGTCGATTCAGTTAAAATATGGATGCTTTGCTGCGTGCTTTCTCTATTATCTGTTGACAGCCGGGTGGTCTGACGGTCAAAACTGCGGAAGCGTATTTCGAGCCAGCACCTTTAGCATGTTTACCCACCTGTTTTTTCACAATATTTTCCATAGCACTTAATTTTTATACATTATAGCGAAGCAATCTCATGTGTTACTGCATTTCAAGGTAACAATTTTGTGCATCGTTTGAAGTGTTTTCATCCAGCATCTTAAGAAACGCTAAACGATGAGAGTCGCGATATGCGTATATCCTATTTTTCAATTTCACAATGTGCCATATGTGAACCGATTGAAACCTCCTTCTGTATCGTAAAACCTCATTAATACATGTACAAGCAAAACCGAATTAAATTTTCTCAATGCAAGAAACATATCTTTACTATGTGATCAAAAAACTGCAACTCGTGAAACCACTCTCACTGCTCAGTACGATAACGCAAGATGCTCATGCATATCTACCGGTAAACTTGTATATTTCGATCATGACAAGCAATTCTGAGCGCAAATTTCAGGCCTTCAAAAGTAATCTTTCTGTTTACCCCGACTCCCTCTTACTGCTACTAATCTTTGAAATTTCGAAATGTCGAAACTCCTCCGTTCGAATCTAACTAAGTCGAGAATTCGTTTTTATTAAGTCCCAAGAAGGAAATCTCCCTTCCTAGAGGCTTTAGCCAATAAATTTGCAGCTTATCTTTGAAAAATTGAAAGGAAGTTAACAAGCCGTTCTTCAAAATTTTTTCAGTACGAAAATTCTCAAATTCTTACGGAATCCATGTAAAATTTTTTACAAAAAGAAGAAAATCTAAGAGAAAGGAGGACGGCAATGGGAACAGAAATGGGCGACGAAGGGACGAAGGAGAGCTATAACAATTCACTAATGCATCAGCAGCAGTAGCAAAATGCGTTATTTAGAACAATGCAAATAAAAGTAAAAAAGTGATTTATTCAAAATAATAAAGTATATTAAGTAAACAGCGAGAGTGATCTATCAAGGCACACATTCTGCATGGCTCAAACATAAAATAAAAAAAAGGTTAAAAAACATCGCACAATAAAAACGTCATAACAGCATGAAATTCGATCAGAGTTGAATCCGATACCCAACTGAATTCGACAGATCGAAATCAATCCCGATCATATTAATAAGCGCAACATATTATGCGCGAAGCAGATAGAATTTTGCATAAGAAATAAAATAAAAATTTATGCAAAACTATAAATGAAATGAATCATAATTTGCGGAGAAAAAAATCTCTACTTCGATGCGAATATCGTATTCGATACAAATTGCATCACCACATGACCATACTTTCATCAGGTTCTCATCTCTCCAACTTAGATTACGCAAATTCCACAGATGCTGCAAAATGTAGTCATAAAGCATTCGTGAGCTATCTATATAATCTTAAAGTAATTTAATACTGAACAACGCCTCTCCATAAATCTCTAAGATTCATTCCTGGAAAATTATATTTGCTTCGATCAGAACTATCTCGAACAGTTGATAACGTTTACAAGCTTCGCATAAGTTTATTTATTATGGCAGCGATGGCAGAGTTTTCCAAGAATTTCAACGGATTACGTGGACAGTGTGCAAAGTTCTAAAATATAAGAAATTTGGGAGTGGAGATTTTCGAATTTCTATGATGCGAAGGGTATTGAGAATGAAAGAATGGATGGGTTCAATTACGACAGAGAAATATTTCCCCTTCCCGCATCAAAAAAAAGGATAAAAAAGGACTTACTGCAAGTTAAACATAGATTTATTTCAATTCATATCGCAATCTGCTGAAATTCAAAGAGGATTTTTTTTACAAATGGCTTCAACAATAGGATCCCTATCGCTAATTGATTGCAATTAATGTATATTGAAATCATTGAAGGCACAAACAAAAAGAAGAGAAACAAATTCAACAAATATAGCAACAAATTATTATGCAAATTATTGTGCTTATAAAACAAATTAAACAAGAAGCACCACACTAAAAGAGGCATAGACCAATACCGATAGACTTAGAAAAGAAATCTTTTCAGAGATCAACAAAGATGTCATCAAAGAAAGGGAAAGAAATATAGGTAATACTTCATTTGCCGATAAGCAGATAGTGAAAACGAGATAAACATATAAAAATTAGAGTCATACACAGTATGCGCATTAATTCACCGGCTAAGGTCATTCTCTCAGATTTGGAAACGAAAGGTAGGGATATTTGGGAAAACGTTACTGATTATATACAGCGAGGATCCGGTTGTCCACTCTCCTTAAAAATGTTCCCCTTAACTGCCACCCTCCCCCCTCCCCAAGGTACAAACGGGAAAACACATCTCGCATCACCGAATAATAAAGGTACAAACAAATATTACACAATATAGGTGATGTAAACTCCTTTAAAGCAATAATTTTAAACAATCACAACATGGGCATAAAGCTAAGTTCATAAAGATAACAATCAGAGTATTCAACGCAGGTGATATTAGCATATTCAAAATAAAAAAAAATTTAAGCACTGAAAGAATTCGTTTATTCAAGAATTTAAAAGCATATTTTAAATTTCTTTCCCAACTAATTAAGGAAAATAACGTATTATTCTCAAAAAACCATTACAATCGTCTAAAGTGAATCATTCAAACGATGCACTCATCCATTATCTTTGAAAGAAAATTGAAATTCCAATATAAATCTGTGCCATTCTAATTCATCTTCAAATAACTTTTGTCTTAATATTTTATTTCAAATTCATTCGCCTATCATAAGCACAAATGACGACGGCGATTGAATTTATCTTTCAACAGGCCAAAAAATGAAACTCTTACTCCGAATTCCATAAAAACAAATGACTTGAAGCATATTTACATGTCTCTACCTTCCCCTTCCATCAGATTGCGATATAATTCTACATTAAATTTATAATAATACGAATTGACATGTTCCTCGCATGGTAAACACATCTAATGAATGAGTTAAGAACTGCAAAAAATACAAAGATGCATACATGATAACAGCGCAATATGAAGGCGATTAGCAATCGCTAAGCTTAACTGCAATAATTCAATTGATAAATATATTGCGACTGATATAAAGCACTGTATATGTATAATCCCTGTCCCCTCATTCGATTTAGCGAAATATTCGCTTATGCTCTTTACAAAATCAGAAAAATATTTACGCTGCAGTAATGTGAAAGTTCATTTTTGCAAATCGACCTTGCAATTATGTTTTTTTTTATTGTCCAAAATCTCAATAAATAAAACAAAATTTGTCTCATTGACAACATTTCTTCAATTAAGGTTGGAAAGTTTTTCGCACGTGACCTCTTTTCATCTAAAAATCGATCATTACTCACTTGCTGATAATTCCTCGCCTACCCTAGTTGGATGGAAGATTCTCAGAGGAGTATCAACTTCTTCTCGAGAAATCATTTTCAACTTGCCCTAGCAATAAATCTTTAGTTTCGAGCAATGATCCCGCTAATAATCATCCGTTAATGCGTTACTCCTTCCTTAAAAATTTCGACGGAACAATCTCAAATAATGAATTCTTTTAATGCAAAAATCACACTGATCTCGGGCAGCTAATGCTGCAGAGGAATTCTCAATTTCAGCTTACGTTAAGCTCAAAAATTTTTTTCAAACACCTTTTAGCTGATAGGAAAGTCAAGCTTTTGATTGAATGGATAATCCAGTGCAATTTTCTTAGAACTTTTTCAAGCAATATCAAAGAATAGCGATTGAGTAGACAACATTATGAAAAATTAGACTTTTTCTTCCCTGAAAATACCGACAGCAGTAAGAAATCATCTGATTATGTTCCATCTATTTTGGACGATTGCAAAGGCTGGATACCTGCTTGTTAATAGCATCCGAAAAATAGGAACAAATCCGCTAAAGAACACAACCATCCATGCACGCCATGAGTCATTAAATCACAACTACCACGATTATTTAAAACAATTACCAACAATCAAAATGACTTATATGACAGCACAGCTAGCATTTAAAAAGCTTCGTTAGTTTCTTCACTGGCAATTCCCGACTAGGAAATAGCACATTCGAGGATACTAGATCAGATGATAAGATTTGGGACCTTCTTTGGTGATTCTTTAATCACTGGCTTCGGAAGTGTTTTCGGAGCTCGCTTTGGAGAACCAGCAGAGAACGTCACCGGCATCGATTCCGCTATAATCACCAAGAATACAGCAACGATATGTGTACAAATAGAACAACAGTCCTCAGCCCCCATCTATTCCCGATCCTCCCATTTTGACTTGAGAACAGCCTACATGCTAGCGTTAGGAACAAAGAATTTTTCACAATTTCGCCGAACAGTAATTTGAAGGGATCTATAGAGATTTATATGGATAAAAAAACACGGAATGCTAATGTAATGCTGTCAAATATTAATATCGCTGCAAAGTTTCAAATTTATAACGAAATGATTTTTAAATCCGAATTTATGTACTAGGTGCGCATTATAGTAAATTCATAAAAACTCGCTCAAAATTCAATGATCGATTTTGCAACTTTTCGACAAATTTTGAGCTTAATGAATTCAGTATCACACATTTCAAATTCTGCATGTCAAAATTCTTCCGCAGATTATGCAAATGTTCAGTTAAAAAAAAAAAACCGACATAAACATCTACAAAAGACAGACCGACCGATATTATAAATTGATCTGCGTGGCAGTATAAAGAAATGAAAAAAAAAAAACAAAGTAGCAATCACTTACGTTCATTTGTCGAAGATGTCATCAATTTACTTAATTCTTCGTTCTCCTTATTCAATTTTAGAGTCGGCGATGAAGGCTCTTTACCGGCAGCTTTTCTTCGTAAACGTAAACGATTCTGCTCATTTTCCAACGCTCCAATATCGACCGTATTGATTTGCTTATCTGCAAATATATCCTCTGATAAAACAGAAAACTTTTAAATGCAACCTCCATATATTTGCATTGCTTAGCAACTATATACCAAGATATCACGTGCAATATTCCTGGCTCGAGTTCATCCCCGAGAATATCCTTTTCAAAGAGTACCGACTAGTGCACATAAATAGCTCTAGCTTATATGAATTTGTTAATGAGGCGCAAAGGCGAGATGACTTCAATGAACGTTCATCACAAAATAAACTCACCTGGTGGTGGTGGCCATATAGTCGCTCCAGCCGGAAATGAACTGCTTCGTTTTAATTGTTGTTCAATGCCAAAATAAGATTTCCATAACGATAGCACAAGATCAGTGCCAAAAATCACACCCGCATGAAGGGTCAACATGCGAATCACGAATACGCCGTCACTCTTCAAGTATCCGTTGATGAATCGTTTCACATCTTTTTTACTTTCTGGAATAATTAAAACACTCAAAAAATGACAATCAACGAGGCAAATTTTGAATTGAAAACTTTCAGGGAATACTTAAATTTATAAAAAATTAATACAAAACAAACAAAAAAGCAGCTAATGGAAAGGAAAGAAACAAATCCTTTTTGATCATAAGAAGCCAATGATTAAATATATGGGCTATATTATAGAGTTGACAAAATATAGGGTAATATATGGCTGATACAAATGAAAAAAAAATTTTTCCATATTCTTATCAGTCATTTTATCAGTTTATCTGATCAACTTTGCACACAGCAATTCAAAATGATATAATTTTAATTTTAGAAAGCTAAAGATGGTGTGGTCGAACAATGGCCACATAAAATACTGTGCACAAATTTTAAAAGAAGGGACAGATGTTACAGAAGTTTTCATCGATGGGATAATTCAATTCAATCGCATCTCATCCGCAATCACAACGACGATCTTCTAGCTCAATGGACATTCATCCATAATGCTTAAAAAGGATAGTCGCTATCCAAAGGCAATAATGACATCGCAATGGTGATAAAGCCACTAGGAAAGTGAGGACGGCCAAAATAACATTTCAAATTAATTCGGCTACCTATTATATTCTTGACGTATCAATGTCTGAATTTACATATCGAAAGTATGCAAATGTGATAAAATCAACACTTTCCAGATTGTCTCTTATTCAAACAATACATTAAGCGATATTTTACAGCACTATTTCAGCTTTGCCGATATGTCAGGGATCATTCTTAACCACCAGGTTTAAATTATATATATAGTCCTCAGTTCAAAGCACAACAAATACCTGATGGATCGAATGGCATTTCACTCATTTCCAAGTGTCGATTTATGAAACGTCGATTGGGGAATGGCAGCAGTGAAATAAACAGCCAATATAAACAACTGCCTGCCGTTAAAACCGCCAAAGCCAGGTACCTGAATTTTGAAACAATAAAATTAACAATCACACAATATCTGCAAACACCATCTAACTCCGTTGTAAAGCAATAGCCCTCAAGTAGCACTTCACTGGAGAAATGGGGAAAGGATGATGAATTTGAAGTGAGATGAAGGTAAAAGGTAAAAGGATTGGAAGATATGAGATAAGGGGAGGGGATAGAGATGAGGAAGCGGTAGCACTAATCAACTCAATGCAACTAAGATCCAAAATTGATTCATTTCATTCAATAACAAAGTCGAAATGTTACAAACTAAATTAAATGTTACGTACTATTGGACGCATCGAAACGGTTCATAAAACTTTTAGAAAGCATCCTAAGCACTTTCAAAAACTTTTACAGCACATAATAGAATGCAGGATTTCTGCATAGACAAAAATGAAAATAGCAAGAATCTACTAATTGCATAATACTCACGTATGTTGAATAAATTTATTTAACAAAAAGAAGGAGAATACTTACCAAAACCATAAAAAGACGAAAATTTTCTCGTTGAAAATGTTTATGACAAGAACACATTGAATGGTATGTTCTTGGATGTTGCCCATTACTCGAACCTAAATTTCTATGAATATATATAAATCATTATTACCAATGTCAGTTAGTTATGACAAACATGAAATATCAACACAAACAACTAATTAACACTAATGGAATTTCCTATTACAAAATCAATGAAATTCTTCATCAACGGACATGGAAAAAATATAACTGGATAAGTACGCAACGAAAAAAAGACATCGGACAACAAATTAAATTGTTATTGACGTAAGGCGAGAGATTTCTTGACCGTCAGCTTTTTATACAGATGGATAGAAGGTAGAATAAGAGTCTATTTTTATTGGGACTTAAGTAATAATCAATAACACACGAAAACTGAACAACTCTGAAATGCAGTTTTGACCCCCAGTTTCAGGTCACACCTCAAGTCAACAAAATCGAACAAAAAACTTCTTGTAAAGCACTTCCCATATATCCTTAGAGCTATAACAATGAAGCAGTGTGAAGCAGATAAGAAACCAAAAAAAGAACCTCGAAATCGCATAAAGACACTCGAGGAAAAACACCTGACTGTTCCCATGTCGTTCCGTTCAGCAGATCAAGCACTGCCCCCAAACCGTACCAAGAATAGTGATCCGTTTCCAAAAATCTGAAAACGAGGAAACTCCAGCATCGCTTTAAAATTTTCTCTTCCACCTTACAAATAACTACTCATTCACCAACAGTGCTGAGGTATGAAAAGATGGAATAACAAGAATTCTTTCAAGTTCAACTAGAATCTACCGCTCACACATCCACAAAGTTGCCCATTTCTCACTATTACTGACTACAATAGACGACGTAGTGAAACTTGTCAAGATTCCTGCATTATTAGCCTCAATAACACCAACACAGGGAACATTAGCTGACATAGCATGTGGAGAAAATAACATACAAATATAAATATAGAGAAAAAATGAAAAATTCGATATAAATTTTCAAGGCGCATGAGAGAGGTGGAGAGTGGTAAAAAAAGGTGAACGAGACAACAGAACAAAGCAATCCAGAAATGGAACGTATATGGGGAGTGATAAAGGAAGAAAGGGGGGGGGGGAAGGTAGAGGAGGAACGATAGTCTCTTTTCCTCATAGTGCAGCTTAAGATTCATTTTCTCGATCAGATGTTTCTTGTTTCATCATTCACTATTTTCTGCAAGAAAGTGCAATATCCTCTACTTAGCACAGGTGCGTACTCAAATGTGTAATTTTGCGTTGGGTGGTTGGAATTTAGTCACAAAAAAATCGACGTAATTTACAATGAACAATTTGATTAATTATTAGCACATTTCTATTAGCATTACACATAACAATTGTTGCTTGGATCAGAATAAATTCTATGCATCAAACATTCGAACATTTCATTTTATCACGATCATATTCGAAAATGCAACAGTTGCGGGGGACTTAGAATTGAGAAATAATCTTCTAACAAGTGCAATTTTTTGATAATATAATGGCTTATCAAATTCCTACTGCTTTATAGCACAATAAAAAGCTACATTAGTATCGTAGAATCTCGGATTAGGCAATCAGGATAATAAACCGAGATTTTTTGTGAGGTTAGGGAATATTAAACAGCAAATTTATTGATGTGATGGCTGTTTTCATCACAAAAACTTGCAAAATATCATAAAGAAATAATGCACATATGAAAAGTTAGAGATTCAAAAAGAAGTTCCCAACCTACTTTCTTGATGCAAAGAGAGCTCAGTTGAGAGAAAGGGAGGGGGGGGGGGTAGGGGTATTGAAATTAGAAAATTCAATTAGAAATTAGAAAGGGAAAATCAGAACAAATTAGAAATGAGAAAGGGAAATTAAAATTGAAATTATTGAAATTAGAAATTTTTCTCTCCCTAAAAATTCAAAGAGGAGGATATATTCGAGGCTGAACGTTAATTGAAGCTTCAACTGCGTTCCATTCACCAAAGATATTTTTTCATGATCGTTAATGATAGGCATCTGTGTTAATCTCATGCTGCATTTTTGCAGTCTACAATATAACAACGTTAACGCCAAAGTAGAATTAAACTCAAACATACCTATTCATAATGAGAAGTTGAACACAAACGTTGAGCAGGTAAAGTAATTTAGTGAGAATATACATCGAAGTAACGAATGAAGCCGAATATGGTATATTCAACAATCGAAATATACGATGCGGCATAATTTGCCTCTTTTGTAATCTTCGATGAAAACGTAGTGCACCCTATAACAAAGAATTTCATAACTACAAAGACCTATCAACTATTTATCAATGACAACGAATAGCCTTACTTATTTCTTTATTTAATGTCTCAGCAAAAGACAAGAATATCAGAAATTGAATGTTACAGTGGAGTGATATTCCCGAATCGCTATAAGAATGGCACAATTAATCCGTGATTGAAACAAACCTGCAAATGTACTGTAAGTGATTTAATATTCGCCTTCTTAATTTCCGGCTTGATATTATTTGGGTCGGATGAAAGTTTCACAATTTCGTTGATTTTTATTCCTGAAATTATGAAGTGAACGAAAAAGAAAAAGTCAGCTAATAACAAGAGTGCTTAAAGATGGTTCTATGAATATTCCAAAAAACAATAAAATTAAAAAAGAAAAGCACAATTAGCATAAATCGTTGGCAAAATCATTATATGCCCAACATCAAAAACGCATTAAAACTCATTCATCCAAAACAGGAAAGACCAGAATTGGAATTCTCAAAGATCATTCAAAATTTAATAAAAAAGTAATACATGAAAAGAAACGAAAACAATAAAAAAAAGAAAAACTTGCCTGAATATCCGGCCATATATTTCCACAACAGACTTGGTAACCGAAAAAATGCGGCCTCAATAAGGAGAAAGAACGGCACCCACTGATAATATGATATTCGCCTTTGTCGTTTCTCGGCTGTTGGCATTCCATCTACTATATCGCGCATCGGTACATAGTACGTATCTTGAGCCCAGCAATAATTTTCCGCATACTGAAAATGTTTTGGGAAATACTCAAAAATGAAATTTTGAAATTACCCAGTTAGCCCATCATCAAACGTTTCATAAACATAGGTCCATAAGTGATGGAAATGTCTTTTTTACATAGATGGATTGGAAGGAGAAGGAAATTAAGGCAAACACCAATAAAAACTTTAAACAATACTATAAATCGCTGGGCAGTAAGAACGACTGGTAGTATAATGAGATATTTCTGAACAATGGATTGCCTAATCTTATCCTCCTTCATCTCCCCTTAGGCCTCGCTTCCCTCTCTTCCATCTAAACGCTTATGAGTAACCGTGTATGCTACTATTTCACAAGCCTCATCTGAGTAATGATGGTTCATTCAATCCAACAACTCTAATTCACTAACCATTTCACTACATCGTTATGGAAAAATACTATCAATTAAAGAATTTTTGCATAAATAAGTGAAATCTCACCTGTTCCCACGCTCCAGAGAACATATCGGGCACTAAACATTCCACTGGTTTTCCACCAAACTGCTGAAAATAAAATAAATGGACAATGGTCACTTTGCCGATAAAAGTTTATACCATTGGGAAAACCAAAGAATGAAATTATGAAGGATTAATTTTCGATAAACATCACAAATAATGCAAATCTCGTGAATAAAAAAATAAAGATAAGTTAAGAATAAATAAATGACCGGAAAATTATTTGCTAATAATAAAACCATGAGCCTCCGAGTTATAAGAGAGAGCGCTCAGCGTTATCATATGTTAATAATGGAAGAATCAGGTAGAAGTATGCACCCTCGAAGTTGATTCCGGTATTCATGACGTCTGCCCACTGTAACCTTTCAAAAGTAATCAGTAATCACAGAATCTAAGCAATTAATGAATGCACACCTTAAAGCTGACGAGAATCGCGAATGCGATAAGTATATTCGTAGTGAAATAACTATGTAATCGATCCACAAAATCACGATCATCAATCTCACCCACATAACGAAGCATCGAAAGAACCGTTGTGAGTACCATCGTTGCTGCTTTCCCTTTCTATGGCACTCGCAATACGGAAGAAATCAAAAATAATTAATTCCACTCACCGAGGATTATCACCACCTGCATCCTACAAAACATGGTTTCGATCTGTTAGACGATAGTTGAACGACAGCAAAACTTTAACGAATATAAAGAGCCGTATTGGATAAGTCGCGAATATCTATAACGCCGATATCATCACCCTACTCCTTATTTATTTTTTTTTCATTGATCTCTTGTGAATCAATTGATCCATAACCCGATTATATAAATCAGTTTTTCCAAGAAAAGATACATTGTTTCCGCATTTCTGCATCCCTGAAATTAAAAAGAGACCTCTGTTTATTTTTGCTAAACAAAACATACTTTAAGGCATAGATCCCATATTAGAAGCCAATTATATGAGACATTGTTTTTTGAAAGATGTTAGCAACTTTCAAAAAGAGTTGCAGATTCAAGAAAAAATTTGAGAAAATGGTCTAGCAATCCTCGAAGAACATGAAGATGAAAAGTATCTAATCGAAAAAAATAGATGAGGGTTTGGATGTTTTAGGAAATTTTCATTTTCTTTTCGAATAATTTTTGTTAGAATATACTCATCGAGTTCCCAAATCGAATTGGAAAGCATTTTATATTGCGTTCATCAAAAACTTATCATAAACGCCGCCAATGTTTGTTAAGAAAAACGTTGCGCAAATGCAAACATATGAGAGATTCTAAGTATGAATGACTCTTAAAGAAAAGAAAACTTTTACTGTTATCTAGAATGTGCATAATTGTTATTAATCCTATTATAGTACCAACAAATATTTGCATAAAATGAGCCAATATCAACCTAATCGTATAATGTAAACTATTGCCCATCGATGAATCATTTCTTAGCGATATGAATATTCTAAGGCAACAATCGAAAGAATTTAACTTTTCCATTTGTGCTTACTTTCATAGATATAGAGCCAAATGCAAATATTCAGCATTTTCAATAAATTTCAGATGATTTCTTCGAGATTATCGACGATAGAGATATCGTTTAGTGGTAAAAGAATCTCATCTAGTAAGCCGAAATTAATCGAAACCATATGGTGTATTTTATGGAAAGCATTTAACTAGCACAATATCAACCAATTGGGAAAGGCATCAAAGCCATTTTGCAGAAAGTAATCAATCGTAGGATAGAATTATGCGACCAACGATGAATTTTGAGGTTATCATTGAAGGGTTTGGCATTATTCGAGATCTTATTGAATAAATAGCTATTTGAAATAAGCAACAAAATAGGATTGAAAATATTTCCTTGTGGAAAACCACTATGAATTAGGCATACAATCGAACAGCTATCTTCATTTCAAATTTGCAAGCTTCACTTAAAAATACTCTCACTAGTCTCAGAACGTGTTTCAATAGTAGTTTTTCATGATATATCAAGCAATCAAAGACTTTTCTATAAAGAGTATGCACAATCTTAATTTTTAATTTTATATTAAACGTGGACATCCGATCGTCTAAATGTAAAATAAATTACGATAACATAAACCAAAGAAAATGATCTAACAGAAAAATGATCTAATATAGTATCTTGAACGACTCCTTGAAAATATTTGATAAACAAGGAAGATTAGACTAACACTATGATCGGTTCATTACTAACACTAAGGTGGTCGAGAGTTTCTTCACCAAAACTGAGATAAACGCATATTTGAAAATAAAAGGGTGAAGAGAGGTAACACATCAAAATAATACCAGGTACATAGGGAACATTTCACGAGGTATTATACTTGATAAAGGATGAGATAACAGTCATCGTAAATACGGCCTTACACCTATGTGTTAATGACTAGCCTTGAAAAAACAGCCAATATTAACATTAATAAAACCTAAATACTTGTTTGCAGAAGGAAGGACGATCATGCAGCACACTATTGTCTTCCATGAAATACTCGAAAACATTCCAATAAATAAGTTGCTTGTTATCCAGTCATCCATTACCGGAAACTAAACGACCTCGTTTTTCAAGCTTTACTTTGACTGAAGCCAGTTTAATTTGATCTTGACTTATTTAGAGATATCAATCAAAGTAACATGACGAAAACGGTTTTGTAGATCGTTTGTTATCGCAACGAGTTTCAACATTCGCTTGTTGAATGAAGATTGCTCATAAGAAAAAAAAATTCCAATATTTGAAGTACTCGATTAACTGTGTGATAGTTCGAAGGAAAAGTCTATGAATCATTTCATGTATAGCATCACAAACAGATCTAAACCTCAAAAGTAGATGATATAAGTAAACCTGAACAATTCCCAATTGCAAACCTGGATTAAAAATTTGGAAATATTGCACATTAAGCGTTCGTCCAATGATGAGGTACAAACAGCGAATTTGAACCTAAGACTGAAGAGTTTCAAACCGAAGGAAGTATATGGCGGCAATTACTCAAGCAAAACAACGTTTAGTTAGGAAGAGAATGGGCTCAATCCCTTCAATTCCCACCCGAGTTGTTTCCCGCATGCATTGGAAAACCACTGAACATTTTTTTTTCTTGTTTGTTTCGATTAAGAAAACATTTCTTGTAATATTTGATTGTTAGATTATATAAAGCAAATGCGAATGAGAAAATTCGAAGATTTTGTTGAAAAATGTTATCGCTTGAAAACATTTGTCTGCATTTGCAAAACTTTGCAGCCATAAATTATTTCCACTCAACAACACCTCCGAAATAAATGCACCTTTTCCGCTTTCATCTATAGGAATGGGGAAGACAACGAAACGGTAGACAAGTTTTATAGGGTAGCTGTCAATAATATGCTCTCATGAGGTTTATTTATCAGTGTGACCAGTTTCATAAGATGTCAATAAATTTATGAATACCTGTAATAATTCAAGCATATCTCAAGTATTATGTTAAGTATAGATAGAGTCAATTGGTGTAAAATTTATGTAAATTTTTTCCACACATTTGAATGCCTAAATCATCTATGAATTAAGAAGTCAGCTCAATTTATCGTATGATGAATTTATTCACATACGTAGGGGATAATATATTATGTACCCGGCGTAAAGCACCCAATGACAGATATATTTCCTCATAGGTATGGCTTCGCTGATTTCGCAGTTGAATCTATGAGACAGACAAATAGACAAACATCTGCATAGATGACGTACAGAAACGACTCTATAACTATGAACTTTTGCGCAAAAAAATGTAAAACCGAAATAGAAAATAGCTATTTTCTTACCTCATTTCTATGTGATCAAATGGAATTTTAATGTGCTGATAAATGATACCGAATTAATAAACTTCGAGAAGAAATATAAAAAATTGATAAATGAGGTATTCACATTGAAATGTATTTCGGAATAGAAAAAAACTTATATTTGGAACTGAAATATGACATAATTTTATAAAAGAATCAAAATAAAATTTTTTCGAGCAGAAATTTTCAACTTCAATCGATATGATCGACTATTGAGAAACAATTTGAATTTCGCTTACACGTTTTAACGCACAATAATCGATATTCACATGGATGATGAGAAATGACCCTTAATTAAAATTCATTTTTAAATATGTAATAATTACGTGAAATTCGGTGGAAAATAGCGAATAGTTGGGTGAAAAATAAAGAGAACACAATTATATTGAAATTTGTGGAAATGAAATTGAGCTGCAAGAAGCGTTAGATTTGTGTGGATAAAGCGTCTTGTAAATAAGGGAGGAGAATAGGGCAAGTTAGCGACAGACAGCTGGCGCGTAACGCTTACACTATCCACCATATGCAAACAACACCCCATACACACAGGGTACTAGATAGATCATCGCACAAAATTGTGATCAGTCATCAACATACACACTCACACACTTCGAAAAGAGGCTTTTGAATACACACAGATGTCATTGAAATCAGCTATTGTTGATTTGATTTCCTCTTACGCTAAACATTCCTTTCTCCTTTCGTTCACAGTTTCCGCTTGTGATACTCATACGGAAAGAGAATCTTTAAATGATGAAAGAAGTTGAAAACGTTTGATTCAGTGAGAATTCGAAACCGTGTTTATGAAATTAATAGTGCTTTTACAAAATTACCAACAATACACGATGCTATATATATACATATACATATATATATATATATATATATATATATATATATATATATATATATATATATATATATATATATATATATATATAGAATTTCTAGCATTTCAAAAGATATGTTATTTATTTTGCATACAAAACCATTTAGATTGAGGGATATATTATTATGAATTGCATAAAGTGGACAATAAATGTATGCAGGTGAAGGTGAAAAATATTCTTGCTGTAATTTTAGCGATGCATAAAGTAGGTATCAACATATTGCTCATGGATTTCTGGGTTTAAAAAAATAGAGTGAAGAAACTTCTTATCTATTCACTTAGATCCCGTCAAAACATTCATCCTTATCATAATTCAATAATGAACCATTTTATATAGTGCCAATGCCATCATCAGTTGTGAAAATATTATAAACAAATATGACAATATTATAAATAAATATTACATTTAGATGGAAAAGAAATAGAAAAATAAAGGAAATATACTTAGAACTATTAGAATTATTTCGGCGATATTGAATTTTGTGCAGAAGTTACTGTACAGATGGAAGAATGGACGATTCTGAAAAACGAACTCAACATCACTGGAGGGATGTGAACAAAGCATGTGAGTGATGATACATTGCATTGCCTTTGTTCCACTGAAAGAGGGTTTTTGTTGAAGTGCATTGTGTTCGATGAGTTGTCAGCAATGCTTTCTAGAAATTGAAATAATGTTTTCTAGAAGATGAAACAACGTGACTCCATTTATAGCGTTAATCCACTTCATACTCACAGTTATAGGTGGTATTCACATTCTCAGGAAAACGACATCGAGGGTCATTGCCGGAAATTTCAAATATCCACTTTAAAAAATTCATGGATATCTTTTATTCATAAAGAATCCTCAGTTACCATAAATCTGTGAAATATTACCAGATATTGTAAGCAAAGACAGAGCATATTTATAGATAATTTTTCCTCAGGTAGGTGCTCGAAAGCGATAAGTTTAAAATCTTTCAAGCTCCTTACGACATTAGATTTTATTATGAAAATATTTGTTAGAAAGGTTTCATTTGTCTGCTATTGCTGAATATAAATTGCTCAATTTGTGCAGGTGAGTAGCTATAGAACATAGGCACTCCAGTACGAAGAATTAATTCCATATGACCAGAATGGTTATGTGACAGTCGAAAAGATTAGTACCTGAGTCGCATTGAAATATTTCTTTTCCATGATTGTTGAACTGACATTTTTTTTTTCACAATTCGCCCGTATTATTTCACTCAGAGATGATAACGAAAACACCAATGTGACTAGCATATCTGCCGTTTTCTCTCCTTAACGGAAGAAAGAGTTCAGGGAGATCAATTCATCCTCTCATTATCATCAAAATAGCTCCCTTTCGTATCAATCATTCATCATCGCTCAATCGCCCTGTTGCGACCATGAATGTACATATGAAAGTTTGAGCAAAACATAGACAAAAATATGCGCAAAACCCGGCATGCCGAACCAAAGTCTTCATTTCTATCAAGAAAAGTCGTAGAGATAAAGTACTTATTACGCCTTCTGTCGATAGGAAGGAATGTAGGAGGAACGAGGGAAGAAGGATGGCAAAATGCTTTGCATTCGGCAATCCGCTAATAGTCTTTCAACCTTTCAATCCACTCTAGGTGGCAATTATTCTGGTGCTGTGCAAGTTTTCAAATGAACAAAATAATCATTTTTGCCTCCTTTTAGTATTTACATAGTAAGTTTATACAAATTCACTGGTGAATAACAATTTCCTGTTATTCTATCTCTATACAATGCTGCAAAAGCGTATAGTGATGAACTTATGAATAGACGTTTTCATTGTCATCTCTTCTCTCACTTACAAAATCATACAGAAATATCGAAGAATAAATCAAGCAATTTCTTGCCAAAGAATTGTCTCTTGAAAAGCAAAATTTAGCATTAGAATTAAAGCAATTGAGAGATAATATCAGAAAATGACATCATTGCAAATGGTAATTTTTCGATAAATCAGTGCTCAGATTTTTAGTATATAAATTACTCTGAGCCGTATCATCTAATACCGTAAGTGAATATTGTAGGATGATGCTTTTTAATGGAACGTCCATTTTTCTAAATTCAACAAAATGCTTGCTATACACGATGGAGCAATGTCTAAGAGACCGATCACCAATCATGTGGCCAAGTATAATAGTTGCGTAGAACAAATGAATGTTTTTGTGAGTTTTTGCACAACTGTATTATCAAAAACACATTATCGCCGTACTGTGTTTGTTTGCTATTGTAAGTCAGATCAGTCGTCTATAAATCAAGCGGGAATATTGCATCAATGCAAAATAAATCAAAGAACGTCAAGTGCATACAGGCAGATCAAGCGATTGACTGTCCAACATGTGTCGTGAGGCTAGCCCGAGGCAGAATCGAGATTGAGGGTATAAAAGTGGTTAATGTTGTAAATATTCTCATGTATTCATTTTATTTTCTAGATGGTCTTGAGGCCAGGTCGGTCTACTTATAGCCACTGCTGTGCACGAGGTGATCGGTGGCAGCGTCGAGTTCCACTGTGGCGTTTTGCGGGTGATTAGGTAGCCTAATGTCCCTTCTTGTTTATCGCCATAATGTATGAGTGTGAATATTGTCTCGCAATTTACTTCATCGCATCTCGACAGAGGGAATAGATTCTCAAAAAGACGTGGATGACTAGACGAACCAAAGGGAGCTGATCCTTACGCTAATGCCCGTATGTGTTTGTTTTTCGATTTGGCACTTTTACTTGAGGAAATAGTGAAGTTGTAAAAGTTAGCGTACATGATATGCACTATGAGAAAACATCTTGCACTCATTTATCAGCTTCGAAATTCGTAGACATTTAAAGGGAACAAAGATTTGCGTGCTTTTCACATTGACCAAATTTCCATTTTCTATCTGTCAAGTATCAGGAAACAGCTTTGTTGAGGAATGTGTTTTATTATATTGAATTAGAAAAATATTAAAGTGTTATTCTTCACATTCATTCTTCATTGGTAACTCATGAATTTGTTTGCTAAGATGAGCAGTTTATGGAGGCGCACATCGTGGCAGATTCTTTGTTGCGTTTTTCCACTTTTTTCTCATTTCAATTCTAAAATATAACTCAAAAATTCACACGTTTCTTATCCAATTTCATTGATCCATTATTCAATGTGTAGAAATTCATCAAACAGTGTATAAATAATCAATACTAATTTCAATGTGATATTCTTCATCTATTTCTTGACTATGTAATCAACCTTACTCTTGGGTTCGTTTATAAAGCGCTGTAAGGCCACTTGACATTCATTTTTCAACTTTTTGATTGTCCTTCATTTCAGAAAAAAAAAGGATTTTCATCGCATTGTTTATTTGTTTCGATTTTAATACTGCATATGCAACCCATTCATTTAGTTGGTTACTCATCGAATACTCATCTTATCACCGTTATCAGTAAATTATTCTCTGATAACATATCCGGTCAAATAGACCGTCTTAACTCTCAACACCCCCAACGAAAATGCAGGTGTAATGATTGTGGACAATTGACATCATTGACCTCCTCCGAGTTGATAAATGATAGTACCTGCTTGAATTATTCTTTGTTTGCTTGCAGCCTGTTTCTCGCATTCATATATTCCATTCTCCACAAATCTATAAGGTTAATGTGCTTACTGCTAATATTTTAAAATAATCTTCATACTATGCCACCTCCAAGTTTTTCTTTTTACACACCATTGCAAGTTTCTACTTGCAAATCGCACTGCTTTATCCGCGTTTTCATGCTTGTGCGCATATGCGTTTGTCTGTATGTCTGCGTGTGTCGTTACTGTTTGTGTGTCTGTGTATATGTGTGGTTTGCGCATATGATGTGTGTGTGCGTGTGTGTATTTGCATGTATGCGCGTAACATTTCACTTAATCCAATATTTTCATCCCGAAAAAGCAAGTAAACTAAATTTATGGTATTTGTTATCTAGAGACAGTACCTCATCATCATGCCGAGTTTCATGTAGTCACGTAGAAACGGTAACTGCTAATTCTAATAATACTTTAAGCGGTAATTTACATCACTAGACGTTATTTTAACTCACCAATATTCAACAATAAATGTTCCATGCTGGTTTATACTTATGAATGTCGGATAATGGTGATGGTACACATGTCGGTACAACTTAATGATGCATAAAAATCATAATAAAACAAATCATAGATACAGCGAAATGCGTTTCAAATTTGTTTATTACAATTCGTGAAAATTTGCATATTAATCGAGCGCCGGTTGACGCCAACTCGACGAAAAAATTTTTCTTCAAAAAAAGTTTCAACATTATTGAGCATTTTTTAAACTATTTGTTGACGATTTACAATACCAACTGATCCATTGAGTTGGAGTTCAGAGGCGATTGCCATAGCCTTTTCTCTGAGAGGCTCTCAACTTCTAATGCTTTCCACCATCATCTGCAGTGCTTATTTTATGGATCGCTATCTTTGACGCTATATGCAATTATCCTTTCCATTAAACGATTATATTTCATATTGCTAATATGTAGTGACATTTTACGATAGAAGATATTGATAAATGGCCCAATCCAGAAAAGAATAAGAAATAATATGATGAGGCGAATTTCCCAGCAATTTGAACGAAACAACAATTTCATTGAATATAAAGTTTGTATTTTTCTCTTTTATTCTATTTGATTCCATTACTTTCCCTCATTTGTGTGACAGTTTAATTAATGATCTCAACTTCTATCTATCATATTTTCCATATGCTTTTCTTATCGTATATTTTTCTCCTTATTTTGTTCATGTCTTTCATCGTATACAAACTTCCGTGCATATTCCAGTCATTTCTTCCACTCTCCCTCCTATTCCCTCTTCCACCTTTCTCTTCCTCCCTGATTCCTTCTCTCGCATTCGCCCACTCTGTATCCCTCTTTCCTGCCTCCCTCCCTCTCCCCTCTTTCTTTCTCCCTCTCTCATCTAAGTTCTACTTGTTTAGTTTGAATGATAATTGTAGCATGTATATGTAAATTTAAATTCAGTCCGGTGCACACGTAAACGAATAAGGGCCGAAACGTGTACACCTCTCAGGTCTTTGTTCTTTTCTTAGGATATCCTTTTTACAAATACGATCTATTTTCACTATCTTCTTGTTCATTTTTATATTTTATTTTGCACTCATAGTTCTTAAATAATCTCATGTTTTTAATTAATGGTGCATTTATGGGTTTAAATAATTACATAAATTCAACGCAAAGTTTATGCCAAACATTTAAAGAGTACATTGCCTAGCAAAGTCAGCACTGGTTAGACTTAAATTTCGAGATTTCTTGCTTCTCTTTTGGATTTCCTTCTCGTCAAGCATAAAAAGTTGAAGTTTTCTTCAAGATCTACTCAATTCATGGGAAATGCACTTTGTTGATAATTAAAAAATTAGAGAATTTCGAGAATATTCATCATTTATGCATAATCCTTTGGGAATTTTCAATCGTTTTTCATGTTATATTCCCAATGATAATTAATTCATTGAAAAGTTAAAGAAAACGGCGCAATTGAATGGTAAGACGAATCATTGCAATCGAAAATATGCAAATTTTTTGTATCGTTGCTCATACCGGAAAAGTATTTCTATTGAATAAATGCATTTTTGAAATAATCTAATTCTAGTTTCAGTGTGAGCAAAAAAATTCCCGACGAGATAGTTGTGATTCTCATCGGTTTTTTATGTGTCTCCAAAATTTGCATATGCCAAAAATTTGCATAGGCAACATTATATATATATATATATATATATATATATATATATATATATATATATATATATATATATATATATACGTATCAACGTTCTTGCATCTCTCAACCCTCCTGATAGCTCCAATACCATGTTATTAGAGCCATAGTTGCGCAATTTGATGCGTCGGATGTGGTACCATAGAATTACCTCGTATAACAATTTTCATGGTGATGCATTGATTTAAAGAGACATTTTAATCATTTAAAGATATCTGAGAAGGTGTACATACTTTTGACGATCGGATTTTCATTTTGTACCGGTTGAACCGCACGAAATCGATATTTTATGGAGGTTCTGCATAAGCGATGAGATCATATAAAGCATCATTGAGCATAAAGGATTATTTATTGGTGATTCCTGAAATTAGCTGGTCTATTGGGCACAACTCAGCAACTTTTCTCATACTCTTCTTCGTTTGTTAGTTTTTATCTTCTTTTTTGTTGATTTTTGTTACTCTTTCTATATGATCGATTCTTTTATTATTTAACATTTTGCAATCAGTCGAGTATATTTGCCTGACTTTGTGCAAGTGATATGTTCTAGTTTCTCTTTTATCAGTTAAATGAATACTATTTAATGACACTCCAAGTGAATGGCTAGAACATTTTAATAGTCAATGATGGCGACATTTGTGGTCTGATCGAGTGACCGCCTGCATCTAGCTATCCAAGCGTTGCTAAACACTGGAAGAGTCTAATTTCTTGGATTTCAGTGAAATGAATTTGGACTCTCTTGACCTGAGTCTGTTGAGTAGGATGTCTGAGATGCAAGTGGAACCTCCCAAGAACCAGGCGTCATGTCATATCTTTTCCACATTTGACGACCGTGATCAGGGTTCGACTGGTCTTACAGAAGCTGCACTTTACTGGTTGAAATTTCCTTGTCCAGATTTAAAAGTTAAAAAAATGTTTGACCTGTCGGAGGTCGATGCGCAGTCGATCTGTTACAATAAAGATTATTTCCAATGACCTCTGATCGCTTTTCTTTTAAACTCATTTCGTCTCGCAACTGTAGTAAGATCTTATTAACCAATGTAGCGCCTTGTTAGGAATTCGTTGCCAAATTTGAAGTCCAACTTGAGCCTACATAATCAGAGGTGCACTAATTTGATCTTAATCTTCCTTCTATAATCTAACTCCGACTTAGAGTAAAATGGGCTCCAATCATCGAAGATTTCCGACCAGGATACAATTCCTGAGAAACCACTATATTTGCGAGTAAAGTCAGACTTGCTTTCTTGAGGATGCAAGCATAGGAAAATAGTGAAGCTTAAAAATGGCGTTAACTTTAGCTGGGGGATAAGCTAGCAAAAAAAGAGCGATGCGATCGACCGTGTAACGCCGTTTTTTGTCCTCTTCGTTTTGTTGAATCGAGCAAAATCACGAGCAAATTTAATTGTTCTTTACGTACCCATGTGATCCGTTTAAAATTGGATGTTTTTCTTTTTGTTTTATTAGCGTTCATTGTCTGCGGTTCCTAAGATGCATCTATGTCCCGATAGCTATTTAAGGTTGAGCTGGCTAGGGTGTTGCATTTGCTGGCTAAGGCATTTAAGGTTGAGCTGACGGCTAAGATGCATCGGCTAAGGCGCTGAGCTCTTTTCGAGTTCTCTTGCGATGTACTTTGAGGGAAACTTTGCCTCAGTAAAGCTTTCTTCGAATAAACCGTTTTATGTTGCTAGAAGAAATGAATCGTTTAGAGTTACGTATAAATATATAATTTTCTAGGAGATAGTTATTGTATGTATTCACCATTACACTGTACCTGAAGTATTTTTTTTTGGAACGAGCGGTTGTCCTATATAGAAGTGTGCCTCCACCGTTCATCCAAGAGTATAGGCCGGGATTTTCACAATCGATTGCCTCGATTATTTGGAAAGCAATATTAGTTTTTGTAAACTTTGAGAGCGAAAAATTGCCACTGAAATTGTTGCAGATAGCAACGATCGTGATTTATGAAAATGTTGCTTAAATCTCTAAGATCGTAGTGCCTGATTCGAAACGAATTTGTGTCATTTTGACTTCAGTGGCAGTAGCTTTCGATCGTCCTTCTCGTAGCGCGATCTCAGCGTGATCTCCATCTAGTTTATTTATAGAATAATTGCCAAAAATGAGACCAATTTAAGCAACGCTCAATTTTTACTAAAGATTATTTGCCGCACTATCAACTTCAAGTAGAAGTGAATTGCAATTTGATGAGAAATTGAAAACGCATTCACCTAAATTCTATCAATTATCGCATAAGAAGTATATGAGAACAAATGATTACTATTTGCTTTTTATTAGTGCTTTAAATATTGTTATTTTCACAAATTAGCGAGGAAATATTATGTTTTTCTTTCTTCATTTTTTTACACATCGCTTTTATGTGTTACTTATAGGTGAATAATGAAAAAAATCTGAATTAATACTAAAATTTTATGAATATTCATCCAGATAAAGCGTAAACAATATAAAAGATTAAAGATATCTAAATTAAATGTTGCTTTCGTTTATGATGCAATGGTATTTAACCGCTCTCCGCCCATCCACCCTTCAAAATCTGAATATTTTTAAGATGTAATAGTGTGGGCGATTGTAAAGCTCTTTGAAGCACGCTTCATGATCAGTACACCCGCAGATTGATCGCAGGTCTTTGAAGCTGTCAGAGCATTCTTATGACAATCGCATAGCTATAAGATGTACATCTATGTGCATGCGTACATTGTTTCTTGACTATTTAGAGAAAAACAGATACTTTTAATAAATATAGGTCTGTCCGAGGCCTAACTGCTTAAGCATCAGCACTGAAAATAAAACGTTGATGGTTTGGACGTTTTCATTTCATACCTGTGGTATAATTTTTTTTTTTTCTAATTCAGCTCAATCACAAACCCGATCCAGGTGTCTTATGATATTGAGCTTAACCAGCATGTCCAAATTGGAATGAATAATGAAAAAATTCTGCTTTGAGAGTTCTAAAATTACTTTTAATATGATGTAATATGAAAATTTTGTAATGTAATATGGAAATTTTGATAAGTTTAACATAAGTAGTGCCTATAATTGTTCGATTTTATGAGCGTTTAGCTGTATATGATCATTACATCAAATTGGCTTTACAATTTGATAATACAATTTGAATCAGTCATCGTTGAGATGGAGCAGAATTACAGAAATTTTTTGTGCATCTTAAGAGTGAATTTCTGATTATCTCCTCAGGTCATGTTGCTGTAAATTTTCTGACGTTTGCAAGTCAAAAACTTTTAAGAAATCGGAGGTTTTGTTGAATATTAGAGAAGATTAACTAAATATTTCTTTCATTGAAGAAAAATCTTTTTCAAATAATGTTTTCTCTGCTAAGATTTCAGTCGAAACAAAACAAGTTGTCGGGAATTAGCAGATCGCCTAGACGATTGCTGTAAAAGACATTCAAGAGTATAATTTTAATTCTCATGGGGTTCTCAGTGCCGTGATAGTGAATCTAAAGTTCGAAATCAAAATACACTAGGATTGTGGCATATATAATACCAAATAGATAACTGCGTCAACTTGTTAGTTCTAGATTCTACTAGAGACTTTATCGTCGGAAGTGAATAAGTTTCGCACAAAGACCTGTTATTTAGCGACTTTTAGTTCACGAAAAATGATTGATGGATATGAACCTTGACGGATGGGGAAATTAGGAAAGTGTCGCAATGCTACGATAAGTTTGTGTTGCGATTTGCAAAGTATTCTTGCAAAAAATTTCGCGGAAGATGAGCATTTTGCAATAGTTGGCATTTAAGGAATAGAAAACGGGAAAAAAGTGTCACAATGTCCCAAAGAATTCAAAAGCACTAGATGCATTTTCTTGAAAGTAACATGTATGCATTTCTCCAACGTACATGTTTTTTTTTTGAATCAGTGGCGCAGATGTACTAATTATGAAATTCATATAGTGCATCTCATAATGCAGTAACTAGAAAGTATATATATATATATATATATATATATATACATAGTGAAGTGTGACAGTGTTTTTCTCATAGGTCACAGGTGTTGCCCGATGAAAATATCGAGCACAAAGAATTAATTAGTCATTTATATTTGTTTGTTGGGAAACCAGTTCAGAATTCTTAAAACGGTTGAATGTCATACGTGAATATCATATGTGAGAATTAAAACTTAGGAATAGTGAAGAAGATCATCGCTTATCAGAAACTTGCTGAGCATGAATGTCACTTAAATCTCGCCTCCTCCTCGCCTCCCTCGCCTCATCTTCATCTCCTCTTTCCCACTCTCAATCCACTTCCCTTTCTCCTAGCGTGAACAGTCATGACAGTCGATTTTAGGTCCGAAATATGAAGATGACAAATAGTTTCAAAAACAAATCAGCAACCATTGAATAAAAACTCCCCCAAAAAGGGATTATTGTCAAGCATTTGTTTTTTCTCACTTTCCGTTCGACTCTAAACATAAACAAGAGATGTCTTCGCGTTCACTTTTGTTGCGGTCACCCAATTCCATAAATCTGAAGTGCGAACCATTTAAGCCTTTGCTTAAACAATTGCTTCTCAAGGAACGGCAGTGTTTTATGAAATCTTCCACAATTTTTCTTACATCGTTGATTTCGAAAAAGCTTCAACTTTTATTACCTCATAAATAAATGAGTTTTCTAGCTTTTGTGGCCTTATTTTCCCAATTTATTTATGCCTTCAAGATGAATGAAGAGAATTTTATGCAGTTGAAATACTTTATGTAGAAGTTTTGCATACTTTATAATGGATTGTTTCGTACACGCTATGAAAGGTATCGCTGTAATTCCCTCCCAATGAATTTTTTTTTTGCCCGTTAATTCTCTCAAGAAATTTGTAAAGCGTAGAAAAATAACCATGTATATAATTAGCATAATACAGTAATGCACGTGATTTTTCGCACTTAAGTGACGATAGTTTTCACATTCCGAACAAATTTACGCAAAAAGTTTTCGAAGTTCCGAATTCCTGGGGATAATATTTGAAACTATAACAATCATAAACTAAAAAATAAACTATAACAATCATACGAACAGGCGATAATATTTGTAAAACATTCTTTCAGTGATCAAAAACTCAGCACACACATAATTGCCTACGCAGGCGAACTTATATTTGTAACAGATCAAGCGAATTCATATCAAAAAGCACGCAAAAAAATTGATAGAATCAACAAAAACGAGCGCAATCTGCAACTTTTATTCCTCTTTCTCATCTGTTATTTCTTGTTAGGTTACCTTTAATAATGCGCATGTCACTTAAACCCTTAAACATCTCTGTAGCACAAAAAATGACCTCATTCCTAGAATATCTTCAATAGCAATTTAGTGTCAAAGCAATCCATATAAATTATTCAACGTGTTCAACGCATTTTAGCAAAAAAGCACAGTGAAGAGCTCACGTAATCCATGCATCAGCGATCCTACTTTCTGTCACGCCAGAATATTCTGCATTCCACGAGTTTTCACAGCATCCTCTGATGTTCGCTACATACCACTTTTGTATTCACTATCCCTATAAATTTTGAAATCGACTTCTAATCAGCGATCACCCTCAAATTGGCAACCTTTGAGTTGAAATTTATGAAGGAGTTTATATAAACAGCCCTCTTCTGGTCATACTCTGTTGATATCCAGTATTGCGATGTGAAACGATCCGAGGACTGTTCGGATTTTGGTAATCACACCAAAGACGTCGTCCTTCGACGAGCACAGATAGTGATTGCAAGAAACAATAATAAAAACTATCTGCAGGAAAAATGTGCCGCATTTCGTCTTATATCCACTATGAACGGGCGATGAGGATTATTGTGACTGTTATTAGTGCCTTCATCGACTCACTGATCGTAACGTTTACAGTGCGCAGTATCCAATGTCATCTACCATGTTCACCGCACGTTCGGTTTTTCTAAAGCTTGAATCTTCTTCTCACAAGCATACAGAAGCAAAAAGAAAATTGTAAAAAAAATTTAAAAAGTGCAATTCTTATATATGGAATCTCTCACATGCGGGATTCTTCTAGTTTGGGCCGGAAGAAAAAAATGAAACGAGGGAGGAACTCAGCGCCGTGGCGACTTGATGAATTGAAGAAGATGCAATAGACACAAGGTAAAATTGCGTCATTTAAGAAGATAATGGGTGTCCTATCGTCGGAATCGGTTGCCGACGCGTTGGATTCGTTTTGCGGTGATTTGATGAGGATCGATGTGTCGCTAGCTGGTGCACGCCTGCTTTGTCGCTCACTTCGTTGTTCGGTGAATGCACTCTCATCCGCTTTTCGTTGTCGTTCCTCCACGTGACGTTTTTTCGATGTTCTGATTTGCTACCACAATTTCTGATGCTCGAAGTTCGATAGTGAATGTATAGTGGTACGTTTCTGAGCAAGTCGACTTCTTAGCTGATATACTTGTAAAAGGTCCTGGTAGAGAAAATCGTCAAGAGTTGTTCCGGCAAAGGCTTATGAGTAATTTCGTATCCGAATATTAGGGCGTGATTTTGATTTTCAACTTTACAAACGTCGCTTTGAAATGCTTTTGAATCACTTCACAAAGTGAAGCGGAAAGGCAAATAAGAAGAATTGACGCCTTCAGGTGTTGCACTTACATTCTGGAATTCTAAAATTCACGCATCATATTGGGCTGTCGTTCACTATAATGCATCGCCAAACTTATTTACCTAACACGGAATACATCACTATTTTTCCTTTTTTAAGCAAGTGAGATGCTGTCAATTCAAGTGGCAATGCATTAAATTCAAGATCGCCTCACATGATGGTGAATACGTTTTCCGATCAGATGTGATTCTTAATGTTGATCTATTAGTATCCTTTTGGAAAATTATGCTTTGAAAAGATTTTATTTTCTCATCATGAAGACTTATGAAGTATATTTTCATTGCACGGAATGGCACAGGATTAGATTGAATGGAGTGATTCATCAGTGATCACTGCAAAAACAGAATGATCTATGTTTTTGTTTATTCAATACTACCTCAACTAGACTACGCGCTCTCATTTTCCTGAAGAAAATAACCGTAGAGGATCTGATCTAGTTTTTGAAGCAGCACTAATGCCATCGGATGCCACGATTGGCGAATAGGCTTTGCGTCGCCTTTTGCACTATCGTATTCGGCTATCTTCGCTTGCACTAATTCATTTTCGTAAAGAGCGAATGCTTCAGCACAATCGACGATGCTCTATGCTTAAAATTTTTCTTCAAATCCAGAGGAACCTCCGACTACGAGGTGTGAGGAATGGCTAATAGCTATTCAGGCTTCGCCCGCATCCGATCCGTGCTGTCACTGTTTGATGTTTCTTCTACGGATTTATCTACTACTTCTGCCACAACTCTTTTCGTATTCTCTTATGTTTCGCAAGCTTTCTGCTAATAATTGATGCTGCCATCTGAAGTGACATCGAGATGCAATGGAATTTTCATAGTTACCATCGAAAACCCCACATTTCAACGACCATAAATGATGGATACAACCGAATCACGGATAATATATTCGACAAAAATACTTGGGTACTGCGTTTACATATGCATCTGTACTCAACGAGTTCATCCTAAGAAATAATATTTTACATTTAATTTTATGGTCGCTATGAGTAATCGGTGTGACTAGTTCGATCGAGATAGGTGCTTCGATGAGTCCACCAAGGTCAACATCAATTCTCTTCTGTCATGACCAATCGCATTTACCATGAACCAAGAGAACCCCTTAATTTACATTTGTTGATTCCCGATTCGGAGCTTAATTACTGCACCTTTGGGAGCGCCCAGTCAAGTTGACAATAGAGCACTTAATCGTATTTCAGAAAACATTGATGCACAAGAGACATTAAGATGCTGAATAAAACAGTGAGAAAAAGAAATAGTCTTGCATATTTCTCAGTGATAATCAACTAGCTTCCTCATCCACCTCACTTGTTATCGAGAATTCGTCGGATTTCATCTTGGATGTGCGATGCGTCTACATACTACAATATCGTTTTAAAAATTTGTCACGAAGAGAATTTTTCTTGCAAGACCACACTGTGGAGGATGCCTCTATTGAATAATGATTTCATTAGACGAAAAGCAAAGCGAACACTTTTGACGAAGGATTTTCATCGATATGGAGTTTGATAAATAATTCAAATGTTCCATATCTGCTTTTAAATGTCTGATATCGGTCGTGCATCAATATGTTTTACATCCTTACTTTGCTTTTTGATAATTATTGAAATTCAATGTGTGAACAATTTAGTAAATGTTAGCCATGCTTTCTTACTTCATTTCTTCATCACCGTCAAGGGTCGATGTATTGATTATGAAAGTTTTTGAAAGCTTTGACGATAGGTTGGCAAATTTTTAGCGTTTTTTTCTAGTTTCCGCTTCGGCAACATGAAAAATAAACTCATGATGATCTGTTCAATGTAGGCTGCAATTTTCTGCAGGAAACGAATATGCAAATTGAATTAATGAAGCGCACTTAGGCAATTATAATTTGAGATGACCTTCGAATAGTGGCATGATTCAATTCAGTTTTTCTCTTTTTTTTTTTTTTTGAAATGAAACACCCTCTTGCAATCGTCTCTTTCATCTTTAATTGATAGAGCTTCTTTGTACGATCGTTATATGCTTGTGTGCTTTCATATGCCCACATAGGTATGGGTGATTATTGAAGTATGAGAATCAAAATTTTCATATTGTTGTTTCATAGGTTTAAATATATACATATATTTACAAATAATAAAACAATATTATATATATATATATATATATATATATATATATATATATATATATATATATATATATATATATTTCGCCCAGTTGATTTTTTTCCTCTGATTAATTTTTCGTATAAAATATGAAACAATTAGAATATTTTCGAATAGGACGTTGCAAGTGAACGCCAAAGCTCAATCAATAAATCATTTGATGCAGAGTGCACGATCGTTGAGAATAGTGTAAACTACTCCTAAATTTGTAGCACTAATTCAACTGTATCATACTTACTGAAATATAAAGTCTTTCACTTCTGAAGTTCACGAATTTTTAGAGAGTATAACTCGATAAATGACTCATAAAAGTCGGTTATTATGAAATGAAATAGATTTGAAGAATGCGGGGAATATTAGGCATAGCTATTTCTATTTCCGACAATACGGTAAAGATAGGCCACTAACGAGTGACCAAAGCGTTATTTAATAGTGGAGAGAAATGGAGCATTGAAAAAAAACTTTTGAACTATAGAGAAGCAATGGTTGAACGGCTCTGAAGTGTTGAAAGTGACACGTGAGGAATTATTAGGCGTCCATCTTTAATAGCATTGAAAAGCAGTTGTCTAATCGTGGGCGCCCACTTCGGCGCTATTCACATTTGTTTTTACGTTGTTCGAATTTATCCGCTTCATCTCATATCATCAATGATTTCCTTCTTACTTGTTGATATCTCTTATTCGAAATCTTCCTTGCTTACTATTAGCATTTTAGTGCTTTTTTAATTGATTGCATTACTATTGCTTTTGTATTTCTTTACTTAGCAATTCTTTAATGTTATTCTCAGCTATCAATCCTTCCACGAGTTTAGTTTTTCTACTATAGGACCAAATTCTTTCGATAATTCTTCTTATTCTATTCAACAATCGTGGCAGAATACTTTAGCGCCATAACTTTCTAACGAAAAATCAGTCAATTACAAGATTGGACAACATGGCGGAAGGTAGGTAGCATTAAGTCGTATTGATTTATTCTCTGTTTGTATAAATAATTCAATCAATTTTTCTAATTTCACCAGTATTCGTTTCATGGAATTGTAACAACGAAGCTATTAAATCCTAATACGTTATTATCGGTATCGCTTTGGGAGTCTTTTTTTTTTTTGCAGAAGAAATATTCCTTATTTGTTTCCTAGAGAATGCAAATTTGAGGCCATCTTCACTGAAAACTTTTTATTGACAAGTAATAAGATGAAATTGTGCACTAAAAATTATAAATGAAAGTAATTTGTGCAACAATTTCTTGACTATCGCCCAATTTATCAAATCTCTGAAGACAACATTATAGCAGGCTTAGTAGCGATCAAAGTTTGAATCAGAGTGTATGTAAGTCTTGAAAATGGCAACAGAGTTTCAACTTCAGCCACGAGCGAAGTGGTGTCTCACTCAACTGAAGACTAAAGCCAAACGTAGAGAGCTATGAGTGAAACTGAAATGATTTTTGCTACTTCAGTGCATAAGAAAAGATGAATAGGAAGAAAAATTTTAAAGAGTTATTGCTGTCCAAAGAATTTTTTTCCACAACTCTATTCGCTTCTTTAGTGGACTTACGATTCCGTTTAAAGAGTGATGGAAGATTTGTTTTGAGCACTACGATGTCTACTTTACGCTCGTAGATGTTACATTTTTCTGCTCATTTCATCGTTTTCTGTTCGCTATGAATTGAAAAAAATTGAAAAAAATTTCCCTATAGTTCTATGATAGGTTTCTCTATGAATTAAAAAAAAAATCGCTCCTTCTGCTCTTTTTTCTCTGAGCCGTTTTTTCCCCCAATCGACTACTCATTTCCCTGTTGACTCTTCATTTTCACTGTTAGAAGATCGTATATTATATGATGATCAAATATGCTATTCGTCATGCGCGCCGAATCCAAAAAAAAAAGTTTTTCTTTATTAATCTCCTATAGAATTTTCAGGAACTAGCATCGATCCAGGATAGTCGCAAGATGTATCTGCTATTGCGTAGGCGTCAATGTTTTCGCCTACCTATGAACATTTGTTTTTCATAGTGTTAGTATATATGCTGAATATATCGCTAATGTTTTAATTATAGTTGTTTATACATTCGAAGAGTGGATTGAAGATACCCGGTGACCACTTTTTTAATTACCCGATGAATGAAATTACGTTTTATTTGGCATTCGCTCATCCAACAGCAATAAATCATAGTTTCAACTCATCACAATGTTGAAACTCCTCCACTTTAAAATTTGACGTTTCAATAAGGCAATTTTGGGGGCTTTTGAAGGAATATTAAGCGTTAATCATTTGTTTTTGATTATAGATGCATGGAATTTAAGATTATTATTAAACGGTAATTTGTTGTGGTATATATATATCATCTGCATATATATATATATATATATATATATATATATATATATATATATATATATATATATATATATATATATATATATATATATTACTATCGCCATTAGTAGGAAAGTTAAGCTTATTTCAGCGATAATATTGCTGCATGAAGGTTAGATCTCTTTTATCAATACTATTCTCAAGTTTGATTCACTTTGAAATTAGCTCACTCTAATTAAACGGTAATCGAGAAAAATTTTTTTTATGTCGACTTTTCTGATTTCTTCATACAAAAAAAATGAAAGAAATCAGTAAACAATTTTAGGGAAAACAACTTTGACATGCATCAATATTTCTAATATTATACGCGTCTTTGAGCGTAACAAAAAAAAGAGCTATTCAGCTAGCCAATAAACTCCATCATAAACAGTATCGTTTTTTGCTTTTTTGCTTGAAGATTCTTCAAGCAATTTGCCATTGCTGCAATTTCGTTTCATCACTATCTTCTTCACGTATGCAATAATAATTTTTATTGTTTATGAATATCGCTCAATAATTCTATTCTCAATATTCTTTCTATGAATCGAATTTTTCAAATATTCTATCCGCTTTTTATACGATTACATAGGTTATGTGTTATATTACAGCCAAATTTTTAGTCTATTTTCGATTCAGATGATCGCTGTCGATTCTGATTAGCAATGAAAACATAAGAGGAAGATTTTTTTAAATGATTGCTAATGAAAAAGATGACAATAAAGGTGAAGTCGGAGGAAATCGGGAACGTTTCACCCTGGTAGATGAATGCTTTGTCATTTCACTCATTTTTTTCGGGATGGTTTCCTTTATACTAGTTCTCCAGAAAACAAAGCAACTCATCTTTGGAGCATTTCAAAGAGAAAAACGATCATTCATCATTGTTAGGCTTGTCATCTAGTATGATATTTAGCGAAAATTTAAGTATCACTGTGGGAATTTTTTGGTAGATTGAAAGTGTAGAAAAGGTGATAATATATTATCATAGAACGACAATTGAAATTTAATCAGATAACGGTCGTTGATTGCTCAATTAGATTGCTCAATTGATTAGATTATTTGATGATTATAGTCATTTTCGTTGCTAAGCTCGTTGTTCGATTTAAAAACAACGTTGCATTTAAATCACTTACCTTGATGGTCATTTTGCTTTAATAGAGATCTTTGATTACTGATGAATACTTCATTTTCAGCATTCTCGACGCGTTTTCCCATCTTATCTATAGGGAAATTCGAGCAAATAATCCTGTCCATAAAAATTTTCACAATAAATTTTTTAAATGGTTAATGGAGGAGTTGCCAATAAATGATAAAAAAGAAAAAAAAATTAGCATTCATATTTTCAAAAATTTTAAGTGATGGACTATTGGCACCATTGTTGTTACACCATCGATATAAGTAGAACTCATCGATTACCCAGTGTATTGATCATCAATTAGAGAATATTAGAATTCAAGTGCGAATATTTGAAAATTTGCATTTTTGAAATAGAAACATTTTATTTTATGAGTGTATATTAGAAAGAATATATAAGTGTTTATGAAAATTATTGACATATGATTATCTAGTAAATATTCGTTTTATATTTATTGGCTTGATGTCCTTTTTTTTTTTTGAAATACAACGGTGTTGTTTCCATAAGCAAGTATAATGACGATATATTGTTAAAGCGATGTTGCATTATTATTTTAACCATTTACTCTCGAAACTCTTCATTAATCTTCTCCATTCATTTGTTGCCTTTCACGATGGAGAATTGAAGAATTGAAGAATTGCGTTTCGTGAAAGAGGATAAACTTGTTGTCTTTGATAAATTTTTTTTGTATAAATATTATGCTTCAATTGGATGGAAGTTTTTTATTAATTCACTACTGGGCAGTTATTAGTAATTCAACTCACGCACTCTTTATTTCCAACTGAGAGGGGATGAACGATCATTACATTAACATAGATGCTTTTTATCTGTATAACTGATGATCGCAATGGAATCCATTTCAGTTTTGCAAGCACATTATTGACAGCTGTTATAAAAAAAGATTGCCATACAACAACACATTTTGCTGTTGGGTGAAACCGTTGCTAGGCAATGACGTCTTAGATATAAAGAGATTTTTTTTTTTTTTAGATTTTAGTGAGAATAGGATATAAATTACAAGGAACTCAAATGCTCTTTTGCGGAGAGTGGACTTTCATAAAAAATTCGATGATAAGCGAGTGAAAATTAACGTACCTTAATTTATGGGCGAAAAGTTTGACTTCTTGCTGACGCGAAATAATTTGACTTTTTGTTGACTGCGCCCGCAAAAACTGATGTTTGCTTTTGAGGAGTGCACAGATTTGTTTAATCATTACTCATGCACATACTATGTCGCAAATTTGCTAGCAATTCTTGAGTTGCTTTTTGACGTTTGAAACAAGCAAGAAAGGGATACGAAGCCATCAATGTGTAGAAAATAAGAGGGGAGGGAGAAATAGGGAGAGGAAGGGATGAGCACGATGGGGAAACCCACCTTCCTTCAAAAAGCCTATATTATTGCACACATAGCATGAGTTGTCAAGAATAATGAGAAATTTTATGCCTCTTCATGTTAATTTTGATTGGGTGTATATATTGGTCGCTTTTATGAAAAACAACACTCCTATAAACGGAAATGAGTACTCCCAATATTTTTTTTTTTAAATTGTTAACGAATAAGAAATCAACCTGAAGAAGCTCCAACCGAAAACCTTGACATTTGACGTCCCAAAGGTAGCCGAAAGGCCTTTTAGTGGGCAAGCTGATAATGGTCATTGAAGTGTGCTACATGACATGTATCTCTCTAACAATGAGGGCAGAAAATGAATTGGAGAAAACGATTGGACTCAAAGCGCAAATACAATATTTCAAAGTCTATAGAAGAAATCACATCGAGCTGTTCTTTTTTAGGCTCCTTGAGGCGATCGTTCCATATAAGCTCGAGAAGAAAGATCATTCGGGTGAACTTTGGTTTCGCTTTCTGCGTCTTATGTTCGTTTAATTTTGAGCATGGAATACAGGTTACACTCTCCGATGCAATTGTGCATCTCACTGATTTATCCTCGATAATAGGAACCGGAAGCATGGGAGTTCTAGCCGCTTATATCCATTATCCCCTTACAACTCGAAACTCGCCCAAAAAAAAAACAAAACTTCCACCATTTCTTCCTTCAAAAAATAAGAAAATGCTTATGTTGGAAAAAAATGCGGAAGATTTTGATCACTAATCATTGCTAATATTGATCAAAAATTGATCACTAAAGGAAAAATCACTGAATTTTGAAGTTCTGGCTTAAACAAATATGAAATTACACAAAAGTAATCAACAATAATTTAGGACTCTTCAATCCGTTTAAATTTAGGGTAATTAAAGAAGCCAACTACTATCCTTATGAGGTACAATTCCAAACTATTAACGTTAATCACTCGAATAAGAATGCAACAAATAAGTTCTCCACGTGGAATTTTTAAAAATTTCTATATGATAATGTTGCGCCTCATTTTATTTATATCTTTCAAGCATAATCGTCACTTGTTCAATGATGAGAATTTATTTTTCATTATAATCCCATTTGTTGGAATGCATAAATTCCTTCGAACGTTTTATTTATTAGATTGTTTGCAGTCATCGGGCGCGTTTGCATTATTGATTAGCGTGTCCATTCTTTGAACCGATTAGTTTTGTTGCATATATTGTTGCACTGATTAGTTTGTTGAAATTCACTCAATTTTTTTTACTATTTACTATTAACAAGAATTTTTCCTCAAAAAAAAAATCTCATCTTATATGCGAATATCGAATTCTTCCAAAGATTCTTATTATCTAAAGATTCAAAAATTTTGCAATTAAGTGGAATGCGTAATAAGTCTCTGACTGTGGGTTCTCCCGAATCCTATGGGATTTCTCTTATCATATAAAGGAGAGTGAAAATTTTCCTAGCTGAATTATCGACATAAATGTTGATAATTTGAAATATGAATGACAATCCTGAACTAGACAAAGTTGTAATGTTGTCAACGATTTTTTTTTTTTTTGAACGATGAAGCTAATGCTTCTATCATAGACTGCAATACATCATTTACATCATTTAAGCGAAATGTCTCGTGTTTGCCTGTGAAAAGGATAACATTCATTTTTGGATGATATTTTCCTACAAAATGCGAATGCTACAATCCACAAATATCCGGAAGCATTTTCGGCCGAAATATCCGGGCTTCTAAAATTAAATCGGCATACCAAATTTAATTCAATTTTGTCTATTAAATGTCATGCCGAGTAACGGTTCTTCAAAATGGTCAATGAAACTATATGGTTAAAATCACGACCGCAGTGGTTGTTGAAGTATATAAACTATGAACACTTCATTCAGCTACATACTTGTGTCTTGCAAAGTTTAGGACACCCTTTAATTATAATTCGAATTTTAGATGACTTTTTTCATCATTCATAAATTGGTAAAAATATTGAATACGAAGTAATTTCGAATGCGAATTGCTCTCCCACATATAACTTGACATTTTTTGGGAATTCATTGATGAACTAAAAATAAATGTGCGGTAGCACAAAACATAATAAAAATTCCGTCTCTAATAATGGTCAAAGGGCTAGAGAAAACAATGAAATTGATACCATTTTCGTATTTATTTGTATTATTTAATTCCTATCCTTGAGATTTATTTTTTTCTTTTCAAATTGCTACTTCATTCAATTCTTTGAGGCAAAAATTAGATACAAAAAGGAAAATGCTACTGTTAAAGTACGGGAAAAAATCACGAGGATCGATGCTTGTGAATTGATTCAATGTTACGCTTGAATTGTTGAGTTGATTTTGATTTGTTACTTCGTGATTGCAATCATCAAATGAACTCTAATTTGATCGCGGAAGCATATCGACTACAATTCCTTTCACTATCCAATCAACTTTTATTTGTTTCAAGCTCAGATTCATATTAGATGAATACTATTCTTAAATTTCCATTACAACAAATTGTTGCTCTTTCAATCGATATTTAACCTTCATTTATCAGCATTTACACCCCGTAATTAGATGAAAAGATTTCATTGACTACATGTGTTTATAAATAGTTTATTTGTTTATTTGTTTATTTATTTCCCTATCTATCAGCTTTCTGCTTATATCTCATCGGTTTATAAGTACATGCTTAATCTCGGTAGCAGTCATTGAACGCGATAAATTCCTAAGATGAAAGCTCTGTGAACATACAAATAAATTTTTTTCTAAAGGCTACTTATATTGGCTAACGTCTAATAAGATAAAAGTGTTTTGCACTATCCTATGTAATTTCACACTTTGATTGCAGGTCACTACTTTTGACTGACGCTTTTCGCATCAATTGTTTTTACTTCTTTCTGCGTAGATCTTGTACATTTTGTGGCAATATTTTGAAGCCACAACACATCATTGACATTTGTTAAGTCAACCATTCGTTAACATCCACTAAGAAGCATAGATCATGTATCCGTTAGCATTTAAAAAAAAATATTTCAAACCCAGTGGAGGATTTTATTTTAAATATGGAAACTTTCACATTCATCGCTTTCACCTCCAAGGCCATTCTCTCAGCTTTTTAAATCATTATCGATTAACTCATGAAAAAGATTTTGCGTAGTACTTACTGCATCTTATAGAGAGGGGATCTCATAGAGAGTGTCGATATGTTGACAGCTTCACTTATAAAATAAAGAGGATGGAGAGTGAGTAAAAGATTGTTTTCGGCAAGCAAAGAAATTTCTTGTGCGGCTATCAAGCTGCTTTATGTTTTTTATTGCCACACTTCCTGCATTACGTGCGCTTAGAAGTGCTGATCGTTCCTATCGGCTTATCACCATCATCCAGTGATATAAGGTGGATCATTGGCAGTTCGCACTCTCTTCTCACGCTATCAACGCATCCAAACGTCAGTTTATGAAATTCTACAAATTATTTAAAACAAGCTTTGCAAAAAATTTAGAACTATCCTCTCAATATTAATAGGTTCGTTGTTGAAAACATATAAAGCCAATGATCTACCATTTGCTTGTTAAGATTATTTTAAAATAAAAGCTTTGAAATCGTCGATTTGCAACGAGTGCTTGAGTATAGTATAATCGTGTCATATGATTATTGATGACGCATGTGAATTTCTTAACTCATTAATAATTTTGTCGAAAATTTACTGTTGAAATCACTCGAGAAATTTCAGATTTTAACAAGAAGATTCACTAACATTTACTGTTGAATTCAGCATGATTTACTGTAATGCTGTAGAGATATTTTGAATTTTTTTTTAATTTCAAAATTTTTTTTTTGCTTAATTATTCGTCGATTTTCGTATTTATTCAAATGAATGATTCACTCATCGGCGCTAACAACTCCACTGTGTTATCGTTGAAAACTTATTGTAACTTTCATATAAGATATTGCATTATTGTATATTTACTGCCATTTGAATGGAAATCATTGTAATTTTCATCCTTTGAGTTCATCCCTCATTACCATTACACTGCATATATTTTGTGAAAATTATTAATAAAAACTTTTCATAATATTTCTTTCTTTTATTTGCTTCAAATTTCCTAGCATCTCTTTCGATGAATTTTATCGTTGAATAATTCTTTTCTCATTAAAAATTTTAGAATATGATTTATTTTATTTTAGAGGGATTTCGATGAGGAAATCACGATAGCATATGAGATGTCGCATATTTTTCAACACCTGAAATGGGCTTATCAAAAATTTCACCTCAGTTATACATTACCATTCGTTATTCTTATCTCTTATACACTTATTGGCGCTGCAATTTTTCGAAATCTTGAATTGGAACGTGATCAAATGGAACGTGAAACTTTTCGTATCAGTTATGATTATGCAATGAATCAGGTAGATTAATAAATTGTTTCAAATTTTTCTTTTGTTTAAATTTTTAAAAATGAAATTTCAAAAAGTTATTCAAATTAATAAATTTTATTCAATTAAAGAATTTCATTTTAATGTTAATATCGCTTGCAAATCATTTTCGACAAAATCAGCACAACACAGAACACAGTTTAACATAGGATATAATTGAATATTCTTGACGACTTGCAGAATATCATCTTAATGTGCCATTTTATTATTAATTTTCTTCATTTAGATAAATATATAGTCGGCTATTACTCCAATTATTGAAATAATTTGAAATAAATTTTCACTCATCTTTAATGTTGACTAAACCAACTCGCTTATTTTGCATATTTTACTGTGAAGAAATCGGAATGCTCAAAGAATTTTTTAATGGTTCGAAGTATAGCTATTCCTTTGGATAATTAACCCCTCTAAACACATTCACATAACAATTTCACCACTTAAACGGCAAATATAAACTTAGAAACAACTTAATAAAAAGTTTCAAATTAACCCATTTAGGATTTTTTTTGAATACTCACAGAAATGTTCCAGTAAATTCATTATCCGCATCCAACGACGATGTTATTGACGTAACTGCTCGTTGATAGGCTTGGAAATTACAGAATTTGAAAGTTTCGGAAACTGGTTGGGTTGAAAAAAGATTTGTAGAAAATGGGAATTTTAAAATAAGAAGCATCAAAATTTTTTCCATTCAATCACATGAAATGGAGATTGGATTTTCATTGATAACTCTTTCGATAAGGATTGTTGGCAATAAGGAGATGCGAGAAGTGTTACATAGCAAAATACTTATTGAAGTGAATAACTATAGTTATGAGGTTATTAAATCTATTAAATGAGTTAATTTTGACGATGATACTTACAAATAGTTAACTAAGAGCGGTCGATGAATAAAAGCAATATAATAAATTTGCATTTGCACATATCATTCAAAATAGATGCAGCGAAGGATATTCTTTGCAGAAATCATGGTATCGCTTAACAATAGAGTTACCGATGAATGATATAGTTGATTTCCGCAAAATTGTCGGCAAGAAATACGATCAAATATTTCTGGATAATTTTTTGAGAAATATTTATAAGGGTTATCTCAGAGTGGTGAAAACAATTGTAGTTTTAGTTGCTGAGGCGAATGTTGGAGGTAAGATGTTATGATGCGATCATAAGGGTGGATGAGCAGTTACAAATGAACTATACAAGTGAGGCAATTCATTGGTTTATTGACTACCTCAATTTAACTGCTGTGATAAAAGAGCGAAATGATTCAAGTCCTTGGTCTTGGTACGGTTCGATGTTTTATGCTGGTCAACTCTATACAACCATCGGTGAGTTTCTTTCTTATTTTAGCGCATTTATTATCGGCATTTTATAGATAGTATATGAATTCATATTTCATTTGGCTATTATGGACTATGGATTATCTGATTAGCGCTTATCTATGCGTACTTCTTTCACTGTACGAAGATATACCTCTCAAGAAAGCGTCCTGAAATTTATCTAGGCATAGATGTTCAATGCAACAATAATGATATTTTAATTTCAAGTTCTTATTATGCAATAAATTAAATAAGAATTTTTCTTATAGGTTATGGATTACCAGTGGCAAAGACTCGTGCAGGACAAATCGCAAGTATTTTTTATATTATGATTGGCATTCCAATTTTTTTGATAATCCTCAAAGAGGTGGGTCGATTATTGTCAAAAACATTGCGTAAACTCTATAAACGGGTTCGAACAGCAAAAAGTAAACTCCCAACGCGACAAATCACTCGAATTGGCATGCCTGTAAAGGTATTTGATATTCATTTCTTTCAAACAACGATTACTGCAATGAATTTTTATTAGAACATCGTGCAGTTATTGTCAATTGGCATCTTTTTTATATGAAAGTATAAACAAGTTGAAATCGTAGAGAGAAGATTCATAAAGGATTAAATAAAAATGCACAACGTTATGCTGTTGTGAACAATATTAGATGTATTTTTCCCTGAGGGGCTTGTTCAGTGCCTCATCAATTTTTATTGCTAAGTATTTATAAATAATCAGCCCTACACGCAGAAGCTCTACAGTGGTTATTTATACAATTTTTCTATCTTCATCCTTCTATTTCCATGTTTAGCCGACTAGTTCTCTGTGCTTTCCCTCTAAGAAGAGAATCCTTCCAATTTTCAACGAATCTAGATCTACAATTTATTAAGGAATTAATATATTGGGTTAAAGTTTGTGCCATTAAACTATAAAGAAGTTCGTAGATAAACAACAATTCAGCATCATAAAACGACTTCACGATAGAAAATAACGAATTTTTATTTAGAATGAAATATACTCTCAAAATTTATTTTCATTTCCGCTTTATAGGCACTTTACACCTCTGCTTATTCTATAGCGAATAGTGTCGTCGCCGAGCAGAAGAAGCTTAGTCCTATAGAGATAGATGCCGAACTTGGTGCAAGCGAACAGAATGAACTCAATAAAAAATTGTAAGTTATATTTCTTTTGCTTCCATTCATTTAGATATAAGAGTAATTTTTTTTCATTGTTGGACTATTTAATCATTCAAAAAACTGTATAATTATAGATATCTACTCATATTCATGTTTCGACTCTTCATATATTTGTACACAACAATGAACTTGCCTATACGTACGAGCTGAAAGCAAAAAGAATTTAGCTATAAGCATATATAGCATATTTATATGCAAATTTTTTGCTTGCATATATGCTTGCATTAAGAAACTTCTAAAATTTCGAAAATGAATTTTTTCTTATAATGGCGGGAAAATAAATTAAAAAAATTTGAATTTATTATTTCTGAAAATGATTTTTAATGAGTTAAAGAAGCTGAACAATATTTGTGATATTTTTGTTGAAGAATTTTGAAGGAGTCGTGGGAATACGTTCCCAATACCGATTGCACTCGCTATGCTCATACTTTGGATTGGATTTTCGGCGGCACTCTTTTGTCTATGGGAAACTGAATGGGGCTATCTAACTTCTGTCTATTTCTTTTTCGTTTCGATTAGGTAAACTTTTTTTCGTTTTATTTATTTTTGATAAAAATATTGCATTCAGCTGTTGAACCGAATTTTTCACCGAATGTAGCTAAAATAGTATTTCAAATTTACAATGATCATCACTATGCCTTATTTTCGTCCAACTTGACTTCCTTTAAAGAATGAGTAACGTCTTGATGGCTTTCATATTCCACTCATTTATCTGAGAAGATAATTTGCAGACGAAGCTTTTCTATCAATTTCTATTTTGTCTTCCCTCTCTCTTCCCTCCAAATTAGGCATTGACTCAGAATGCATCTGCAATTGCCACTTAAGATTAAATTTTATATTATATCGGTTAACACAAGTCCATTAGAAACTGAAGACCATTTCGCAAGTGGTGCCGTACCATTGGTCAACTGATATGTTATTGAAGGCTGACTATTCATGTTTCATATGCCTATAGATTTAATGTAAAAAAAGTACTAAAATAACTAACAGATATGTGAGATAAAATACCTTTTTAAGAGTAGAATGATGCTTATTGCAGTACCGTTGGTTTGGGTGATATTGTGCCAGGAAACAAAGATATGATGCTTGTCAATTTTGTATTGATCCTCATCGGTTTGGCATTACTATCAATGTGCATTAATCTTATTCAGGTTTGGAACTAATTAACTAATTTCTTAGCCTTTTATCCATTTACAAAATTATCGGTAGGATACTATGAACTAAAAGAAATGTTCTTGGATTTAATTTCTATTCAGATGATAGCTTGTTTCGAATTTTGATCTAGTAAGAATCTACAACATTTGAAGAATGCATCTAATTCGATAAAATTACAGAATAATTTTATTCTTTCACTGTAATTTAATTTACTGAGTTATTAATGTCTATCTCGAATAATGTATCAATGCATTTAGAATCTCATTCTGAAAAAAAAATTTCCGTTGATTTTAAAATACTCATTGAGTGCTTTTTTCCATTCGAGATAACGACATTGAATTCATTTAAAAATATATCATAATGCAGTATCAAAAGCATATTTATCACTCTTTTCTTGAATTATTCAGCAGTTAATAACGACCTTAGCAACAGCTCATCGTATATGCTTTCTTTGATTTTAGCACTTCAAACTTACATGTGCAACGTTTTGCGACAATCATCAATCGCCTTCCTCAAAAATATTCAAACATACAAATAGCTATTTGTTGGAAGACATCATCTCATAGATGCAGTTAAATGCAATCAGATGGCGCAATCATTCTCTATTCGATATCCTTCCGTTTAAAAAAGAAACAGATTCCAAACAAAATGATGATTGAGTGCTGCCGAAGAAAATACGGGAGCACATATTATTTCACCAGCCGTAGTGTTTTTAATAACAATATTTTATTTACGAAGACAAATGCTTCAATGCAAATTTCCTCTGCAACATATCATATTTCACTTAACTAAGCCCTCGAATAATTATCACCTCAAGCAATCGTTTTCAAATATTGCAAGAGATGAAGCACTTTTCGGAAAATCTCCCTCATATTACTGCAAATTTAACACAAGAAATTTTTTTGCCACTATCAAAAAAAAATTGTAAATGAAAGTATCTATAATTTTTTGTCAAAAAGAGGAAGAGCGAATATTGCCTTTTCCTCCTTTAGATGCTCTAATATTCGAACCGTCCAGACGTTCCGATATTCGAACATTATCATAGATGCCATCAAATGCAATCAGATGCCGCAATCATTCAGCATTTCCAATTACAATTAAATTTGATCTATGAATAATTTTGCATGATTTATCGCCCAAAATTGCGATTATAAAAATATCCAGCTAATTATATGCCACCTATCGGCTGTGAGAGGTAGAAATCGAGTTTCACAAATATCAAAAATTGAATGATCCAATACAATTGTGGAATTCGAGTATATACAAAATAATCGAAGACTTCTTTCTTTAGGTTGCTATTGAAAGGGTGATCGATCAACTTCTGCAACAATATATCAATGAAATCGAGCGAGTGGCAGCAATGGTACACAATAATGGAGAATTTGATGGCGAAGAGACACCAAATTTTGAGATTGGAATTACCGGTGAGGGAATTAATTGGTTGACTTAACTTTGTGGAGGCATTAGAATTGAAATAATATTGCAAATCTGACAATCGTATCGACGATCCGAGAATATTTTTATTAGTGGAATTTATGAAATACAATGATGACAGCGAATTAATTGACATGCTGGTATTTCGAGAATATTTACAATTATTTGGTACATTTGTAGAAATACAAACTGATCATATGTTCATATCCGGGTAGTGCTCTATCGAAGACTTAAATTATCAGTAAAATAGTATCAATAAAAATGTTATAAATAGAATTTTGCACATCACTTTGGCGTGTAGGTAGTTACAGTAGAAAAATCAACATAATTCATCTCGTTATATTCGATAAAAATCAAGTAACTAGCGGAAACAATACGGTGGGCTTTATTTAGTAGGAATATTGTTGAATGAAAGCATCGATAATGCGCACTCGATGAGAAAATACTTCGAAGGGATTAATGAATGAATCTTTCGTGTTCCTCTATAAGGTTAGTTTTGGCTTATTCATTTATGCAGGCACATATAAGTTGCATTCATTTGATGAAATGATCATGTTCTTTTAAATTTTCTCTCACTGATTACATTCTCATGATTTTACTATCCGTTTTCCTCGGACTAAACCTCCAACAACTGTTCTTCACCATGTGGAAAGTTGTGCTACGTGACAGTGGTAACTTAAAATGTAAGTACATCAAATTTAATTTCTAACAGACCATAATTGATTGAGATTATGCTAAATAATTGGAAAAATATTTTAATACCTGTAACTAGGAAATAGGTACGTACTGTCATTTCCCGAATAATTGACCTATGCTTTTTTATAAGTGAGCTGAGTAATAAAGTTCTTAACTAGTAATTTACTTGCTTTAATCATATAAAAATATTTATGCAGAAAAAAAGAACTTAAAGCCAATAATACATCAGACTTCTTCCACCGTTTATTTATTTATTTTTGTAGTTTAAGCTCATCTTAGTTTGAAAATTAGGATATTTATAACCGTTGACGATGCTATTGTTTTGCCTATGAATATTTCTCATGTACGGATTCGTCACTATGAAGATAAGAACCTTAGGATTAGTCGAATGAGATAATGGTGAACATTTTATGCTGACATTTCGGCCTTTGCAGCCACAATCGTAGCAAAATAGCCTCAAAATTGAGTAATTACGCCATTATTAATCAATTTTAAGACAATTTTTCTAATGGTCACTATGATTACGATAATTTCTATTTTATTATTCGGATTACCACTTTACAACGATTTACACTTGAATAGCCGAAATGTCAGCAAGAAGCCTGAAATATCATTTCGTTGGGCACAATCCAACGGTTCTTAATAAAGCACTAATCAATTCTCTAAAATCCATCATCCTTTATTAAGTGTAGACTAGGTGGGATGTTTGTCTTATTGAAAGATCATCTACTAAAAATTAACGTAACATTATAACATTTGAAGTGCAAATCATAGTCCAAAGAAACGTTTAGACATCAGCGACAACACAACACTGCAATTATTTGAATATTTTGTGTTTGCTTCAGGCAATCGTTGATAGTCTCTAATTTGCTTCAGCCAATGCATTAGAGCAAATTTATTCATCTTCAATCATTTCTACATTCCCTCCCCTACCTCTATCCATGTCGAATGTCGAATCAATTCAGCGCAGTTTTATAAATCCTTTGCTGCCTTTTGCTTTTAGCTGTGTTACACCAATAAGAAAATTTCATAAACAAGTGGGAATATTTACTTCATTTTCATTGCTTAAAATAATATATTTAATTGCAACAAATTTATAAAGTTTTCTTGAATAGTTGCTTGAAATTCTGTATTTGTTGTTTATTATTGGATTTAGTTTTGATACGGTGAGAATGATTCGTTCTATCATTCCATCCTCCTCCATAAAAGAAGTAGGAATGAAATATTGTGCAGAAAAGTTGTATCGAAATTATGATCTTTGCAAATGCTTGTTGCTGTTATAATTTTACTTCTTCGATCTGTTCATTTTTTTTTCAGCTGATTTTATGGCAGTTCCTTTCATAAAGCCACAAAAATCTATATGGAGCTTTCCACGTGCTGCTAAGGATTGGCTAGCTGGGAAAATCGCCAATAATCTCATCTCATCACGTCTAGAAGCGTCGCAATCAGATGAGGAGTCCGAAAATGAATCGCATGGTTCTGTTCGTTGTACGCTGTTCAATCATTCCCAATAATAAGGCCCTCGGTTAATGATCGACCGACAAACAAATCACATTAATCCGCCAATACAGGGAATAGCTAATGTGGTGGCACAATAGTCTTCAGAATGATCCTAGAGATACTTAATGAGTACTCGAAACAGCTTACAATATCGGAGGTAAAGCGAAAATTTCTAGCATAAGCGACGCTAATTGTGAAGGCATTACACTGTTGAAAAAGTGAAGTTTAATTTCATGGCAGTATTTTGCGCCATCCAAAAGTCTTTTACCTTTTAATGAATATTAGGTATGTTTCACTTTTTACATTCTTTTTATCTCACCATCGTATACAATGAATAAATGAGGTTATTCTAGCGCAGTTCAAGCGCTCTTTTGAACCATGAAAATGCGCTAATTTACAGGAGTCCATCTGAGCATGCTTACAAATTATTTGCGGATTTAAGGGATCGTTTTGTATTATGAGAATTTTTTTTTGGTTCCATTAAGGCAAATTTAAATTTTCCTTTGTCATTAGAGCATTGCATTGAACGTTTAGAGAGAGCATTAATGGAAAAATACCATTAAAAAAATTTTTGCGTCGAAATCACCGTTTTTTTTCTCCTTTCAGTAATCTTTTAATGTATAAATGCGTCTCGAAACATATATTAGCAAAATAACTCCATATGTATGCATATGTAAGAAGCCTTTAGCCATCTCGTTATGTGTTGATCGATTTCAACTCTAGAACCAACGAATATAGAGTTACGAATTTTTGATTAGTATTGTGCTGCAATATTATGGACCCCTTATCGATACTTACGTTGGTCAATCAAGTTGAATATGAGTATCCAGCATTTTGAGACACTGAAAATTTTCCAAGAGTTTTCCGCTGGTGGGTTTTCATCTTAAGATAGTCGGATTTCAAGGAGAAGAAAGGTTTCTAGGTGCGTATAAGTCGCTGATTCAAGTTAATATCAGGCACATTTTGTGCTATTTGGCAGATAGCTTCCTTGACTGTTTGATGTCTGAAATGTGATGCAAAAGCACATAGCGTCATCTCCACCGATGTGCTTCTGCACTTTTTTCGTTTCGAAAGAACGAATGAGAGGCATAAAATTGAATAAAAATGAACTATTTTCTTTTATAATTCATCCATTTCTTAACTGTTTTTGGAAAAGAAAGTTCTAAAATTCTATGTGGTATCAGCATCGCTAACAACTCTCTCTTCATTCCCAATAGCTTATATCATTATGCAACATTTTAGCTCCACGTCATGGAAGATTGATGAGTATATCAATGCGACGAATGGGTGATCGCTTGCAATGCACCCGACCAGCTATAAAGGCAGTGCAAGCAATTGAAAAAGCTCGTCTCGATACTACTGATGATGATTTTCAGTAAGTAAAATTTCAAAGTAAACGCTTTTTTGATAACGCCTCAATTGTTACTACGGAAAAGGATGAAGCTTGGCTTATATTGCTAAATTTGGTTTATCGTCTTCCATATCATATTCTATAAAAATGAAAAATGCACGAGCATTTTTATATCGTCATGAATTTAAAAAAAAATTCCTCTCATTTTTTAAACACCCAATTATGAATAAAAACCCATTGAGCTTTAAGTTTCTTGCATTAGTTTTTATACTGCTAGATGACAGTTTATACGGAGTATGAATAGATAACTGGATGTGTTTCAAATTCAAACGCTATTGACTTAAATAATAAGTATTATGCTGCATCAGCTACAGTGACCATTGCCAGTTTGGGTTCCTAAGCTATATGACATCATGGAAGAACTATAGCATAGTAAACTTCCGTACTTACCTGAAGTTGTTTGTGTTTAGCGAGCGGAAGATTGTACAATTTGTTGACATTTAAATAATATATATCTGTGATTCATCAACTGAAATTTTTTCATGCTTTAAGAGTCATCTGCATGCACAATATTTCATTATGTTGCCAATTAGAACAACCAATTCCGGATTCAATCCGTTTAATATACTTTACACCCATGAACGCATCAAAAATCCCTGGGAATAAACTTATCTTCAGATAACGAAAAGTAGGTTTTAATTTATGCATACACAATTCAGATCGATAGTATTTTCGAAGTTTCTGACGAACTCAAAATTCGAGCGGCTAGTTGAACAATACTATGAGGAGCAACCGACAACCGCTTCTAAGGCTGTACAGACAGAGCCATTTTTAAAGCATTTGCTTGCATCACCTGAATTCGAACTCACACTGCTCGGTAAGTAATAAAGTTTATAATCTCTAGCAGTAAGCCTTTAATTAGAATGATTCAATTCGTCGGCGAATTTTGGTTGTTTATGGCGGAAGTTATTGTTATCTACTTTTCCTGATAAAGCAAAAACAGTCCCATACTCATTTATGCAAATATTATTCTTATGAGATGGGCAAGTATGAGCTCACTCAATCTTCGAAGCTTTAGGCAAGTTCAGTGAAATCTTTGACGCCATTGAAATTCTAAGCAGCAGATCTCTTAATTGAATTCAAGTTATGAATTCTCATTGTTCTAATGTGTCCTTTAAGGTTTTCTGGATATTTATATTCTTCAATGAATTTTTCGCTCATCTTGTTGACATTTTTTTTGGTCTTCAAAAGCGATTTAGAAATTGACTAAATTCAGTTTTCTTCCAGAAGATTCGAAGACATCAGCTGTGGATGAGGGTATAGCGAGGCAGTTGTATGAGTCAACAAGTACATTTGGGATGGATGACGATGATAGTATGATCTCAAGGGCTTATTATGATGTTCATCTTAGCGATACCTATGCAGCACCTCATAGCAGTGTGGATGTTATCACGCAGATGCTTAAACGTTCACAGTTATCACTTGATAATACTGATGAACAAGAAAGTAGCACGTTAGTACTTTTTCACTTATTGAAAACAGTAGTTATGTCTATGAGCAAATAAAATAAAGACTATTTTATTATGGAATATAGAACTGCATGAGGAAAATTTTCAAAATTTGCTTACAATAGTAATCTGGGAGATAACTTTCTAAAAAGTTTCTTAGCGAATATGTCATTGAACAAGATCTCTGGATATTACTGGTTCAGAATTAAATGAGGAAAGCTTACCTTTTTCACTTTTCACTTAGCTTTCTTTGATTCACAGCTCTTTGAAGCTAAGTATTTGTCGTGTTGGTTTTTGCAGATGTCTTTTGCGAATTACGACAAACGAAATAATTCTTTCGTATCTTTCAGACCTTCTGGCGTTTTCTTTGAAACGGAGATTCCCCTTCAAATACACGACTTAGCCTAATTTTTGGAAATTTTTCAGCTTACTAACTCGTACTATTTGCATAGCCCTTGTGAATTTAAAAATTTTCACAAGTTTGCGTCTGATCTATAAAAAAAACTTTTAAGCCAACGATGGACAGTTGACGGAGCTGCTAGGCTGAATATGGGAAAATATTATCGTCCCCGTCCGAACAAAGTACGATTGCCTTAGGTGTTCAGCCAGCATGGTGCATTAAATTCACTTTGGCGTTGTTTACATATCCGTTTGCATCGTTGCTTTAGCACTCCCACATTCTTTCTTTGAAATTTGATCTTCTTTACTTCTTTGAGAAGTTTTTTTTGACACTTTTCATTTATTAGACGCTTTTGCACGCTTGCTTTGCAAAAATGCACTGTAGCAATTTTAAGTTTTTACAGCGTGTATGTGTGTCTGGATGTCTGTCGCTGTCTGTAGGTCTGTTTGACGGTTAAAGCTCGAGGGAGCTTTAAAGCTATAGTTGCAAAATTTGGTAAGTATGTTGTAAACCGAAGAGTCGCCTCATATCTCTTTCCTATTCCAGCCGATCCGTCAAGTAGTGACCAGATGTTCATTTTTATCGATCATTTAGGAGGCTTAAACGGGCGGTCGGATCAGCTAAGATTTGAAGCCACTGCTCTTAATATTACAGTTTTCTTTGGAAACTTCTGGAATTACTTAAGTTTAAGATAGGAAAGTGCATGTGGTCTTCACATAACAATTTTTTATATTTCAACATATTTGACCGATGTTCAATTTCATCAAAAAAGAATAAGATTGCGACTAGTTTTGTGCACCATTAGGCTATCGCTTTCTGCTTTCCGCTTTCCCATCGAAAAATGCTTGCTTATTAGGCTATAGCTATAATTTCTTTCAATGCTTTTTCATCAAATTTTATAGTCATTTTATGCGTTATGCTGAGGGATTATTTTTTAATTCATTTTTGAAAATTCAACTACATTATCCAAATATGCAACAGTAACGTAAGAATTTATTGTTTATAATTAAGTAGGTTAGCGTCGGTGAAAAAGAGGCAAGAGATATATATCTCAGTGAATAAACTCTTCTGTAGAAGCATAATAACTCTTGCTGGAAAACCGAAAAGAGCATTTTCAATTTTTAAACTTTTTTACACGGGCGGATTCTTGTTAGATTCCAATTATAACAGTTTTCTTTTGAAATCAATGCTGATCAACTTCCAGTTACTCTTTGCAAGCAGTGCAGTTATTTAAATACTTCGTGCAGCCGTCATAATTAGTTAAATGTGCTTCAGTGAGTGATGCTTATCGATATGTTATTCGAACATTTCTTTACTGAATTCAGTCATCATTACTATACTTGCAGTTGTTACTTCGAAGTCCCAACGATACAAACTGAGAGCATATCGAGTGGGCAAATAAGTGGCGCAGCAATATCGTTATTGCATCGATCAGATTCTTCTCGTGTCTTCTCTGTGCCTTTCACTGATTCTGAACGATCTCTTGATATTATCAGAAATAAGAGGTGAGAGGATTCTTGAATATTTGGAGCCGTTTATTGTAAAAGATAAAAACTCAGCGTTATCAGAATTTTTAAAGAAAAAAAAATCCATATTTTTAGGTGGCAAATGTTGTTTTTAATCTGTAGAAGGTAGAGGAAGATAGCGCTGCAAGTGTTATTCCATTTTCGTGTATGGAATAGCGTTATTCCTTAAGTGGAACACGGCGACCTTTAATATTCTACTTTTTGTTCTTCTACATTAAGAGGCCGGCGGGACGGTTAAAATTTATAAGCGTTGATGAGCTGATTTGAATGTGTTCGGCCGTTATCTGTACACTGTATAGGCCGGTATAAAATATCCGGCCAAATTAAACCCAACCTAAATAAAAAATTGTTATATTCGCCTCATGCTGCAACATCGATGAAGCTATATGGCTTTCACCAAGGGCCCTATTAACCTTCACGGATGGAAACCGAATGAACTCGAATTCTCTAATTTAGATGGAAACATTTGAATTATTCGCTTGTTCCGTACTGTTCGATCATTAAAGTCGCCTTTCGAAGGACGGAAATACACATTGTATGCGCATAGAAATGAACCAGCGCTAATATGCATTCAGAAAATTAATGCAACCTTAAATTCATTGCATAAAACTTCGAAGGCCGTTTTTATTGACTACCATAACAGCCTTATAAGATAAGGAACGATTCGCTGGAATTTCCTAGTTGATTTCCATCTATTTTTGAGCGTTAATAGCATACAATCTATTTCCTTTAGTTAATGGTAGCTGCTCAGTAGAAGCTTGAACTTAAATTTCAAAAATAAAACTTTGAAAGCAGAGAATATTTGATATAAAGGACAGTTTAAAAATTGATTCATCGTTATTAAATTTGTCATCGATATGGGCTGAAAAGCTTTTTAAAGCATTTGGATGCGTTTTGTGCAAACATCTCTATGCGTTTTTTTTTAAAGGTGTGCTTCGTGTTGCCACATGCCAGGCTATTCACAGTTGGTCGTCATTCCACCTCGTCGACGATCACTAGATGCTGCGACGAATGCTCGACTCACATATCTCGTGGGAATTCTTCCCGATGATTTTGCATTGCCTCATTTACCGGAAACATTCGAAAGACAATTAAGGCATCCGGAAAATTCAGTCAACAATCATGTGAACCATTTGGGCAATAAAATGAGCGACGAGGGCGCTGAAAGATTCATGAACAATTTACTTGGCACTCAGCAATATGAAGATACGTTTTATTGTACATAGAGGAGAATGAATATTGCGACATATCGTTGTTAATCCTCATATTGATGATCACTGAACATTGAGCAATGCACGTCGGATTCAATGTTCTTAGCTCAATTTATTAATCGCTCAACTTGAAGTTTTTGAATTTTCCACTTCGATTGTTTAAAAAATCATATAATTTGCGAGGAAGTGCTGCAATTTGGAGGAAAAAATCGATTACGAAAGCTTCAAATAAATTTTTTTTTGAGGAGAAGTTGCGAGTATAGATGAAAATTGTGTTTCAAAATATTCACATTTTGGAAATATTCTAAAAAAATTACTCAACTATTAAGTATCATTGTGGTTGAAATACATTTAACAAAAATAAGATTTCACGTAGTACTCCAAAAAAAAGCGCATTTCTTTGAGTAGACAGCGCAGCTCGTTTGTTCTCCCCCTTTTCCTCCTCAATAAAGGAACTGCAAGCCCGTTCACGCTGAAGAGGATCCCAATCTCCTCTTAGTTTCAGAGTCGAAACCCACTCAATTTTCTCGCCTTCAGAAAAGGTGCCCTACTTATGCGAATGTTATATGGGCGTGGAAATGCGAAGTTCTTTTCAAGGTCACTGTAAGTGTTTTAAGTGAACAAATGAGCTAAGCCTTTAAATCGATGCTATGCTCGTCGGCTGCTTTAATGGCCTTTTATTCAACCCATTATAGTTAAAGAGGTGTTCGTGTTAATGGGTCTTGTTCGATATGTGTTCATTGATCAACATATGATCAAAAATCGCTCATTGTTTACGAACGATGATGCGAAAATTCAGTAGCTTATTCCATGCACTTCTAATGGAATAACGACCACATATATCATTTAGTATATTGCCTAAATAAGTGAAGGGTATTCCATAAAGGTAAGAACATAACAATGATAAATTGGAAGGTAAGGATCAGAGGTATGTTGTGATATGCTCCAGCAACTTTCTTTAGGTTCATTAAGTTTCAAAAACTAGAAATACTTGTATCTACTCTATGCAAGAAGTGTTTTGCATTCATATAGCTTATTTCATTTGTATTTGTATTCATTACAAATCGATAAATTCAGACACGATGAACGTATAAATTCTTCACAACTTCTATCGAATAAAGAAAGAATCGATTATATAATGCACAAAATAAGAGGATTTCAACTATAACGCATAAATGGTCAGTGGTAACTACAATCGTATAGGATGAAAAATTTAATGTGATGTGATGAAATTAGAAGCGAACTAATATTATATGTTCATTGGAATTTTTTCGCATGTACTAAGTGAATAACACCGCTGAAACCTGAAACGAATGAGCATTGCTGAATAGAACATGAATATAAATGCCTTTAACGTGCACCTGACCACATCATGTGTTACTCATATGTTTGAGCAAGTGTGATATGTTTCTTTCTTTTCACTGATGAGAAATTCAGTACCATTTCTTGTAGTTTCATGGTATTTCCCATCAAATTACAAACTACAGAGGGGACATAGGCAATATGAGGAGACATAAAAATAGTTGTGAATCGCTGATGATTCTCTCAATGATAAGTCGTATTTCGTCGTACAGGATCGTAGGATGGATGCATCGATTAAGAAATCATTTGAACTCATCGCTGTGATATGAAAGTTTCACTCAGTTGAGCATATTAACCAATCAGATAATGAGCAAGAAGTATTTTTTCGATTTGCGTTTCACGTTGGGGATATTTGATTGGCAATCTGAAAAAAAAAAATTGACGGAGTTGTCGTTGCGTACTTGGATATTAAACCATTGAACCGAGATGGTCACCTATGATGCATACTTTTGATTTTAGCTAATTTTCTGCTTTGGTTATACGACCAGATCATTTCATTTGTTCAAATTTAATTGCTGCAATTTCCGTTTAACTCATTCTACACTCCCACGTTTATGTTTTTATTGTTATAGGCGGTGCTTTGGTGAACATTCAATAAAACTGAAATTATGTGCTTAGGAAATTTCAGTGGTCTTTTCCTTTGCATGTTGTCTTTTCATCCGGCAAACAAACAAATCATCTTCTATCTATGTTTTTTTTTTTTTTTGAAGTGAGGAAAAATTAGATTCTTCGAGAATCAGAGCACTTTTGTTTTTCATTCTTTTTTCAAGCTTGTTTCATTTTTAATTAAAGATTACTTCTTGCTTCCGTTTCAATTCTACCCTGAATTTATTACGCCTATTCTTTTCTAAGTTCATCTCTCAAATTTTCTAGTTTTCAACCATTCTCCTCTCACTTTTCGATTGCTCTTTTGCTTTTCTAAATCATCTATTCCACAAATTGTTCGAGCGTAATTTTTGCAATTATCAGATCTATGCTTGTCATCCGTACCATATCTAGCGTTAATGCGATTGTCCGAAGTGAACAACCAAGATTGAACCCTGAAAAGAAAAATATATTTTTTCCACAGTTCTTAGTTCTATCTCTATAGCTTCTTTGATAGCCGAATATCTCAACAACAACATTTTCACTCTATTCTATTTGTTCCATAAATCGGATACTATTATGGGATTTCTGAATGATTTATATCCAATAAAATCTTATTATAATTTTTGAATTCCTCAGAAATTTCAAAAGTAACCAACTTAGAGAAATTTAATATCCTTCATTGCGATTATCGCTGCTCGCCTAAAAGGATTTCCAGCTTTGAATTATTTTCCAAGACAATCATATAAACGAATTCAATATTTCGAATAGAATGCCTATTCAATAAAAGCACTCAATAATAGGTTCGAGAAATACTTGAAAGCGCTGTCGTTGTTGATGCTTTCTGACCATATCTGCGCTCATAAAATTGACAGCCGGTTGGTTGTTCGAAGGTGACAATCGATTTTTTCGTTATTGATTCCGCATTCAAACATTCGCACCTGCTTTGAATTGATTATAAACAACTGAAATATGTCTCTAATGAGTCGTTGATGAAAGTCAATTCCTATCACTGGAGCAAACAATTCATCTAGTGTAGTAATTATTTCATTTCCTATTCGAAGGCGTTTAATTCTCTTAGTATAAAATTCCCCTGTATCCAATTTACTTCGAAATGCATTTATTCATCATTTAAACATATATTTCAATAGAAAGCAATTTTGCAATTATCGTCTGCTAAAAATCTGGCCTAAAGAATTGCAACTTTACACGAAGCATTTTTTAAAAATTTTTTTTTTGAAAATTTTTACGAAATTTTTTCTACATTTTCGATTAATTCTATATATTTTTTCTATAAACGGTAGGAAAAAATTCAAAAAAAAATCAACCAGTGAGAATTTACAAACCGATAAATAAAACGATTTTTGTTTTATGAAAAAAAGAAAACAAAGTTTATTTTGAAAGCGTTAAAGCAATCTATGTTATTTGAATATTGAATTTTAAACAATTCACTCGACATAAACACCGAAAATTCGCTTCATCTAAAAAGTTTCAATTGATGTAAACAGTTGAAATCCATATGTCCGATTGATGCGCATTTTGAAATACGATTCAAAAAAAAATGCATCAGCTTTGCTGTATTGGTACAATAGAGAATAAATTGTATTTAAATGGACCAATTATGTGTTTTTTTAGTGAAAGCATTGCAAAATGTGCAAAGAATAAATTTCATTTTTTTTGAATTGAGATGCAATCCTCTTCTATAATGCAAATGGTGCTCGCTAACGGTGAGCATCGAATGCATTGCATTTCATCAACATGAATTTATAACTGCATATTACAAATGATTGCATTGCAGATCATAGCTCAATCGCAATGCTTCATTTCGAAGTATCCACGATCATTCACCACTAGTGAATTCTCTCCAAATATGGAATGTTTGTTGAATGTGACGCATAGCATTTACTGAATAGACTCATTTAAATGATAATTTTTTTTTGTTGGATGTGATTTGTTGATTCAGGGCATTGCCGTTTAATGATTTCACCTTTCATGGCTCATATCTTTGTTGAAAAAGTGGCAGGTGCGAGTTGAGACAACGCTAATCCCCCTATTTGGTCTTTTTAATGGGCTCTTTAAGTATCAAAACCGGAATCCGCATTCACCTTCCTCATTTTCGCATTCAAACCATTTGAAGTGTGCGCTTGTTTTAAATTTATATATATATATATATATATATATATATATATATATATATATATATATATATATATATACTAAGTGAAATTTTCCAACTTGAGAAAATTCTGCACAACTTTCTTGCCCTTTACTGATTTCATTAGGAGCTTCATTAGGAGCCAATTATCGGAATCATGAAAAGCTTTCTTAGCGGAAATTTCATCCGTAAGACAGCAAAGATTTGTTTTAAAAAACTTCAAGTCGAAATAATAACAGTTTTAAGTCTTCTCAGTAATAAGACGTATCATAATTTGTGTTAAATGTAGCATGATTTGTGTTATAGTTTTCACCAGAAGGCATTTTATTCATCTTAAAGCATTTATAAGTCTTAACAAATTCCTATTCGAAATGGGCATTTTGACAGAGCCCAATGTATGCATTTGCGCATGTCTCAGTTTAAGCTTCAATCCGATAAATATTTAATTATTTATCAGTAACTTCTGGAATTATTTACTGAGATAAGTGAGACATGAAAAAAAACCCCTATCGTTGCAATTATTTGGTATGCATCTTTATTCGGCATTCTTGAAGACAATCTCATAAAATCACTGAATATCCCCTACCCCAACGACCCTGCACATATGGTACAACATCTGTCTTCATGCTGATTGTAGTTCAGCGGAAAAAAATTTCGCAAGTTTCAAAGGTAATGCTGATTATTGCATCGAATCAATCTCAAACTACATAAATATCATCTGCACTTTGGTGCATTAATATCGAGAGGTTGCACAAATATCATTTTAAACACTCATTAGTCTTCAAGCAATTTCAATTACCTGATTCAGCTTAAGAGTAAAAAGCACACACACACAAATCTTTTGTAGAGGTTTTACTAACTGTTGAGTAAGTTGAAATAAGAGCGATTTATCGCACAAACATTAATATTTGCTGAAAATTTATGAAATTATTTGATCTGAAAATTGGAATTAATAAATTGCATATCGCCTAAACTACTTTGGTAAGTCTCTCTAATTTGTTTCAATCAAAAATAAGTCGCTTTTTGAACATAATTCTTTATGCTTTTATGTGATCCACAAACGGAAAAATTCGACCTATAGAAATGCGCAATTTATTCTTAAGTATTAAAGCTTTCTTTGGCATGACTCTTAGTTCTAACATCTTATTGAGCAGCTATTTCAGCCTCTACAAGAAGCTTAGAATATGTTGAAGTCACTATGAACGATACATTAGAAAAGGTATGCTACTTATAGTATGTCTAATTAAACGAAAAGGTGGGCTACAAGATGTAACATGATATACGCTTTTACATCCAACCATTTGCGTTAAGTTACGAGCAGATAACAAGTACATGACATAGATGGTTTTATATTTCAAACAATTCGATCGCTCACGCAAATTTTCTACAAACTATTCGACTTCCCATAGTACAACCGGGTGATATATATGCAAAATTTTTAGTACGTTTAGATTCTCTATACTTTTCCTAAGAGGTGATAGGTCACTGTGAAATATGAGATAGAAAGTCACTCCATAGTGCAGATGATACCCAAGTAGGTCTAATTGCAGTGGATCGCGAGTTGATTCTACAGAATGGACAAGCAAATGCGCATAGGAAAAGATTTCTCGTTAGTTTTGTCATGTGGTTATAGATGTGGCACTAACAAATCGAACATTTTCTTCTGTTGAATACAATAAATAATATTCAGTTATCATACCGGAACATAACACAATTGTAGATTATAAGTTATCCGACTATAATCATAAAAATTGGAAATAAACCATTGTTAGCGAAATGAACTTGCAATGTAATGTCAGATCATGGCTGTGAGCAGTGAGAAAATCCCAATTCCGAAGCGAACTCCATTTCACATCCTTTATTTTCACCATGAGTTGACCCGGGAGTTTCAAAAACAATTTTAGAGAGACTGTGGTGAAGAAGATTAGGTTTTATGTTTCGATGCAGGTGCCTAGGCCATTCCAAAAGCTAAAGCTTTCTCTTGTCTCAATAAAGGACCCGTTTAAGTAACGTCGAAACATGCCTCTACACCTATGCGTCGAAAAATCTCTTTTTTTGGGTGATCACAGTTCTATCGAAAAGAAAACTAGGATGATGCGTATACTGCTACCAGTAGATCCCATCAATTTTTACAAATCCTAACGTTCTTTTGATGTTTTAGTAATAAGCTCTTTAAACAAAAGGGATGAGGAAATTAGACAAATTTATTTGAAGTTTAAACGGGGTTTGCTCACTGCCTTCTTATCGTTCTTTTATGTGCATTTAATAGTGAAACGAACGCACAAAAAAAAAACTCAGAACAGAGCGAAACGAGTTTGTAGATGTTTTCGACGTCGGCTGCATATAATTCGTTCGCATCTTCACTGTAAAAGTGCCCTATAATTTGAGCACCTCACTCGTTCCTGTCGATTTAGAGACGTTTGATCCAGAACTCACACATACACCTTCTACTGCGCATTTCCTATCTACGCTTGCTGTTTCCTTCAAAAATTGAAGCAAATTTCTTGAGTTTGAGAACCTTCTTACTATTTATTTCATTATTTGTTCCCTTGTTACCGCTACTGTCAATTATTTATTCAGTTTGCTGTTCAATTATATCGATATTATATCAACTAGAAATATTCTGCTCTAAATTTTCTATTTAAAGCTATATATTTATATTCCGAATAATTCAGTCTCTGCCATTTCGCAGAAATCAACAGCTGGCCATCAGCTGTGAGTTCGTTAGAAACTAAGAGAACTTGCTAACTTCTTTAAGAAGGTTATTATTTTTGTGTTCGATAAAATGAGTGTGCTTTTGATTTCGTTTCATTGAACCAAACTTCGATATATATATATATATATATATATATATATATATATATATATTACATATATATATATATATTTATATATATATATATATATTCATGTGTGCAATACTACTTTGTTCGCCAAACATAAAACAAATATTTCTATCTACAACATTACAACATAAACATTCTGTCAATATGGTCTCCCAATTTGACCGAGAGAATTGCCGTATTCGAATGCGAACGCAGAAGCCAATGTGCAAAAAATCATCGCTGTATCAAAGCGTCACATTCACAAATGTACATAAAATGACGCCAACGCCTCAGATAATACTTGATCGGTCCCATTTAATAGCTATAATGCTATATGTGCTACTGGAAACGCGCTGATATTGTAGTTTTCATAACGTTGTAGATAGGTTATTGCGTTGCTTTGTATGGTAATATGATGTCGCATTTATTGAGTGAATATTGCAATATGCTTGCGAAGTTTGCAAATATCGACATCAATTTTGTAAACACACTCATATTTGCAAATTTTTGTTGGACTATTTTGTGATTGTACTTAATCGGAATCAAATTGTGTTAGAAACAAACATATTTATTGATAATGGCGTTATTTTGCAGCTAAACGTATAATGTCCCAATGTAATGGCGGAAACTATTCTTGCTGAATTGTTTTTTGTTTGCCTCTAGTTGAAAGACTTGTTTCATGTGATGTTTTCTACTCGCATAACAAAATACCCATTAATACAAAACCAATATGGCTTACTCATCTGACTGACAAAAATATTATGCACCATTGCTTTTAGTGCGTAAAATTTTTTTTTTTCAATTGTAAAAAATTTATGCCTCCAAAGAACGCTTGAAAATAAATAATTCACTTTTTGATGACCAAACAAGGAGATTTTTTTTTTGAATATAGGAAGATAGTTGGCTACTCGAGAAATAGATGAGAATGTGCCAGAAAATTTTGAGGTAAAGAGCAAAGAATTTGGGTAATTCGAGGTAGTTACTTAGCTATTTACCACTGATTAATTCAATATTCCTTACAAAAATAATAAATTTACGAAATGGAGAACAATTTTTTAAGCGCTTCTCTTTCAATCTCTCATTCATTTAGCGCAATGAAAATTGGTTAAATTCAACATGCACAATTTTAATTTGTATGATGATAGTGCTTCTTCATACAAATGAATAATTTCATACAATTTAATTTCATACAAATTGTGATGATAGTTCATCGTAAATTCCATTGTGTGATCTTTGATGTTTTCTTTTCTCCCGTTCACTTTAAATGATCTCACAATTTCCGTTGCACTTATCACAAATAAGGTGCAACCATTCATACTGTTCAAAATTGAAGGATAATAAGAAATAAATTCATTGAAAGCGAATAGGGTTTCCTATATAAAACAATTTATACTCTAGGCTATTCATATTTATTATTTGGCTGGTGCAAAGATTTATTTTCAATGCGATATTTATGTGCAATTGCGTTGTTTAATCGCATCCATTATGACATCATTACGGAAGTGATTTGCGCTCGATTTTATGCAGCGTTTTCAAATCATATGTTTCATTAGCGTTGCATCTAATCAAAACACTTCCTGAACTATTTAGAAACGAGAAAAAGCGGAAGACTCAAGAGAACGAAAGATTTAAAAAAACGTTTTAAAAAGCGGAAATCAAAATTTCATTCAGCTCATTTGTGTTCATTCAAATACGCATTCGTTATGCTATGCTATCAACAAATTGCCCAGGAAGTTTTTGTTATTTAAACTCCAACCGATTTGTTAAATTTAACGAACAAATATACTATCGTAGCATATTTATTTATCATCTGTTCCAATACAAAGAACTACTGTATTATAGTGCGCGTAGATTCAATAAATGGTTATATGTCGATCACCGTATATATTTAAAGAACATTTTTTGGTTGTATTGCAATTTATTTTTGAAAACGAAAACAATGATTTTTAAAGGTTATTTCACCAAAAAATCGCAAGAGATGGTGTTCCGATTAAGACAACCTGCACTTATCAATTTAGTCAGCCTATTTGAACTTTTATTTTCTAAACAAAATATTTTCGTTATTTCTTCAGGTCATAAGAAATGTTTTTTGTAATGAAGGTCTTTTTTTTTTTGAAGGATAGGGTAATAAACTACTTAGGCATCCTACACATGTGATGAATCATTCTTATATTTGTAATTTCGAAAGCAAGATAAGATTATATGCATGGTTCATGCTGGTTGTTCATGCTGGTTGCATAATCATTAAATAAAATATGCTTATTGTGATAATCCATATGAGTAAATAAGGCTTTATTTCTTTCATATTTGAAAAAGGATCTCTGTTTAACTTTTCTTTTCTTTTGACTATCCATCACTGATGTGCTTCGCTATTCTCCATATCATTGCCCATTTCATCAAAAATATTCCTTATTATAAAGTGTTTTATAGATTTGCTTCTGTTCGGCGGAGTTTATGGGTTCAGAAACTATAAAATCCTTCAATAATAACACATCAGCGGGAAATAATTGGAAAAATTAAATTTTTCAAGATCTCCCTTGAGATATTTGCCAACTCATTGCTAATCATCGCCCGATTCTTGATTTCTTTCATCCTTGAAAGTTTAATTTTTATTTAGGGGTTTTAGGAAAATTCATAATGTCTTAGAACCTCGTAGAAATATCACAGTAGCTTACTAATAATAGCATGTCGAGTTAGGTCAATTTTCCGATTCGATAACGTAGTCATAAAATGCACATTTTGTAATGCACGTGTTTCCCAACGAAATGCTGTTTCCGGTCATAATAGCCTACTCCTTCATTCGCACCTTTAGTCAATGAAAGTATTTAATTTGAGATAATTTCCTTCCAAGAATTTATACCTAAGAACAATCATAAGAGAAAAGGCAAACAGTATGGTTCACATTTTCGATGAAAAGAAGTGCCTACACAGAAAAATTGACAATACTTTTTGAAATTTTTAAATAATTCAACTTAAGTTGGTCGAATACTTCTAGCAGCTCTCTTGAAAATGAACTGAAAATTTTCAAACTTTTAATATGCAAGGGCTCAGAAAAAAACCTGCTTTTCGTTAAAAAGTTAAAGATGAAGGCCGAAAGAAGAAAAGGTAATTGAAACGGAAATCAAATCTGAAAGGAATTTACAGATCAATTTCATTTTGTGCATCTCTCTCATTAAGCAAATGCATCTTTTTTGAACTTCCGAACAACGTCTCTCAGTTCAGTCTTACGTATAGCTCTGCTTTTAGATTATTACCTCCACCGGTGATGATGAGGAAAGGAAATGTTAGAGCACAATAAATTGGGGGAAAAGAGAAGGGAGAGGGAGGAAGAGAGAGAGGAGCTTCTTCCAACATTACAAGTGGGATGAAAAGCGGAAGTTGTATAGAGTTATTCATAGATATCAAAGCATTAGAACATATGAAGCACACGTCACCACAGCCGAGCACCACTCGACAGCAGCACACTGCAGTTCGCATTTCTGTATGCTGACATCGTGCTGTTTGTTCATGCGGCACACGTTATTTGCACTCAGGATGCATCACTTTTATGGTGTCCTATGATACGTCCATTGATTGAAAATATTTTTAATTGCATTTAAAGCTTTTATTTATTCACATCAATATCTAACGATTTTATGATATGTGAATCAACCAAATAGCTAATTTGAGGTAACCTCTAGGTAACTTACTTTTTCTTGAGATAACTTGCTCATTTCTACCAAAAAAAAAAAAAAAAATTTCTGAAATGGGGGATGTTTTGCTCGAATATAACTGAGAAAGTTACTTTTGAAAAAATAAGCACCTGAGCGCAATTACATCGTAAAATTTTTTCAAAGCCGAAAAAATTTCGGGCTCTTTTCTCTCCTCTTTCCCTTCTTTTCCATGCTTTTTCGGCTTTGCTCAACGAAATTAGCAAAGATTTTATGTAAAAACTTGTGCTCTTAACTTCCCAGGTGTTTAGTTTCATCTTAATAAGTAGATAGCATAAAATGCACTTATAACTTCCACCAAAAAAATGCACAGAAAAATTTCCTTTTTCTCTATCCTTGTCTATGAATTCTTATTCGTTCTCAGAGATGCTTTTCTTATATATCACTCTCCACTCCTTTCTTGCTTAGCAAATACCATCACTTATCGGAATTTTCGTTTCAACGAAATCGTTTAGGTAAATTTTCATGAATATATTTAATTGCTATTGTCATGAGAATTGCTTTCTTGGAAGTGTTGACTTAACAGTAATGACTCATCGATGTTGATTTCTATGCTTAATTTTTGTGTTACTTCTTATATTTGGCGTTGAACCATCGATATCAGCCGATATAGCCATACCGGTGGAGCAAAATGTTTAGCTTTTGATTGTTAAAAGGGCGACCGTCGAATCGAGATCGAGAAAAATCGAAATAACGAATCGCATCGTTTGTTCGTATTGATTTAATAGAGATATTTCGAGACATAGGCATTGAATTTGTGCGAGGAATAGAAGAGGAAAAACTCGATGTGATAGTTGTTTTTTTCATTATGTTTAGGACGTATATTTAATATTCGTTCTAAAAATATCTTAAATTCCGATAACGTCAAAGTTTTTTTGAGGCGCCTAAATTTTCGCTTTATTGCAAATATCTCATCCACAAATTTCCCTTGTTGCTTAAATTTTCTCACTAATCGATTCACGCACTGCTTTTATATTTTCCATTATGAATTTCTTTATACATTTTGTAAGCTAGACAACATGCATGGATTGGTTTTTTCTTTTCATTTATTTCCTCTCTATGTCCGTTTTTTTTTCTTCTCATATATCTTTATGACTGCATCTCCTCAACATGGATCGCACATAAAACTGTCCGCGATGAGATGATCGTGGTAAATATTCCGTTTACATGCTCGATTTTTATGCATACTTGGTGATACTTTATAACGGGAATGAAAAGAATATTAAAAAAACCTCATTTCTGCCATTCAGGTGAAGCAATTTATTACTCGGCTCTTTTTAGCGACAAAGAAAATAAGCAAAAATATTTACGATAGATGCATCACGATATGATGTGTAGGTTAAACAAATAAGCGCCTACACTTCAATACAAGTACAAGCGTGAACACCTGTTTGAATCATGATATTCTTTGTGCTTCCGCCTTCTACCTTTATTCCGAGTCTCCTTTCAAATAACCTTTGCTGAATGCCACATTATTTAATTTTTTATAAAAAAAAAGTTGAAAATTTGTTTCAATTCATCTCGTTGCATTTGTTCGATTCGAACTTCGATCAGCTTAGTGGCAAAAAGAAGTAATAAAGAAATGAATACGAATTTTTTCCTCTTTGAATTCAATTTGTGATAGATGAATTTTTTGACGTAAAAGCAAGACGTAGCAACAGGATAGCACATGATGTCAGTGATCGAACATTCCGTGTGGCCGCTGATAAAAGTAAAGGTAGGCCTCCTTTACTTGTTTTCACTCGTATACAACGACCACTCCCATAATGCACATCGATGCATCTGTGCTATTTTTTCCGATGTGCAGCTACCCATCTGTAGCACCTGGAGTTTGCATCATTTTTTATCCGCGAAAATAATTAATTTTTGACGGGTTTTTGCACAAATAGGAGGAATAAAATCACTCACAAGGTCTTATTCTCCATGTTTTGGCAAAATGTCGAGAATGTTAGAATGCTGCTATGAGCTAACTTTAACGGATTTAGAAACACCCGGAAGAGCTGAGAAAAAGTTCCGACTCCCTCACAATCCAGATCTTCTGTCTCCAATAAATATTCCTGAGATGCGAGGCTAATTTTAGAAGTTTGAGCAATAGGCCCACTATATGGGGCACTTTTGTAAAATTACTGTTGCGTTTTAAATGCATGTATGGCATCGAATGAAATGTTCCAAAGAACTCATTTTCTGTATGTATCAGACGATGAGACATCGTTTTTTTCGTAGCCCATAACACATAATGGCGATCACTCTGCCTCGAACCGGCTCAGCCCTCGTATAAGGGTGCTTGGTCATGTTTTTCCGCCCTACCCTTGACTTATCCCCGAACAATTCGCAGGTTAAGGCTTTTTGATTAAGCCTCAATAAAATCATCAACAGTATGGCGGATGGCATGGGATGTCGCTCCGACAGAACCTTGGCACAAATAGTGCCACCTCGGCGCCAATGAGCATCGGGCACTTCTCACGCACCGAGCAGATCCACTCACATCACGGCCCGATCGTCCACCGCTGAAGTGCGATCTGACCACTGTAATGACGACTTGAAAAGATAGCAGCACACTGATTGCCTGTAACCAACACGCTCTCCTTTTATGCGCATTGACCCTTGCCTTGAGACTAGAAAATTTGCTCTCTGTTGTGGTTATTACTTGTTTGCTTTGCAAGGAAGCCGTTGATCTACAATTCACTATCAACCCTTAAACGCAACGACTGCCTCTGGCAAGTTCTCACCAGAAGTGCGAAGGGAAAGATGTGAGCTTTCAATGCGACACTGCCATCCCACGGACAAATGCTCTCTCCAATCTGTCTTTGTAGTAAAAAGAATACAGTTTAGATGCAAAATTGTATTTCGAGCAATGATTGTTGGCTCATATATCCGTAGATTGATTCTTTATGATATGTTTCTCTATCACGCAAAGTAAAGAGAAAGTAAAATACAAGACAAAACAGAGAAAACGTAATGCACGCGTCTACAGTGATCAAAAAGTCAATTAAACAACACCTACTCACAAATTTTCCTGAGGGCGAAAAGTCTTACACGCCTAATAAATGCAAAAACAATAGTCGCTAGACAACCTCAGTAGAGAGTTTATTCCATGTTCTGATTATGCAAGAACGAAAAGAGTTATAAACTGAATTTGACGTTGCGACGAGCGGAAACAATTGAAAACTTTGCGTTCGTGATAAATTACGTCGACTGGTATAAGCGAATATTGAATCAACTTCAATATTAGAGAAACCGTGTGCAATTTTAAAACATACTATGAGGGCTAACTCAAAACGTCGATATTCAAGCAATTTTAGGCTGAAAATACGCCGACGATCGTCATAGTTCGGACTGTATGTTTTATATTCTGATGAAATGTATCTGCATACTCTCAACCACATCTCTAATTCTTTTTCCAATTGGGCTGATGAGGCGGTCGGCTAGCTACTAGCTGGTCAAATGTCTGCGTCTGTGTGATCATCGTGAAGAGAAGTCTGTAGATATAACGTCCCTCTTACATGCCGACATACCTTCATACATTAAAAAGCCTCTTCGCTCTAAGAAACTTGTGTAGTTTCGCTGAATATTGTATCGTACAACTTAGCCATCATTTTATTTCTGTCATTTATCTGTGCAGTTCTTGCATGTTTCCTACGAATTTTATTCTCGTGTAACTTTTCTAGCTCAGCAAATGCTTTAGCAATCCGACACATTGCTTCATTATGGAATTTTGATACTGCAACAAATAATCTGTTGATCTATCGATCAGTTATCTATTTTTGATTGATCACTTATGACTGCCAGCTCTTCGATACCGTTGCTGCGCAGTCATTTTATTCTTTCTACAATCTCTGTCCTGTTGCGTCCTACTAGCAGTGCTTTTCGGTGTTTTTTCTAACTTTAGAAATGATGAAGGTTTTTAGATGTAATGATTTTTTTTTTTTGATTCTTCTTGGAACTATTGCTCCATTATTCTTTTACTGAATATTTTATCCAAGTTAATAATTTTGGAGAATTTAAATTATTGTTGCTATGTCAGTTGTGTTATGGAAACTTTTTCGTTGTCATTCCCGGCTAAATAACTGCACTTCATTAAATCTAAAATCCATCAAAAATTCAAACATGAATGTTTAAGGCGAAAATAATAGTTACGAGCATCATTGAAATTAAATTTTGCAGTGAACAAAATATAGGTGATCCGTGCATGCAGCTGAAAAAAAGTATGCAGATCGATTAGCTGCTGACTAAAGTAAGAGTATACATTATGAAGCATACTATAGCTCACAAGAACGAATACTTAAATACCTATGACGTCTACGATGGGTTTTTGTTCGTTGATATTGGGTGCGACGTATTATTTACCTTCGAACGCCGATGTCGATTCTACAAAGTTGCACGCAAGTACACGCATGAAACGTTTGTGTGTGTGTGTGTGTGTGTGTGTGTGTGTGAGTTTCTTTTTAGAATTTCAATGTTTTTGCAATATTTCTGCATGGAATTCATGTACAACGCTGTAGAGTGCTAGCTGATATATAAACACAATTTTGCGTCATGTTATCGTCATTATAGTCCGCCGAATAAATGCAACGCGTCATCAACACACGATTCAGCCGATATAAATAGTGGCAATTCAATTTGTGAACTAAGTAAATAGAGAGGTATGCGAGTAATTTTATGATTGATGCTAGTTGTTGAATGTCTTTACATTACTTACTTACTATTTCAATACTCTGTATATATTAGATTTGGATGATTTTATTTTGAATTGAGTATTTGAAATATAAATAGCTGTGATGTTTCGATTAATTTCTTTGAAGCGGTGTTATTTATGCTTATCAATACAAGCAAAGAAGATCTTTATTCAGCTAATGATTGTTCGTTTATGGCGAATCTTAAGAGTATTTCTTAAACTATATTATATTGTTTCCGAATTTCAATTTTTAGTTACTACAATAAGTTTTTTTTAATGTCTTTGAAGTGTTCGTGCATTTTTTTTTCTTTCATGCAAAGATTTCTCTAGACCATACTCATAAAATTGTTTCATACACGGTGCCATGATGTGAGCTCTCTTTTTTCTTTCTATCCTAAATTTGCTGCCATTTATCAGAAATTCCTTTAAAAAAATACCTTTTGCCAATAATTTGAACTGCATTTACTATGAATTTTAGATTCTTATCAAATTTTAAAAAGGTGAAAAACTTTGAATTCAGCCACATTAATTTATTCCTTTAAAAAATTTTATATAATTATATAGTGACACATTTATTTGCAAAATTTTTCTTATTTTGTTGTTCATATTTTTGAAATTGTTCGTATAATTTTTCGCATTTAAACCTCATATTTAGTTTATTCGTTTATGTCTTAATTATTGAGGTTTCACCTGACAGGAATCTGTTTCACTGCGGATTTTCGTTCGTTCTGGATTCATTTTCTTGATGATGACCTCGAGCCTATGACATTTCATTTGTGAGCTCAGAGTATGTTTAGTCAGGTGATTCGCAAACTAAGATACGAAATAGAAATGACAAAAATAGATGCCATGTAGTGATATTGTCAAAAAATATTCTAGCGGAAGATAGAACTCCCTCAAGGGTTGCGACCTCACATTTCACTTGCCACTTTTTTGCGCCACTGAATTTCTGCACTTCCAACTATCAAGTTTTTGTCTAAAATTCCTATGGGATAGCGGTCATGCTCGATGTCGTTTCTCTTTCCATTTGAAGCGTAGCATTTCGTAGTATGAATGTTGCAATCTTTATGTAAATTTCGATCGAAGGAATTATGTCCCGTCGATGTAAATCTGAGTGAATATCGTCTAGACATCGTTAGCGTGTGGGTATATGATTTCGTGCTATCGTTGAAGACCGGTAGTGAGCCGTTTGTTAGACACACATAGCGTGGTGCGTCGGTTTGCTATTGGGATTAGCGACGGCTGGTTATTGCGTATTTACATCATTTCTCATCGATGCTTCACCATTTGCTTCCATATATTCATCGCAAAAATTATCGATAGAGCTCATATTTGATGCTGTTTTTTTTTTTCAAAAATCAAAGCCAAAAAAGTTGGCTTTTTCATTACATATGGGAAATACAATAAAAAATTTTATTATCCTTTTGTTGAAGAATAAAATTGCTTTTCATATAACATAAAAGTTGAATTTTATAATTTCTTTCATTTTTCATTCGGAGACAAATGTCTAATGTATCAGTTGTCGTTTCACTTAAAATATTATTGGAATGTAGAAAGAAAAAATAACCAAAGCATTTGACAATTAAAAGAAATAATTAACAAAATTATTTCATAATTTAAAAAAAAAGTAATAAAAATATCCAACAAATACTTTTCGATTGGAGTGTTAAACCGCGAAAAAAATATAACTTCAGTGTCGTTAAAACATTTTCATAAGTTATAGCGTTGATCTTTTTAACTTCCTTGTTGATTGTATATTCACTTTTTAGAATTTAAATCTCTAAATTTTTTTATTCAGTGCCATTTTCTCGTCTTCTAATAATAAAGCTGATAGTATATAATAAAATGGAATATAATTCAATTATACCAAATATGATTCTCTACTTTACCAAACTTGTTTATAATATTATAATGCATTAAAGCAGCTACTTATCGTTCTTTTCATGAATATAATCTTTTCTAAATGAATGTGGACGTTTTTTTTCTGATGAAAAACTCACTCTGAACAGTTTCATTATTTGTTTTGAGAAAAATTCACATATTTCGAAAAATCTTTCTTCCCTTATTCTTTCAATATAGAGATTTCGCAACATTTTAAAGGTCTTTTGATGCATTCACAAAATTTCATTGAATATATGAAGTGTGTATCAATAGGTGTAAATAACTACTGTGATAAAGCTCATCTGTTGAGCACTATTACTAAAATTAAATCTCGATTAAGCTCAATTATTCTCTATGCGATGAATTTTCAAGTTAGATTTTTATTTAGTGTTCATAATAAGGAATAATTTTCAGATGATTACATTTGATAGATCGATATTTCACTTTCTTATTCAACATTTTATTAGTTAATTAATTTTATATTCTATGAGTCAAGAATTTTTGTTCAAGTTTTTTTTTATTGCTCATTTATTGTTTATAGAGATATTTTATGAAAATTATCCTCAATTTAAATCTAGAATCTTTATTTAATGCTATGAGAGGATTCATCCCAAATGCAACAATACTCATAGAATTATGCGTTCATTTTACGATGAAAGGAAATCATCTCTATGATCTTTGCAATTGTTGACATTATAAGTTCATTTCGTCTCGAGTAATAAATTTCATCATGCAAAAAAATAAACTTTTTTATCTTTTTCCCTTTCTCTTGATTGTCATCATAGTCTTGCAAATTACTGCTACTCCAATATTGGTTTTGATGCGCATAATATTTTCTTGTTTCTTTGTTGAGCTATTATTCTTGTCTTTTAGCAATAGCAATTCATTATTCATTGTTGACTTTGCTTCTAAAAATACACAGCAAAATATTTCTCTACTAGCTATGCTTTGCTCTAGGCCCCTCCTCCTTCACTTGTCCATCAACAAAAGCAAACATCGTATAATTAGATCCGGGTTTTTCTAACGGAGTCGAATCTTGTCCATGATGGAGACACACATATGCTCCCACTTTTCGGCCATTTCATCTCACATCGGCTTGATATTCCACTATTTTTCTAAATATATTTGTTTATTCTACCACTACTCCCTTCAAAATATTTTTGTTGTTTTGTTAGCATATTACCTACTCCATATAGAGACTAATTTTGTAGAAAAAAAAAGGATTTCCTGGTAAATCGTCATGATTTCTTCGATTTCGCAGTGTGCAATTGGCAGATGCGCAAATTGCAGGATTATATTCTTTTGTGAGGTGGATTATGCCACATGAAACATTATTTTATAGTTATTTACATTTCCTAACTTTGCTGTAAAATCCATTTATATATCTATCTTTCTGCATATTTCATTCGATTGTTTGTTGTGGCTATTGCATCAATGAAAGTTCATGTAAACAAATACATATAAAGTACTTATAAACAGATGATGAAATAAAGAATGATTTGTGTTTATGTTTCAATATGTATGTGTCCATGTGTGTGTATGTTGTGTGTGTATATATGTCTGTGGGTGTGTATTTTTTAGATATCGTCGAAGTGCAACGCAATCGTCTCAAATTTCATTTACGTCTTGCGTTGTGATGCAATTCGATGCGGCTTTCTTTGCTGAATTAAATTTAAATGATCGGCCCATTAAAAACGCAACCAAGCCACATCGTCGTCATCAAAAGTTGAGCATTCGTGAAAAGAGATTCCGCTTGTTTGATGGGTTGGAAAAATATATAAAATGCTGTCATTTGAAGAGATTTTTTCGTCAACTGTTGCGCTTTTTCTTCGATGACTACAATCAGCGTCTATCCATAAAGTTGACCCTTTGATGGATGCTGAGTTAGTACGTATTAGACACGAACTTTGTCTCTTTCTGTCTTGGCATATCGGTTCCCGGGACTTTTTGTGACTTCCGTTTCAACATTGATCATTCGCCTTATTCCAACTTATTGCAGGTTTGCACCAATTATGATCTCCATTTTGCTGAGGATTGAAAACTTCTTTCATTGTGCAAGAAGTTTCTTTTTTTTGTTTCATCCATATTGAAGGAGAGAAAAAAACAGAAGAGCAGAGGAATTGAGAGCATAAAATAAGATCGTACTTTCATGCATGAAATGCTCCGTTTCTTCATTGCCCAAGCACGTAGCAATTTATTGCTGAAGGGTGCAGATTAACTTTGTTACTTCGAAATGCATTGTACTGATGTATCTCATCGTTTTTATTCATTGCGCATTGCAATTTCATTCATTCGTTTCAAAGCTCTAAATAATACTTTTTATTTGTTTCGATAACAGGATCAGTTTATTATAGAGACTGTGGAATCACCTTTAGGTTTTTATGTAAGTGGCTTTCCATATGAACGTTTATGTCATTCGAGTTTAAGAGTTATACCCTCTTGGAGATTTGCAAAAAACTTGGCATTTGTAAAATGGGGCACGATATGCGATTTATGTAGGATCATATATGGTCATGAGCTCTACTACGCACTTCGAGCTTTCATGTGAATTCCTATGCGTAATCTTATTGGCAGTATATATATATATATATATATATATATATATATATATATATATATATATATATATATATATATATATATATATATATATATATATATATATATATATATATAGATTACGCATAGGAAAGGACTCTTATTGGCAGTATATATATATATATATATATATATATATATATATATATATATATATAAGATTACGCATAGGAAAGGACTCTTTAATGGCGCAATATTTGCATTGCGAGATCATCTGCAGGAATCCAGATGTGAGTTCTATGTGTTCCATGGACCTCATGATCATTCAGGAGCCATTGGTCATTCCTTATTTGATAGACGTCAAAGGTTGGGAAATTCTTTGAGATTATAAATTTCAATTTCGAATGAAGTGCCACGTGAAAATTGCTTGGGGATATAAGCGAAACACTCGGTCATAAGAGAGGGATGAAGCAACACGTTGATCCTTCCACTGCATTTCTGTTTTCTTCCCTAGTGGTCAATTAATGGCGCAATATTTGCACTGCAGTTTTACAACAGAAATAGATTGCTGAAATATGCAAGTTTTATTGCTGCATCTGTCGAGCGTATTCAATCACTAACTTTCTAATGATCCTCTCAGCAAATTGTCAATGTTTTCTTTCTTTTTTTATTGTGCTCTATAAACTTGTAGCATTGTAATCAGGTTTCATAGGTTGCGATGGAAAATCTCAAGTATAGTGACTCAATATATTTCACAGGTCGAACATCAAGATTTAATCTTAGCATTGAATCAATAACCTTAAATTTCCACTCTTCGAGCTATGAGCTACAGCTCGCTGATAGAAATGCGTTTTAGCTTTGTTTTCTATTTCTCTAACATTTGCAGAGTGCATTATAGCAGCATCTGTCCAGGCGTATACCATCTATAGGTATCTATCAGTAATTACGATATACTTTCCAAGATATACTTTAAAGATGAATTTCTGGAATTTAGTAAGGTGTAACTTTCGCAGTGTTCGGATCTCACATACTACCTTTCAAGTTGAACTTTGAATTTAGTTATGAGCACTGAAAAGTGACCGAAATTTTGCTTTTTTTTGCGACGCTTTTTGCACTGGACGGTTTGCTGTCACATTTAGCTGGCTGGATCGAGCAAAGGAATCTTTTTTTTTTCAAAAATTTGCATCAACATTGGAATCTTTCAAAATGTAAATGAAGTGCAATGGGCATTTCAAAATGTGACGATGGCTTATAAAAAATGTCTTGAATGATGAGCTAAATTGCATGCTAGATTTTTGCCAATTCTTTTTTCATCATTTTTTATTGCCCAATTCTATTAAGATATTCTCAAGGAGATAATCTTCCACTTTCCCTTACTCACTATCAATTCTTTTCTTTATTTATTCTCTAAAAAGAGTAGTAAATAGCGAGAATAGATGTTCGGCGAATAAAAGTTGCCCTTAAATGCACTTCGGTAAATGAAGGTGAATCACCCACAACATTCTTGCTGTAACTTTTTTTAAAGAGAGAAAACCTCTGATGTATTTAATGTGAATTTGAAGAAGCGAGTTGTTTGTGAAGAAAAAATTCCTTAAAAAGTGTCACCTTTTTGAGAATTTGGAATTTGAATTGCATCAGCTGATTACACTTCAGTCCAAAATATTTTTCTTTACTTATTTAATCGTCTGAAAGAGATACGTAGTTTAAAAAAACGCGCTTTACTCATATTTAAGAGATAAAACATGCATCTTGTCGCACATTTGCATAAATACATCCATTTTATATTCATATGCAATCAAACGTGTTCTTCGTTACGCAGAGCAAATGTGCTAACAGGTGTGTATGTGTCTATCAATCGATTGGTTTATGTGAAATGAATCAATATGGAAGAGGTTAGTTCTAGATTTCTCAGCATTCTAAGGTGAGAGATATTTTCTCTTAATTTGTTGCAAGTTATAGCGGCTTATTAAAAATTCATGAAATCAAGTCTTCTCTCGGAGTCTTTTGCAGGAAATGTGGACATTTTTCTTCAAAAAAAAGCTCAACAGTTGATTTTAAGAAGAAATAGAGAGGGGAATGTGGAGCTGAAGGGAAAAAAGGCACTTTTTTGGATGGATGTTTTGTCTAATATAATATCCGTGCTGTCAAATTCACGATATCAATGTACACGTCAAGATAAGGGAATTCGATAAGAATCTTTTGAATCATGTGTGGTGGGTGGTTGTTTCGAGAATATGTGATTTTTCTTTATGCGACATACGAAAAGGAATTAAATTTCGTTTTTTATGAATGAGGATTCCTATAATTTTTTTGCGCTTGCTTTCCTCTTTCATCTCTTACAATTTTCATATTACCGAATTTTTGTATGTGCCCGAGTTTAAGCATTTGTTTTTGTTTATCTGTCAACTAGTTTCACCTCACTTCTCGAGAAAATTGAAGTGGTTGAAATTTAATAGGTAGTGGTTTATTAACAGAGACTAGATTCCTTATGTTTGAATTATTTTTTCATGAGGTTTTCCTTGAGTGTTAGAGGATTCTAAGTGTTAAAGAAAAGTTCCACTTTGGTTCGGCATATAGGCTGTGGCTGTTGGCGAGATATACGAGCTTCTGCATCACATGGCGACTCTCAACCGCAATTTTTATTTTCATTGCTTTCATATCCAGTTAAGTGCCGAGGTCTTGAAATTACTGAAATATTGTATATTGTGAGCGGTGGTCTGGGCTGTTTACTTGGCTACTCGTGCGGTCGTTTCGCTATATAAAACACCACTGCGGTATCGTTCTTTAGTGGTTGAAAGATTGAAGTGTACATTGCAAACATCAACAATCATAACATCAAACACATGCTCGATAGACATTATTTGCATTGATATTGATTGTAAGAAATGCACATATGTAAACCATCTGCTCCAGAAACTTTTTCTTAGACACTTGCAAACATCACCTTAGAGAGGCAATAAAGAGCCTAGCTCGATAATAATCCCTCAACAATCCAATAACCACTTGTTGAATATATTAATTTCCTTTCTTCTTATATTATTTTCCTATTTGTATATCCTTCCAGCAGATTTACATATAATTATTGCGTTTTGAGGTTTTGATGTGATCATGTAATGATGGTTTCAGTGGTAGAGGAGAAGTCTTCGTATCTGGAACTTTTTTCCGCTTTTTTCTTTTCTCTAGTTAAACCTCATCATAGATCCCAGCATCCTATAAACAAATATTTCTTTCCTGTTGGGATCATATTCAACGAGTTGGGGAAGTTTTTAAAAAGTTTTATGAGGTAATCTAAAGTCGACTATGGGCGGTTTATTCGATTTCTTGCACAAGGTCGAGTAAGGTTATATGCATTGATATGTTGGTTTACAAAGGCATTTTCCAATTTTAGTAGAGGTGTCGATTAACGGAATAGACCTGAACAGGTTAGCTGGATAAGCGCAGTAGTTTTTTTAGAAAAAAACTTGTAAATTAAAAGAAAACTCTCAAAAAAGTTCAATTCTCGATTTTAGGTGTTTTATCTTTACCGATTATTATCATTATTAAAGCTTTTTATATGATTTCACGAATTTTCTTTACAAAAGTGTGTTTTAATGACATCGTGTCTGCGTATATGCTTGCGTTTAACTTATCTGCCGATAATTCAACTTGATGATCGTCGAAACTGTAGCTACGAATTTACGGACGGGAAGAGAAGCTCATAATATAAGCTGTGGAGTCACTTCCTTTAGTATATTCCCTATTAAGCCATCACTTTCGAAGGAACCCACATAAACGGTTACTGGTGAAAAATTACATGCACACAAGAATAAACTTTTTTTAGATTTATGTGGACGGTAGTTCACTTGAAATATGGAAGCATTAGTCTGCATAAATAAGTTCATTTGAGGTGAATGCAAAAGTACATATTACACTTTACATATTTCGCTTCGCTTTTCCACACTTAAATTGACCTTTACTTTCAATAGTCATTCTTTAACTACTCTTACTCGTCCGTATATTGAACTACATTAGAGCCCTATTTCGCTTAATTGCTTTAACATCCTCGTTATATTCAGCCATCTCAGCTTTGTTGATTGAGCATTAGAAATGAATAGGGTTGACGCATATGGTCTATTCGTTCAATGACGTATTCCAACATTAAACGCATAATTGTATTACACCATAGAATCCTTCTAGAAGCCTCTCAAATGGCCTATTTTAACGTCATATATTTCATCGATGATCACTACGAGTTGATAGTGTTGTTTTAGCGATGCTTTCATCCTATACAATTGCCTAGTTTATTGTCAGCGAAAAGAAAAATTTGAGAAATTATGTACTCATATTTGGTCATACTATAAAGCTGCTATAGCTTAGAAGCAAGTACATAGACTCAATTTCATTCATTTAACCCTTAAATTAGTGAACTTAATCAAAATTTAGATAATTCGTAGTGAAAATTGTTTAATAAATTGTAAAAAAAAAAAACTTGGCTGAAGTTGAACAATATGTTTTATAGCATTTGATCGCATACTAACCTTCTCTCATCTACTTTTTTTTAGCTTTCAAAAATTTTAGCCCTTCATCGATACAATTCATCTATATTTATATCCCTGTTTTTGTGAGCTATTTAAATGTTATCAAAAAATCAAAAGATTTTTTTGTTCAGATTTCGTATGTGTTAAATTTTTATCGCAAGTCGAGATTTGAACTTAATTAATAATTACCATTATAGAATTGTAACAATTTACCTAATTAATTTATTCTTTATCGCTTGCCGTCGGCCTCTTAGTATTGAAGTGAAAATATGCCATCTATAGAATTGATTTTATACTCTGACTTTTGTTCTTTGGTCTCATATCAATTCGGAATTTCTTTACAAGTCTCATACAGTGGTCAAATGTTAAATTTCTATTTCAAAGGTGATATGAGCATTTGTTTCTTGATAAGGTTTAGCAAGCTTTTTTTTTCAACAAAAAATAAAGAAAAATATTTTGGAGAAATTTAAATCACATTCAGCGTTGCTGTCTCTCTTTCTTTTCTGGAATGTTTTGAAGAATGTGCTTCGCATTAAAATATTCCATAATTATCGACATTTTCTACTGTCAGCCATCTATATAGGCGTTTTGCATTGCATTAATCAATTCATGAGAGGTATTTTTGCACATTTTTGCGACACATAGCTTCGTTCTAGTGTATCCAGTCCGCACCTCGAGAATCTTACTTCTCAAAATAGCTTTAACAGAGTATGCTGTTTATATGTGCTGTTTATATATAACAGTCTCTTAGTCGTTGGTGTTGTTTTTTAATGATTCACTGACCACTCAGTCATCATTCACTGACCACTCAGTCATCATTCACTGACCACTCAGTCATCATCGACCTTTATGTCTTTCAATACATCCTTCGTTTCTGCTTTATCGGGTTATATCCATTTTCTACTTCTATGTTTAGATTTCTCAAGCTTAAGTGAATGATCTATCTTTAATGAAGACCATTTTCTTATGTCGATTTTTGCACTGAAAACAGATCCGACAGTCTGCCGAAAAAAGTCGCCTACCCCAACGAGAGACCTTTTATTTTCGGCGGTCACTCTAAAGAAGGGGTCTTTCATTTAGGGGAAGAGTTCAGGAAAAGTATTGTATTGGTTTGCGCTATGATTTTGTGAACTGATTGCTTTGCTTTCACCGCAGAAATGAGTCACTTTTCAAAACATTGATAGTAATATTTATTAAAAGCTGTTTTTTTTAGTTTATTGAAAAACTATTTATTAAAAATAGATTAAATTATTTTCTCATAATGAGCAGAAATCTATCAAAATGCCAAAAAAAATTAAATTCTCATTGAAGATATTCCGAATTGCGAATATATTTACTCTCTTATGAATTTTCACAGATTTGCATTTATATGAGAACGGATTATTGGATAGTGATATCTGTTATTTTGAATATCATTTTATAGCTACCAATAAAAGAAATATATTTTTCAATTTAGCATAAAAAATTACTATCGCTTCGCATTCGAACGCTTGTTCATTGAGTAAAATTTTATGCTCAAGAAGAAAAATTTTGAATTTCACTGATTTCATAAAAATTTGCATTTAAAAATATCATCGAATACGATTATTGGAAGTTTTCATAGTTCTCTATAATTATGAATAAGAACTCCTCGGGTCCTCGAATGCAATCTGCACTTTCATTGAACTAAAAAAAATTCGAGTTGTGAATTATATGAGAATGAGAATGCAATAAATTGCCAGCTGTTTGATGTTTGGTGATTACAAACTTTGTAGTTAAGTTATAGATGTAAACGGTCGTAAAGTTCTACGGAAACAATATTATTTTATTTGTGAAAGTGATGCTCTTTCTATGATTACTCTATTGTTTCTTAATGGACTTTGTTTGATATACGATTCTTGGTGCGTGCAACTTTCGAAAAATTTTCAAAAGATAAAAAGCTTACCTTTGTTGTCATTATTGTATTTATGCGATCGGTCGATGAGTTGGAACCTTTGATATTCAGTTAAATATAGTGAAATTTTATGCTTAAGAGAAGTTTTCAAAAAACTTATGCATGTGTGATTTCTGTTTATGAGTTGTAAAAAAACGCTTGCGAGTTGCATAACATTTTTGCTTTATTTGCGAATAAAAAGTAGAGTGGAGAAGAGGAGCTAGGTCAAAGGTCATGTTATGATTAGAAAGTAGAAAAGTGAATAAATAATAAGTAAGCGAATAAATAACTTCATTTATTCGAATAAATGTGTTCTTGATGTTTGGAAATAGTGAATCGCTAACTTGAAGAGCGTGCCAATCATTCACGATATACCGGCTTTAACTTCTACTCGCACTGATGATTTCTTTTCCTGGGGTTTCTAACTTGCTTTTTTCCACTCTATCTCTCACCTTGAAAATATGAGATTATAGTGGTTTGTATGGTAGTTTTTTATGCTCCAAGTAGGTATATAAGTCTCTATTTATGATATTTTCCTTTTCGTGCTCGCTTACGGGGTGATATGTTTCTATCGTCGATGAGTATGCATGGGATTGTTGATAAGCTTGTACTTGCTATTTAGATTGAGATACTCATATTCTGCACATATACAGTTACGAGCAATATGTTGTGAAAAACTATTTAGAAAAGATGATAGGTTGGAATTTCCGTTTTTTCATACAAAGAAAATCAAAAGAAATAGAAATCGATCCCTCTAGCTATAGGGATCAACACAAAGCGTTTTCTGATCATACCGCCGATTTTATCTATGTTTGAAAGGTATTATTATGTGATTTAGTGGTGATAAAAAGTCTCCATATTAATTTGCTCTCGTGCATATCTCTCAGCTAAAAAGAATATTTTCTTTGCTGTTTGACGTAAAATCGAGCTAGAAATTTTGCACCCGTCTTCCGTTCCACCCTCTTCCCTTTGCCCAACTTTTTCCTCACTAACGTCCACCTAGACATTGCACCTAAAGCTATACATGCTATATTAGCCTACCTTTTGTCTAATTATTGTGTTTACAAATCGCAATTATTTACTATCGTCATGCGATTGTTTTGAATGCATTTTCCAATCCACGATCTGTTTGATTTCAGTGTAAATATTGTTGATGGACGAATAATGTGAGATGTGTTGATTGATTCCAATGTCAGTTCGTCGTCCACTTCCAAACAGTATTTCGTGTGGAATAACGCTTAATGAACATTTCATCAGAGGGGAACGCGTCTATAAGTTTGACAACGTTCGTTTTTTTTATTCTCTTCATTGCTTACTTTTTTATTTGTTGATATAATATCAGGAATGTTTTATTATATTATTTGTCAGAAATGCCGCAGATTCAAGGATTATTAGGGTACAGGAGGGGCATTGGATGCGGAGAATGAATGGATATGCTCCGTTTTTTTCCCGTAAAATTTTTTTAGAATATTTTAGAATTTTTTTAGCATACGGAACTTTCGTATTCATCAAGTTTATAGACCCCTGAAACTATAGGAATTTAAACAGCGTTTCTTTATGGTTTTTGCATGTATCTGCAATTCGCAGAATAGAACCTCGCATATTTGCATAGGTCGTTAATCTCCATTTCCCTGATTCACTTTACTAATCTGTCCAAGCTTTTATTGCAATGTACTATAAAAAATTAGCCTGTAGTTCTTAGCAGCGCATTCTCAAATACGTCGGATATGGAGTTGCCGGAAAAACATTGCGCACCTATGAAGGAAGGATGCGCTCAAAGCGAAATATGCTTTTTATTTTTATAAATTGCTAATCGTTCAAACAGCGCAAATTTTTATCAATGCTTCTAACTATAAGCAAAAATTTCATTTTTAAGAAATTTTAAAAGTAATTTTTAACCTTTATGTTAGTCGTCTTATTCGTCCAATGCATCTAATAGTTTCTTTCTAAATTTTGAATGGTTGCAAATCGATTTCTCTGAATATTTTCCATATTCTCACCCATTGAAATAGTAACTATAGAAAATGTAAAAGAAACTATTTCAAATTCTCAACCAGGATAATAGTTGAAAGGGGAATGGTACCGAAAAACTATTTCTACCACTTCTTAAAATGTTCTTTTCTTAGCCATGCTTAGCACAAATATGAATAAAATAGACGTAATTTGAACGGTGAGAACTTACAAATTTCACTATGAAAGCTGTTCAGTGCGTGAATTCTTTTGAAAAAAAAACCTATCGAAATTTTAGGCTCAGGAATACGTTGGCTATTTAGTAACTGCGCAATAGTTGAAGAGCAAAATTGCGCTATTAAATTTGTTCTCTGGGTTATTGTGATTGTTAGCCAGGGAGTTACAGTGAAACAAAAAGAAGTAATACGAATAGCCATTGGTCAGCACTGAACAGTGGCTTGTGGGCTTTTATCCTTCTTCCAGCGTTTATGTGCAACATTTAATTTACGCTTTTATAAATGAGGCGGCAGATGCATTAAGCAAGGAACAATTCAAATGATGTACGTAGAAAACCAGATAGCTCTTAAAATAGAGAATTAACCAATTCTTTAAAAAAATTGACTAACAGCTCGAAATTTAAAAAAAAAAAACCGCCAATGTCGTCTCAAATGTCAGACTTGGCTAAGCGGAAACCTAGCGTTAACACAGTCTATACAATTTTTTTCTACATCCTAAATTGTCTCATACAGTGACAGATTGGTTTTAGTATGCGATCAGTATGAGAGTTCAGCATGCACAAATTATTGCTCTATATCAGATTCGTCTGTCGCTAAAGGGCCGAGAAGAAATATAAGCCATTTTCTGGTTTCTATAGTTGCACTGCTGATGACGTCATCCTACTGGTGGGAAGAAGCAGTTTGAATTGCTTTTTACGAATGACGTAAACGATTGACGTGAAGCGCGTTGTAAGCATTAGCATGACGTCGTATAACGTCACATTCAAAAATGCTCCGAAATTAGAAACGCATAGTTATCCTTGTCAATATGGATGGTGTTTTATGGAAGAGCAACCGGTGCAATGCAACGAGACTATTTTGTTATTGGGGCGCAAATTCGTTAGGCAGATAAAGATTTATTATTGGTAAAGACTTGTAAATGGATTCAAAATTTTTGTGGGAATCCAACTTTGGCAGTTTTCTTTGAGCTCTTTCTCGGCTATCAAATCCTTGTTTTCGGTGGGTTCTGACCTCTAGATGAAGCATTACTGGAGGAGATGCACGGTTTATTACCTGTAGAAACTCAACCGCGTTGAAACTCTGGTTGGTAGCTGCGTTGAAAAAACCGATTCCTCACTTTGCCTGGTTGACGGTCGCTAAATACTATTGCACTTTTAAAGAAGTTTGTGGCAATACCGGTTTAACATTAATGACTTGGATAGTTGCATATTCTTCCTGAGTATCGTGAGCTTAAAGCTACATTTCTTTTTGTCTCATCTACAAACTTACCTATAATCGATTGCTGTGATTTTATATTTTATAGTTAACTGATCACTTCGAAGGTCGTTTTGTCTTGCTTTCACTGAGCACTAACGGTCTTGTTCTCTACTGGAAACAACAAGAGGTAAACCTCAACTTTTTGATCTATTGCTTTTCTTACATTATAAAGTAAACAACAGAGGGGCACATTAATTCCTCTGGTTGACGAAGATTCATTATATATATATATATATATATATATATATATATATATATATTTGCAGATTATGAAGTATGAAGTGGGTGAATTTATCTTAACCTGAAACACAATCACGTCTCCTTATCACATATATCCGACTGCTAGGAAAGACCCTTCAGAGAATTTCTAGCGGCTCATTTGTTATACTAAATAAATCGTACCAGATCGAGTAAAGTCTAGCCCGTCTCATACATGTTGAAGGGACATATTCCAAACTAATATGCCTCAGTGCAAATGCACTTTTGCAGAATGTTTGAAAACTTGAAGTTCAGTTTATTTTGTTTGTTTAAAACGAAAGGTTCTTTCCACAATGAATTCATAGTATCGATGAAATGAAGAATATTTGTAGCACTGTTCAGGGTTTACAATGTTCAATTTTTCGTGCAGATGCCAGAAAATAAGTCGTTTTCAAGTACAGCCGTGCATTTTTTTTGAAATATTGAGGGCGCCTTTCGTATCAGTCAATCTTACATTTAATTGAGACTGTAATAGTTCCTGAATTGCATCTTAGGCATTTTCTTCATCAAGAAACGTTACTCTCAGCGAAATATAACGCATTTTCAAATTGGTGATGCAACTTATTCGTAACGAGTCAATTGAATGATCAAAACTTATAACGAAAAAGGCCTTATAGAGGAATGTGTGGTAGTATATTTTATTGTGCTTAGCATATATTAAGATAGCCGTTATTGCTATAACTAGAAGGATGCATAAGATACGTGATCGTATTGCAGAATACAGGTGGCGTGAAAGTGTCGGAAGCGATATATGTGGACGAAATAGTTGATGTATACACTGGATGCTGCACAGAAACGTCGAAACAAAAGGTCGTCCAAGAAAGGGTAAAACGCCTTTAAAGGGCATGCAAAGTGATGACCTATAAGTTTGCATGAGTTGATTGATTATCTGCTCACTTATCACATTGCTTATCGGACAGTATGCTCCATTTCTTTGCTGCAGTTTATTTTCGTGGCACTGCTACTGTCATCATGTGGAAGCATTTCGATTGTTCATATCAGAGCTAATCGATAATGCAATTGGGCTCTAAAATTTGAAATCGAATAGAGGTCTGAGATATATATTGTCTCTCTTCATTTCTGAAACGTAAGACAAACAGCGAGCAAAAATTAATGAAAAGTTCGCTATTTTTGGATAATTTTCTAACGGGAATTGCGCAACTTTCTCTCCTGAAATTCTGTCTTAAAGTGGATAGGTACCATGTTTTCGCCTTTCCCAGCCTTTCCCGCAAGAGTGAAACCGCGGCTGATAGATGTCATCACAATTACAAGTAGGAGATCAAACCTTAGTGGGATCCTAAGTTGCTGATCGAGAATATTGAAGATAATTACTGCTTTAAATGAAGCAATAATCATTCTTAAATAAAGCAATATTCTTAATAATGTTTAAACATGCATCACTTGTGAATGGGTATATCTCATAGAATTAGCAGTAGTGAAATCTAATGTAACTCATAGAATCGATTGCCAATTATGAGTTGAAAAATGATTTTGAAATTATTCATAAGGATGATTTTCATTGAATTTCATTCATTTTTTATGAACTTTTCTTTGCGCTTTTGCAAGAACATTTTTCTAAGGGCAATTCAAACACTAATAACCTTAGTGATATTTACGTTGATGAACTTGAAGGTTTAAAAAGTATTTTTCAATGTTTTCTAATATCTCTTCTCCACGCATTGAAGAACTCTTTTTGCATGCATGCTTTCGCATTGCTATGTTGTATGTGTCTAATATGGTGAGCTTTTCGGTGGTTGAGTGAATTTATATACTAAATTTGAATGAGTTATTTCTTTTCGAGCGCCGAAATGAAACGTCGAGGTGGTCATCGACATGTTGACCTTTTTTGGTAAATCGAATGATTTTGTTTTTTTTTTGAATTTTTAATTCAACTACGAAAACAATTACGACGTTGTGCTCAACTTTCAAATTTTGCTGTGATCTCGAGCTCAAATTTCAACTTGCGCTTTGGTCTCGAGCTACATATCTGCTTATTTTCTTCGAGAAATCGTTGATTGTTTGTAATTGTGCATCGTGTAGTCATAATGAAAGACAATTAGATAATTTTCAGGTAGACACACATATAAAGCGTATATTTTCGGGTACTTTCATTACCGCAACATGCACAATCAGTTCATGTTTCCTAACTGTGATGTGCGGTAGTGATGCGGTTAATCCTACTCCACTCACCTTTCTTACCGATTCCGAGGAATCAGCAAAAGTATGACAAACTTTTTGCTTTTGCAATTTGTTACCTTTGCCGATAATATACCATAATCTCGATGAGTAAATATGCCAGCCGACTGCAAATAAACGCTATTCATTCTAACAGCTGAAATCTACTTCGATGTGCTCTCCTTAATCTGTGCGACTGTTACTTGATCAGATTTCATTCAAAACTGGCCCATAATCATGAGGACTAAAGTTTTATCAGTATACGTTTAAGTGGAGAATATTTTCAATACCTAACTGGATGGACCTATTGTTGCATTATAACAAAAAATGAAATTATCAAAAATATCACAAAAAATGTAGAGCGAAAACATTTTATAATATTTTTTCGGAACGGGCATGAATCATTATTAACAAGAAATCTTTTTTAATTTTCTAAGAAATTTGATTCTACTAATCTTTCTTTAGTAAGATGATTGCATTATTTCTTCATAGGCTTGGAAACTATAATAAATTTTGTTTTAAACTTATCAGTCAGTTTTTTTTTTTGAAAAATGAAACCACTAATTGTTATGAAGCTTCAATAATCCATCGTTGTCGTTTAATAAGATATAAGATGACCCGTTGTAATTGAAGTCATGGAACGAAATATCAATGAGATTCTCTAAACAACTTCGCATGTTGGTATGATTTCTACGAGTGGATTAGTGTTCTTAGATTCCACCTAAACTTACTACTCATCAAATAAAATTGAAAACTTTTGAAATGTGAACAAGTAAAAGAATCAAAGTTCCAGCTTTAATAAAACGTTCATTTCAGTTGTGGGTACAGGAACTTCGCCGTTTATCAGTGAAATTCTCAAAGGAGCTTCCTATTCTAGGTGGTTTCTATTATTGGCAACGATTATTTACGAAAATAAGGCATTCAATCACAGAGGATTCTATAACTATTAACGAGTAAAGAGTTTTCAATTCTTAGTATTTGCTTAATGAGCATTTGATATTCTTCTATTTATTGCATAATATGACAAACAATCATTGAAAAATTGTGAGATGAGGGAAAATCTTGCAAACAGAGTTGAGAGTGAAACGTCAATAAAGAGGGCAACGTATATCTTCATGCTTTTAAAGATTAATGAAGCAAACGTTTCGAAGCATTCTCTAAGAAAACCAATTACATATTGAAGTCGAGTGAATTTTTCTCTTTTTTTTGCTCTTAAAAAACAACTAAAACGTCTATAAAAAAGTTTAAATAATCTTAAATTGTATAAAAAGTTGAAATATTCTTTGATATGAAAGTTTTATTCTAAGCTGAGGAAATGAATGATGGCAATAAAAGTTATTCAATTACAACAGCTGTCGTAAAATTTCCACAATATAAATATTTCAAATAGCTGCTGAAATGTCTTTTTTTTTTAAATTCGCAGTTTTTCTAATTTTATTTTAGTATTGTGGATGCGCTAATACCTCCAAAAAATAAGGAAGATCGCAAAGAGGTGGAGCGATTATTAAAATTGCTTCCGGCATTTAATGAAAAGGTAGTTTTTTTCTCTCTTAATATTTTCTATACGAGAGACCAGAAGACCATCCAAAAAGTTGTTTTTTTTTTTTTAAATCAAAACTTTTTAGCGCAACAACGTTAATGTAGTACCGGAAATAGATGGATGTGGATTTAAAAAAAAGCAAATCTATTTTGGAAGATTGGGAATCCTACGAAGCTAAGATCATGTCGAGAAATTCCTGGAATTTCGTTATGACTTGCTATTAATTATCGAAATTTAGAGATAGAAATAATGTTTTGTAAAAGTTTTGAATGGATTTCCTCCCATTGAAACAAGCATTAACATAAGTAATGTGTTATCGCCATCATTTACTATGCACAATTTCACTCGTTATGTATTAATGACTTCATAAATATTCAAATGTATTAATATTTTCAGAAATCGATTCCTTCAAATGCGATCAACGATGATTTCATTTTTGCTTGTTATTCTTCAATAACCGATCGAACAGATGTACAGAGTGTGTTTAATGAGAGGTTTGTTTATTTTTTTCATTCGTATATCGATAGGTTTTCCAGTGGGTTATTTCTTACCATAAGGAGTCTACCTATTATTGACTGAAAACATTTTGAATTTATGTACAATGTTTTTTCCTTGCTAACATCCGATTTGAGGGTGTTATTAAATATCAGTCGATGAAATTCCAGAAATGTATATATTTTTCATCAGCAGAGCAATGTTGAAAGTATACCGATTTTCCATGCTATCGATAAATACGCCTTAAAGTATACTACCGCAACCTCGAGCAACCGTTCATATGCATTAAGTCAGTACTTATAGAGCATTCCTGATTAAGGTAGGACGTGATGCAATATTACATTATAAGACGTCATACACGATCCAAACGAAAAAGAAGGTGAGACCCCGTCCTCTACCCTAAAATGCTGCTTCTAGGCAGAAAAATTCTGGTGGAGTATCTTTGAATGCGGCGTAACATTTTACTATCCACTATTATAGTCAGCAGCAGTGCATAAAAAGATAGATATCTTTCATTTCTTATTGATAACATTTATTCTTTGCAAAGAAAACTTGTTGCGATCCCTTTGGTGATTTATCCCACGAAAGCACAAAACGGACAGCTACTGCACTGAATAGATAATATTACAGAATACATCAAAAATTCGTTAACCGGTCTTCGCCTTCTTATAAGCAATCTCCCATCCTTCCCAACTTGTTCCTGTTCTTCTCTTTCCTTCTCCGTCCTCCTCCTCTTTCCCTCATACTTTCCTCTTACCTCTTTCCTTCCTTTGTGCTACTACGAAGAGGATTTTTCAGATTTGAGAATGAAACACGAGTGAAAAGCGATCTCTTCGCGAAGTACCTCAAGAAAGAACACTATGATCCGCGGCTCAACGAACTGCTGTATCCATGTCCCAATAGGGATAGTGCACAGATGCTTATCGCTGAATTTAACAAAACTGGTATGCTCGTTTTCTGTTTATGCTTTTCGGCCTTCCAGAAATGTTTTCGCGTTTCACTGTCTTTTTTATTTGCGTCATATATTATGTATGCATATCTGCTTGAGTTTATATAAATGTAAATATATAAATATAAATCTTAAATATATACATATACATATATATATATATATATATATATATATATTATTTATATTTATATTGAAAAGATGCCAGTTCTAATTAATCATTAAAATGGTATATCGTGCACTTATTCCACCGTATTAACTGAGGAAGGAATCACGGTTCGCTGAACTTTGAGTATCTCTAATATCTCCATGTTTTATTTTTTCAATCTGAATTCAGCTAAGCATTCAATATTGATAAGTGTTGGCACCTTTGTTGAGCAAGCTATAAATTGCGACGATCAAAATTTCCTCTAAGACTTTTTATAATCATAAAATTCTAAGCTTTCTGTCGTTTGCATAAATGTTGTAATATTCTATTTGTTGCCTTCGGTAGGCTGAATTTGCCTAAGTCCCGAAAAGTTGATCCTTAGATATGCAAGAATTTTATTCGTCTTAAATATACTTATCTCCACTGAATAGTACTGTCGCGTTGAAAGGGCACAACCGTGATTGGATTCACTTGCAGATTGTTGTCTCGATGTCGACACGTTTCATCGATTTCTAATCAGCTCTTATAACATTCCAATGCTAAGGGACCATCTGACGCTTAAAGAGGAGGATATGCACAAGCCTCTATCACATTATTTTATCAATTGTTCGCATAATACTTATCTTAAAGGTAACCCGAAATATTCTCGTATCTCAGCTTGTCAGTAGCCCTCACAGTTAGCCTCTAAGGCTATTAGGATGCATGGCTTATAAACAAATTTCGTAGTTGATATGCATAGAGTTTTCGATTCTCCTCCTCATCGTTTTTTTTTTCTTTTTTTGAGAAGGAAGGGGGATGAGAGGAGAGCAACCATCGAAGTAGTATTATTTCATATTTACGTGAGGCTGTCATGGGCGAATAATTTCTCATGACAGTGATTACTGAAGTTGAGTGCTGGTGAGGAATATCGGCTCTAAAAGGGTGTTTGCAATGCGGAAACGACATCCACGAATCCCTTATTTTCTATTTTAAAAAAAAAGTTGAAGTGGAATTCCCTATTCGAAAATTTAGTTGCAGTTTTCATAAGAAAAACAAATTTCTATTTGAAGGATATCAGGTGAATGCGAAAAGTTCCGTTGAGATTTATCGATATGTGTTATTGTCGGGTTGTCGCTCGGTTGAGTTGGACTGCTGGGATGGTTCAAATGGTGAACCAGTTATAACACATGGACCCTCTCAGCTGACTCGTGTTACACCTGTTTCATTCAAAGTACGCACTTCTTATCTTCATTTCAATTGATTATTTTAGTAGTTCAAGTGAATGCTGCTTCCTTAGCACGAAACTTCTAACAGTCCACTTTTTGTGAACTTTGTGACTGTATAGTCGATAAGGAGGTTTCGTCAGTGATTGTAAAATACTTTCTTATGAGCCTCAACTGTTCATGTTCATTTCCGACTTAGCAACAACGATTGATCAAGTGTTGTTTACGCTCCAGTATTGTTTATGAAGGTGTAAAACTGAAGTTCTCAATTGAACTGATTGATAATGACGAACGCTTTTCAAAAAGAGAACAGTTCATTGAAACGGCATTTTTCCAGCGAGAATTTAAATTACATCTTTGCAAATAGCACCTACTCAAGCCCACTCACTGGTTTTTATTTTCCTTGTTGAGAAAGGTCTCTTATATTGATTAAATTTATCTTGATAATAATTTTCAAATTCCAGGATGTGATAATCGCCATAGCGGAAACAGCTTTCGTCACATCCGAATTTCCAGTGGTGCTGTCATTCGAAAATCATTGTAGTGTTAAACAACAAAAGAAGATGGCTGCTTATTGTAGAGATATCTTTGGTGATATGCTCCTTACAGAATCGCTTGCAGATTATCCTGTAAGTATTTGCTGCAAGAGTTTGATTATGAGTTATGAAGAGGTAGATAGCCATTCAATATTAGTACTTCAGTTGTTTCAGTGAAGTGAAATTGAAAGGAACGATTTTAAAAAAGAGAAAATTGTCTATCAGTGCACTCGTCGTCAAGCAGATGGATGCCTGTAGTTAGACTCTCAAATCCATTTAAAGGCACATCGGATTGAACAACGCTCATCATTCCTCTTTTCTAAGTGCAGTTTTAATGGCCTTATCGGGCAGTAATCCAAAACAAAGCAACGCTTTGAAATACTAAAGCAAAAAATATGGCAATGATGAGTGAAGATTTGGCTGGAAGAAATACATACGTTCATATAGCGATAACTTGAATTGTAGATTAAAACTGGCGTAATGTTACCGTCTCCGAATGCACTTCGTCGGAAGATATTGGTCAAAAGCAAGAAGTTGGAGCCACGGAAAACACTCGAATCTACAGTACTACGTTCAGATAGTTTGTTTATTTCTTTGTTGCTCAAATTCCATTTTTTTTTTCATTTTTTGCCGATGTAACTTCCAATTTTATTTCACAACCAATTCAACGCATATAATTGTGCAGAATTCGCAGGAGTCCAAACATTTTTATTCACAGTAAAAGCTGCAAACGGTATGATCTAGTTATTTGCACATATATGGCATAAGAGAGGCTCAAAGGTTCACTGCTATTCCCCTTTCATCGATTTTAGTACAAAGCAGTGATTACTGCAGTCGTTAATAAACAAAATATTTAACGAGTCGAACGTTTTAGTATAGCTCAATAAGCTTGTTGAAGTTGAAATTGAATGAAGATTCATTGATGTTCAAAGTGAACTATGAAATTAAATCTGTACGCGATAATAAAAAAAAGCATTTTCATAAATGAATGCAAAATGAAATTGCGATTCAGCCTATCACATCTTGGAGCATTATCAATAATTACCGAAACATCTAGTCTATAGCATTGACTTGTTATTTTTTACAGCGGTTGAATCCGTAGGCAAGCAAGAATCTATGGAGTCAACTGGCAGCGACAAAGGTGAAGCGAATAGTCTTACTTTTCTACTTCTAATCCAAATCAATTTTTTTGATGTTTTTATTCAAATTGCTGATCTGAAAGGAGTTAATAAGCAAGAAATCGTTCAGAAAATGGCTGTTTAAAATTTTTTACATTCTCCAGCTGTTTTTTTAAATTCGAAATTTCATTGTTACATTCGAATATCAACGCTATACTATAGCTACTTTCGATGAGAATTTTTCGAGAAATTTGGAAACTGATGAGCGTTCTTAAGAAACTTCACTCGATTTATTTATATTTTCTTTGATATTTATTGTCGATTTGCTTAGAAATTTGCTTATAGCTTATCAAGATGGTGAGAACGAGCACGGTTCATTAGAATCCAGCGATGTAGGTGATGCGACCGACGAAAGAGGTATTTTGATTATCTTCTTCTTCATATCACCTATAAGAAGCATTGATAGTGATTCTAAAAATTTTCACCTTCAGTAGTGCTTGAAATTTTTCGGGTAAAATTACTGTCATTTATCGTTCTTTCTTTCATTCTTTCCAATTTTATTGCTTATTGCTTCTTCCACAAATCGCTCACTTAGTTATATCTAGCTGTAAACAGAATTAATAATATTTCGGTTTCTTCCTTTTTTTGTTTATAAAAGATGCGATTTTATCGATAATTGAGGGAATCTAATTTCAGAGCAAGACGAAGCTGAATTTATCAATGAAGTTACGCTTATGACGGAGAACAGCCTCGACATTAGCGTATGCCAGTTTGTGCTTTCTGCTTTATCAGCCAAATGTAATAAATGAGCTAGAAAGACGGTATGTGATACTGTAGATTTGTGTAGCTGCTATACGATGTGATCGACTGTCTTGCACCATCTTTTCTTGATAGAGTTATCGAAAACAACGAGATTTAAAGGTCATCTTCTAAGTTCATCGTTACGGGACTCCGAGAATCGGCAATAGCTCATGTAGAAGGATTTCCATTAACGAGTTAAATCATTAAACAGAAGAATGAACTCAAACTTGGAGCTTTTGTTGATTTGCCTCGCATCTGTGACCTGCGATATTTGCATATTAGATGAATATGAAAATAGCAATAATTTTAATTTGATAGATCAGAGACTTGGAAAAGAAAGACTGAATAAAACATATCAAATAATTAAATCCAATTTTTTAAATCTAGAAAGCTGTTTCAGACAGCCGAATCAGATGTAATCGCAAATGAGCTCTCCGATCTGGTTAATTATATGCGAGCGATGGGCAAACTAACTTCATTTGAGGAAAGCGAAAGTTCGTTTTATATTCACGTGTACTTCATGAACCTCATTCTTGAGTTATGAAGATTTCCTTTCCGACCAGAAAATCGCTCATTTAGTGACTATTTTTTAGAATTTTCTCCTTAAGTGATGGTTTTTAGTTTTATATGCTGACAGTTTTGCATACTTCGATGTATTTTCCTTTCTTTACGATTTCTTTTCCTTCTAATGGGAATTTTCAATGAGTATTTCCCGTTTATTTAGTGCTATGCTAAGAGAGTTGTAGGAAGTGATGAATTGCAACTTACCAGTTTCCAGGTAAGCAAATGAGCTCGGAGTTGTTCTCAATGACCGAGACGAGGGCCTATGAGTTGGTCAAGCAAAGTCCTATCGAATTCGTCAACCACAATAAGCGTCAGATCACACGAGTCTATCCGAAAGGAAAGCGTGTCGACTCCAGCAATTTCTGGCCCATTGTTTGTTCCCAAATTTTTCTTACCGTTATCTTTGACTCCGTAAAGAGTTAGTTCACTCAGACGTCATCCTTTGGTGAAATCCCTAATGAATCAATAATCGCCTTTCAAATCTTGATAAATATTACCGATGAATTTTCCATCTGTGAGAAATAAAAAAACGCTACTACGAGCTTTTTATAGACTTTGATCGTCAATTTTACTAATGATATCATTGCCGAGTGATGTAATAGAGAGTTTTTTTTAATTAAATTTACTTTTTAGTACCAAGCAATCCTCATCGAGCATTATTTTATTTATAAAATCTAGAATTCCGATTGAGTCGCACTATCATATGTGTTATCCTTATTGTTGTATAATCATAATATAACACAAAGAACCGTAGTATCACTTAAAGTGCATGAAAAATCGTATATCCGCATTGGGTAAAGCTGTTTTTTTGGAAAAAAGTGATTGAGCAACGTTTTTTTTTTTGCAGAAGTTTTGGAATTGTGGATGTCAAATGGCAGCAATAAATATGCAAACGCCCGATATTCCATTCCAAATGAATAATGCCTTCTTCGAGCAAAACGGTCGTTGTGGTTATGTACTCAAACCAGATCTAATGCGTAAGCCGGATGCGAAATTCAATCCGTTCGAGACGCGTAATATGGATCTCGTTGTGCCCGCATATCTTTCTCTTACGGTAGGTATCCTTAATTTACTGGCAACTATTTCTGTTCAATGACATTTTTAATATTATATTTGAATTTTTGTTTTCCTAGGTTGTTAAAGTCTTACCTTTTAATCTTCGCTTCTACCAAATATGCTATTCTATAGCATAGTTCTCTTTAGAACTGGTTTAACTTTGCTGAATGGTTATGAGATTTGAAAGATAATAAGCATTGAAGGGAAGAGGGAGGGAGGGAGTATATCACCGTTAGCCAGCTAGCGAGGAAACGGTTTAATTTAATTATTTAATTAAAATAACTTACTTTAGGTTGTTCGAGTATTTTCGGAAACATTAAAAGTGGCCAGAGTCTTTTCATACTGGGATAATATTACTCGTTTGTAGCGCTCTAGCCTATTATCATTAATTTTATCATGGATTACTCTTTAAAAGTGTATCCAAATTATTCCTTATCCAAATGAAATGTCCAATTATGCTTTTTTTTTCTATGAAAATATTCAGGAATATATATGATAATTTATGTATTGCAATAGGTGATCTCAGCACAAATGCTATCTGTTCTATGCGATAAACGTCCATCCACTTATGTTGAAGTGAATTTTTATGGACATTTTCGAGATCTTTCAACTTTCTCAAAGCGAAAATATCGTACACGAACAGTGCCTGATAATGGTATTAATCCAATTTATACGAATAATTTCTATCAAGAGGAATTCAAATATGAGAAGGTAATTGCTTTTAATTATTAATCTTATCGAAATATATCTCTCACTCGAGTTGTTTGATGAACATTTTAAATATTTGTAGTTTTTCATAAATTCGTAAACTATTTCTTATTCTTATATCATAGATTGCCTTTGTGGTGTTCTATTGCTTCCATATAAAATGTAAATTAATATTCCGCTATGATTTTTTGAGGAGAAATTTCTAGTTTCTATAATTTTTATTTCTGAAAAAAAATTCTAAATAGAAAATTATTCAAAAAAATATCGTAATTGTTAGCACTTCAAAGTGAACTCTACGCTGAGCTAAGATGGCGTTATTACGATATTTACCAATTTGTTTTGCAACTTGAATATAATGGAGTTCTAAAATCAATCTCTACTTGCATCGTCTATTAATCGTCAAGGATATTTACTGTGTCCATGATCCTCTGAAACTTCACTTATATTTGAAATAATCGATAATTTGTCCACCAGACCTTATGTGGATTAATATCGTCCATCATTATGGGCCATAATTGATTTTTCCTCTCTCTCCGGTTTCTGCATAATCGTTTTCAAAATATTCATGACCTCAAGAAATTCTTCACATTTTGAGATCATATTTCCCGCGATGGCTTCAATACGATTGGCCGTTTTTGAGGATGGTGGTCGACTTCTTGGACAATGCTTCCTTCAGGTTCAATCACTCTTAAATACTTTTCAAAGATTCTTTCTAATATTTCCGATAATATTTGAAAGCACACCCTTTTCTGTCTCATATGTTAGCCATTCTTTTCCGTTGGCAACAGCAAAGAAGATTTAATGAGAAATGAATAGGTTTCATACGACATCAATCACTCTTAAGGGCCGCTCAACAAGCAAATCGTTGTAGACACACTGAATAATTTGCTTAAAAAATTTACTCGATGGTAAAGTTTGATGGACAATGTTATCGTACTATTTTTAATAAAATTGATGATGCTTCGAATTTCTATCATTTCGCACTAACACGGTATGGTTTGGTTCATACTGTACCGTCTGCTGTTCTTATGGTGCGTAAAACGCTCTTAGTGCTCTCCAATCAATAAATTGAATTTATTTTAGGTTCGATCAATACAGCCGGGGTATCGGCATGTTGTTCTACGGAATGCATCAAACCGTCCAATTGGACCAGTTACCCTTTTTGTGTTATTTCGTGTGCACGATTACGTGGATAAAAAGAGCAAAAGTTAGTGAAATAGAGAACTTCTAATTTTCATTTATTGAAAAAATTCGTTCGACATTTTCATCAAAAACGTTTTTCGATTTCTGCAAGCTTTTTGCTGATGTTTCCACCAAAATTTTCACGATTTTCATTCAACTTGACAGTTTTATTAATTCTTTGATGAAATTTTTTGCTGTGGTGTTTTTCTTTTTCTCATGGTGGATCAATTTCTTCATACATTAATTTTATAATTTATGAGAAAACAAAGCAGTGATTGGTTTTTTTTTCTATTCAGATTTGGTTGAAGCACTTCAAAATCCAATTGCTGCAATGAAAAAAGAACAAGGTGAGATATTTTCTTTTGCAGAGAAATAAATGAATGTAAATGTAAATAATCTTATTTCACCGTCATCGATAAGTGAAAAAGAATTATGCGTAAAATCTCTGAGGGATATAACGTGCATTTTCCACGTTTCGCCAATATCTCGATATTGATAGACATTCTCGATATTGATACGTCGAATTGCTAGCATTCCTAATACCTCGAAAGTTTCATCTAATACTTGAGCTTCTTTTCCATTTTTCATGTCATAATCACTGTATTCTTGCAATAACTTAATGTTGTTGCAATTTTCAATAATTGTATGATTATGGTGTTGCGTCGGATTTTTCATTTGTTCTTCGTTTCCATTTTCATAAATCTTTTCGAGTATTAATATTTTTATCGACTTTTGCTATAGATTTTTATCATTTTTGAATTGAGAATTAATTCTAGAATTTCATATTGTCATATCTAATTGATAGCTTTTTGCTTACGCTTGAATTTTTCAGCGGCTTCTGCAGCGTTTGTGAATCCAATTGAGACGATGAAAATTCGTGAATCGATGCTTCATGCACTTGAGGAATCGGAACCTCGAGGTCTCCTTATCGAATCGTCCACTCACCTCGATGACGACGGCGAGCTGAGTAGCAGTTTCGAAAAGGTTTTTCAAACGTTCTCTTGCTTAGAAGATCAGCTCACGATAAAATATTTCTGCACTTTATTTATTGACGACTGTTGTTAGTTTTCCATCTCCTTCGTTCCTCTACCAAATTACCATCTTTGCACTACACCGTTCAAATGCTCACCTTTCATCTTTGTCTCGACCACATGGAGACGCATTCTATTCGTGTGAGCGAAGTAGTACTCTCTAAGGAGTATTTGCGCAGATTAGAGTCGAAAGCGAACCCAAGAGCTATATGCATTTACATTTACCCGTCGTAAGTGAGATCATAGACCAAAATCCTTTATTGTTTCACTCGTCGAGTTTGTTCATTTTAGCTATGCGTTAGACGAATAGCAAAGATTTTTAAAATTTAGATCACAATCTATGAAATATGGAAACAATTAAATAATTAAAAAAACCAAGGGTGTTTTAAGGTCCTTTTTTAGTGTCTAAGTTGAGCGTGCTCAGTAGTGAGATCATAAAGCCGGAACTCCCTATCCCTCAAGTTCAAAAGAGCGAAGTGGCAATCGAAAGCCATGGAGGGCATGACCACTTCAGACATAAAGTGTATATGTGCATATTCATACACACATATGTATTTATCTATTTATTTATTTATTTATTTATTTATTTATTTATTTATTTATTTATTTATTTATTTATTCACCTGTTAATATTAATATTTATATTTGTAGTTATGTTTCCTTTTATATTTATATTTTTATTTTTATTTGCACTTGTATTTATGTTTACACTTATTTTTGGTTTTATTTTTTTATATTTGTAACAGGGAGCAATGACGGTTCATGCCCCGCTATGCCGCCTTGGTTTCCTTGTGCGCACATATCAGACGCACTAGCCGATATGCTTTCTGGGCATAATAATCAGTAATATTTAAGGGACTGCTGTATATGTTTGAACGTTTTCAGGAGGAAATGATGCATCTAAGTTTCTCATTGGATCTGACACGTGAGGCTTTTCCTGTTGGCTCACCGATAATAAAAGAGGAAATCCATCCGTTAAGCTATGAAAAGCGATCATCACAATCTCCAAATGGTTCGTCAATAGTGATCGTTTTTTCTTCACATCTTATCTCTTTTTTTCCCATATTGGAGTATTTTATTCATTTGTATGGAGGTTATTTTTGCGACAAAATAAACAATAAATGTTCGAATGCAGGCGATCTATAATAGATAGTTTACACAAAGAAATGTGAACTAATACGATTCGTACAACGATAAACCCATGCATTCTTGAGGATTTATTCAAGATATTCCTTATCTTTATCTACCCATCTAGAGAGATTGATCAGCCTCCAGGTGATTTTCTTTTAGAAAGACTGAAGAGTCGATTCTATCTTGAAGATATGGAGCTATTATTTTCAAGCCTGGAGGAATTGATGAACAATGCAAAAGTTATCAAATTGGAAAAGAGCTTTAGAAAAAAGTATTCAAATGTTTTGGATACGGTTGACAATGCGATGAATAGGTGAGTTATTAAATATCCTTTATTTTATGCTACCGAATTTTTTGTTATTAAACTACGAATAGTATATGTTCTAGTTCAGTGCAGTCGAACTGTGGGCCATTCTTTGCTGCTGTAAAAGGGTTACTTCAGATTAGCGCATTGCAGAATAGTGATCGCTTGCAAGAGTTAGTAAGATAAAAATAACAGGAGTGGCAACGTTAAATAGCCTATAAATTAAGAATACTATTTCACGTAAGCAACGAACAAATAATAAGCTCTAAAAGTAGTGGAGTACTCCCCCTAGTTACGTACCTGGTATGAAGTTCAGATAGCGCTATACACCTCAGCCTTATCCTACTATTGCCGAATGTAACAACCGAAATACTGCACTGCTTAATAGGTTTATATACATGAAAGTCATTTGATGAAATCACCTGTTCTTCATTTTTCAATTAGCAGCAACAGAAGAAGCGTTTCAAAGGAACTGTTAAATTAAAACTTGTCGGCTATAAAATGCGCACTATTTTTTTTCCTACTCTTAAAAATTTGTGGATATTTTCGAATTCGATGAATTACTATAGAATACTATGTAAGAGACTATCTTATTTCGTACAGTTATGTCGACCAAATATAATAACTTTCGCTTCAGTGGTTTCCAAGTTGATACTGCCCAGCAGACGTAGAGCGACGCAAACACATGTTTGTTGATGCGATATGATAGTGGATTTTTTTGGAAACAATTTTGCGAAAACGCTTACCTATTAATCGCCTTAACAAGAACTTTTCCTGACTATCATAGCAACGGCTATAAGTATGCTAAATACTTACTGAATTACTGAATTAGTTGTTGTATTACTCGCATTGCTAAGAAAGATGCATTAATTATCTCCATCCTAGGTGTGATCAATTTTTTTCGATTATGCCTCGCTGAAAAGATCTCAATTATAGGAGTTGAACTTTCGAACTTTGTTTTTTTTGCATCGATTAATCGAAATATCACTAATTAAGCATAAATTTGACTCCTCTTATTAAAGAAGTACATCTTTAAAGGATGAAAAAATTTGCATTTCTCTTTCTTTTTCAGCAGGGTTCCAAACAACAAAGAGAGATTATCCGAGAGTACATTCACTGCATTCACCAAATACGAGAAAGAAGTAAAATTTCTTTTATAATTTCCTTTCTAATATATCGAAATGAATTGATATCGTCGAAGAGTAAATTTTCAATTGAAAATGTTGAAGCTAAATTTTCTTTTAGAGCTCGAGTAATGTAAACGTTTTCGATTGCCTATTCATAAAAATTGATACGATTTGTATCAACTTTTTATCACTTTCATATGAAGATTTCACGATCATTGGGTTTTGTCGTTGAACATTTTTAAGAAATTGATTGCTTTTATATTTTATTTTATTTTATTTCTTATCATTCGTTATCTTTCTCTTTTAATATCAAATGAATTTTGATTAATCAAGCGCATCACTATAATAATGACCTCTATATGTCCAAGATATTTGTTTCAGTGATTAACGGTCCAAATACGAATGTGCCCATCGTTTTTCTTCATTCTTTACTTTTGCTCACCTTCTTACTCATATCCGTTCAATTTCATCTCTCTGTCTAAGGAAATCATTACTGTAGTTGTTTCGTTTTAGTTCCTTTTTCTTCTTTATAAATTCAATTTGAATTTTGATTTCAAAAATAAACTTTTCATGTTATGTACAACAAAGAAATGCTTTCTTCATAATTCATCTTCCGGAGATACCTTACTCATAGATAAGTTTCATTTTAACAACGTTTTTCTTTTAGCGTAGCGATTTATTAATTTCGCTCGCTGATCAAAACAGGAAGAAACTTTTAAAACGAATCGATATGGCCCATAAATGGTATATTTTGCATGGTTAAAAGTTTTATTAAATAATACAAATGTGGATTTGTGTAGGATGAAGAGATTTTTTAATAAGTCATATTGATTATAGATCTAATAATTCTAAAGTTCTCAACATTTTGCTTTTATATGATCCAGTATTTTGCCTTATTTTTACGTTTACATCGAAATTAGAAATTATTTTAATTGATTGTTGTTCAGTCTTCTTCATCAGCTTGAAGTTTTGGTCTAAGAAATTTTTAAATATTAATGAAAAAGTTTTTTTTTCGAGAAATTATATTTTTTTGAGTCGATCACCTATGAAGTAGTAATAGGAATCGATGATTTACCGCATTTATCGAATATTCAGTAATAAAATTTTCGTTTGGACTTCGTCGCTTCAGTAAGGAAGGTTGAAGTTTTTAGCTATATAAGGCGAAATGCTTTCAAATTTACAGATAAAAACTGCAAGTGATCATGTTATTTCAGTGAATCGAAACAGTTAACGAAGTTAAATCATCAAAGACGATTTGACGAGCAATCGAAGACAGGCGATCGATCTGTGGAGGGGTACGTTTTTACTTTCTCGTCTATTCATTGTTTATTCTTCTGATTCGGAAATCATATTTTCAGTTATCGTTATATAGGTCGATACCTGGATTTTGGCCTTATACCAACAATGATTTTTTTAGGAAACTTACCTGTCAGGTAATTTATGGATATTCAATTTAGATAAATCGGTTGTTATAGGGCTGAAGAAATGCGAGAAAAATATGTAAAATTAGGCGTCGAGGAACAACGTAGACTGAACAAGGTAAAAGAGAAGCGAGTGAAAGAAGTGGACGAGAAATTCGATCTTCTTAAAAGAGAGGTCAACGCACGCATGGAAGAAGTTAGTGATTTGAATCATTGCAATTTCTTTTAATCATTTTCCGATTCAATAGCGATTCGTTGGCGATCGGAACTCCAAACTTCATTTTGATTCATCGATTTCGAGAAAACTTTTAGACATTTAAAAGCTCCGAAAAAAACTGCATAAAATTCTCCACCATTCGGGTTGTACATTTTGGTTGCTTCACAGAACTACCAAGCTCACCTTTCATCGAAGATTCATACGAGTAGTCAAAGCAGCCAACATGTGATCAAATTATTTTGCATATATATTGATTTTTTGGACACGCGTGTGTAAAACTGATTGGTCACTTGGGCGAAGTGCAAAAGCGTATATCACATCGACTCTTTTGGCACGCTTATAGACCCGTTTAATTCCTGATCTTTACTTTTAGTATTTTTCGATCATTACTGCATTCATGAAGAATCTCCATTTTGTTCGTATTTAATCGGCAAAAGGCAACGAATAGTTAGGTAGCCGTTGAGAGAATATTGAACTATCTCAAACTTGGACTTGCCTATTGTTTTAATTTGTTTCTAAGATTGTTTTCTTAAACAATAATGCATTATGATGCATAGTGGTACCAGGTACTTCTTTTATCACTATATTGAATAACGCTGCTTATTGGTTGTAAAAGGATTTTGATTACATTTATTAAGGAGTTGAACGATATTCACTTGTATTGGTAATTATTTCACGTATAGAAATATATATTACTCTTACTCTTTACTATTTTCAGAGGATAAGGAAAACGAGTGTGACGCTTTTATAATGGGATGTCGAGAAAGTGGTCGAATTGTTGTTATATTTGTGGTTCTTACTGTTGTTTTATTTCCGCTAATTATTGTGATATACATAAAAAGGGTATTCGCATTTGCTTTTTTTTGCATAAACGTGTATTTTATTTCCTCATTCCTTTATTTTCTGCAATTTCGGCGAATTTCCTTTCTCTTCCTTTTTTTAAAAAAAAATTTTTGATAGCATTGATTTCGGATGACCATACTCTCGACATCGAGGAAATATTTTTAGCACTGAAAAAAAACTTCGTGCATTTTTGAGTGACATCAATTGAATTCTAAAAGAGTATTCAATAGTTATAGAATCTCTTGTCCTTTTATTCACATTAAATTTTATACTTTTATTGGCCTTATTATATCTTTTTAATTTTCAAGCTATGTTGCTATAAACTGCTTATGAAGCCAAATAAATCGAAGAATTCATAACGGAAATAGTTGCCATATCTATGAACCGTCTATGAACTCATAGATAATAGTCTCAAATTGTAGAATAAGAAAACTGCAACATTTATTCATACATCTGAAATTCCTTTGTTTTCAAAAATCATTGCATTAGATCTGATCAATCATAGAAAATTTTTCGTGTTCAATTTCATTTTTAATTAATAATGTTTCAAAAAATCGGCATTTGATTTGAAAAGTTTCCGAGTTTCTATGAAGGAATTTGGCATTTGAACGATAATAAAAAATATTAAAATTGAACAATCACGCTTTCATATTAATTAGAAGAAAGTTCATTAAAATTCCTTCTATCAATTTCCAACAATAAACGCTTTTATGGTTAATTCGATACAATTTGCAATTTCACACACGAGAGCATCATTTTCTACATGAATTTTTAAATATTTTTAATTTATATATGTAAGCGAAAATGCACATCTTGGCCATAATTTAAAAAAAAAAAAAAAGCTTTTTGTTTTGAATAAACGTCTAAACGACAAGCAAAAAAGGAGCAATATACAAATGGGCGAGAATAATTGTGAGCACAATAAGCATATTGTAGATATTATGGCACAAGCATGATAGTACCTAGTGAATATTTTTAACAACGATTAGCACTCTGCAAACGGAATACGTGAACGAGTGGTGTGAGTCTTCGATTTTTGACGCTGAATCTTGTGAAGCATTCCAACTATAAAGGCAATCTGATCAAACCGAATGACTAGGCTTTAATTTTTGTGAGCACAAAATCTATCTTCCTCGTTTATTTAGAATTTAGGCAGTAAAATTCATCCTCAGTTGCTAATTCTTATGTCTTCAACCTTTTCTTGAATATTCGCTTAATGCAATTTGTAATTTTCAAAAATCTTTGCCCAAAACAAATATTCAAATCTAAATGATCAGAAGCATCCATAAAATACATCGCTAAAATTGATCAACAAGCCTATGATTCTCCTCAGCGCTGAGCCAATATTTGTTTGAAGAAAAATTTTTTTGTTTGGTTCTCTTTTTCAAGGCTCGAAGTTTGTTCGAAAAGTCATTCACCACGCCCACCCGTTAGGCATATAATATTGCGAATTCTGTGGGAGTCCAGTGGCCGCTTGTGGAAGATATCCCCCAGTGGGTGGAAATGAGCCGGATAATCCTGTAGATGTTTGATATGCACCCGCAAAATCTGGCGGACACGGTTTTCCATCGCGTACGAGCATCTGAACAGGTATACGACGGCCTGGCGCGAATGTAACCGACGAGGTAGGGACGGTAGAATTGAGGAGACTCGAATTGAGGCCTTTGTCTTGTAACGTCTTTTTCGTCTTATACCTTAATATATCAGTCTTTAATGATTTTAACTTTACTTTCAAATCTTACGCGCCTATTTAAAAATATTTCTTCTAAAATTTTGAAAGCGATGTAATATTGTATTTCCATATTTGCACTCGCATTTGCTATGGTTTTGACTTGGTAAATTATCAGCATCAGAGTGTTAATGAGGACAAATTAATCAGGTGATTGATAGATTTGAATTGATTGATTCATAGAAATGCTTTGTTAGAGACAACCTTCGAAAGTATTTTTTGATAAAATGATCTACTGCAAATAATTTAGTCATGGAGCTTTAAATAATGAAGCTGGATTCAATGAAACAAGATACTTCATTAGCTTGAGCGCATTCATTTAGTTATGCCATCTCCTTATCTACGAGAAAGATTTCATGTGATAAAATGATAGAAAAACTATATGGAGCATATTTTTTGCGATGATTGAATATACCCTTATGAAATACAATTCTTGTGTACATTTTTCATATAGCCATAGCAATCGAAGGGAAGAAAGTATGACATATGAGTAAGTAATGGAGGAATTTGCAGAAAAGGTATACCTACCTCTTGACCTAATTTACCTTGAAAAAGGCAGCTTCTTGCTGAACGAATTGAATCTCTATCTCGTGCAGGTTTTGAACCTTATAGCCTACAGTTCACTTAAACATGTTGTAATAATTTCCACAACAACAGTATTGTTTGAAGGATTTCTTTTAAATTCACACAAGGCATGTAAATGTTGCTAATGAAAATAATAATCAAATTCTTAGATAATAGGTGCAAATAAAAGAGTAATTCACCTATGATTTTGAAACCAAATTTTCACTTGTGTTGGTGTTAGACGAATTTGCATAGCAAGTTGTTCTCTTTCAGGTGCCGATAGATAACGTTGTGTACGAAATCTTCGCTCTAGCTCATAGGTTTGCGCCTTTGTAAACAATACACGCCTTTTTCGTCGTTTCTTCTTCCCGTCGCTGCCTAAAAATGTAAACACAAATATATGAACATATAGACTAATTAAATTTATTGTACTAAGAACTTTAAAAATTGCTTTTGCGCCCTTTGCTCAGGAATTACCTCAGATTGCGGTTTTATTTCATCGTAAAAAAAGGGAGATTTGGAAAGATTTGGTGGAATTGTGGTATTTGCAATCCTTTCTCCCCTCATCCATTCTCTTTCTCCCTATATTACCATGAGTGATTATTTATCTTAAGCTCCATCAATCGCTTCAATGATACATTCCGATTAGTAGTGAATAATAAGTTTAATATTTATTTATGGTTCTTAAACTGTAAAAAAAGAAGCATAAAGAGAAGAAGAGAAAATTAATGCGAGAATTTTTGCTTAGATAACCTTCTTCTTCGTCATCTTCAATCATATCGTCATCCTCTGCATCGCCATTCGTTCCATTTTCTTCTGTTTTCAGCGTTCTGCAAAAAATAGCTCATTTCATCTCGTAGCTAATCAAATCACATTATTTTATTCACTTATATATTGGTTCGGTGGATTAGAGAAAATTGCGATCATCGAATATTACAGAAATATGTTCGAAAATAAACGAAATGATCCCCGCATCTTTCATAGAAGTCGCCGTCAATTCTCTCAAATCATGACATTCCATAATTGTACCCACTGAGGCGTCCCATGGGGGAAGAAGAGAAGACGGAGAGGGGAGGGAGGAGGGAGGAGTGTGGGGAGGTAGAGAGATGGGGTGGGATAGATCGATCTACGCTCGGATAGAAAACTGTTAGTCTTTGGAGTGACTTCTGAAACATCATTGAGCAATCTTGGCCGTGGGCGTCTAATAGCAAGCGGATGCCTTCAGGGTTCATTTTTTTCTCCCTCAAAATTTATTTTATTGTTTTGAATAGCAATTTAAGTATTGTACCCATTTTTCATGGGAATCGTCGACGAATCATCCTTTGGGGAAGTGCTGGGAAGTGGCATTCCGAGCATTGGATCGACGCATCTGACGGCTGCATTGAACGGATCGGCAGGTGGTGTCAAACCGTAGCCGAATCTGTAAAATGAAATTTGTGTAATAGAAGGATGTTAATATTTCAATTATAAACTGGTTTGTGTATAGCTTTCCAGTATCTTTGAGTGTTATTTGAAGACATTTTATCCCTTAACCTAAATTATTGCTTTACTGTTGCCTCAGTACTGTTGTAGGAGTTGTAATAGCTTTTCAAAGAATTAAGAAATACTTCAAAATATTCAATTCATCAGTAGCTAGAATGTGAAGTAAAGCCATTTCCAACGAATTAGAATATTCGTTGCTCAACTCGACGATTTCAACATGTGCAGTTTTAATCAAACTTCTCGTTCAAAACAACATTACTGTAATGCTGATCTATTTAACGAAAAACTACTCCATTTTAAACTGATACATACGTTCGGAACAAAGATAATAAAACCAAATTTTGAAATGCACAATATTTATTTTGAAAATTTTCTAATCCCATAAAAGAGACTGATTCGATGTCATTTCAAATAACTTCGATACGTTGATGCAGTAATCAAATGTGCTATGGCGCAGCGAAACTTGCAAATTCATGCTGTCACCATACAACGCACCTGCATAGTGCGAATAAATGTGCAATCTACATGGTACTTGTCGGCTTCTAAACTTTCTCGCTGAGTCTTTTCCTTCGAGTTTCCCACCACCCACCCTTTCCCCGTCCTATAAGCTATCGTAGTCCTCGACACCTTTCTGCTTCTGAATATTTGTATGTAAGCGTGCAAACGATATCTGATCTATGACGAATGCACCCATTATGATGAAAATTTCACAAACCCTGGAGCGGTAGGCGCAGGGGCCATATAATGTTGGTGAGGAACGAAAGTGCCCTGCTCATACATTGGGTATCCGCTTGATGTTGCTTGATGTGAATCGATTCCAAACGGAGATGCATGTGGATAACCTGCAAATGTTATAGTTTTTGAATCTCCTGAAATCCAACCCACCTGCAGAATAGTTGATTCTCATTGCTTTGTCAACAATTATATATTAAAAATGCATCATTATTATTAGTGTTTCAAACAGCGTTGATCCTACTATTAGTTACTATTAGATTATTCTTTACCGCCAAGGATTTTCGAGGAATTTGGAAAATAATTGCAATTTGCGATAAAACAATTTGTTGAGAATTAGGGGGAGGGGGGACGGCTTCTTCATCCCACACCTTTTCTCATTTCCTGCACATTCCAATATTGATTATTACTACTGTGACAAACTCACGTAAAAAATGCATAACGCGGAAGTATTTCGTGTCATTGCCTTTTATAAAAGCAGTTCAGGCACGAATTGAGAGCAAGCCTTTGAAAAGTGATAGAATGTGCGACAATTTTTGCACTGAATCTGTCTCAATAACTTTCTAATGTAGCACTGAAAATACACAGAAAATCGATGAAGATCTGTATGTAAATGGATGATCATAATGTCTTGTAGCAATTGGTAATAGCTGATGGCCGGTTATTATTGTCATTCGGCATGGCAGTAAGCTGCAAACGAAGAGCTCAAGTTTCCAAGACTGTGTGTCGAGTGACTCTAGCTAGAGTAAACTGTGTCAATTCTCTTCACTACCGTAGACTAACGATGATGGCCTATTGTTGACAGCGAGTGTGCTCACATATTCGCAAAATTTGACAGTGTATGCAAAACGAGAGGGTTAGACGATAGTGCGAAAACAAAAATTGACAGCTTTAATCGCATTCCTTCCGATAAATGATTGATGTGGGATATGAAGGAAATATCCTTTAGAATGACCATCGATTGTGATGGACATTTCTACTGCTAACGAACCGAATACCACATTAGCAAATTAATGTATAAGAAATTTTCATAATGTATGAGCGTGTGCCGAAAAATGACAAAAAACGAGCAATTATTGTATAAGATTCTTGTGGGCACTACGACGAAAAAATTCAAAAATTGATAAATACCTGCGACTAAAATTTTCTAGTGGAATTTCACTACGACTGTTCGCATACAAAATTCATCTGCATATAAACAACGTTATCCCCGCATATTCCAGGTAATTCCTCCTCCCCCTCCCTTTTCAGTCAATTTCTCAGTGGACTTTAATATCACTAACAGACAGTTGGAAAAATGCATTTTTGATCAATAGTTAAGAAACTTTATAGGTCTGTTTTCCCGTGCCGCTCATTGCATTTTCAAAGCTGATCCAACGAGATGTGTTAAATTTGCTCAGAGTTACAACCCATTTATATTGAATTATTTAGACAAATTGTTTCTTTATGTCAAATTATTTAACATCTCTTGTGAATTTTCGGTATGTTTGACTAACCGCATTTCATCTCGATAGCTATGTACCAATCTTATTCGAAGTGTCGAATCATCTCAATTCAAAATCAAAAAGCAGAATTTTTTATAATTAAGTACTTGCTGGGTTCATTCAATTTTTTTTTCTTATCGTTCATTGAGAATACTTCGCCACTGTTGTTACTTGAACAAAAATGTGGCTACTGAAAATTCTCAACTTAGCATTCATTATCGTTGTTTCAATTTTTTTTCGCTGTGGAAAGCTAAACTCTGTTCCAGTTGTCATAATCTCTGCTGCCGAATTGTTCAGGCATATAACGACGCAAATTTCTCAAATCCTATCAGACGGTTTAACCGAAATATCTTTTCTCTATGCTCATATATTGCACGAGGAAGATGTATCTGCCTATGAAAAGGCTGTCATCGAATGTCAAAAATCTTTGTCACGGTTTAAGAATAGTGTACAAAGATTTGAACAGGTAGTTTGCGGTGATAGATCTCTAAACTAGATACGCTATGGTGGAATGTTTGCAATAGGCACTCGCTTCAGCGCAAGCACTTCTAAAACAAATAGAGCGCTGTGATGAACGGCGCAACACAAATGCGACGATCGTTGAAATAATGCCGATTAGCGACACGGTCCTCTTTCAATTTTCAACTAAGTCGTTGCGAATTATTTTTACGCTTCGTCGCCTATCTATTCCAACTGTGACGCCATACGCACTAGACTGTGTACTGTACTTGGCTACCGTAAGACTTGGGCATATCCACGCGCAGAGAAAACTTCATCCATACAGTTGTGATTATGAGCAATGTACGACTCATTCTGTCTTGCACTTTCCACAATATCGAGTAATCTATGGCTCACAATTGAGTAATCCATGACTCTGTACCTAAGTAATGCACAATTCTGCTCCAGCAAGCATGCATCAATGCATGCATACAAAGCGTCCTTTATCATCGGACAGTGGATGGGCGTTGAGATCGCTTATGAAGTAATGTGACTCACAACCATGTAAAGCAAGATTTGTATTTATTCTTCTACAAAAAGATGTGTTATTAAAGTTAATGAGAAGAAATTCTACTTTCATTTGAGTGTTTATATGCAGTCACAATCATTTGCTTTTTACCAGTATCAAAAATCAATCCCCATTGTAGAATCGATTATGTCACATGCATACTTCCGTTTTGTTCTCCACAAATGTTGAAAACTATGCATCTTTCTAACTTTTTCGCGAACAAATATTCTGAATTTTCTTGTCTTATTTTGCCAGATATAAGCTCGATTTTGTAATGGGCCGATATTAAGTGGAAGAAATGGGTGGACCTAATTCGTCATTAGAAGAGAGATATTACATGAGGGGTGAATTTGTCATTTCCGAGTAAAGGCATACATACCTCCAAGCAAGGGCAGATGTTCGGTCCACGAAGAAGGCGCAGGATGAGCATAAATATTGTTTGAGTTAATTCCATCCGGCGGATCCGTCTTGAAAACATCACATCTAAACGACAGCCCTCTTCACTTGCAAATATAAACGTCTCCTTTCTAAGACAACAGCTATAAAAATTAGTAAAACTTTCCAGTAATATCTATGCTCAACAACAAGCTGTCAAGAGCAATGGTTGCTTAAAGATGAAGAAGTCGATGCTTCATTCATACTTGTTCTACTCAAAAAAATACTATGACTCAATACTAAATACAAGGGGAAGCATCACACAAGGCAATATAATAATGAAGCCAAACAATACAGGCTTATTGCATTTACCGTTACCCTGATGGTTGAGCAGCAATACGGCTCGGCGAATTCTGTCTAACTTATATATTAATTCTCATCTATCGATCGATGTTCATAGAAGGCGACCCATAACAATAGTTATCATATTTGTAAAGCAGTAGGAGTAGCAACGGCAGTAAAGGCTTTCATTTACAAGAAATGAAGAAAGTTATAAAAACAATGAATTAAAAAAATGAAAAGCCCAATAAGATGATTATAAACGCATTTATCAGCGAGTAGAATATACGACTCTTGATGGTTGGTGCATGTTTCAAATAGATCAGCGGTTCAGCTTTAATCGCTGCTGTCAGTGAAGTTGATCTCTAATTTCATTACAATGTAAGTGCAGTTCTAAAGTTAAAGTGCTCAAAAACAACTGTGAATGGACAAAATAATGGCCAAATTCTTGACGATAGCCTGTAAGCCAATGAGATCAACAGATCAATAACTGCCCTTCATATACAGACATATTCCTATCATATGGATGCGTAACAGTAAATAATGATATTTTTGAGATTAGATTAGAAGAACGGTTGTATTGTGGTAGAGCATCTGACCCTGAAGATCTACTGCTCTGCGCCGAAAATCGAATGGGCAATATGTCAGAGAGCGCGCACTTTGTGTTGAGCCTTCAGAAGGAAATAGAAAATCTTGAAGTGAGAGCGAACTACTCGACATCGAGTGTCGCTACTCGGTTGACAAGCTAAATGCTTGATTGCTGCTCATTTGAAGATTGATCGATCCATCAACTCAATGGGTATGTTGTTGACGATAAGTAGTGCGACCGTTGGAAACTCAACACCGAACCTTCCTGACAACGCCACCCTCACTTCAACAACCCTTCAATCGACGAAATTGATAACCACTTACCTGCGGAGAGGAGCACTTCACGAAAACACCCTCCTTTTCTCGACCCTTTGGACAATCGCTGTGACCGTTGCAAGTTTACACCAATGGTGGGAGCTAGGGCTTATAAACAGAGACTTCCGGTTTATGAAAGTTCATCCTTCAACTTTAGCCAACTGTAGCCTTCCATTCCATTCGAAGGTGTTGAATATCATCTGAACACCGCATTCACTCCACTGCACAGCGCTAAACATTTTATTACTCTAATGAATGAAATTTACCGTTGAAGCTTATTGTAAAGTTTGGTTTTTCTATGCATAGTAACTACTTACTTATTTTCGGTTAGACTAGTTGTTGATCCAGAGGAAGATGTGGCAGATCCGACGGCAGCCACTTGTGCGGCTGCTGCAAATGCGGCGGCATTCAACGAAAACATTCGCAGATGATGGCACAATAAACCGTTGAGAGACACCTTACCCGACTTGAATCTCGAGATCTTCTCGAGAGGAGTGGCACTCAAAGCTGAGGTGACGCGACAAATGCAGATGCGCACTACCGGAAGGCTAAGAGGTCGGGCCTAAGTGGTGTGCTCTCGAGTTGGCGGCTAACGACTAGCAAGTAAGGTGGATAGCCAATGCAGCCAATCGTCACCGAAAGAAGCGTTGTTCGTTGTGTATCGTTGTGTCTGCACAAGTGAGGGATGTGTACAAAAGCGAAATGACAGCATCGAACATCGTGCCACGCCTCCACCTCATCGTGTGCACTCGGCTGACTGTAGTTCACGCTCGTCAGTTCACGACGATAGATTTCGTTTACTATCCTACAAATCGACAAATCTCAAATAGTGACACCACGTAAGTGTCATCTCAAGTAGATCGCTGTTTCGGCAGAAGCCTTACCATATACCTATACCATAGCATCATACAAAATGAATAAAAAAATTATTTATTAACAACATTTCGATTGTATGAAAATCTTCAAAATTTAAGTGATGAAAATTTTTAAATGGAAATAGACAGAAGAATTCTCTTTTCTATTGAATATTTAGAAATCTAAGCACAATGGTGATGTTGAATGAGGATCCTTGTGGTATCAGAATTTCCTTTCAGAATTATGCAATATGACAATATTTTCTCTAAGTAAATAACACATTGCATTTATGCGCTAAATTTTGCACGCACAGTTTCTTCGAGCGGAAATTAACGCCAACCACCGGCTATGTTTATATTAAGCGAGTAGCATCAGGTAATCAGTGAAACCGATAAATAGTGAAATGAGGTGGAAACGCGTAACGGTGAAGTTGATACCCTTTTGCAAGTCATTGCACTCATATTCTAACCTATCGCGGAAATCTTCTACGAGTGATTGATTGATTGATTGATTTACTTTTCAAATCAACCATATGCGAAGTGCTACTTGGCTAATGGGAATTTCAATGGGAAGAACGGGAAATAGGAAGAAAAATATGCAAATTTTTGGGCGTATTTTAGTTCCTATACCACCTTGCAGCGCTAATGGACAATTTAAAGAATGATATACAAGATCATCGCTATAATCTAGATTATATCCATCAATATTTGTCATTATTCAAACTTAAATAGTATCCAACTTCAAACTACCAGGCAAACTAAATGCTCACACATACACATTCATGAGCTCAGTCATAACGCTACCATAGTGAACGTTTTTTTAAAGGAATCCTCTAAGCGATCGAGAAAGATATATTAAGTGAGACGATATTCGAGTTGCAGCATCTGCTCCGCTTGAATTTTATACGTACAGTCGTTAGGAGAGAAACTCAAAAAACAGAACTTATGATGGTCCATTGAATAACTCATGTTATATCTACACTTATTTCCCCGATGAAACAAAAACGATTACCATAGTTATAGAAATATTTTTGCTCATAGAATAGCAAAGTTGTTGTATCAATGATAATGTGCTTAAAGCTCATAATTTTTGCTCGCACTCTATAGACATATTCACGAAGTGTTCTAAGCTCTTTTTATCTTGCTACGTGTAAATAAGAATGCTGGGTGCGGTATATTTGGCCGATCGCCACTGTTTGCATTTTGCACACACAACACGCTCGTTGTTGTATGCTTACTGTGCATTGGGTAGAAAGATCGGCTAAATGAGCTGATTTCGCTCATTTTCTTCTCGAATATTACAAGAACGATGTATAATTTTTATAGCCGCTTAGAATCGGATCAGATTTCCGAGAGGAGAGCAAAATTTTGCAAGATAAAAACAACTTGTGTTTTTCGATATTGCCCTCCGCTTACCAATTCTTTGGCGTATAACAAAATTCGTGAATTCTATCGAAATTCATGGGTCGAAATCAAAAATGTTGTATGAGGAGACGCTACACTCATCCATTTTCATAAGCCGAGCTCCAGTGATTTCTCAGATGGAACTAGAAGGTAAACGGGTGCAAAGACACAGACGTCAGAGCGACATCAAGTTCCATAATTTATACTTTATACTTTCAAGCTCACAAACATTGCGCAGAAGTTATTAACCAACTTCCACATAGATAATGGCTATAGAAATTAGTTCAAACTTTGAACTTTTTGAAAAGTCTTTATCCTTATAACAACTTAAGGCATATAGGTCAACAGCGCTAAGTGAGCGACTTCGTTTTCTTATGCGTTAGCAGAAAGAAACACTGCTGAAGTCGTTTTTCCATATTTTTTCCTCAGATTTTATATGGAGCTATCCGAACGTCATTCAAGTGTAATTTCAAAAAATATGTTACACCCGCGGTCGTCGATCACGCTGATTTACGGCACTTCAAAGCTGGTAATTTAATAATGTTCATCGTGGGGATTTCCTATACTCGAATCTCGCTTAACAAAATCGAGAGAAATTTATTCAACGCATATGCAAATATTTTTTTTTTTTTAATTTTAATCCCATGTAACGTCTTATTGTCGTTGGCACGGCCTTTCAAGAGTATGCTCTGCTTCTTGAGCATTTTCTAGCTTACTTATGTTGACAATTATCTTACTCAAATAACTGTTGAAAAGCCAAAGATGAATTATACTTGCATGAGGTGTAGCATCAAAAACGTCCTATCACAATGGCATGTCCACGAGTGTGCATGTGTGTGTGTGTGTGTGTGTGTTGTGTGTATGTGTGCGTGTTGTGTGTGTGTATGTGTGTTTGTGCGTGTGTGTGTGTGCACATGTGTGTGTCTGTACGTGCGCCTGTGTCTGTGCTTGCGTCTCTGTCCGTTCTGTGTCTGCGTCCGTGCCTGTCTTTGCCTGTTCTATGTCTGTCTGTGTCTGTGTATGCGTATGTGTGTGTGCATGTGTGTGTATGTGTGTGTGTGTCCATGTGTCTGTGTGTGTTTGTGTGTGTGTGTCCACTGAATTTTTCAGCGCTAGCAGAAGCGGATTTTGGGTTGAAACCTCTAGATATAGGTGGGTGACATTTTCATGTAGTAAACTCATATAGTCACAATAAATTTTTTGATGCAGGTTTGCTGTGGCACATAAAGAGGTTGACTACGAGCGCTATGGCGCGTCTGCAGACTGTACCATCCACATTTCTCTAATATCGTTCCGCAAATATTCTACGATATATTGGTCCAAACGCTTTGCCAATGTCTCTTATTGACATCCTTTAAGGAAGCTTGCTGTCAAATCTTATTTAAAGGTTGTAAGTTTTCAAATAACTATTTTTAGCGTAATATTGATAGACGGAATGTTACTATTGATTTGAATGATGTATAAATAATATCTCTTTGAAATAATCTAGAAACATGAGGAGCTGAAATGATGGAATTTTTGTGTGGCAGTGTTGAGCTTCATCACTCTTTGCAACTCAATTACGAATTTATCGACGATGGTCAATCAAATCCTCACCCAGCAACTCATTCCTTTTTCGCATGAGGCGCTCTCCGATTGCCTATAAATCTCTAGCGGGCGTCACATTCAATCCTCCTCTATTGCGGTTGCCCATTCCGGCACAACGAATCACCGTGCCCATATTCTACAAACTAAAAGTGTGCGCTTGATTCAGTGAAGTTTCCTCTTTTCTACTGAAGAATCTTCTGATTTGCCTTCAAGTTGAACACTACTAACATCCGCTTTCTTTAAAAATTTTTGTTGATAGGGTTCGACATCCCTCGACAATTTACTTCAAGTCTGCTGGCTGTATGAATAACTTTTTACTAACTGCATAGTTCTTTTCATGATTACCACATAATTGAATGGTAAAAGGAGCCAGAAGAACATCCTAGAAAATAACCAAAACCAAATCAAATATACAACTCATTCTAGATCATTTTTCAGAATTTGTTTAAAGCATGAAGTTCTTTAAACCTTCTAAACGTTGTGTAGTTGCAAATTATGCTAATAAAAATCTATAGGTAAGCATAAATTCGTATCCTTTCAGCTAATTTCGAAACTCATCTACAGAAAATTGAACCACCGAAAGAGTTACGTCTCTTTGAGTTTGGGAGCAATGCTACTTTCTTAATAAATCTTCTTTATCATTTTTACACCTTTTTATTCTATCTTCATCAAGTAATTCATTTTGATATAACCTTGATTTTATGGCTGATATCATCGAAGTTTATTTCTGAGAATTCATTTACTGCTGCGTTTTTAATTATATTGCTGTATCATTTAGAGTCTAATAGAGAATCGTTTGCATATCAAATGAAATGCATTCTCGCTAAAGGAAGCATTGCTTGGAGACGAGAAATATGGCCACTAAGTTCAAATACTCGATTACCGTTTAACAATGCAACTAAATTGCATCGAGTAATGTTTTCGTATTATTCTGCCAGATGTGCGCTCATCTAACGATATCTATAGTCCCTGAAGGTTTATCACTAAACAACATGATAAACAACAATAATTGCTGAATAGGCGATCGCTTGCCTAATGGCTGCACTGAAAATGGATCGCTTCCGTTTTGAACATGATCGAAATTAAATCCTCATTTGAGTAAGCGTACGAGCATTGAAGCAAGAAAATAAATAAATAATTTCCCACCTCTATCTTTCACCTGTAATTAGCCTTAATATTTTCATAGTCATCGAAGCAAGGTGTGGTCACTAGACGCTTATATGCAAAGAACGTAGTGCGATGATTTCTTTATATTGCTGAATTCATTAGCAGCATTTGAGCAATAGAGCATTTGATGGAATGTGAATTGAAATTGAAAGTAAAAATAAACTATTTTTAATTATATTATTTCCAATTTCTTTAATTTGTAGGATTATATACGTGGAAAATTTATGGTAAGCTTTTGCTTTGTTGTTCTGCAAGGGAATATTGCGAAGATGTCGTGTCTCTATGCGTTAAAGAATGGCGCATTTGTCTGTCCGTCTCTCTAATGGGCAGCTTCAACTCTACAAGGCCGTTGCAGCTAGAGTCATAAATTTTGTGGATATTGCAGAAACCTTAGGATGATGTACTCATCCGTAAAATGACCGCATTAATCCATCAATTTGAAGCCATTTTACAGCTTTCAGCCATTTAAATGCGAAATGAAATTTGTATGAATTCCAAGCTGACAGCTTTGTATTGTGCTAAACAAACCACAAAAAAAATCAAATTTTAGTGAAAAGATCGGTCAATTAAAATATGAATGCATTATTCCACACATTCGTCATTTGTCGGTTGATTATGAGAGATAGTAAGGAGAGTGCAACGCAAGGATTTCCTCCTTGTTTTGAAACGCACATCGGCGCCAACCGATTTGGCACTCTGAAATGCATCTATTGAAAAGAGGGCTATGAAGATAGCATTTCATCCTAAAATTTGTTGGAGAATTTTAACCTCTTTCCTTTTCCTCTTCTTATTATCCCTGACATCATTTTTTTGTTTTAAGAAAACAAGACGAAATTCTGAATACCCTGTCTAGAATACTGTGCAGATTATTGCGTTCAACATAAAGTCGCTGCTCTGCAATAAGTAATGAATACACTGATTACCTTCGCCACTAGTTGAACTGCTTTAATTATCGTGGTCCGTACATTGCTCAGGTCATCAACTTCTTCGACAACCTCGTGATTGGCAATATTCGGAATGTCGTCATCAAGGATGGCAAGTCAATCAGGACTTCGATGGTCCTTATATCCTCTACTCGCTATCGTTGCACTTGTGAGTGAATTCGTTGATTGTTGTTCTTTAAATCAGCAACTTAATGAATATGTTCATTTCTTGTACGTGTTAATGATCGGATTTGTGAGAACGATATTTTGCAGTACAGTTATTGTTGAAAGCGAATTATGTGATTTGACATTTCAAGTTTACAAGCAGTTCGAAATCGATAAGATATATAATATCTATCTGATGCTTATCATATCTTATCACTATTTTCATAAGAGAGTAAAAAACAAATGAACGTGAAGAAATTATGAAACAACTAATCATGGATAAAACTCATCGAGCAAAGATTTTATCATCGTGATAGTGCAGCGAACGCACAACTCCTTCTATCACCGTCGAAATTTTGTTTTGATATGGAAAAAGTTTGAAAATTCAATTTTTTAATCGACTTGTTTAGAATTTCATATTCCAGTGTGAGTTCGCGCTTGGAGTGTGTCACTTAACTCTATGTATGCCACTGTTTCCGTTCTTAATTCCAATCATATCAGGTGTTTTTGCACTCATCACCGCTATGCACGCTCTCTTTCTACGTTATCCGAATAGGTTAGAAAATATTTCATTTCATTTTCACATAAAATTTTTTTATATATTATCTCAAAAAATAATCCGCTCTTGTTCTGAGAGAACTTTCTGCTGTGAATTTCGCTTTTATTTACCATATTATTGATTGATGAACTTGAACACTTTGCAAATTTGTAACTGTAAAGTGGTTCAAGATAGCATCATGCCTATACTTGAATGTGCCTTTCTGATTCTGAAAGAACATTGAAATGTGGAATAGCTGAAGCAAGGGTCGAGAAATTTAGTGTGTAGAATATACATTGTAGAATCGGCAAACCCTTCCATGCTGATTTTTCAGCTACTCAATGAGCTTTAAGCTTTTTACGCTCAAAGATAATGAATTTATTTCAGGACTGATTTCGTTCTACAATGCTGCAGTAGTGTTATCGCATTCATTTTGTTGATTTCTTCAACAATGGAAACATTTTGTGCGATCAGTTACGACAATGAACTACATGGTATCACTCAGATTTGATCGTTCATTCGTTTTTCATATGATAGTCATTCTCTAAACGAAATTATTGGGAAAATTTGGCTAAAAACTGCTCGGTAACGGTGGAAAATTAATGTAGATAAAGCTTTGGCAATGTAGATATAATCTTGACACATGGCGCCCAACCTACATGTTTTGCTTGCCACTTCTCCTTATACAGAATTCCGTCCAGTTACTGGATTTGCCTCCCAAATTCTAAGCATAGTTATCTTCATATCAGATGCTAGATGGAATGAAAATCATCATTCATCATCGTTCTGTAAATGTCCTTGTCTCATTTGAAATCCATTTCCTTCAAATTCATTATCTCACAGATTATCTTTTATCCTAGCATAAATAATATGCTTTTAAAAACCATATTCAAAAAGAATGCGGTTCAGGTAGTTCGACAAGTTTAACGACCGGTATATGCTATGGTTTTTTGTACCGTACGGCTGCTCTTCGCAATTCGTGCAACGATTTCTTAGCATTATTACACACGTCGTTGGCATCGAAAATTGGCGTCTCATCACACTTGAGTTCTCTTCGCTTCGCCATATCACTGTCGATCACTGGATTGGCAACGATTCATTTTGTCACATGCATTGCGTTGGCATTCTACAGTGCCGTTGAAACTTAGTCAGTACATTTCAAAGAATTTCAAAGATTGCTGCCTTTCAGCGGAATTGAACCTGAAAGTTGAAACAGTCCCTTCTATTAGATTGCCGCTACGCCAAATGTTTTGTTGTGAAATGGAGATCGTCATCCACTTCTCTGTTATCCATAACAAATATTTTATACATCATCCATTGCATGTATAGGGTTTCTTCTGTCATGCATAAGAAATTTTTATTAACGCTTAACAGTTTGCAATCCACCCAAAACAAATGCAGTACATCCCAAATTTGCATATTCATTCGAAGATCGCTCCACCATTATTTACCTATTTACCTATCCAACCTAGGCAGAATGATTTCTTTGTGCTCTCTTTGCATGTAATGGCTGAATGGGAGTGCTCATCGCATCATTTTCTCTAATAATCACTGAAGCAGTGAAGACGCTGAGTGCACAAGCAAACATCTATACTAAAATTTCCATAGTCTTTGAATGTGTGAGAAGGCAGCAGTTTTATAATGACTTTCTTTTTCGTTGAGAGGGATTTTTCTATTCACCGCCATTTTCCTTGGGCATAAAAGATCCGCCATCATTGATAAAAATGGGAAAGAGATGACGATACAAATCGCTCCAAAACATTGCAGCTGTTGTTAAGTGAAATATTTTCTGCATTTTTAGCTGCAGTTTTAATATTTGTTTGGCTTTTGTATGGAATTTCGTTCAAGCTAATAGAATGCTAAATGATGGTGAGAAAGAAATGCTGCGTAAAAAAAAAAATTCTTGATTACTGCAAAAATCATTGAAAAAAAACAAAGTTTTGGATTCCGTGCTACGAATGTTTTAATTCATAGTGCCCTCGGGGATGAAAGAAACGAGGGGAAAGGGGCGAGTGTAGAGCGAGAGGAGTTAGAGAAGAAGATAGAAATTGAATCTTCTTTGAGTATGGCTCTCGTATGCTCATTTACTGCGGTCACATTCGAGAAATCACTCGAAAATATAAAAAAAGTTACAAAAGAGCAAATGCGAGCAAACATTAAAATATTTGCGTAATTTGATGGCTTTTCTCCAATATTTAAGCGGTACATTTCATCAGCGCCAATTATTCTTGATTGCCATCATAGAGCTGTTGTTAAGTGCAAAAACTGCGCAAAAAAAAAAGTCTAACTCTCATATATTCAGCTTGCCTATTCGCCCTTATCATATACAACTCGTCGTTGTGGTTCTTATGCTTCCAGCAGCGTTTTTACATCACGAATATTGTTGTACATATTTCTTCTCTTGGCCGGGTATTATAGTATCTCTTTATGCAACTATTCAATCGATCTTTTCATGGAAATTTGATTGCAAAGGTTATATTCAATTTTTCTCTATTATGTTTCTATTTCATCATTAACTAATGCAAAAAAAGCCAAATTTACGATGACTATTTGCTTCGATTCTTTCACTGAATATTTTTCAGATTCATGTCATTAGAAAGCACCTTTCAAAATATTGCCCGCATTTTAAACTATAACATTCACATCCCTATGAAACAGCATCTTATGAAAACTGCTGGTTTTTTTTCTACGCCTTTTCATAAATCAGAATTATGAATTTAAACGCTATGATATTTGAATGGAAAATTCTAAAAAAAAAATCCCCTCGTGTTCTAATTTCCGAAATTTTTCAAGGACCATCGTAGTAATCAAAATACATAGGCAGCTGCAAATGTTCATCATTGAGAAGAATTTAGCCAAAGCTAATGTAATCGATCAATTTGATTGCAGTTGCTCTAAAAAATCTCATTTTATTTTTCAGGATGTATTATTCGTTCCCTGAATATCACAGGAGCTGCTATAGGAATGGCATTAGCAGCATCAGCATCGTTCGGTATTTTTTGCACAACGACGAGGTCAATTGATTCATCCTCGAAACTCTTTGCTTAACCTTACACTTTGAGTCGTTCTAATGCAGTACCTTTCCTCTAAACATGCTAAATGCAAACAAATTTTTATTATGGCTCTAGATAAAATTCAACATTTGCTGCAGATTTCTTCAAAATTTTGATTTAGAAAGTTCACTCTTTCAGTCAGCAACTAATTCCACAATCGCATCGCTTGTCTACAAGGATTGTGCGTTAATGTTCCGACCACATAACTTTCAACGAGTCTCCTCAATGCATTCATTCCACATAAGCAAACATATTGTGATTCGCATATATCGATGCCAAGGCATCAAATATGAACACTAACCATGTCGCTGATCATACGCTAATCGCAAAAAACTTTATATCTTAATCGCTTATTAATTCACTACTGTAAAAATCGAAAAATTTGGCATTCATTCTCCGACGAAATTTTGAAGTAATCTTATGCAGAAAATTTCAGCTATGATTAACATATTAGAGTGAAAAGTGATAGATTAGTAAAGAGGTTATTAGTCGTTTCAGATTGACGACCGATTTATTTACATTTCAATGGCATTGTAAATGGCCTATAGCACAATATCGTTATTGCTATCGTGTGATCGATTTTCGTGATCCCTATCGATATTGGCGTAAAGAAGATGTGATCGCCGAAACGGCAGCCGTGCAAATCGCTGTCAGCATTTGGTTGTGTATTTGTGGATTTGCTCAATTCTTTCTCTCATTGAAATCCTCGTTTAGCACTGAAATATTCGTCTAGCTGCTCATCCTACGTTTTATTATGAATTTACTATGGAATCGGAGAGAATTGCTGCAAATATTCCCATATGGTATCTTCTTTCAGAATAAATTATCTTACGAAATTCATCTTTAATCGCTCTTTTTTGGAGTTTTCAACAAAAAATTTCTCCTTGCTTCATATACTGCAATAGAAAAAGTAAGTAATGCAATTGAATTTCCATGATTTGTAATAGCTTCTTTTGTGATTGTACGAATGCATACGGAATTTGGTACTATTGGTTTTTTATGACATTTTTTTGCAGTAATCAGCGATCGAATTGATTCGCAAAATGCGATTTTCATATTTCAAATTTGAAACTTTATCAATAAAAAAAAATTTTTTTTTGCATATTATCAGAAATTAATTAGTATGTCGATTTTGAAGGAAGATAATTGCTTTCTTCCGCCTTATCTTTGTGTTCATTTGAAGGTGGTTTTTAATGCTGCTTCATCAATGTTATGCAAAAGATGTGTGCTACCGATCCCATTTAGCATCATTCTCTAAACAGTCAATAAGGCATATAAACCATAAACAAAGTTCGCTGTCAAATTGTAATTTCTTGTTCAACATATCGGTTCCAATGACGTTGTAACGATAAGAAATTTTCATCGATGATACCTCTTATTGGTCTCATTAGTGGGTTTGTTTTTTTTGTACGAAATTCCATAAGACAGCCGTTGAATAAAAGTTTTTTTTTTACATTATCTCAGATTGTTTTAATAATTTCTTAATCGAGGTTTAATTTAATGCATTATTGATATAAGTTATAACCTATTGCTGATTAAATCGAAAATGAGCTGATATTAGCAAAAACGATTAGCAAACACGCAACAATAAGTGCTAGAAATTGTTTTCCACATATATTGATCTGATAAAGGTTTTTATCATTTTTTCACAGCACATTGACAAATATCATGAGCTCTTTCTTTAGTATTAAACTATTCTATATAAATTGGCGTTATAAGCTAGAGGTTTATATGATGCCATCATATTGCATTACATTCTAGAGATGATTTTCAGGCGTAAACAAAACTTCAATGTGTTTTATTACATTTAAACGGCTAAAATAATTCGTCCAAAGGGCATATCCTGAGGCGAAAAATTGCCTTTCCACCAGTGCACTTATTCATCAAGGTAAATAAATTTCCGGTGTTCGGTTTCATAATTTTTAAATACGCGAATAAAAAATTACGTAGCACAGATCTAATTGAAGGGACTAGTTTTCATGTCTTTAGAGAGCAACCTTAGGCTGAATGTTTCGCGTGACATGAGGTAGGTGGTGCTGAAAGCAAGCACAATAACACAAAGAGCCGTGCAGGGTGGGCGTGCTGACATATATCATACAACGATGGTGGAGCGCATCGCCGGCGAACCGCTAATATTATCCGGTGATCATTAAATTGTTATCTATTATCAAATCTTTGCTCATTTATTTCTGTTCACAGTTTCATAGAAAGTTTTTTTTTTGCCAATTCTCAAATGTTCTCATCAGTAGATGTTTGCTGAATCCTTAGGACTGAAGAAGAATATTGTGAGGAAGATGAAATTTTTTGACAGTATATTATCTCAATTCCGCTACCTAAAACCTCCTTCGATAATTTCAGTACTAGTATTTCTGAATTATTCGATGAATTTTCTTGAAATTTTAACATGCATAAAAATTTTATTCCACAGTCGTCTCAACATTTCATTATTCTCTTACCACGATGCTAAAGTTATAGCTGAAGAAAGAGTTTTCTTTTTTTGTTTTCATTGTTATATCATAACAACTACGAAAATAAGCATATTTTTTAAACAAAATAAAACCTCATTCATTTGTTCGAAAACAAATTTCCTCTATGCGCCTTCGCTAAAAATGTATCAAAAATTATTTCATTATTGTATAATTGTGCTTGATGATGGAGTTGTGTTCTTTCATCGATAGTTGCGCATCGCATAAAAACTGGAATTGTATAAAATAATCATAGACACTAAACTACTACAATTTACAGATGGCTGTTCTCAAGAGTTAGAAATTTCGAATTATCCATCAATTGAAAACAATTATAATTGAAAATATATCCATGAATTACGCACTAATGAGTTTTCAGCTTCCTTTTCGGATCCTCAAGATTTGTGCTTACTACCGAATAATGGTATAGCAGTAGCCGATCAAGATCTCGGTGTATTCGTATTCAATCTGAATGGTCAATTACGAAAAAGTTTCAATGAGCTAGCTGGCTCTGGTTCGTTGTGCTACAATAGTGTGTGAGTTGTCCTGAAATTTATCAAATGAATATACTAAATAAATTTAAATAGTTTGATAGGTTTTATTTGATGCAACATTATTCATTGAATATTTATTGCATATCTCAAAAAAAATTCAAGTTCTAAAATGACGTCATTCACTGAAATATTCACTATATTGGAGATATTTGAAGAGTCTAAGTAAAATTCTATTTGTTCTTTGCTTACAATGAGAGCATTGTCGCACGTTTATGCAAACGCTTTCGTACACAAACACTTGAAACATAGAAGAAGTATTCTAGAAAGATCGACGTAGATATTGTCTTACAAGAATCTTCATCAATACAAAGTTACGCAAAATTTTACAAACAGAATTAGAAAATTTTTTAAGTAATTGCATTACTATAGAAAACGATACGAATAGATGCATTCTGAATGTTCTTAAGACGGCAAACAAAGAAGCATTGATTATATACGATGTTGTGGTGCTGAAAAAAATTCAGCATTTGATAAAAATTATCTCACAGAGGTTATTTATTTCCATTTGTAAAGTAAAACGCCGACCAAGCGCACATATTTGTTGAGAAAAATTTTTAAATGACAATGTTTTAGCCATTGTGTCTTCTTTATAAGCAGTTTTGTTGATTTTCCCAAGACAAATTCGCTCTTTTCATCGCATCGTTGTTTTAGTATTATCCAATTCATATTATATGCCTCAAATGCTAGATCTTTCAAGCTATTTTGCATGGATTCTAATAAGTACATAAACTTTCATATTCGCATATAACCAATATGCAATATGAAAGCTTATTTACTACTAAATTTATGCTTTAAGTTGTAAAATATGAATAAATATTTAAGTTATATGATTTCTAAAATTCTAGTGAATTCATTTAAAACTGTTTCATCTTCATATATAACAAGTTTAAATGAATTCACTTCCGAGTATCTATGTTGAATATTAGGACGCTGCACTGTGGGTTTCACTCTATCGTACAACCCTATCCAAGTATCGTGCAACTTTTCACTCGATCCTCCTAGAAGATATGTTCTTGAATGAAGTGCATTATTCAACGAGTTATTTAATCGATTACTGGATATTATATATTTTCAACAATTCACTTTCTTATAGTGCATTAAATTTATCGAAAGAAAAGCGTTATCAATCAATATCGATCGGAATATAGGTGGAGCACATCACAAGCACAAAGATCAGCTGCTTAAACAAAGACCTTTGAATGTCTAGTATGCTCGCTTTTGATCTTTGCTCAAGAATTATCACTGCAAATTTCTACACAGCTCACGTAAAAAACGCTATTTGCATATGCAAGGGATTTCTGAGTCGTCTCATTCGTTCATTAGCTCATGATTTTCTTAGATAATTGTTGAAATTTGCATTTTTTTTTTAAAAAATCTTTGGTTCCCGAGTTAAATTTGTAATCCATAAAATCTATTGTTAAATTCAAAACAGCGCCGAATAATAGTTTACGCTATCAGTTTTCAGTGTTATTTAGATGATCTGTGAAAAAGAATTAAATGTTGATTTGATATTATCCCTAAATAATTTAGCAATTCATTCATTGAAAGCGTTAGTTATTCAAATAAGATTGAAAATTATCAAACGATTTAAACACTTTGAGTATATTTTCTAAGAAATTTAAAATTGACTAATATTTTCATTTTTAAATAATTCAAAGTCATTTATGATCTTTGCTTCAGGCAATTTCAAGGATTTAGAAAAGGAGAATAGCTCTTATGAATTCTCTTTGCCATTTTATTGTATTTAATTGCATAAATGATTTCTTTCGATTTATGAATTGAATAAATTTGGAATTTTATTGCAATGTATTGTGGTGAAGAACATCAATCAGATAGTATCGGATTGGATGGAAATTGAACTGAAATAAAATAGAATTGGATAGCTAGGTTAATATTCTTGTTTTGAAGCTTGGTCATTCTGATTTAATTTTATTTTCCCTATAACAGTTTCTTTGCTATTATTATTGTGTTTTTTTTCAGTCTTGATCAATTGGCTATTGTTCAATATAATGGAGATGTTAATTCTGAGGATGCAAAATATGAATTATGCATAATCAATTCGGATATCGAATTGGAAACTTTAAGATTCAAATTGCCAAATTCACCGAAAGTAAAAGAAGGATATGTGAGATGGATTGAGAGCATACCTGAAACAGGGAATTATTTGATAACAAGTGGTGATAGTTCCGTGGCTGCAATTTGGATGTTCGATGTTAAATGGTAAATTTTTCAGCAATATTTGAGCTTCTCTGCTTCAAACTTTATGAATCGTCTTTCTCTCTCTCTCTCTCTCTCTCTCTCTCTCTATATATATATATATATATATATATATATATATATATATATATATATATATATATATATATATATATATATATATATATATATATATATATATATGTACACAGTAAGTAACGTTATGAATAGATTCTGATAGTTCGCGTAACTTGAAAAAGTGTGAAAAAATTACTTTGCCTATTTTTATCATACAATTCCTAAAAGCAACGAAAATTTGTTGGCATGAAACTTTCTTATAAAAAAACCAAGCAAACTCTTTGATATTCCCTATGAATTGCTACTTTGAAAAAAAAACTTTCATAAGCTATCAGTTCTTCAAGAGGTTATTATTTTAATCGAATTCCACTATATTTGCGGATAGACATTCAGAACACTTTTAATATAAGCCGATATATATTTTTATCAATTTTGCATCCGAAGAGTGATTTCCTCTCGATTCTTTTTTTTTAAGTCATAAATGGACGACAATTTATGAGCAAAAAGAATGCGATCTTCAACATACGTGCATTAAACGATGCGAAGAAAATTGGTTGTTATTCATAAATAAATGGGAGGAGAAAAACGGCTGGAATATTGTACAGTTAACACTTGATAATTCGTTTCAGGTATCTTTCTATTTTTTAATGATAACTTTTTTGGGCATTGATTAAAATTTACTCTTCTTAATTCTAATAAGAAGTCGAAAAAATTCATTATTCGAAGATGTTTATAGCAGCATAGATTTAAAGTTTGTTGCAATCTTCTTTTGAATGTCATTTTTGACCGTTATTTATTACTTCATTGGAAATTCTCGTGAGCAGTTCTTTTTTTTTCGAAATTATTTCTTTCCGTAATGATGTTTCATATTAATAGAATTTGCTGTTTAATTCGTATTTAAATGTTGATTTCACATTTTATGTCTTATGCACTTTGATTCAAAATCTCATTTCGATCTAAGCTAAGAGCAAGTATTTGCTTATCCTTATGTGCGCTTTCATTTACAGATATTAAACGAGAAAATTATTATAATGCCTGATGGTGGCAATTTGGTAGAACCATGGACAAGTTGTTTAATCAGTGATAATCTCATTGCGGTATACGACTATAAGTTGGGTGGAATTTCACTATTCGCTCTCAACGACGATATATGGATACAATCGGATATTGTTGGTGTGGTACTTGCTGGTCAATGGGTCAGCCTAGCGATTGATGACAATTTTATTTATGCATGTTGCAGCGATGAAAAAGTTATTAGACGGTTCAAGAGGAGCGTATAGGTCTATTTCATTGACGGTGTTATACACTTAGCACAGAATCTTATCGCTCTCATGAATTTAGATCAATGCCCCATAATTTATTGATCTTCAAGGAAATTTGCGGGAAAATAAGAAAAAAATGAAACTAAAGGCCACTAAAGAACTCGATATCTCAAATAAATTTCACATAAACTCTAGTAATGACAGCAGCTCTTACGAGGAGAGGTTTGCTTACTATTCGTTCCCCCTCCTCGCTTCTCCCAGATGATAGCTCGCTGCATCGAGAGGTTCTTCAATTAGGTTGAATTGAAAGCATAGAAATAGCGATATTGAACGCTTTAGGTTTTTGTTGATTGCTGATGATGAACAGTTTTAAATGTGAAGATTATTCAAATATTGATGCCTGAAAAATTTTATGCATTGTTCACGCTTATGTGATAAGCAATATTTCCAATGTTTGAAAATTTTCGCTTCAAAACGTTTAAACGGAAGACTTTAGTTTCTGAAATTTCTATTTTTCACTGACGAAAAAAAAAAAATTGTCGAATATAATTAAAATAAAAGCGAAAGTGATTTTATGAGTTTTATGCACAATTGACCCATTTTGTTAATGCGTTGCGCTGCTCGTTTTGCTAATGACTTCGAAAAAAATATTCGAAGAAGTGAAAAGACCGCAATGTTCATTGGATAAACGATTCAATAAATAATTTCATTGGTTTGTTTGCTATCGATTATGAATTTGTATTCAATGATTCAAGCAAAAAAATAAATAAATCCCTCTAGGGGCATTTTTGGCATTCGAGAGAGCACCAAGAGATAATGTGGTATATAATATTTCCGATATATTTGCAGTATTATTATAAAATGTTTCGATTTAATAAGTAATATTGTAATATAGAATATTTTAGTTTATTTTCCAAGGACAGTACATTATGCAATTGTCTACTCGATCGAGGAAAAAAACGCATTGGTTAAAAAATGAGCGCAATAAATTCGAAGAGTCGTGATATTAGATATTAGGCATATTAGGCGATGTGCAATAATATGGGAAATTTTTTGCGAAACAAACATGAAGAATTGATGAAAAAATTTGAAATGAATTTTTGAATTATTTCTTTATAATGGAATTTATTTTGAAAGTTGAAATTTGAAGACTAAACGATATTTTTGAACTTTTTCTCTAAAATGTCGCTTATTTTACTATTGCCTAATGTTATGCAATATAGGTGAAAAATGCAAATTGAACTATACCATTTATTGGTTATTTTTGACCATTGAAACCCAATCCGCGGAATAAAACATTTATCAAATGTGGTATATGTGGGAAGAAAATCGTATTGTGATGTTGCCTACGTCCGTCAAAAGGGATTATGCTGGAAAAATCTAATACATCCTAAAGGAAAACCTAATCAGACATCTTGAACAGTTAGGCACATTGTTTCTTTGACACTTGCATCGAAGAAAGTCGAAATCAACGACCGAGCTAGCTTCGAAACGGCGATGGAGATTTAATGTAAGTGAATAATTTTAGGGGGGGGGGGTGGGAGGAGGACGAGAGTGGGGAATGGATTTTGTGATCGAAGCATAGAACTTTAGTAAACTTCCGAGGTGTTGGAAATTTCAGGATGACACTCTCCTTTAGTTCCTCTCACCACCTCTCCCTTTCCTTCAACCCCCCCCCCCTCCTCTTCTATCCATTATTTGTGCTAGTGGTCAAAGCTATGCGAATGGAAATGTGTTGAAACATTTTTATAAGAGATTTTTAATTGCGCCGACGAGAATTTTTCTCAGAGATTTTTAATGGTGTGGTAAAGTTATGAAAAACGAGGTCTACATGAGGACAGAAGTGCTGCCATATGCTATGAGAGCAGCGGGACTGTGACGTTTTTGTTTGCTGAGTTTGAGAGATATCCGATTCGCTGTTTGGGTAAATGCTGCCTTACAACTCACCTCGTCTTCACCACTTCCTCAGTCTCATCTACTATCTCATCTATCGATTGATCCGAAGTTTGATTCATTTCGAGTCAAATATATTCGCCGCATTCAAATCATTCATTAATTATCCATCATTGGATCAATGCTGCGAGATTCTCACCATTATATACAGGTTTATGATTTTTATGGAAATTTTTTACTTTTTTTTTTTTTTTTTAAATTTAAATAGTTGTATCGTTTCGAAATTAATTGAGAGGAATTATGATATGGCGTTAGTTTTGTTAGAAGATTAATTCTGCAATGTAGTTGAAATACACTGTAGACTTGTGCATAAAGTCGATCGCTAATATTTACGAATGAATTTCACATAGAAAAATGAAGTGCAAAATATATTCAACTAGATGAGGATTTTCAGAAGTCAAATCTTTTGGACTCTTTACGTAAAAGATGACAATTTACTTACTATCTCTTTCACTCAACCATTTATAAGCGCCGAAATTGAGTATAAAATTGTTTAATATCTAGTTTTTTCTTGCAAAAAAAAAATAATAATAATAATAATGGTAAGAATAATAATAATAATAATAATAATAATAAGATACTGTTTCAGTTTTTTATTCTTTTTTGCTCTCTCATTATAGAAAAAACTCACAGCATTGCCCTGAAGACTAAATAGGCGAATGTCCATCAATTGTACAAATGCTAGAGGCGAAATCTGTTGTATTTTATTTCTATAAGCATTGTTATTTTATTAGAAACAGCAATTTCATGTGATTGAGTGCAACGTTCGATTACGTCACCATGAAACATTCCACTTTTATCACTTGATTATAATTCATCACCATGACCTAACTCTTTTCTACGATAAACTAACGTTTATCAAAATGTTGCTTAAAAAGTAGAATATTTTCTCGAACTTTATTTTATCTATATAAAATGTACTCAAATAAAAAACGCTATATGTCTTGTTTTATATGAAATAATATTCTTTATGGTTGAAAAAATGAAATATTATAGGCAAATAGTGAATTTTAATGAAATATTCAATAGAAATTTGTTCTAAATTCAAAACAACAGTTCATTTCATTTCGTATATAATTTGATAACTATAAAAAAGTTTACAACATTTGAGATGAGCAATAAAATTGCTGAATCTCTCATTAAAGTGAAATGCAATCGGTGGTAGTTCCACTTATCATTATGTATATCATCGTTTTTAAACTTATCGAATTGTGATTAAAAATAGTTAAATTGATTTTGAGGTTTTCGGGGAAAAAAAAGAGGAAAAATACAGCTCACTACATTATTCTCATAAGTATATAAATTTTGTTGGATGAAAACATCGATGTAAGAATATAAAATTTTTCCACCACAAAACATTTGTAAGAAAACATTTAAAAAAGGGAAACTATTCGTTATCAAATATTTCTTCATTAACGATATTTATATTTATATTTGTGCACTGAATGAATGAAAAGAGATGCGTTGTGCAATATTCAACAATTGCAGTTTATTCGATGACATTTTAAAACTTTCAGATGCAGAAACATTAATAGTTGCTACTTTTTTTTGCAGCTCAGCTGTTTTTTTTTTTCATTTTTAGCAATCTTCTAAGATAGCGCATCAGTATGAAATATTTGTTGTTGGCATCGTGTGAGCATTGATGTCGTTAATCATTCTCTAGGTATCGGCGCTCATTCCAACGATTGTTTATCGATAAATTGATAGCTTAAAAAGTGCTTTTTTTTTCGGTGAAAAAAAAAACAAATAGTGATGATCACGATCAAGATGTGCACTATAGCCATACCAACTAAAGACTGCATTTTTGTTTTCTTAAAGCTTTTTTTTTGGAATATGAGTTGTGTTAATATTCGTGCAATTGAATAAATAAACTTCAAATTTTTATGCGCTTTCTACCGCTTATCCGTATGAAATGACGCTCAGATAATAGAAGCATTCTGAAAGCAAAGTGTTTGCTGGATATATGAGAAAGATGAAGAGTTAGTCATTAAAACACAAACAATCCAGGGAAGCATATCGAGAAAATTTGAATATTATCACTTATCAGTAAAATGCAGTAATTAAAAGTAATTATGTCAACTATTCGTATGAATGAAACATTTTGGCAATGTTTGTGATAGAACGATAAAGCATTTAAGCTTGTCGAGCAGTCGAGATCAAAGAGACGATGAGCGTCCAATTGCGCATGAGGATACAATTGTGTCCCTGTACCATATCAAAAGTGAAGCCAACTCTTCCTAGAAAATATATCCTGAAATTAATTCTAGTATTATCGAAAATAGGATCAATGCGATCGATTAATATTCATAATCTTTAAATTTTTCAGACACTAATTTAATCTAACACTTTAAGGCAAATTTATGCTAATTTCAAACAATGATTTAGGCGTTCTTGGAATACTCTCACGAATATTTCAGCAACGCCTTTCAAAAAACTTTTACCTTTTACTGCAGGAAACGTTTTCATGTTGGCGATATAGCACGAAGCGTTGATTTCATCGCATTTCACCAACGTATGACATCATGTGAAGAACTTTGGGAGCATAAATGGATGCTCTATACCATTAATGAACATTATGCATATTTCGTACGTATGCCGAAACCATCATTCACTTATACAGCAATTTCGACACCTTATCTTACCGTATGTCAATTTGCTACTGCTCAACTCTTAGCACGAATCCCGCTAAAAGTTTTCGTCGAACAATCCGAAAGGCTTCGTTCAATGCCAGGTTTATATTTTTTTTTCATGTTTCCAATAAGTTTCTAAACTATGAGATAACTAGAAAGCATCAATGACTAAGCTGTATCATCGCTAAGAAGGTGAATCGATGGGGATAACAGTGATATAACTTTACTTAGTTGTCTTATCGATACTTGCCCAATATAATAGTTGCCCATTCTAGAAATTGTGCAAAAGAATACCCTACTGATATTCTCGATTAATCTCTTTCTATGTTATAGCTCGAAATTTTCTTTACATCGGTGAGATCTTTTCCAGTTGCTCAATGATGCCTTTTAAAAACAGTAAAAGTGAAAACCAGTTATCGCTTCCCACAGTTTGACTCATCAAATTAGTGTTACTCACATATTTCAGATATATATGGCATTTGTTCAAATAACACATCACTCTGCTGACAGTAAAAAAAAAAATGAATTGATGACTATTTCTAACATTTACCAATTTTGGAGAGAATTTCAACCAAAATTCTCTACAAATTTATTCGCATGATCGAATAAATTACTCTTCATCGAACTATGCATCTACTCTTCAGGTAAGGTGATCGTACTTACAACAATGGCGAAGAGTGGTTCGACACTTCTAGCACGTATGCTTCAAGCCTGTGACGCAGGCGCACGTAACGTACTTGTTCTCTCGGAAATTGACGCATTTGGTGCAATAGCACTTCGAATTGCCGATTTCTCAATTACAATTCGACAGGCTCGAACACTACTCTTAGCATCATTGAGATTCGCATGTAAAGATCAACTCTGCGAACAGACAATTATTCTTAGAATGAGGTTCCTACACTTCATTTTTTTTACTGCGATGCTTTTGTTTTGAAGTAGTGAAGATCATCTCATTTATATGGCTTATGTTATCTTGACGACGTTTCACTGGAACGACTAATGGTCGTCGTATAGGGCATGAAGTTCATGAAGAGAAAAAAGGATATTCTCATGCGAATCTGTGTTATACTATCTGCCTGTCGAATCTTATAAGCCACAATGAAAAACAAGAAGAAACTTTTGAATAAGAAGTTAAGATATCATAACTATGAGCGACAGAGATAGCGGCAAAAATTTCATAACTCCATAGGCGTTTTATATGCCTTTTAATATTATACCATATCTCTTCATAGTTTTGTTGCATAATTTTTGCGATAATCTCAGCGATTTTCGTCGAAAAAATTTTCTCCGAAGAGCACAATGAAACGTAAATTCATTAGTTGTGCTGCTGAGCTGTTTTACGATTAATTACTCCCCTCTAGTGTACTTTAATGAAGGAATAGGTCTCAAAGGTCACTTCAAACTGATATTTTTCTCAGTATTTGACTTCGACGGAAATTGCGGAAGCAACTAATCAGTCATTTAACATTTTGTTTCTCGCACTGTATGTACTATTAATGTTCATATTTAAGCAAGTCGATTTTATTTCAAATATTGAATTAATTTCAAAGAAACAAACGTTTTTCATTCATAAATTTTGCTCATTTGCAAAATTTTTATTGCTATGCGTTGAAATTTTCCAACTACACTGCAATCTGCATACGAATGGAATATAAACATACTTTTTTTGCGCAAAAAGAACGTGCTGGAAACGAAGCGCAATTTGCAAATTACACAAACGGCAGTAGAACGATATGAAGAAAACTGAAGAATGTGATGAGATGGCGGGTAAGGGAGAAGAAAGCTCAGGCGAAATATTTTTTCAAAAATAATTCTCACATTTATCATCCGATAGTGACTAGATTTCACTCTGCAAAATAGTGAAAAACAATAAATATTCGAAAGGTGAGATTAAATAATATGCTGCAAAAGAATATCCTTTCACGATGTTATGACGAGGTGCAATGCAATTTTGCTTGAAAGTTTAGCATCGAATATTGGACATCATTTATCAATTGTACTCGTAAGACTTACATCAAGTCTGAGACATCGAAACAAATATGATGCGTTCCATGAGGTAGGCGGAAAGGAAAACGAGTCTTTTTTTGAGGGGCCAGTTTCGCATCTGTTGCATGATTGGAAAGTCAATGCTTCTAATGCAGTCATCTTCCTTCAACATCATTCCTGATGGATTTGCAAAGTTCATTGCGAGAGGTCGTTTATTTACATCAAAGAGCGATTTGTGCGTTATCGGAAATGAAGCTATTCTTTCACTTTTTCTCATTTATTGATATTACAATGTAATTTAATTTGTAGATGGAATTGTACTCGGCTGGTTCCTCATATGAAGGCGATCGCACCTTCTGTAACTCATATTTTTATTGGCAGACGTAATTTAGAGCAAGCGATCATCACACAAATCGCAGCATCTAGCAAGGATGGCGAATTGTTTTCAATGGTTAACCAACCTTCTATGAATTCCTTTGCAATTACGAAATGGAAAAGTCACATGAAAGAGGCGGATTGAACAGCTCCATCTGAACAAAACATTCATATTGCTGCTGTGAAAAACTGGAGAGTTGGATTTAAGAAAATCATTTATTGTATCTTTAAAGTTTGAAAATATTTTCTGGTGTGTACTAAAATGAGAGCAGAATTTCGCTTAAGCACGACTTCAGTTTTGATAAGATAAACATAAATAATCTTCTACAAAAATCGGCCAACTGTACCACAAAAAAAATGTCATTACGGATGCAGAGATAGTGAGGATATAAAAAAAAGACTCGGACATCCTTGCAGGAAAAAAATATGCGAAAAAAGAGCATATTCAATGCCGCAAAGAATAAATACATTTCGCCTTTCATTAATAGTTTAAGGCGCTACTTCATTTAGATCTATTCCCGTCCGACTCTGATCCATATTTTTAAACGTTATTGAGATAATAATGCTGTAAATATTTCAGCTTCTCAATTTACGAGGATTTAGTCCGGCATTTTGTGATTGGATAACAACATTAGCACGGATGGAATGGCCTCTAATGAGATCTATTGATCCTCAATCAACTATTGAAATTGCTATTGCCTTTGTAGCTCAATCGTTCCTAGATTATCTACGTTATGAGGATTGCTTCGCAATTCCTGCGCTCTTTTATGAGGACCTCGTAAGCATATATTATTTATGTTTTCAATTTTCGCTATATATTGGTTCAATTCTAAAAATTAAATTCGATTCATCGGGGTACTGCTATGAAAGATGAGATTGATCGTCACCAAAATACGAAATTTTATGACGCCAGATATGATCAAAATAGCCAACAGTTTGCCTACTGCTATCAAGAATTATTATTATTAGTTATTATCACAACTTTGTTCCAATCTTACCAAATATTGATTCATTGATGCTAAATGAATGTATATGAATTATGGCAATGATTGACTGAGACAATCTCTCTGAACATTTTATGAAACTTTTAATCACTAAGTTTTAGATATTTCATAATGCAAATTTTATCTTAGAGATATAAGCATAAATGAGCGATTGTGATGAAGTTTCTTTGTACGGTGTTATAGTTGATGCATTCACTAAGTTTTGCTTTCAGATATACGATACAAGCGAGACAATGAAACGTCTTCTAAACGCTTGTTCGATATCGGAAGCTTGCCTTCAAGATTGTATCGAATATAAGAGAAACGATAAATACTCACGTATCATTGAAGAGGCAAATATAGCGAAGTATGAGCTATGTGTAGATGATCGTCAAAGATTGTGCAATATTTGTTCATTGATAGATTATCCTCTCTTCGAGTGATAAATTTGTGTTTTGCTAACGATCTAATGCAAAAACATTTTGATTGCACACGAGCTAAATTCTTTTCAATATGAACAACTGTAAATAGGCGATATCGAGCAAGAAGATCGTTGCATTAATATTGCTAAAGAATCCATCAACTAGTGAAATCGGAAATGCCGAACTATATATATTCGACTCATGCTGCTTTTCACAAAACTTCGATTTCAACATTAAGCATTTGGAACGATTCTGTTAGACGGCTTCGATCTGTCATTAGAACAACCGGTTCGTATAAACTATGATCATTTTATGTCAAGCGTGAAAAGGAGAGGAGTCAATTACTCATTAGTTAAAACCATTTGTGTTTCAATGATCTGATCACGCCCATAGCTTTTCGCAAGTAAAACACTTCAACAAGAAATTAAGTACACTTAACGCTTTGATATACCAAACAACCCGCTATCCGAAACCAAGTGAAGTGTGCGCACTGACAGCTGTGATGAAGAGAGGACATGCCGATCATATGATCATCGGTTGCCGAGTAAGTGACCAGGTTAACTGGTGTATCTTAAGATCGACATTGAGCGACATTTGCGAAGGTATTGCCTATTACTCTGAAGTTCTGGTCGAAGATGTAGGAGCCCAACATGAAGATCAAGCCCACTGGGATGAGCCTCAGCCCGAGTTGTGCTCACAAATATGATAACAACAGCTCGCAGGGTAGCCCTCATTTCCAGCCTTGACTAAAGCATTGGTTCAAGCGTATCGCCATTTCGGTCACTCACCTAGGCTATAGATGGAGATCTAGAAAGAATGAAACGCTTCTGCTGCGAAGATTTAACCAAGTATCAAAAGGCCGCCGAACAGGAGAAATATTTAGCAAAGCAGTAAGAGTCTATCCACTAAATAAATCGCCAAAGAACGTCATCTGTATAATCCATCCAGTGGCCGAAATTTATTTAATAGTTAATATATGGAAAGCTCTGTTGGCCGAAGATGCATAAAGCAGCTCTGACTAGAAACTGATCACATAAGACATAAGTTGTTATTGTGAATAAGCAATAAAGTAGCATCTGTTTACAGGACCACGAAGCATAATTAGATTGCCTGTGAAAAAATCGCATTCGAGATTAAAAAGTCCGCAAGCCGGAGAGCTAGATGGAGATGAACAAAATAAAAATGATGCGCATTAATCTAGCTAACGCAAAAAATTTAAGAAAGTTCGGCGAGCAAACTCGAAAGAAATCAACGGTAGTCAACCACACAAACAGGGTGGAAGGTCACATTTTTCATCCTCCTTTCACGAAAAAAGTTGTCCTCTGATACCACATTCTTTGATATTTTGCCCGCTTCAAAAGACACTCAAGAAATTGTACTCTCCTTCCTAAAATGAAATAAGTTGGAATATGCTGCAAAAGATCTTTTGGGTGCTTCCCAATATATGGCCCAAAGATCTGATTCACGTTGGCATAGGCTAGCGGTAGGCGATCATGAAATAGTAACAGCAAATTCTTAAGGGAATCAATGCATGATCCCAGCCAGGATCCATTGTGCAGTGCGAAATCACCACTCTCAGAAAGATTGACTTGACTATGACGCCTTAATTTTATATGTATGTTCAATTGCAACAGCAATACCAATATGCAATGACAATTGAAAGAGACAAGAAGTTGAAGTGCAATGAGTTTTTTTCCAATATTCTGTGACTGATATTTCTTTCAGAAAATTTTTGTTGCATATAGTTTAAAATATGAGCGGCACAAAGATTAACAGAATTAGCTAACTTTGAGTTTATGCTATCGCTTAGCGCATAAAAGAGCAAATAAATATCTGCTCAATTTCGTTACATTTTAAATTAAAAGAAACTCTCGAAAAAAAAGGAAACCATTTTTCAAATCGTGTGAATAGAAAATGTCACAAATAGCTTAAATGGGTCGTTAAGTGCCTAGAGGTGAAGAATAAAGCAGAACCAAATTACGAGGGCTAGGCGCTGTGAGAAGACAAGAAACTGCAAAATATGCGATGTGCAAATAGCGTCTGCCTTTTACGCCTTGTGCTGTAAATTTTGCTACCTGTGCGGTAAATTGTAAAGCAAGGTGCCAAAAGTGGAATTCACCATATACACCTTAAGAACTGCCAGCACTGTCCTCTTCTATTATGCAGTTTTGTGATGAAATTGAAAGTTTCATGGGCTAGAAGCGTCTCAAGAGCAATTGAATCGACGTGTTTGTTATAGTTTCACGAGTGAATTCAGAAATGGTTGAAAGTGAGAATTTGTTAGAAATGGAGTATTTTTCCTTTTCTACTATTCGTGATCCTTGCAACAATAACCGAACTTAAAGTCAGCAAGTCAATCAAATTTGATTTTTAGCGCAGCTATTTTGTTCATAATTCACGATCGTCTACTGTTGAAATAAATAGGTAATAACCATGGAATCGAGGAAGTGAATGAGTTTAATTGGTTGCCACTATAAATAAACTAATGAATAATAAATCAATAAGTAAACAAGTGAACAAATAAAATCTTCAAATGGCCAACTAGTTTTACGAGTGACTAGCAAAAAGTAAAATATGCAGAACAATTCCTCTACTTTTTAGCTTTATAAGTGATGTGGCCACATTTAAGTATCCTTAACTCTTTTTGAAGTGCATGGGTCAGCATGGAGTATACGCTAGTGGAAGTGAAATTACACTGTGCACTGCATCCATCGAACTTCGCGGTCATATCTCTGACGGTTCCCGAATTCAAGCCATTAAGTAGACAGGCAGATAGACACAAACACACTCCCGAACACATATGACGTGTTTGAAAAAGAATCTGGTTCTGCAAAATGAATTAGCTTTCCACGCATCTTTGCAGAGCAAATTTGCAGAAATCCAAAGAATGAATGAGGCGTTATTCGGCTGTCAGCAATGAATAGACACTCTAGTCGCACAATGATATCTACCTTGGTCAGTGGAAAGGGTTTCAAGTTTTGAAAAAAAAAAAAAAACTGCCTGCGAGATTCCCGCTCGATCTCATTTCCACTCATTGTATTCAGCGCAATGGTCATTTATCACTACAAAAAAGGCTTTGATTATCTTTGCAAGTGACTCTTCTCACAGCATTGTTGTCTTGAAGTTGACGACAACCTGTTGATATTCACTTCCTTTTGCAGTAGTTTTACAGATCTCTAGGCTTTCAAGGTGGCGAATCGTGAGACAATTCAAAATCACCTTCGCGTAGAACCTATATCATCAGCAATATACAACGAACTTCGATAAATGCCAAAAATACTATTCATGAAATCAAATGCCTATTAACCATCATATTTCTAGATTTGCTTAGAACATCGCAGAATATCTGTTGAAATAATTCGAACTAATGTAAAAAACCTATCAATACATAATAAAGCCTTGGCTTAAACACGAATCATGAAAAAGATTTCATCTGAGACAGAAAAAAATGCCGCTGGTTTTTCGATGGTAGCAAATTTTATGATAATGCCTTATGATGCCGATGCAGAGTTGTTCATTCACGCTCAATACAGCGTTGGTGTGTAAATATTTTAGAAGTGCAATGCCTTATGATCACCTATAAGGGTCAGCTTTATCGGTGTGCATTACTGTCGCATATCGATTCGTCAGCGCCCGTTCTCAAATGATCAGCACAGCAATGATACTGCTTCATTTCTCATGTTTGCACCGTATATCTGTGACATACTAGGCCTGTATTCCAGTCAATAAAAGGGAGTGACAGGACAGCGGATCAATATATACGCATAATGCCATTAAATAGACAATAGATAAGAAAATGAAAAAGAAATAAACCTTCTCAGAGCATTGTAAAACACTTCAAAGAACTATATTGCCTAATTGTAGATGAATGAAGAAAGTTTGCTTCAATTGTTGGCAATTTATGAAACCGAACGTTGTGATTTATGGAAGTGTAAAAGCGTATATTATGCCATCAAATCTGGCGTGTTTTTTGCCTTTTGCTTTTCATTACTGCGATATCAAAATGCGCATATTTTTGCATTCATTTATGCATTCAATAATATTATTTGAAATTGCTATTGAAAATTGCCGAATAATATTTTACAAATATTCTCTATTGCATTGATTTTTTCATTTATCGGGAAAAGATATGGCACCATTCGAAAGAAACAATAATTTCAATAAAGTGAATTAAGTTTAGTTTGTTTTCAATTTCAACACCAAACAACCACACCCTTACTAATTGAAAGGAATTCTGAAAGTGGCTCTTCGATGAGTGCGTCAAAGTACAATGGCTATTACAGATGAATCGTACGAGCAATAGGTAATTTGACATTCATTCATCAACAGTAAAAAAAAGGACGTTCGCTGTACTCATGATCTTTACATTATTTTCTGAGCAACTCTTCTCATTGATCATCTCTTTAATGCAAACAACTAGCTTCTCAGTGAATTTTTTTTTATTGAATATTCATTGTTGTACCTTTAATTATCTTCAATATCTTTAATTTATTCCTTCCACTTCCGCTGCTTCAATTTTCCAATTGCTAAAACCTATTCCTCCGGCCTTGAATGAAGAACATCTTCTAATTGTTCTAAACATTTTATTCATTTCCTTAGAAATGCGAATAAATGAATCCTTTCAAAAACACATTGCATTGAATGTGAAAACTTCACTTCACATTGGAAAATATCAGTCATAAAAAATGCATCTCTATCTTGTATATTTTTCTCTTAAATTAACTTGAATAAATTAGCCATGAACACTAATTTTTTTTTTTTTTTGCAAGAGCTTCGAGGAAGCAAGAAAAGTTGACGTATTGTTTCATATCGTACTTTAATGCCACATTTGTTGCCATTGTATTATCATATATCATCAAACGTTGATATCGTACTACGACAAATTTGATACCACATTCTGATGCTAATATCATTAAGAAGTAATCAACAAGCACAAAAATATTAGTCGTCAAGTGAAAATGCACTTTTTGTGTCTTGCCCATATCTGCAAGCATTTTCATTGATTACAAATAAGAATTATGCAAAATAAGGACTGAAATATTTGAATTAATTTAAAGAATCTCACAAACTTTTTTGCACTCAAATGTATGCAACTTTTCTTTCAGCATTTAAATATCTGCTACTTCAGTCAAAAGTAATGATGCAGCAGTAATAATCAATGGATAAGAGATCAGAGGTTTTGTGAGGTAGATCAGTATATAGGTCAAGAGGGAAGGCAGAATCGGGAGGATATAAAAGGGGTTGATGTGCTCATCTTTTCATTCCAGCTTCCAGAATGGTCTTAAGGCCGAACGGGGTCTATTAGTGGCCGGTGAGTGTGCGAGGTGATCGGCGGCAGCGTGGGGTTTGGCTGCGGGATCGTGGCGGCCATTTGAGCAATCATAGTTTCCATATTATAGTGTCCCTTCGTGTTTATTACCTTGTTGTATAAGTGTAACAAACTGTTCGTCCCTTATATCTGTGTTGTCTCGCAATTCATTCGACCGCGCTCGACAGAGGGTCCAGATTCTCAAGGAGATCTGGGCGACTAGACGAGCCAAGGGAAGCTGACCCTTAGAGTCTTTTGGGTTCAATTTACTGACCAAATTTCACAACTCCAGATTCGATGACCGCGAAGTTGAAGCTAATGTGCGCATAAGTTATGAATATTTTAGTGGATATCAGCGTGGAATTGAGTGACTATTAGTTATGGAAGTGGGAATTCGATGATTTCGTTGAAAAGTGATCAATATTTTAACGAAAAATGATGAACATTTGTGGAGTTGAATATTCGCACAAAAGTGATCAAATTCTCACTATAGAGAATGCAAATATCGCAGCTAAATTTTTGATTTTCATCTTAGGTGTTAATTCGTCATCGGCAAAACAAAAGTTTATGAATTTCTTTTTTAAGAATTTTCTCATGCTCGCCAATCGTTTCTTTGTCTTTTTTTTTTTTCATAAAAGTAGAAAAGAGAAATGATCCGTGATGACTAGACGTTGCCAATAGATCGACAATCAATGTCGTGCGAAAATACGAACGTGAAAAGAGAACACTAATGTTGCACGTTTGAGTATTGCCCATGTAAGATAGAAACGAAAGAAACCATAAGTATTGTCTAGGTATAATGGACGAAAAGGAATCACAACCATTGCCCATGCAGAAAGGAAGAAAACGAATTGCAAGTATAACGAATTTATGAGGAATTTTCCATATATGTAGCTATAGATTGAGCAATATAAATGCTATGGAGATATAGGATCTTAACTACGGGCAGACCTCACCACATTTGACACCACATATGTACGTGTACATAAATAACTATGTTTATTGTGCAGTTGAGTATTCGCTGTCATCATTGCACACACATATGCACTCATGTGTATGTGACTCGCATTTGCAATTTCCTTAGCACATACGGCCATACTAATTTCTGTTGACTTGTACATTTACTTCTCTAATTACTCTATTACTTGACCGATTCTTGTTTTGTAAGTTGTATTTTTTTTTTTGTTGTTGATCAATGATTCAGTTGTCAACGTTTTCGCGCTGAATAATTAACAGAAATGTTTGCGTCGTCAATGAAAAATGCAATCATATTCTTTTAAAAAGGCATCCTGTAATTAGTAATTCTTATAGAAAACACTCGGGTTTCTAAAACGATGGCTTTTTTAGCATGTGTGCGTTACTGGTTCCTCTTATGTTTATGCCCTTCGAGACATCGTTACTCTTCGAACATAATCTTCCGTGCCAGAGAACACAGTAAAAACGACGTCACATGTTAGACGTTATGACTTGACAACGGTAGGTGATTGTAGATTGTTCGCCTCGTGTTCATCGATTCCTCAATGAGTCCTATTTGATTGTCGGTTAAACACTTCCGTTTGCAATTGTGCACCTTATAGGTGATCACACAACTAAACCGTTGCAACTGCTGATCGCAAAAAAAAAAAAAAAAATTTATTTCAATATGCGAATTATTTGACGGCGGTAAAATTTGTCGATGGCGATGACGGCGAATGATACTATCGTCAAACGATCCCCATCAGAGACGTTGATGGCAATATTAGTGCACAACATCCGGTGCCGCCCACGTCCCCTCCTCTCCGCAACAATATCGTTCAGTGACGATCTGCAACTGCGGTCGTGTATCGGAAGGTGGTAGCAGATGATAAATCGACAAGACGTGTGTACTTCCATCTTCCGCTGCCATCGAAAGGTTGTTCATCAACGAGGACAGCACGCCCCTCTATGTGTGTCTGTGTGACCAGTTCCCTCCCACGAATCCAACATTGTGCCTATATAAAGTCTGACCAGCGCAGTGTCACATCATTGGTGCCTAAGCTTAACGTCTCATGGCTCGCCTTATCATTCTGCTCTCCTCTGCAATAATACCAGGTAAATCTTAGAGATGTTATACTGGCCTATTGCAAACTTTGCAGATGTTATGCCACTCTGTAATGTTCTATTGAGTCCATCAGTGATCATCGACAGAATTTTCTCCTATGCTTTGCTCACATAGCAGAGTATAATAATTATTCCCTCACTAATTTGTATTTGTCGCAGATATGTCCTATAACATCCTATCTCGTGTTGCTCTACTGAACACTAACAAGCTCTCCATGGAATAAGTTAAACTCTAAGGCACTTTCACTAATGTGGTGATGTTAATTGATATTCGCATGTCTCTATAATCTACGAATGTAGACAGTTTCACAATCCTGTTTTGATGCTTTATTACGGTTCATAATTGCACTTCTATTGAATGATTGATTCTGAAATGATTTTTAACGCTAAGATTGTTTTCAGTTGCCTGGTGCGCATCAAAATGTGCTGACGGATGGCAATATTCAGAGAACTCCGGTAATTGCTATCGCTTTTTCGAGGAAGATAGCAGATGGCCGATGTCGGAGATAATGTGTGCTATACGAGGAAGTCATCATATAGCCATACATGATCTTATCGAGAACCGCTTCCTTCAACGTAACTTTTATTTGCTTTTCAGTATAACATCTAAGTAAATCATTAGATCAACGCATATGACTCATAAGATTTGTACAAGGAATTCTATGTGTTAGCTGAAATGGTGCTGAATATTTGTGCGGTTGATTATTGAATTATTGCAATTACTATATTTTGTTTTAAAAATAGTATTGTTGTTGTTGCATGACATGACTTGTATAATGATTGGATTCGAACAATTCATTTCAGCAATAAGTTAGCTCATATTCTTCCCTTCATGGCTTCATATAACAAAACACTTTATGAAAAACATAGGTTCATATAACGAAAATAGGTTCGTATAACGAAACAGTTCTCTTTTATGCTGCATTCTTCTATGTTTTCCTCCATTTCATCGTCTAACAATCGCTTCAGACCCGTTGCCAGTATTTTGCGATAGCCATGAATGAATGATTTTCAGAAATAGCTGCAGCTGGTGGCCATAAAACATTGTGGCTTGGTGCAGCTCAATTTGGGTCCTCAAAAGACTACGTTTGGTCTGATCATTCTCCCTTTGACTTCGAACATTGGCAAGAAGGTAATTACATTCGTTATCGATCACGACTAGAATCACACGTTGGAAATAAGGACCTTTTATATGAAAACTTTTGTAAGATTTGGCACAGATATTTTAATCAATTCATGGAATCTGAATTCTTCAAATCTTCAAGATTCGATTATTGAATGAAGGAGAAAATCTCAACGATCACAAAATCAACTGTGGTTTTGCGCTTACTCAATGTTGGGCTATTTAATCCATCGATAACATCACAGAATCAACCTTCCTCTATCAGTTAAAGAAACCTTTCCTGAGTCATGGATTACGGAGTAAAAATATAATATGATCGTGATCTATAAGAGATAGTGCTGCTGCAGCAACAATATATTTTGCTAGCAACAGAAATGGAAGATTAGAAGGTGTACCTGTCAACGCGATTCGAATCGGCAGTCGCTGAGTAAAATCTCACCAGATATGCCTCGCGTCAACTAAGAATCTTATCGTTAGATTATGTATTCCCCGCATTTCACTCGCAGATTGAGATATGTGAAGCAAACGATTTCTGAGAAATTCTTGCAAAATTTGCAACTTTATTCTGTAAAATTCAAAAAATATTTGCTTTTAGGCAAGCGTCCAGCATATAATCATGGTCGACGATGCACAAAAATGGATGTTCCAAGTGGGAAATGGTATCAGAGTTGTTGCAAAGTCCCATCACCATTTATTTGCATGAAAAAAGCGTCAACCGTAACAGATGATAAGGAGTTGCAGGTGAGCATTGAAAAATATTTTATGCTAATAAACTTTATGCAAATTTATTTCTGATAACGAACAATATATTCAAATAATAATAACGACATATTTCTTTTAAGCATATTTTACTTCGTTTCAACAAAGTTTCTTATGTTTACAAAAAAAGTTTTTTTTATTTCCTTCCACAATTCATCCCTCTAAAAGACAACGACTTTTTCAATAGCTGATAGCGTTTTTTTTTCCCACAATATTTAGCTCATCTATCATATCTAGATAGCACAAGCACCACTTCTTTTAGCAATCCTTTAGCATCGACATCGCTTCATTTACTATTTTTTTCTAATTTTTGATGTTCTAGATATTTATCATTCAAATATTTCAAAGTGAACGCCATTATTTTTTCAGGGATTATGAAAACAAAACGGTGTATTGCTGATACGGATAATGTATGTACATGTTGTTGATCTCGACTGGTGCTGTGCAACTACATTCGCACCTATGAACGATAAAACACTACTCGTTGTTTTGAGTATATTTGACAGGCGGCCGTAATAATAAAATATTTTCTTAATTCCTCACTTTCGTCTCTGACATAATTTACGGTAGCGCAACAGTTGCGTCATCTACAAATGCGTGACGAGAAGTTGAGCACTGAATACTTTAATTACAAGTGTCCTTAAATGTTATTTTGCGCTAAGATTGTGAACGCAATGCTTAAACGTAGTAAAAGCTTCAGCATGCAACTAAGCCTCAGATGTAAATTGGTGGACACGTACTAATGGCGCATATGTCTCAGCGCCATAATTCCCGCATAGGTGTACGACGTTACCGCCAAAATCTCCTGTCTTCTCAATGCGAGTATATCTACATTGGTACAATAATAGCATAGGTGTCTAAAGCATATCTACAACATATATGGCAGTCATCGGAGCAATTGACTTTTCACTAACTAGTTCTGCTTTGAGTAATAGAATATTAGAAGAAAATATGGCATCTAACTGTGATAACGACTTAGTGAATAGGACACCAAGGTTGAAATCCTTAACACGCAAGCCAGCCTGGAATATCGTATTTCCTTGAATAGATAGGCCAATGCTTGATAGAATATAAATCTCTTTGATTATGAACACCCCTTGCTCTAAATTTCATATCGCTTAGCACCAAAAACGCCTGCATTGAGCTACAGTAAACTCACCTCAATGCCACTACTTCCTAAAGACACATAAAATCTAAGGAAATAACAATCAAATTTTGTCTGAAAAAAAAACAATTCGTATGTCGCTGTATGATTAGCATATGATTCGTCGATTAGCTGAAGCCAGATTTTCTTAGAGTGCACTATGAAATTCACTATGGCATTCTATTCCGTATCGTCAGTTAAATAAAACGATATTGCCGTCCGGAATTTATATTTCTTATCACAGCGTTCCTATTTCTTCATTGAAACATTCAGTTACTTGACTATAGGTTTCAAAAAAAAATGTTCAAAAACATTGACAACTGTCAGAAATTGTAGTTTCCGCTTACATAAGCACACAGTTTCGTAAGGATAGTGGGTTTTGTTACATTAGCACTATTGGAAAGTACATGTATTATTGATACTGCTGAAAAAAATTCAGTTTGCCTGAGTAGTAAATGAGGTCATTATATCATTGATCGATCATTGTCACTAAGTATCAAGTTAACAAAAGAACGTTTTTCGGTATGGCACCGTGGCTGTGTGGCTGCGCAGCTGTGTGCATACGTGCAAAAATGCGTTGACGTCTACCGACGAATCAACATACCGAAAGCGGGTTGAATTGTCCTTAACTTGTTCGTTAACCTATTCCGCATGGTTAATAAAATTTTAGATGGCGATCACTCATTGACAGGGAACAATCTTTCAGATTGAATAATGTGGAATCCGAATCGCCAATCACTTAATCGCTTATCATTTTTGACAGATTCCTACCAGCTGCTCTCTATTTGCAAACGTCTTTAATGACTGCTAAATGGTCGTGGCACATAACAAAATCATCAAGGATAATATTCCACAATCTGGGATTACCATTTTTTAGCGAAACAATGGGCCTTGATAGAATATCCTACAACTGTGAAGGTTTCATTGCAGCGAATGGATAAAATATTGCATTTCTTGAAGAAGGCTCTGGCAAATAACTCACCTGCCCTTCAGCGGTCATTATCAATAGATAATCTTGTTAGTACATGAGCCGATAAACAAATTCGCTCAATAGATTTACAGAAAAAATATTGAAATTTGAAATGAGTATGACGCAAGCAATGAGCTTGCAATGAATGCAACATTTAAGCAAGTCAGAGAGAAGCGGTGACCACATTCTGCTCCAGCGGAGAGGCTTAGGGCAATTAACTATGAAACGAACCGATTGAGTAGATTTACGACAAATCTTTTCTGAATCTAGACAAAAATTTTCCTGTGAGTGAATAAAAAGTTGTTATAGCTGTGAGTACTATGCAAAATTCGTCCCAGGATGCTCAACACGTCCTCTGTGTCATTCTAAGCAAAATGTTAGCTTTTTGCACCTTATGTAACGCATGATAGAAAGTTCGTCTCCTGGAAACCATGTTTTGCCCATCGATGATGGAAAGACACATCCCAGCTGCTGATCTCGGAGAGCTTCAAAAAGAAAATTTTCACTTCTGAAAGAGACCATGAATCATTGAGCATCTGAATAGTCGTATTGTTTGATCCGCTGATTTGAAATCTTGTTTTTGCCTCAGCAGTTTCTGATGGCCTAATGCTTTCGGTGGAAAATAGCAAACGCTGATCAATGATCTGATATATTAGTGCCCTGTCTCTTATATAACAGTCGAACGCATTTTTGCAGTCAAGCACACCGAATATTTGCTCGATTATTGTGCACATAGTTAAAATAGTGTAAAACAATATCATCATCTTTCAAAGAGGAATCAGAACCGGCTTGTTGCAAAATGGTACAAGTTAGGCAATCGGGCAAAATGGCATGTCGATATGCGTTTGCTATGGGCAATTCGCATATACTTTCGGCTCAAAAATGATGGCGCCATCGTTAATCAAGTACAGCATCTTTGAGTACTACAAAAGCTGTAATTTCAATCATCATGAGTAAACCTGTTCTATGCATTCAGTTTTATGCTATTTAAAACATTTTTATCGATTCACTTCACTATCTTTATAGTGATCGTTCAACAAGTCTACTCATGCTTTTGTATACACTCCTTTCGATATTTATCTTTACCCACTTGAGTTTTTCTTGCTAAATTCTATAGTTGACATTCTGGATTAATCTCAATAGCATTTCCTATCTCCCTCACAGTAGTCATTCTATTGACATTCTACACTTGCTTTTTATGGCGTCTATAGGTTTATTCACAAAGAAAAGCATATGAATCTGAGAGACTAATGACTAGTGAATTGATCTTTACGATAAAAAGCATTCTTAAATTATTTCTGAAAACTCATACGGTCTTTTGACTCAGTTAGATCAAAAAAATCGATGAATTTCTCTATCCACTTCACTGCTACAGCTTTCTGCTAAAGAACATCACTTACTACTTATAACTCCGTTTCCCAAGTTTAGTTTTGACTCTAAACAAATCTCCATGATGAAAACGTCTTGAACACGAAAGTCCATGGTTGCCAACTATGAGAGAATTGATGTCCCCTAGTGTGCATACGTCTCACATTATTTGCACGTGCATGATTTATTATCGCATGTGTTTTTTTTTCAAATGATATTCTATGCATTCTTTGCAACACTTTGTGCGCGCAAAAAATTGTCAGTATTTCAATCTTGCTAAAAGAAATAAAGAAACAACTTCCTTAATATGACTGCTTCAGATTTACGCACGTCGTATGTGCACGTATCCTCATGCAACACGTGCACTGCACGTGAGCATATATGATCTTCGTGTCCGTGTGTCTGTGTGCATATTCCCACTTGACACTAGCAAATAAAATTTTATTTCATCGGCACCACTTTTCGCTCCCCTTCATTCATTCCTCGCCCTCATCCCCCTCCAAAAGATGAGCATCAGTAATACTAGAAATCTTCAATATCTATGGAATTTTTATGCTATTCATAAATGAGAGATCAGAAAATTTTGGCAAAAACTTATCAACATTATGAGCAACTCTAATATTTTGAACAAAGCAATAATTATTTGTTGTTCTGGAATGGAAGCTAAATGCGGCTTCCTGATTGAGTAAGAGACTCGGCATAGTTTGCATAGATTTCTACTCAGAGATTTGTGAATCCTGCCAGAAATTCTTTAAATCCAGTTAATTGCGAAAACTTAGGACAAATAGACGTATTTATTATGGAAATAATTTAAATATTTTTTATTCCCTCCAGGTGATTTGGCTAAAATTATCTCTTTATTGATTTGTGAGAGCAATTTGATAGAGTTTAAGAATTTTTTTGGAACGACGATATCGATAAGAAAACACTTTAAATGTGATGCACTAAATCAACGTTAAAATCATGATAATATACTATACGCAAATAAGGTGATCATGTATTTGATTTGTTAATTTTTCGATAGCTATCTCAATGCTTTTTCTATACTAATTAATTAGATAGACTTAAATAATCATTGTTTTTCTTTTAACTCACCTGCATCTCCATCTGTAATACAGCCTGTCATTTTCTAGAATTTGTTTTCACATGCGACAAAATTTCATCAAGAAATAATAAAGTCGAAATGTTCCTCCATTATTTTATTTGTTAATTTCTATCCTTGTAATAACTTATGCCTTCGGAAAAAAAATTTCAAATTTCTTCTCAACTTTGCTCAAAGAGTGACGAATTTATCCGAAATGCATCTTTGTTCAATATTTCACCACTTTCTCATAACAATTCATAACAAAGCTATCAATAACCCATCGTCTTTTCTTTGCCTCCATTTGGTGAAAATATTATGACTTCAATAAATCGTTTATGATCTGAAATGTTTTTAAACGGCTCTAGCAAACCTATTCGATGATGATCGACATTATTCATCTCATTGCAAATGTTATCGATTCTTCAATGATGATAGATGACCATCTGCTGAGCTGTGTCTCTTCAAAGGAGTTTATCATAGTTCCCTTCATCGTGAATCGGATATCCTTTTCTTTGCATGCTGGCTACTCTCCATCGCTCATTCAAACACTTAAATATTCGACTTTTTGTACTTATTTAACTGTTTTTTTTATTTATTTAAGTATTTCTAAATATTTAAGTACATAAACGTTTAATGGATATATGTTGACGATGATTTAACGATGTGATTTTATTACGACAATTCGATATAAACCTTTAATTTGCATAAATGAATTTTCTAATAATAAATTTACTATTGTTGATTCTTTCAAATGACAAAATTGTATTTTTTGTTGAAATTTTTACCTTTCAAAATTTTTTACTTTTGTTATAAAAATTGATCGTACGCGGTACTGATATAAAAGTTTAGAAGACTTCTTTATTGTAGTTCAATAGTGTCAATAATTTTTTCAGCACTGCATGTTATCGTCAACAAGTGGGTGCATTTTTTTGAATATATAAAAAAGCGTTTATTAGTAGTATGGTGATTAGCTGTCTACGCTAAAAACTTAGCAAATCTTATGTCATGCGCTATGTTAAATAAAACTATGCTATTGTGATATTATAACACGCCAATAATTGTATAATTGGAAAATAGTAAATAATAAGTTGTAGTGTTCAGCATATTTGCGCTCTCGCATCAAACGTTTCCTGTTATAACTGAATTTTAAATTCTTGTTATCTTTAAGAAAGTATAATTTTATACATTCGTCGTTGGTAGATGGAGTAGAAAATCATTTGCTTAAGAGTGGCTCAGTTAAATAAATTGTTGAATTACACACGGACTAAACACGGAAGGAACTAAGTTCTCATAAAAATAAAATTCCATAGAATTTTTAAGGAAACATTGTTTTTTGTTGAAAAAGTGTCAGACAGCCTTTACTTCTCGATTGTTTGGCCGCCACCGATTAGCGAGCAAACATTACTAAGCGAGCGTTTTTAACTTCAGCCACAGAGTTTGAAAAACTCGACCTCTATCAATAAAGCAGCAGATTTATAATATAAATGAAGACCTGATCAAACTGGAAAATTCCCTACAGTGTTTCGGCATGGTCATCTGATGAAGTGATAGCCGATTGTGATCTTGAAAAGTCTGGCAACTATTCGGGCAGTAGGAACGATACCGGACTTTATATGATAGTGCGTTATCTGATAGGAGTTCAGAAAACTATGTTTTCGGTCCTTCGACAATGTTCCAGAGTAGAACAAGCGCTCACCTGGCCGAATACTGAAGGTTGTCAAAATATTCGAACAATAAAGACTATCAAAAAGTTGAGGCAATAGAAATTACCAAAAGATTAAAACAATGAAGGTTTTTTTTAATTTTTTTTTTAATTAGAAAAGATCGGGGCAGTAAAGATCACAAAAGATTAGGGCCGTAAGCGTTGTGAAATAGTCAGGATAATAAAAGTTGTCATAAATTTATGACGTTTTCTTACGATCCCGAAATGCATATGATGTTTGGTTAGCTTTCTAACAGCTCCTTCTGTGATGCAAAATTTGGTCAAATATATGCTTGCTTCTTATTCAAAAAGAATGAAAACTCTTCCTAATGCAGAATATATTGAATCATCGATGCACTCTAGCAACTTATCAATAAACTTTCATTTGTTCCAAGCATGGAAAACCCTTAAGTATAAATTTATTACTCGTTATAGCTGTTTTTCCTCTCAGGCATTGCTTCCTTGCGCCGATCGATTGAGATCGTGATATATCGGAGGCTTATCGCATTTGCTCGCTGATCTGTACTTGAATATTCTACAGAATAGGTACACAACAAATAGGTAATACGACATTAAGGAGGCAGCTCATTACGAATGCAGTTCCAGCTGAAGCGTTTGTTTGCCAATCAAACTTTAAAATTTCGAGTGATTCGCTTGAAGGAAGTTTTACCTATTTCCTCGTTTAGGGCAATCTTAGTTCACATCAACTGTCACTTTATTCCTCCTTGCATTCTCTCTCAAACATAACATAGAAATATGATCGAATTTTACTCATCATATTGCGTCATATTTGCGTTGTTTTCAATACGTTAGCATTTATTTTCGTGGGGCGTTGAACTTCAACTTGTATAGGCTGCGACAGCTGTAGGCACTGAAGTGTGAAATTTAATCAGCGGAACCACAAAATTTGGTTCTCACAAAACAATATGCACTCTCCATCAATTTTAAACAGGTCATTGATTATGTTGATTGCAGTTACTTCCAACGCTCTCTCGTACTTAATGGGCATCACCTTATTAAATCCGCAAAATACGTACTTTTTATTCACTTTACAGTAAATGAAAACTCGTACTTGGCAGCCAGTATATGACTTGCACATTTATCGTGTTCCTGTCTGGAACGCCGATTATTTGCAGTAATGTACTGAAAAAAACATCAAATAACTGTTGTTTACTAAGTTTAAGTAAGCTTCCTGGTTGTGCAATAGAAAGTCGCATAAATGGCAAGCAATCAAAACCGATTGGCCATTGGTTGAGTAATGAGAATCAAAACGAATTGGAAATTCTGCGACCTCCACTATCCTGATTCGAAGTTCAAAACCTCTAATGGAAGCTGGAAGAAATTCTGTAGAATTTATGTTTCAAAAATAAGCGAGAGGAAGTGTCATCGCATTCTTGCTGCCTAGAACATAAGCATGTCTCATTTATATCTGCACATTGGGCGATGAGTTCGTCACTACACTCATCTAAATCCATGACGAATAAAGAAACCGATCGTTGCAAAATGCATACACGTTTCAGCACTTTCAGTGCCTAAAATAAGTTTTTTAAACGTGATAGATGAGCACTGAAGGTGGTGTATGAGTCACTGGTGTATATTACTATACACCAAATTTCATGACTCTAGGTGAGAGATCACCATTTCAACGCTTCGTGAAAGGTGTGAGTTGAAAGAGGCATTCAGCAAATAGACACATAAGCGTATAGGCTCCCTTACAAATATATATTAAAAATAATGGAAATTACAAATGCACGTTTGCATGTACTCTTAAAAAGATGAGAAATTTTGATGCTTTTTTCTGCTAACAATTTTCGCTGATTACAATCGAGATCAATTAATCAATGAGTTTAAAACATTCACCGCTGATAAAGTCTCGTTTTCGCAGCAATCAGTGAAAGAATAAGAAAGGTGCTCGTTCTGAATAGTATATTGCATAGAACTATTGTCCTTTTTTCCTTTTTGCATCGTTGTTGTTTTGAAATTCGATTTAGAGCATTTCATCAAATTTCTCGCCTTTACTGAGAAGCACATTTCCATAACTTAATAATTTTTCCACTATATATATATATATATATATATATATATATATATATATATATATATATATATATATATATATATATATATATATATATATATATATATATATATATATATAGGAAATCGTTAATCCCGTTTTTCCTTGTTCCAGCGGTAATTCTCTTTAAAATGGTGGAATTTTGATTTTTTTTTCTACTCCTTCCTCTGCCGACTCTCTTGGATGAGTTCGTTGGACAGCCGGTTCGGCGTGGTGTATGGTGACGAAAAGTGTGCTCAAAATTTCCAGAGAAAATTGCCACCCTCACAATTTCTCGCATTTGTGGGCTTTCCCCACAAATTTGGTATCTAGTGAGAGCCACTCTTCGATGTGAACCCATTGCACATAATCGCTCGTGCATACAAGTAGCAGGCTAGGCGGTTGTGATCATTTCACTGTAAAATATGAACGTTTCGTTATGATATACAAAGACGGATGAAAATGACAGGGATTGCGTGGTAGAATTGGTTCAACTGTTAAAGCGGTTGGTTGGGATTGCGGGAGTGGGAAATTGGGTGCGGTTCCTCTTCCCGTTTGTGTGTGTTATATTGGGGGTGGGGCGAAGTCTCTCTTCTACTTTTATGCTTGGTACAAAGGGAACGGGGGCGAAGCCCGTACTGAGCCAGGCACAGGTCGAACCTGCGTATTATTCGATAGATTCAGTTTAGTTCAATGCAACCTACTCCAGTCCATTCGCTAAGCTGCTTTAGCCGACAAATCTCATAGCGTTACAATCGATCTTTGAAGGAACTAAACTCTCCATGACTAGAAGGGCTTTCGAGTCTGATTGAGAATCGCGCGCGAAATTTGACAAACCTTAGAAAACTCCTCCCGACGCATGCGGGAGTCGAACCTGTATCCTCCTGGCCGGGAGTCCCACGTCTTACCCACTATGTCACATTGACACGCGCTGTGGTTATATATGCGCAAGTGAATAGCTAAAGTTTGAAGAATACGTACTATGCGTAGGATCATTGGAAACATGAAACTGTTTTTGTTCGTTTAGTATTCTTTTTTCGTCAAAGACTTTGAAAACCATGCTACGGTCTTACTTCATTTTCCGTTGGTTACAGGTGCGACGATTGGTGGATACTATTCTCAGCATGCTGATTATGCTATGCAGTAGGTGGTCGCTTGGCTTTATGAAATGTAAGAATTGTTGTGTGATATTAGTATGGTTATGTCGATATTTTTATCTATGATGACGCTATTATATTTCTCAACGATAATTGTATAACTCGGCTTTTGTCAGCCTCTTTTAATTGCTTGTGGGTAATGCCGTACTGTGTTGCTAGCCTTCGGCTATCTTTCTTGCATTCCGCGGTGCTTGCCTTCGCGATCGGCAAATCGTACTTGTAGCCTCTGGGAAAAACTTGCTTTTGATGAGGCGTTTATGATCGTAATGGTACCTCCCGCCTCCCCCATTTGCTGACTTTCGATGTTTCTATATATGCCCCTGGTCGAATTTCATCGCTAAGTAGCGGCGCAATGCTTTGAGAGTACCATTTTATGGCCTTTTTTAAAATCTCCGAAGCGCACTGCGATATCTCATGCCCGACTTTTTAATCTGTTATATTTTGGTAAGAATCTGCATCCCACATCGAAGATCCTCAAGGCGTTTAGTCACGATTTCGCAACCTCGATTTAGGATGGCTCAATTCATTGTATAAAGAAGGGTTGTGCCTGTGATACAAGGAATGATGATAGTATCATCCCCTCCGGCTAAATGTATAAATTGTTGCGTTTATGCTGTAATCAGCGCGCCTTTCTCCCTTTCGTCGATTTTCGCCGCAATTTATCCTTGAAACGATTCATGGTGGTCTATTACCTGAACTTCATAATGGCCTGAATCGTAATCGAAATGAATCGTTGAAAGTGAATACATCTTATGGCATAGGTGGTGAAGTTCGAAGACGCGTAACAATTGATTTCAAGCTGAAAGTATGCCACTAATGTGCTTATCAGCTATTCAGATAAAGTGCATCACATTGTTTGGGAGGACTTAAATGAAATAAATTTAACATGGTGTTCTTTCAATGAACTAACTTATCTTGGTTGTGTTTTTTGAGTAAATTAATAAAGATCAGTTTAAAATTTTGCAGCCATCTTTTTTTCAGAAATAAGGGATTTTGGATTCTTTTTGTATTTTGTTGAAAAGTTAACTTATTCAATTTTGTGAGAACATGCTACCATTGATGCAGATTTGAACCTTTTAGCCATATTAAATGCATGACAATTGCTTTGCTTTCCACCATTTTTAATTCTTACATTTGAACGCTTCACCGATCACAATATTCGATTGTTCTAAAATAGACATTGCTTGTTAAACCACAATTTTAATTTTTATTCATATCGATGTGTCATAATAAGTCAATTTTCGTGCATCACCTGATCATAACATAAAAAATCTTCTTGCTTCTATCTCTAGAATATTTTATTTTAAATGCAACTTCGATGATCCTTCTTGATGAACAGTAGAGCACAAAAATGCTGCAAGGATAATCGCAATTCATAGCGTGATTAACTAAAGTAATAAATATTCATTAAAAGAGTTAACTCCTTGCTTGTCAATCAGCATCGAATCCTCTGCCAGTGATTTGTCTTTGGATCCCAAATGAAGACTGTAAAGAAGTTTGGTAAGGCTGACTGACTAATAGCCGCATATATTATAGATCAGTAATGCTCAAAATGAAAACGATATCTGTAAGCACCATTGTTCCTGAAGGAAGACGATGAATGCAAACGATGACATCATTGTTCCCAATGAACAATGAGAGTTTTTCGAACGGAAATTTGGACGGAAGTTGGAGACGACACATCGAAGATCGCAGAGATTCGAACGGCAATAATTTAGTGCCATATTTCAGCGATTCGTTAACCTTTCAGAGAGTCATAAAAAATGAAATCGTTTATTCGTCTTGAGTGTATGAATTATTGTTAGGGTGATCGAAGCAATGAGGTAACATTAGCGAAGACCACAGGAAAAGTGTGTTGCATGCTTTTTATGAGCTTTTGCAAACTTGCATGATGAATGCGCATTGCAACAACAACGTGTCTGTGCGGATAAATAACTGAATAAATAAACAGCACACTTTTCCTGTGGTCTTCGCTTATATATATATATATATATATATATATATATATATATATATATATATATATATATATATATATATATATATATATATATATATATATATATATATATATATATATATATGGTTTTTAATGTTACGGTCGCCTAATGAGCCTTTTATGAAATATTTGTTTAAGCTGTTGGAATTGATTTATGCCTTGCGGGTTTATTATTTATGTGAGAGATCTCTGCTGATTTTGCTTACTTCTTCACTTGTTTTCTCTTATCGTTTAATTTGTTATGAAAGATTTTGTTTCAGTAGGTGATCTTCGCAAAATTCTTGCATTAAATGAATCGTAATAAATTGTATAGGATTAGCAAAATGAATATTATCAACGAGTCTACCCACACTTGTGATCATTGCTGAAATTCAATTCTCATATACTTGAAAGGAATTGCTTGAATTTAATTAAATAAATAATTTGTTCGGAACGATATAATTTATAAAAGTACTTAATGCTAAACGGTAAGCATTCATTGCTGAATCATCAGAATATCTCTTCCAATAAAAGGCGATTCACAAGTGCTCACCTCAACATTATCATGCATTTTCGAGAAATCCTAAACAGCAAAACTCTAAACCTATAAGTGGTCTCCATGTTGAATTTCAAGGCATAATTTGTCAGTCGACATCTCTGATGTATAAGGATTTTAGATATCCATCCTACTTTCCTCATCCTTCTTAATAATGCATCCTTAATGGCAAAAACTTTGTATCATGCCATTCCACGTTTAATTCTAGTACAAGCTTGTTTTTATGGATAGACCACACCAATAAAATAATTCTAGGCATGTGAACGGCTGGTAACCTAACTGCTGATGAGAGAGATATGCGAAGCAGCAATCTATAACGCCATATGTGCTGTTGTCATCGGCTTTCATAGAGAGTACATTCTTCTTACGGCATTAACCTAATCATCACGTGACATAAGTTTGACTGTCCCCGCCCCCCCCCCCCTCTCCATCATATCGCAATTTTGCCATTCATGAATACTAGTAAGCTCTCAAACCTTTTTTGAAAGTTTGATTGTGAAAACCTGAAGATAGTCACAATTCCCATTGATGTGGAAACGATTTTCTTTCCCTCGGCAGCATGCCAGTTTTTTTGGGGGCAAATTTCATATGGCTGAAATATTGGTATGATTGATTACGTTTGAAAGATGCCAATCTGAATCAGCGTAAAATTTTTTTCTCGCTCAACGGTAGGCAAATATTATCGTTTTTAGGCAATTGTGAATGAGTTTTTAATTATTAAGTGAAAGGAAGCCCGATTTAGAAAGGAAGTGGAGAACAAACCGAGTAAACTTTGATTATTTTTAGATGAATAGGCTAAAGAAAGAGAGGGGAGAGGCAGTGTCGAGGAAGGTGGGAAATAAGCGTATAATAACTTCACTAAGCTACAAGGTAATAGAACATTGGTAGTAATTTAAAGGATCGGTCATGCATTTGAAAGAATTTTTCACAACTTCACTGCATCAATGCTGTGCAAAATAACTGCGCTTTTTATTACTTCATCGTTATCGAACCTTTCCAACGAATTAAAATAGTCATTAAATATGTTTTCCGAATATACTAATACTATCGAAATTAGAATGTTTTGCATGCAACGCTTGCTGTATAGTCCATGAAATAGCTTATAAATCGAATTGTTCAGTTGCAAAATCATTGTAATTAATTTCTTTATTTAACTAATATTCGATATCGCACTTTAAGTCATAGATTCATGTTTGAAACGCTTATTGTAGCAACGTCTCCACTTTGCGATAATATGTTTGTAGGTTTATTTGTTTATGTAGAGATGCTGAATTTGGCGACTCTTATTTACAACTATGAGATGTGACGAAACATCATATTTCATATTGGTTCATCAATTTCGAAGAGAGTTATGAACATCTTAATGTGGTGAAAAAAATCTGGTGCTTTTTGAAACGATCAGCTTTCCGCTCTTCATCGATCGAAAAGCAGAAAAAAAAACGTTTTGCATATTTTATTATATTTGAATACAAATATAATATTTTGCATATTTATTCTGATATTATATTTGCATATATTATATATTTGCATATCATATTTAAATAGAAGATTTTCGTTGCTATCGGATCACTCAAGATATGTAGTGATTATTTTGCATATTTCTATCTTTTGTTTTGCAATTTGTGAAAATATTTGATTAATGAGCGAGATGTCAAAGCCTTATATCATAACTGTCCCCTTCCCCACTTATCCTTCCCTCCCATTTCCTCTTTCTTGCCCTCCTCCCGCTTTCCGTTCTCCGGCATACGTCATTATTTAAACGAAAATTTCGTTTTCGCTCATCTGCTAAACAAATACATTTTACTGGAGTCGACCACATTGATACAAAATACGAAACGTTTGAACTTTCGCCATGACGGATACAGTACGGCGAATAAAAGGATGCATTCAAAAAAATAGCTTCATTTTACCGCTCATTAATAACCGCTGGAATTCGATCTCCGATCATTTTCAATCTCATCTTCAAGCAAACACCAATTTATAAAGCTGCGAGAATCGCAATTTTTTAAGTAGAGACGTTTCCGTATACTGTCAACCTTTCAGTTACACTTTCCATTTATTCATCATCAACCGTTCTTCATTTAGCGACTCAAACGTTACTTAACTTCAAACCAGTTATAGCAATCAGTAAGTTGTCATCATCAAATTCCACACAGACAAAGTGATAATTTCACTGCAGCGTTGTGATAGCAGTCACAATTTTGCAACGATTCCCACAAAATGACTTTTAACTGTACGTAACTTTTAATTCCTTTATCACTAGTGATAAGGCAATTATCAATTCATGCCAGATTAAATAAATCAACTCAAACATACTTTAGATTTATTCACTCTCAGTTTTTATCAGTGAAAGAATGCTTAATGCTTTTATCATTTACCAGAATGTTTATGTCTTCCCTTCTAATGTCAAATTATGCATGTGGATTTATGAAATAACCACAACTGATAGCATTATCAGTGTGATAATCGAACCAAGCTGTATTATGTAAGCAAACTATTGCTTTCAAAATTGTAGCGTTGATTAATGCGAATAGCAAACTGTTAATATTTGTTACTTCTCAACTGAAGTTTAAAAAAGCATTTCCTTAAATTTTAAACATCCTACCCGTTGTCGCTTTCCTCGAACATTTATTTCGTCGGTTTGTGCTCTCGATTTGACAGGTGCTTCTCGTGTGACTCCCTTAGATGCCTTCTTATATCGAACAAGGTGGTACGCGGAAATCGGAAGGCTTTTAAAGTTTATAAGATGACAGCTGGTAAAGGTACGTGTCTTTTCCAGTCTATTATTTAGACACTGATACAACATATAAATGCATCGTTATACATATGCTTAAATCGTTATACACATGCGCTTGTGACCCAATGCGCTAGCAATCGTCGTATCACCTAATGCTGCCCCAATTTTGCTCAACGCTGACTGATAATCCTCATCGATCAATGGAGAATAAAAGGATTTTATCTGTTGGTACGAGTCGTCTCAATATTCAACTCTTCAATGGTATTCTTCAAAAATATTGAATTATATTGAGCGCACATTTCGATTATTTGCAAGTGATGATTCATTTACTTATATTTGCAACGCTCGTTGTCATTTGCAAGACAGAGGAAGTGGGAAAGTTGCATAAAATAAGTGACATGAGAGAATGATTAGTGACTAGGAATTCCTTTACATTTGAATTGCATCACTGGACCCCTATGTGGGTGGTATCCTTTTCGGCTAATGAAGGCAAAATTAGGCGATAAATAATCCATTGCTTTATATCCTAAACGCATTATGGATTCGTTTAAAATCCGCTTCACTTATATTAGTCGCCTTTATACCAATCGAGTTTTGAATGTTTTTTCTTTTGTATATGCAAAAGAACAAGTAGAATTTGAGCGTTTATTTGAATATTTAACATTATATCTCATTGTACTACTTAGAAAAGAAAAAGTTCACCAACTTGACTGAAGGTAACATTGAAAAAAAGAATATTTTGATTCAGATTTTGTCCTTCAGGTGCCATAAATCGTCAATTTTCTTGTACTGTTCTAAAATGAGGTTGTCATTTGAATGTTCACAATGAGGTCGTTTGTGGACGCTTTAGTAGATTCGTGATTTTTGACCTTATAGAGAGAACACTTTCTTATCGATTCCATGAAAATTGCGCTGTATTTTGCACTTTTTTCAAGGACATAGCAACCAGAAATTATATAAAAGATAATAAATGACAAAACTTTCACCAATCTTTTTCTCTCTGACAAAACGTCAGCCTTGTGCCTTGAAGTGTGAAAAATTGAAGGAAAAACTACCAACGAAAAAGAGTGCTGAGTGAAAATTTTTTTGAGAGTTTGAGTTTTGCAAAAAAATTTTCTCACTCATTTTACTTTAAAATATGAAAGTATTGTGATTTTCCAGTTTTAATCAACAGTTTCAAAATTTAACGAAAACAATGAGTGATTTACAGCATAATTATGCTGTCAATCGTCGTTTGCACAATTTTATTTTCCACCAAAACAATTGCTTCTATTTGCGCTATCGGTTTATCGTTATTAAGTGACAGAAATGGTACCATAATTTTGAGTTCAACAATTTCCGCTATTTTCTAAATTTGAAAAAAAATGGTTGGTTAGCAGGTGGAATTTAAAATTTAAAATGCAAATGCAGCATTAAAAAATGTGATTTTACAATTTTCAAATACAGAAATCAATCAGAAACAATAGGAGGTTTATGAGATGATTTGAGAGTTTCCCGTTTATGAGATGAAATCAATCTCTAATGAGAGAATTTCCGAATGATTTCAAGAATCAACATCTGCAATCGTATAGATTCATTGAACGTTTTATCTGATCTTGATGTAATGCAAAAAAAAAAAAAAAACTTTCTATGATTAAATACGTCTCCTATATTTTCCCTGTTGGGTAAAATTTCCAGATCATAGTTCATTCTGTGAGCATCTCTATTCCTTCATTACCCATTTCTCGACTGTCAATAATTAGCAAAAATAAATATTTTAATACCAGACCACTGCAATATAATTCCAAATATTTGTTGACAATTCGCAGAAGATATAGAAACAGAGATGCGTTCACAACATTTTCCTACCAAATTGCAGTGTTCAAAGGGTGAAAACGAATGATAACCACTACTATTATTGGAAGCCTTAAACCAAGCGAGATAAAGCTTGAAAGGCTTAAAAGGATATATATATATATATATATATATATATATATATATATATATATATATATATATATCGTCGATATTGGTAATGTTTGGATCATCCTTAAGTATAGTGTGCGTGACAATAAAACAAATTTAGAAAAAATGAAAAATTATATATACTCTTGAAATTATCGAATAAAATATTTTATTCGAATTTCCACAAAAATGTGGAAGAAGAACAAAAAAGAGCAAGAGAAGACGAAAAACGTCTAGTATGAGAGATAGAGAGCATTCAATAAAATTTTCATGGTTATAGTGCATACCTTACTAAAAGAGGTTAACAACTCCCTAAAGATCGGTCATTTTTACACTATATGGAAAAATGCCAATCTCTACTACTCAGGAGAATAGCTTATGTTTGCACTTCTATGCATGAAATGTTAGGCAAAACACAAGAAGGATAGATGTTGTGTTGAAACTTGCGTATTTGTGTGTGAGTTTTTCTTTGCACACCCAACATGAACATACCTTGAGAGTGCATTGAAACTTATGAAACGTAACATCGTAAGAATGCAATACAACTTTATATATCTTAGCAATGGGAAAACTATCCGATAATTAAAATAAAATATTTTATATTCGTTGTGTATATAAGCCGATTTAATTCAAACAATACAAAAATTTCCGATGCATTCAATTTCATGAAAAAGTTCAAAACTTCGGCTATGATGAAAACTTATCATCTATGAAAATGAGAGAAAAATCGGAAGCAAACCCTCGAACGACGATAATCATAAGGATGACTCTCGGTTAGATGATTGATTTCCACTTGATAGAAGATAGAGCGACAAGCAGACTTCTTTCATTGCCAAGTGTCACGAAAACTGCAAAAATTCTTTATCCTTTCAATAAACTTTTAATGGTCGCTGATATTGCCTATTTTTCATAGTTTTGATTAATCTCGCGTAAACGTTTCGCAGAGCTTTTCCTCCCATTTGGAAGTAAATATTACTTTCGTGTATTTACAACTTGAGAGGCAAAAAATTTCAGAAATCTCAGTATTTTAGAACAATTTGAATTTAATATAGTCTTTATCTGACCTTAAAAAATTATAATGTAGGTACGACAAATATTTCGCAAACATTTTGCACTAATTAATCGACGAGTCTTTGACCAGATTGAACATCGGAAAATTGCTCTTATTGAGACCTTCCTGCTAACACATTTTTTAGTCGGTGATTTACTATTATGCTTATCCGGAACGGCGGATATCCAGAAGGCCCTCCGAAACTATCAAAGACATGCAAATGGAGGAGCATAGCAAAAGAGGTGGCATGATATTTGCCGTTGCGCTTTGCGTACTCCACCAACGATATTCAAAATTTATCAACAAAAATAAACAATGCAAAGCTTGTTCAAAAATTCTAATTGGTTTAATTAATTATGCAAATCTTTTAAAAAGAATTCACTTTTCTTCGACCCCATTAGCACTAAATGAATATATGAATGATGTCAAGTCTATATGAGTTCTTTTTTTTCAATTTCAGGTGCCGATAACTGCATTTGAAGTTGATAGATCAAAGTTGATAGATCTATCGATCTATCTATCTATCAACTTCAATTTTTGATATGAAATATATCAAAAAGCGAACAATATTTGCATAAATAAAATTTCAACAATCATCTGATTCATTCAACAAAAAATTTGCAAATTGCCAAATTTTATCAACGAAACATTAATGAAAAATCGACATTAATTATGACATAAAACATTTCCGGCAAACTTTATTTGAAATGACTTCTTCAAAAACCTATCGAAGATGTGCACATTCGTCAGCGCTTTTCATCATTATTCGTCAAAGAGTATCGAAGTTATTTGCAATGAACAATAATACTCTATTGAATTTTGATGAGATCTTTGTATATTTTCAACAATAAAAAACACTTCATTTATTACTCTATTATTTTACTTTACTACTGTTAAGCTACGGGTATCATTCGATAAGAGATTGATGCATTATTCATGTTGAGTTAAAGGCTCTCATTGCTTCAATTCAGAAATAGTATCATTCAAATGTTTGAGGTATTTCATCGTTGTTTTCAAATGTTGTGTTATGGGTGTTCATAGTGCATACCCAATAAACTAAACGATATAAACCATTTTGAGATTAACTAAAATTATGAATATTCAAATTATTTATTTAGTGAAAAGAAATAAAAAAAAACTTGTTTCTTAAGGTTTTGTTTTCTTTATGCAAAAAAAAAAAAGTGAATCTCTGCATTATCATCAAACAATTCTATATTTTATTATCAAAGATCTCTTCAACAAATATGTTTTGCATTTGATGTGCAATATAATTGTTTCGAAGTTATCGTTCATGTCAATTTAAAGGTTACATATTTTTTGCATCAATCAAAAAATGAAAAAAAAAATTTTTGATCGGAAAGAGGCAAAAAATTTCTTCAGTTTGTTGAGTTTTATTTACGAAGATGGCTATCATTCCGATGAAAAATCATACACTTATGTCTCTTTTTTTTTTTGTTTGTTTGTTTTTATGCACTTTTTTATATTCTTCTCTAGAAAAAACAAAAACAGATTTATATTATGCCATAAAATAACCACTTAAATACTGAATGATATCTTTTCATAATCATTTAAATACTTCAATGATATCAAAAAAAAATAAAAAATAAAAAATAAAAAAATCGACCGATGTGGGGGCAATTTATGCCAATGTAAGATGATTTATTCAACTTTTCTTGGGCATTTTTTTTTTCATTCAGCGGTTTCTGCAATTTAGACTTGATATTTTATATAATCACAAATAGAATATTGACGGGTTAAATAGCGACAATTACTGCCACGATAATATCAATGAAAAAGAAGACGAAAGCAAATCTTCAAATGGAAATATTGTCAATTGAACAAAACTATTGTGCTATTTTCTTTTTTTTTTTTTTTTCAAAGAAGCTACGAATGAAGAGCACAATTGCATCATATCATATGTCAATTTTCTATAAAAAAGTATTTAAGCGCTCAGAAATATTTTTGCAAAAGTATATTGATGATTCGCTCAATGATGGAAGTATTCATTCAAATGTCTATCATTCTTTTTCTGCAGTACATCACATAAATTTACAACAGTAAATGCATTAATTATTGCCACAGTACTCACATGATCATAACGAAGTACAAAAGTACAAAGAGAAATATAAAAATAAAGTGAAAAAATTTTTGAAAAAAATTTCCAAAACGCATATGACTTTGAAGTATGAATTTACTGCAAAAAATATTCAGAGAGAGAGAGAAAAAAAAAGAAAGAGGAAGGACGAAGAGTAAGATTTGAAAAGAAAATTCTTCGATTCGAGATGAAATGTTCGCTATAATTTGATCGATCGACTTCTCGAGTAGACAGTGAGACGCCCCAAAAACGATAATCCATAGCAATGCAACTAATTAACCATCCGAATAAAATTATTCGATCAATTTTACACTTAAATGATTATTTTAATTCAATTAAAAGTTGAAGAACTATGAGAGAAAAAAATTTAGAGAATATTTCACTAAAAAAATTTACTCAGTGAAAAAATATTTACCTCCATAATGCAAAAAAAGAAAAAAAAAAATCGAATGTACAGAAGTGCATTCAACTAAAAAAAACCCCTTGAAAAAACAACATTATAGTGGAAAATGATTGAAGAATACAGAAGAAGAACGAGAAGCAACTAGCAGATGATCATACAATTTTGAAAATATACAAAAAAATAATTGAAAATCGATTATTAATGTTTCCGTTCCACAAGCACTGCTGAATTTTTTTTTTTTTTTTTTTTTTGCAACAACAAAAGCAAATTTAGCAAATTGAAAATGACGTCATTTAGTGACGTCATTCAGGATAATGATGTCATTAAGCGTAAATCAAATCAAACTACGGTCATCATGTTTTTCGCTCTTTTTTTTTCGGCTGAAAATTGCGTTTGTAAAGAGGTTATAATTTCCGATTTGTTCTCAAATTTCGTTGAGTGAAATCATTCGAGAATTTAATTTGTCGATTGCCTAATGAGGAAAAATTTAATGCACAATTTGTTTCTCATGTTAGTGAATGAAAGTGGTTATCTGCCAAAAAGTAAGCGACCTCGAGAAACATTCACTACTTTTTTTTTTTTTGGTAGCATTTTTTGGCGGTTGATTTTCGATGCGATAACCCGTTACCACTTGATCGAACAAAAAGCACACTCGCTTAATGGGACTCTGTTTCTTTATTAATGTCTCAAATATATGCGCTACGAAATTACAAAAGCCTAGAATTGCAATTTCTTCTCCGGCCACTTTTAAAGCGAATTACTTTAATTTATAACTTATATGGCGATCGCTAGAGATAACTTGGGAGCAAGTGATGAATAAAAATTTTTATCGGATGCCTAATGGCGATCGACTTGTCGATCTTCAATGTACTCAACTTAAAAGGCGAGAAAATAGAAAATAGCTTTACGAAATATATTGCTGTCATCAAGGCAGTCATTGTTGACAAACGCATGCCGATTGTGGCAACGCAATAAGGCATTATGTCAAAGTAACAGGTTAATTCAATTCAATGCGAAATAAACTGTGGAAATTTCATTGAAATTTCGGCAATGAAAAATAAAGTTTGATAGCATCGAAATCATGCTGAATTCTCTTCATACATACACAAAAAGTAAGGTACGAACGTTAAATTGAGGTATGACATCGCAAAACGTTTGATAGATCGCACCAAGTTCGTTGCGTTGTAAGAATTTCTCATTTATGGCACCTTTAAGTCTATCAATATTGTACTTCAGATTTTGTTTCACTGAAATTAGAAAGGGATATTCATCGAGGAAAAAAGCATTTCTAGTGAAAGATTTCCGAGAATAACACTGTTGCATCCTCAATTCATATTCCATTATTTTGAAGTAATGATTGACGACGCCATTAAAGCTCTAAATTTTTAAAAATCAAACTTGAAAATGAAAGCGACTTTTATTTACGAATCTTAAGCAATATTTTGAATCAATATATGAGTTGGAATTGCTCTGGCAGCTTGCTTGCCAATCTTTTTTTTCATTCAAGTGTATTCAACAGGCATTCTCATACGTTGGACGAGACTGGACTGGATCGAATCGGAGCGATAAGCCTCTGAAGTTCGGAAAGACGGGGCATGATTTTCAAAAATAAATAACTAAATAAATAAATAAACGAAAACGATCAGTCCCACTTGGGCAATTTCTGGATATGAAGCAGAAAATTGCTGCAATATGGAGACCATTGCACCGTTGGACTAGGAATACGATGGGAGCGGGAAGGGCCGGGACTGTCTATACAACCTTTTAGTGCCAGCCTTGACCAAAGAGTATAAATATCGCTCTCTCGCAATTAGGCATAGACGCATGACCGCTTACATTCCTGCCTGTTATTCAGGCACTTTTAAATAACTTAGCTATTCAATGGCATCTCTCATTCGTTACTTATTTGCTAATATTAAAAAGTAAGCGATGACAATTCGGCAGTTGTCGTAAGTGGTTTATTGGTTCCTTACAGATTGTTCCTCAGCAATACATGTTTTACTTAACCGCTGAACGAGTAATTCTCACTTGTTATTTGTTATTTATGTGATCGCAAAATGACCTTTAATATTTGACGTTTTCATAGATATGGTTTATTTCTGAAGCTTTTATTTCAAGACTATATTTTCAAAAATGTTTGGGAAATGATGCTATGAGAAATACTGACATGCAAGAAGAACTGGGGGAAGGAAATACGAAGGAGAGGTTGGCGGCTTTCCGAGATTTTAGACACGAATGCGAATGCTTTATGAGGATGAAACCAGGCTGATTGCATTGTAACGATACGATAACTGCACTCTCATGTAATGATCACAAGTTTTGAGACTGTATTCTGTAATGTTTGAATGCATCATAAAAATGGTTTGTACTCCGATAAAGGCATTCAAAAAACAATCAAAGATGAGTTCTGCAGATGGATTGATCAAAAATCAATAAATTAGAGCAATAAAAACATGTACTGTATTGTAGAACGACCTCTACGAGTTAAAATGTTTGCAACAATAGACACGACATGTGACAAACTTAGGCGGAAACACAACAACAAAACACTTCTAGTGATGACAGGCATTGACGAAGGAAGCAGAGAATAGTAATAAATGGGAGGACTTTTTTCCCCTTGGAGGCATCGATAGTCGAATCTAAGAGATTCAAGTGCTATCATTAGCAAAAATTGCCAGTTTCTCAAAGCTTTGCTTCTTTTCTACCTCCCTCTCTCCCCCCCCCCCCCCCACACCGCCCTCCACCAACCAAGCCTTCCTCTCTTCGATCCTTTCACTCCTTTCTTTTGCGCAGTAAAGACGACTAACGATCTTTGATGACGAGAAGGACAGCCTGGTCTGGTTCAGTACAAAGTTCTTTGGATACAAGCTGAAAATATTGGACACTTGAATTGAACACTTTCAATTTCTTTTATGAGAATAATACGTTGAGTGTAGTGATTTGTCTGATTGTTTATATGTTTGCGAGTGATATTTTCGAAGAAAAATTTTCTTTCAAATTGACTAAAGAAGAGAGTTTTCGGTGAACACAGAAATAAACGCATCATTTGTAACTCGTGAAAGTGTACAACAAAGTGGAAATAAGTAGAAGAGAGAACGTCAACTCAACAATAATAAAAGCAACAAAATTTGGCGTCAACCTTATGATGCTTCAAAAACGATGCAACAAACCGATAAATCAAAATAATTACTTTTTTCTTAGTTCACATGTTTCAAACTTTAAAAAAAATTAGAGTGTCGAAAATTTGAAGTAACTGTACTTTGAAGAATTTTTATTTCTAGTCATGAATGATGAAAGAATAGAAAGCGTTAAGAAAAGGAATTATTAGAAGAAATAAGAAAGCATTAATTGAATTTGATCACTTGATATGAAAAATTTTAGGGCATAACTAAGCCCCTCTATGTGTTACATTTAACAAGAAGTGTGTTAGATTTGTTTATTACGCACATTGATTATGATATTTTCAAGGAAATAATTTATGAAAAAGAAATGCTTCGAATAATCTTCAAATATACTTTGCTGCCACTGTCGTTCACATTGTTTTCGCTATGGAAACGTTTCTTTTTACTTAACGAGTTCATCACTGCAATCTTGGATATTCTACAGTATAGTACAGTATTCGATTCCAAGAAAAGTCAAGGTTTCATGTTTTCTAGTTAAGTTAAGCGCTCTAGTCAAGATTAGAGTCCTTCCCGCGAACGTTCCTAGCTCAAGTTCGGGGCTTTCACCTCGTTCACCCCTCTCGCTCTAAATTTGTTCACCTGCAAGGAAGACGCACCGATTCGTCTCGTGATAATTGTAGTCGGGCGGAAGGGTGCATCAAATAGGTGCCGCAAGAGGCCGTCTTCTTGAGTGAGGTCATCCACCGAAAAAGGTTCGTCCAAGACGACAGTCGTTTCCGGTGCGTTGTGCACTGTTCCCTCGCATGTGAAACCGGTTGCCGCCTACGTGACTTAACTGCTTATATAAAGTAGCAGTTGGCATGCTGACCTCAGTCTTACAAAGTATGTTCGCCCTTTGTCTGCTTCTTACGCTTACCTTCTCAGGTGAATTGCCTCAAGCCATCTGCTCGCAACATTAGTGTTAAGGAAAAATTAATCTCGCTTCAGTTCACTTTATCGCTTGCAAATTTCCCCACTCTATTTGCTAATGACTTTTCATCTTCGTTACTTTTGAATTCATATGCTTATAAAATGCATTTGAAGAGCAAATTTGTGAAGAAACATTTTACCGATTTAAAGAATTTTCTAGGATATTTAATAAATGAAGATATCAAATTGCACTTTAAATATACAATTATTTTTTAATATACAATTATTAAAAGTTTTCCACCTATTGAATAAAGCACACATTATTGAAATATCCCACATGAAAAATATTCACTTCTCAATCATATTTCCTAAATTTCTCATCAAAATTCAATTCAATATTTCACTTATAAGAGAGCAAGAATATTTCAGCGGTCGCAGCAAGTCGTTGTGATCCTGGTTGGCGTTATTCACCATTCACACGAAAATGTTATCGTTTCTATGATCATGATACAATGTGGCCATCAGCGGAATTCTCATGTCTATTTAAGGGTGGTCATCTTATTTCGTTGCATAGTAATGCCGACAATCGATTTGCTATTGGTTAGCTATCATTGTCGTTTAAATGAAAAATCTTTAAATTTTTCCAGCAGATTCACATAAATAATTTTCAAATAAAATTGCTAACATTATCTTGAAAGATATAATTAACATAATAAATGCAGAATGAAACAAAATTAAAATTTAATAATTGAGTAAAATAATTTGTGAAATTATCTCGAAAAAAATTTTAAAAAAAAAACAAATAAAAGTTGAAAAAATCCATTCGAAATCGCTAATAAATAATGCTCAATAAATGCTAAATTTTGCAATAAATTTCAACTTGAAGAATAACATAAATATGCATAAATACTTAAATATTTTATTCATTCAGAGCTCGCACGTGGAGCAGAAACCGTTTGGCTTGGCAATGCACAATTTGGTTCATCAAGAGAATATATATGGAGTGATCATACTACGTATAATTATGAAAATTGGCCCAACAGTAAGTTCTGAATAGTTTTTTGCTCTTTTTTTTAAATCATACAGTAACAAAAATATTTTTAAATGGAGTTGCTGCTTGTAAACAACATTATAGACTTTGAACGAAAATAAGAAACGGAAACGCGCTTCATTTCCTATTCAGCTCTTAGGCTTAGGCTTAGCTCTTAGGCCTATAATTGAAGATTAAAAACTCTTTGATTTAAATAAAAGTAAGCTCGAGTTCTCAAGAACACATTCCAACTTCCATCATTTCAATCCTTGTAGCCAATATGAACATGAAGACGAGGAAAATACATCAAAATTGCACTTCTAAAAACATTGCAATTTGTTGCATTTTGTCGAGAAGCAATTACGCAATTTTTCAACGTCAACAGCATCTATTGAGAGTAACTTTGATAATCAAATTTTGCAAAAATTTAGGTCACAAAAATTGCAAACAAAAATTGCATTTCATAACAATCAGTGACTTTTTATAGTTGTAAATTATAGTTGAAATTCACTTAAGAAGATGAAAACTATTATTTGTACGCTTTTCAGCGCAATAATTTTCACTCTCATTGTCAGTTTTTTTTAGATTATGTTGAGGCAATTATTTCTACACAAACTATAATCATACAACTTGATAATGCAATTCTAAACTTAAATAAAACAACTCGATGATACAATTTTAAACATAAATAAATAAAGCATAAGCAGAAACTATAAAACCTTCCGCAGAAAAACATTATTTTTGTAGCCTAATTACTCAAAAAATTTGATGATTTATCAACTACTCTATAAGAGAAATGCAATCGTGCACCTATCTACAACTATTATACTATAAACTACGAACGAGATCATTCGGCAGACTCATAAGACATAATGAACTGTAATAAAATCTGCTCAATTATTATTAATTTTATCGTTGTTGCATCTATATACAAACATATAAACATTATTATTATGAAAATAAAAAAATTTTTGAATTATGATGGAAATGTATAAAAAGATTCGAATTTTTTTGTAAAAAAATTCTTCCTTCAATATAGATTATCAAAAAAAAGGTGTCATTGCTACCTAAAAATGCTATTAGTACCCCACTAATGTCATATACGGTATTACGTCAACATTACGGTATAGCATTTTTAAGTGATCGGCCGTCGTCGGCATTAAAAATTGGTTATACTCTTAGAATAAACAAGTTTCGGTTTTTTTTTTTTTCTAGTGCTCCACCCAAAAAGGTCGAAGTCCTAATTAACTTCCGTCATAGAATTAGCGCCACTTGGAAATGTCAACATATGTCAACATACAATTGCTTGACATAATGTCATCGGTTTCAAATTCTAAGAAATCAATTGCACTTAGCAATAATGATTTCCATATAATAAATGAGTCATAAAAATGAATATATAAATAAGGAAAACATAAATAAATTGTTGGCATATAATTTGAATTTTTATATGATTTCGATGTTTTGATTTATTGGTGTTCTTTGTAGGAAAGCGTCCCGAAAAGATAAAGACCAAGCCATGCACGAAATTGAACACGACAAATGGTGAATGGTTCCAAAGTTGTTGCAAAGACCCAGCACCATACATTTGCGAAAAAGAAGTCTCTGCAAGTAATGCAAACTACCGAAACAGTGAAGAGGTTTGTCTATCTTTCCACATATAATGCATACACGCTATCTATCTATCTATCTATCTATCTATGCTATCTATCTATCTATATATATACTATCACGCTATCTATCTATCTATCCATCTATCTATCTATCTATCTATCTATCTATCTATCTATCTATCTATATATATATATATATATATATATATATATATATATATATATATATATATATATATATATATATATATATATATATATATATATATATATATATATATATATATGCCTTTAGCCAATTCATTCCTACAAAACCTGTGATAAAGGCCTCTCAAATACCTCTTTTCAATGTGACAAATAGTTTAAAAATTTATATGCATATCAAGAATTAGCCAATGTAAACCACTGAAGTATATAAATAAATTAATATTTGAGCGTTTGAAGAGTTTTTTTTTCATTGTTGGCACTTATTCTAATGTTTGAAATTTTTGAAACTATAAGTTGCTAATCACATTAAGTTAGCACAAAATTTTTGTCCATAGGCAAGTTATAAGCATTATTTAATATAAATTCTTGATTCAAAAAGTTTCATCATTTGAGTATATTCCATTTCAAATTTGTTTCTTTTTTTAGTAAAGAAAATTTAAAAAAAAAATGCTGCTCGTCAATGTGAAGCAATTTCATAAATCGTTAATAATTTTCAGTTACTTAGCCATAAAACGGATGACTCGGATAGGGGCGACTTCAGGAGGCGATTCTTTTTATAAGAGAATATCATCGATCCATCACTATAAAACTACTGTCGTCGTAGCACTGACCATCGAAACGTGTGTGTTTTGTGCAATAATCGAAGCAGCGTCTCTTGGACGACAATTACTATAAGTGCGATTCATGCTTTAAACAAATGAAAAAAAAAAAATCTGGACGCATAGCAACACGCTTCAGCGATCTGTATTAAATGTTGTATAAAATTGAAACAAATTGTTTAACACATACTTTTCACATCTCAACCATTCGTTTACTCATTTCACAATTTATTACATGACGTCATTGCTCAATTTACATATCACAGCATATTTTTAGATCAATTTATTCATAACATTTGCAATAGGTGAATTTGCAACGCAAAGTAATTTCAACGCTTTCTAGAAATGAATCACATTTTCATCTTATTTCCACACTTTTGTAACAAAAAAAAAAAACATTTGATAGATTTGAACGAAATTAGCATTAGTCGTCAACATAAGACGTTTATCTTAACGTATAATAGAGTCGAATAAAACAATAAAGAAATCTTCGCAAATAATATAAACAAAACGTTTCAATAAGCATAATCCTTTCACACATAATATAAAATGGAATTGCTAGTAGATTTTTATTCAATTTGAAATGCTGAATAGAATTCAACACTACTATATCTAAAATTGACCAATGTGGCCAAATTCTTCTGATAGGAAATTAAATCGCCAATGATCGCTGAAAAGATATTCAAATCACATAACAAAAATAAGCATATGACAGTGTGACGATCATATTACCAACGGCTTTCTTTGCACAATTAAATTCTATAATTACGATCAACTTAACCTACTTATTACTATGAAATGAGTTTTTTGCGATTCACTATAGAAAATATCCTCCCCAGAATATTGTGGGAATCTACCAAAGTCATTGCTAGGTTTTATTGCAATTATAGTTAATTACCTACGAAATAGAGGAAGTTTTTTTGAAAAAAAAAAAATCGCGTGGAGCGAACATGCATTGCTGTTTTATTAAATGAAAAAAAAAAAAGCAATTTTACAAAAAATTTACTCTCCTTTTTGCACTTCAATTTGTATTTTTAAGTAGAATTTGATTGCTTTTCAATTTGCATTTTTCATGCATAAAATTAAGTTTACCGTATTAATGTTTGCACTTGTATTTAGATTTGTAATTTAATGATTACCAAATCATCGAAAAAAATTTCAATGGCCTTTTTCCATAGATATAAAGCTGTAAGCAATTTCGATAATTCACCGCATTTATTTTCAATAACCAACTCACTATGCTATATCTCTAAATGAAAGAAATGAGAGTATCAGAATATTGGGCGACATAAAGTCTATTCAATGCGGATGAGATGCGGAAGAGAATAGAAGGGATGCGAACACGGAACGTTTCTTCTTCTTCTTTTTTTTTTTTATTTTGCAGCGAAATGCTCAATGCAAATGCGTTAGAAATTGTTGATGTGTATGCCCTTCGATGTGATCATCACTAGTAATGTGAAATGAAAAAAAAAAAAACCTAAAATAGGTACCATTAAATCGATAATGTGTGAAGCTCATATGACATTTATGTTTGCGATGAATGATGCACTCTTGCTCGACAATCAAAGAATCAAACATTTTATATTTTTGCTAAAAATTATCGAAAAATTTCTCTCGTTTTGATCATCAACACTCACAATAGGCATATTAGGATAGAGAAACAACAAAAATTACACCCTTTTCAATCATCAAATCTTATCGGTTATCATAGACGAATAAGAAAAATATTTCAATATTACAAGAATAATTTCAACTACTCATTGCATATATTATAATATTATATTTCAATCTATATATATTCTACATATATAAGAACGGTTATTTTCTGTGTATATGAATGATGGTGTGGAAATTACGTGATGGTATATGCATAATGATACTAAAGATGTTAATATAGAGATAAAAATACAATATATAAATCCATAAATTTTCCATATTGTGCAAAAATTTTGACACATTATATCGCAAAATTTTACTAAGAAATTATAACATCAGTTAGCCTCTAATAATGGAATTTATTAATGAATTAAATGCTGAGAAATATTTCAAGAGTTTTCATTCGAACAAGTAATATTTTCTTCTGTCGAATATCACGCAGTCTTTATATGACTGAGGCTATATATTGGGATGATAAGCTAAAATTCTCGCATAATTTCGTATGTTTTTCAACTTCGAAATGTTTAAAAACAGATAAAATAAATGAATAAATAAATAAGTAAATGAATAAATAAAAATCAACATATCAGTTCAATGTGGAACGTTGAATTAGAATCTTATATGTAGAGGAAGTTCAAACTTTGATTGCCGAATTTCTCGCCGCTTGCAACCTAATTGAATGAGCTACTCTGTAGCATATTTCATTAGTCATAGAATAATGGAAATATATTAAATTCAAAACTCTTTATTTGAACAGGTTAGCAGGGGTATTTACAGTGTTTTGTTGAATGGAGTTGCGAATTGAGAGTATAGAATGCAAAATATAAAATTGAAAAACGTAAGACTAATAAGATAGAGAATATTAGTGCAATAATTCACATGATCATCCAAGTTTTCATCCGAGGCGATGGATGAATGAATCTCTTGGTCGAGAGTATGAGTCTGACTTAAATTGATATATTCATTTAACCTTAATTATCATGTTTTTCTTTCTAAATCAGTATTTTTCTATATAATCAAATTTTATAATCAATCATACTATGCGCAAGATGCATTATGGGTAATTTCATGGCCTTCTCTCCAATCCTCTGGAAGCCTTCTCCTTCCCTCCCCTTCCCTCCCCCTTCCCCAAGCAATCGCCTCTACCGAACCCTCTACGCATGTCTGGTAATTGAACTCTTAGTATTCGTTGTGAAGATAGGGAACAAATGAACTTGTTCGAATCTTGCAAGAAATTTGATTGAATTTTCAATAGACTATTTTTTGCATTTTATAGCATTCGGAAGTGGTGACCATCATTGCACTCATTTAGTGTATATACCGATGCCACCATAATTTTGGGTGAATGACAATAACGTGAAAATAGTGCTCGTATTTGCAGGGAATTCGTCTCTTTTTTTTTTTGATTTCTCTCTCTTTTTCTTCCTCTCCATCCTCTATCTCCATCTCTCTCTGTCTCTCTTCTCTCTCTCTTTCTCTTTCTCTCTCTCTCTCTCTATCTAACTATCTTGCTATTTCTTTCGAAGCACTTCGTGACAACAATAAACGTGCAATATAAAAACATGAAAAAAATTTTAATGAATGAAATGTACAGTGCCGTTTGCACTAACCGGTTCATGCAGTACTTCTCGACAGCCGTTTTACACAAAATTCTCAAAACTAATCAAGTATCGTCCAACCGAATGAATGACCGCCCCACCGACCAATCGAATGGTTGCACTTTGATAAAATTAAATTCCCATAAAGGAAATGACATATTCTGATCCATTCGCATATATTTATCAACCCTTCCCTATTCCCTCCCAATCTCGTTGAGAAAAGGAGAAAGCAAAAATTACTGAAAAGAAACTAAAATACTAAAAAATTTTACGATTGGCTCGAGCATTCCTAGTGGATAGAAGTTAGGATTAGTGGTCATGATAGAATAATATGCCTTTAAAATGCAAGTATTTTCAATGGCTAGGGACTTTATATTATGGAATATTCAAAGTAGCTCTAATGTTTAGATTATTAAACTAGTTATGGTTGGAAAGGAGGAAAACGTGGTGAAAAAAGATCACTCCGAATGCCATCGAATGCAGAGATCACGAACAAATCGATTTCAGAAGTTAGCATGTACAATATATTCTCAGATGGTCGGTAAAGGTATTGTAGGTCGGTCCAAAATAAAAAAGAAGGATGCCAAGATAAAAGATTCCAAACAAAATTTCTTTAAAAATTCTTCTTCAAAAGCTGAAACAATCAGCAATAAATCGGAAAATTTCAAAGCAAGTTGTTGCGCTAAGTATATGAGGAAAGAACGAATAAATGAGTGGGAAGAAACACCTAAGAAGAATGAACCAAATCGATAAATAGTCAAAAAACGATTCGCACAATACATTATATATTTCAACGAAATAGTTGATTTGTTCAAACCCTAAAAAATTTTCGTTTTTCCCATATTCAACTCAATTCACAATAAATTTCATAATAGAAATTTTGAAGCATCTTTAATAGTTAACAACACTTCTGAAATGAATAAATATATCTAATAAAAAAACCTCAAGACAAAAAATCTTATTTAATTAATTTTTTAAATTATCGAACAGATAGAATACGTTGAAAAATATCATTAATATGCAAAAATATAGCGATATTATAATGCGCTCTTTGCGAAAAACTATCGAAAAACAAATTTTCAACTACAAATTTGCATAGTCGATTGATCGTATAGAGCATAGATTGCTATATGAAATTTCATTATTTTTGAATACCTATATAATTATTGATCACTGATTGCCGTAACCGATTGATCGTCTAGGCGGTAAATGGAGTACTACTTTCTAACTTTGAAGTATATATGAAACCAATCGATTTGATCAATGGAATTTCAAGAAAAACGCATATTGTGTCGAGATTCCTAATGCGTTTTCTATGAATAAGTTATTTGCATACGAAAATATTCCCCTTTATGGAATTTGCAACAACAACAGGTATTTGGCATATATATATATATATATATATATATATATATATATATATATATATATATATAATTCAAAAGCACACCACTGTTTCATGGTGATTATATGCGATATACGTGATATTTTATTCCTCGACGAAAGCATCAATCGTTTCATATCATTACCACTGTCAAAACGTTGCAAATAAGCAGTTATATCTTTGTCTCGATCTGCCACTCATCCGCTCAGAACAAAACTCAACATCATCTCATCGAGGAGGAAACATAAGCTTTCACCGTCGAGGCAAACGATCACAACGCTCCCGTGACTAGCGTATACAACCATATTGAGAATCCCGATTCCAAAAAGCATATCTATATCAAAGTTTTAATAATAACTCCTTTAATGTTCGGCAGCCTCTTACCTAACATTCCATAGTCGAGATCCGAGGGCAAATCTCAGAGCGTAGAGCGGCATGTAAGGGGTGATCAGTAAATTGTAGACCGACGGATTCCCTGCACGGCAGAGAAGTAATGACCATAAGACAGAGCAGACTCTCTGCAAATGCCTTAAGGCAATGATTGATGCGTGCGATAGGAGAACGTGTTTGCTTATACGCAATCAGTCGGCTTCTAGCTTTTGGCGAGCGGTGTCGCCGCGAGGGTCGGTTCGGACCGTAGCGATGCCCACTTGGGCCACGAATTGGCTCGGGCGTTAGAATTGCGCGATGCTCGTTGGTGCGGCTGCAAGTGGCACTATTCGTGCCGAGGTTCTGTAGGAGCGACGTCCCCTATGCTGTCATGTTATCCCATCCACCTTACCGTTGTTGATTTTTAAGGTTTAATAAAAACCTTACCTCTTGTCTTATTGCCAGATTATACAGCATCTGGTCAAGCCTCGAAACGGAAAGAATTCTTGATTCCTTCAGGGAGAAATCAAATAAAGGGACAAAAGAGGCCCAACTCCTTTACATATGCACCATCGTTCCCAAAAATTTTTGCTGAAAGGATTCGGTCACCAATATGTCCTCATTGCCATCCCATCATCAGTGTTTTATTTAATTTGAGATATTGTCATATGATTATTTTATAGATTCTTTTTCTTCCCACTTGAGTTCATCCGATCATATAGTGTGGAAGTTTTTCTCCTCATCTGCTTAATATTGCTGTTATTCCCCACGCTGACTCTTCCAGCATTAAAATTTTGCGACGAATTGATGAAGGATCGACGTTTTTATCTATGAGGTTATCCGAGGATGGCGCTCATCTTTTAGTGTCCTTCACTTTAGATGCGGCGTTTATAAAATTAGTGAAAATCCTGTAATCTTACTTTATAATGGCCCATATTAATGACTATGGCGGCTAACGCATCCTTTCTTAATGAATCCAAGCGTGAGGACTCACTAATCTAAAGATAAGGTTGCAATGCCCAACAGGGAAGTGCATAAACTTTCTTCTCGAGTTAACTGAGATGAAATTCATTCTCGGATAATCAGATAAGTACCTCACTATATTATTTAATAAGAAGTCTGTCCTATCTTACCTTCCTTGTTTATTCTTCCATTTTATTCGCCCTTAGTAAATCTATTCCTTCTTCATTAAACCACTGAATTAACTCTCCAATCGAAGTTCACAGATAACCCTGGAATTGTTGCTGTTAGGATTTACGGCTTCTCGTTGTAAGAGTTTATTCATTTGAGCAGAAAGAAGTCAAGAGAAGACTTGGTTGCATGCCCTCGCCAAGAAAATCAACGCTAGCATCGATTTATTGATAGATATGACGTTGAAATACTATGGTATTTGGTAGTGAATATGAAAGTTGGTTGCTTAGGCGAAGAACAATCTTTAAAGAAAGTGCTTACTGCGATTGCAAAATGAAGTTTGGAGTGCTGCTTTACGGAATGGTGGTTGTGAGATGACTGTTTAGAACGTCGATGATGGCATTGATCAATATCGTTTGGTGACTAATTTTTGATTTATGGATGACTGTATCGTTTATCATTGAAAAATGTAGGCTTTCCTGTTGGGAGCGATCCATCGACGAGATAATAAACGTTCAAATACAAATTGCATAGAAAATAATTAGAAATTCAAAATTGCGCTTTAATGCAAATCTCATAGTAAATAGCCTGAATGAATGTTCATTAAAATGATGAAATGCGATGAATCGACAAGAGAGATTTTTTCAACAATGAGATAACAACGATGAATTGTATATATTATGTTGAATTTTTTTTTTTTTTTTTCGCAAATGACTTCTCTCTTATGCAATAATCGTTAGCACAAATATTCACATATGCTAGTGCAGAGAAATTAAAATGAATTTACAACAACAATATATTAGTAACGAAAGCGAATAAGTAAGAAAAATTTAGAGTATCTTTGAAAATAGTTTATGGAGAGATTCGTAAATGCGCTATAAAAAGGAATATCTCCTCTTCCCTCATTTATTGCCAATTTCGAATTTGAGGTTTTTCGATCAACTATTGCCGGCCATTATTACTGATTTATTATTTATTGCCGCAATTTATCGTTTATGACCGTGACGATAACAGAAGTTATTTATAAAATTCTAACAAAATCGCCCCGTTAATCCTACTTCGATGAATTGAAAATGATAAGGTTGTGGTTCGTCAACCTCACTGCAAAATGCAGCAAAGCCGTAAAAAACTTTTGTATGATTTTCTTTCAGAGTTTTTAGGGTTTCATTTTTCAGTTCTTGTTTGTTGCCTAATTAAGGTATCTTTCATTTAAATTTCAAAGTTTGCGACTAGCCTCTTCTTCCCTAAAAAGGAAGGGGAAGTGGGTGGGAAAGGTTGTTCATTTTGGCCTGCATAATATGTTTCATTCGATTAGCTAACTTCAGCACCGATGCGTTACTCTCCACCGTTTTAAATGAACGTCGTATAAGAACCAGCAAATCTCAAATCCAGGATCCTGGAAAATAAGTGCGTTGAATCTAAACGTCGGATGGTTGGTATGAATTTAAAAAAATTCTTTTTGAATGAGCAATACATATCGCAGCAATTTAAAATGGAAACGAAAGTCATATGAAATTTAAGGCGCATGAAAAGAAGGCCTCACATCTCATTAAATTCATTTCGATGGATTGACACATCTATCAAGCATTAGTCACCCAACAATATGAGATTCATACGAAAATTAAAACAAGACAACATTTTTTAGTATTAGTGAAATGCCAACATTCGAAGTGATATTCCACATGTTAAAATATGCTTGAAAGAGAGACAGTGATAAAGCGTCCTATACAAAACAAACGCAATTTTAAAAATAGATACGTACTCAACAATTGAGCAAATTTATCAACAAAATTTCCACGCTGAAAATGAATAGGTATTCCAATTAAATGGCTGAGAGCATCGGGTATCTTATCACTTCCCCACTCCATATTTCCTTTGATTTTCAGTGTGGAAATTTTTAAAATTTAAAAAGTAGATGCACTGAACTAAACGTTAGACAGGGTAGTCTTTTTAGCCTTGAACTCGAATGTAACGCATAGATATCATTGTATTCTCCCAATATTTTCCACTGCATACTTCCCTTTTCTCCTTTTCCTCGACAGACCATTTAAAAATGCACCACACCGTTACGATGAGTTCAAATTCATCAAAGGGCAAATAATTGACGGCTGCCGTGCTTTCCTCAAAAACGGATGTTGCAAGAGTTCAGTAGCAGTAGCACGTTGCGATGCATCCCGAACCAACATCCGTGACAAAAAATACTCCAGTTCCGGTGATACCTGCAATTACAGCAACTAGTGAGCTGGTGATTCTTATAAAGTCTCACCATCATTCAAATAACGTTTATACTCAAGACTTGCAGTCCTACTAGCTAAAAAAGTAGCAGACAGAAACAAACACTCTATACGCGAGTGTCCATTTGGTGCCCATTCCACGTCCTCACATAAATATAACTATTAAAGTTATTGACTCAGTTATGCAATACCAGCAAATTTCTCTAGCATACGATGTGAATTGAAATTCTACTCAGAGCAATTCTAGTAATCATTTTTGAGTAAACCAAATGAAAGAAATGAAAATACACACCCTCGCGGTGGGACTAAATGTTGGCGGTGGCATATCACGAATGGTTCGCATAGCTTGCAATGGTTGTACATCGAAGAGTGGTGGCTCCCCTTGAACCATTTCTATCATCATGATACCTAACGACCAAATATCTGCCTCTGTTCCATATGGCATTCGGCTAATGACCTGAAATAGCTGATTTTTTGGTGGGACCGATATATCGCGATTTTTAATACATTAAACGTAATGTCAAATCTATCCATATACGTTTTCCAACCTTTTTTCGAAATATTTTCTTTGCGTTTACCAGTTGTCCTCAACTTTTGCAATCTTTTCCTCGACATTTTTCTATTCATTTTTATTTTCCTCCAACTTCTGACCTTTTAATTTTTTGATCTTCTTTCATCTATATAAATTTTTCATAATTTTCCCTATGTTTTCGAGTTCTTTCTCACATTTTTCAACCTCTCCTTCACATTTTCCAAAACTAATTTCAATATTTAACCAATTTCATAGAGTAGGCTATTCATACAGTTGTCCACTCAATCAATGAGCACCAAAAGTGATTTGAATATTACATTTGAGCATTTGCTAGCACTCGTTGAATCCTTACTGGTAAACAAATAAATCCTTACTGGTAAACAAATAAATCCTTACTGGTAAACAAGTAAATCCTCACTGGTAAACAAATAAATCCTTACTGGTAAACAAATAAGTCCTTACTGGTAAACAAATAAAAGCGACTGCACGTCAACAAACCTCGGGTGACATCCAATATGGTGTACCAACAAGACTCCTACGTCTCGGCACTTCAGCGGACAATTGCCCACAGAATCCAAAATCAGATAATTTTGCGACACCGTTTCTAGCCAACAATATCGAATCACTTTTTATGTCCCGATGCACCACTCCTTTCGAATGGAGATACTCGAGTGCTCTCAAGCATTGCACACATACCGTCGCTATCATTTGCTCATCCATCCTTTAAATGAAATATTCATAAATACAGAATGATGCGCATTACGGGCATTTTCGTTTAAGGCAGCCTATACCAATCTACTAATATTCTGCGCGTCTGCGATGGCGACAGAGTAAAAGAGAGAGAGAGGAAGGAACATCTCGCAATTTACGACTGAATTCTAGCACAGAATTGGCACAACAATTCTGGAAGAAAGACTCCTTCACCTCTCTCAATTACGTCTTCCATTTTTCACTAAATTTCACTCAAAAACAACTACTGATGATAAATCGACTACACTTGTCTACGGGGAGCATTTTCCATAATCCAAAACAATAAAACGAAACATTTATGTCTGTTGAAATATATGCAAATGCACAAGTGCAAAACAAACCGAGTTTGTGTAATAATATCGGTGAGTGCACCTCCTTCCATATACTCCATAATAACCCATAGTTCATCACCGATTAAGTACGATCCAAACATTTGTACAATATTTGGATGCTCATAGTCTCGCATTATGACCACCTAAAAAGTTAAATTAACTTAATGGAAAGATAATAAGTCCACATGAAGACTTAACATGAAACGCAGTTCCTTTTTCCTAGCATTGATAATTTTGTAGACAATTTCGTTTATATGTTTTTGATAATAACAGTTGTGATATTTCGCTAAATGTGCTGTGAAGTATGCATTCATCATTCCCTCCTCCCTTCCCTTACTCGCAATTTGAAATACGTTTCAATTATGCACAACACTACCATATAACATGCTTTTTCCTTCGTTTTTTTTTTTTCGAATCATAAATAATTCTGATCGGATGTTTCAATGGCTCTCTCTTTCTCCTCATTTTCTCGAAAGTGGGATGCTATCTCATTTTGAATGGAAAATCTCTCACCCATGAAACAACTCTACCTGCATAGAAGAACCTCTTCATGACATCTAAAAAAAAAAAAAAAAAAAAAAAAGAACATCACTCTTAAGAAGTGGACCTTTCTCGAAAGTGGTCCATCCTGTGCTAATATGAAACTTCTTGAAAAGGAAATCCTTCCTCTATGGAAAAACGGAAGAAAAAATATACCCATTCGCATCATTCAAAGACATACAATGTTCAATAATTTTGAAAATAACTCTAAGGGACCCAATTGGACTATTCCAATGTTTTGTGCCAACGTAGCCAAAGTGACCTATTTCTTTCGAAGAGCTGCTATATGGCCCCCAACATGACAATGTTAAAACTTCAGCCAATAGCACATATAGAACTTTTTTCAAGGATATAAAATAAAAGATAAACCTCATTGAAGAGCAACTCTCTCCTCTGTTGCTTCAAAATGTCCATCCTTTTTACAGCAACACATCGTTTCCTAGACACCTGAAATTTCTGATATTAAAACCAAGTATAAACTGGCAAAGAATGTTCAAAAAAATAAAAGAAAAACAGCTTCCTTGATAAAGGATACGATTATCAAAGCACGCAGTCCAATCGTATCTGCATGATTAAATGAAAGCAACCTGATTTGCGGTCATCACAACACCTGTCGATCCTTCGCCTATCTGCACAAAGTTCGTCAAATCAGAACGAGGATCACCTGCCGAAACCACCATTTTTAGTGCTGCACGGAACTGAAATTAGCACGACTAATCACCACAAGAACGGTTTAGTGATTGCAAAAAAAAAAAAAAACATAGTAAAATACCTTAATTTAAGGTTTCCCGAAGAAATGATAATCAATGAAAGTCTCCAACTTTTCAACAAAAAAAAAACAAACACAAATAAATATATGAGAATAAACGAATATGAAACATGAACGACGAATAGCTTTAATAAGTTGACTGCGATGAGTTTCTCAGTCTATCTACTGCTTCCAGTATTTTAAGACGTGGCATGTCCAATCCCTTCCTTCATCCCCATTTGCTTCTCCCCACCCCCTCCTCCTTCACTTTCGATTTGACTGTAAAAAGAGGCTTTAAATTCATTTACGCTAACTTCTTTTTATGGCTACTTATAAAATATAATCAACGAGCAAGGCTGCGGAGAACATAACGAATCATAGAAGATAACCTCTTCATGAGACAGGCGATTCCTATTTTCATCTCGTCTAATTGCAGGTAAAGGTTGAGTGACACCTGCACTCGGCCTATATGCAGCTGCCTCCGATGAATTCATCGATGACGTAGTGGGAACCGTCGGAATCGACTCATTTAAAAATGTCGACTGAAACAAAACATTCCATCATAGGAACAACAAAAAATGAACAAAAAAAAAAATGTATCGCTTCTTTCTTAATGAAATGACTGACGTATGCATCAATCTAAAACGAAGCATTGCAGCAAAAAACAATGACAGGAACTTGATGGCAAGATGGACGACTCAAGGTAAGCGGCTCAGATGAATAAAGGAAATCCCTTCATGCAAAGATGATTGACGATGGACTGAGGTGAACATCGACTGTCTACACCATCAAATAACTCTTCAAATAATAGCACTAACTTCCATGAATTAAAAAAAACATGATGAAAAGATTCATGCCATGAGATTTTCACCTTAACTTATCTATTCTACAAGATTCTGCCACTCAACGAAAACTTCCAAGCAAAACTGCATTTATACTGAGGAAAATTTCGAAAACAGTAAATGAAATTGAGATAATCAAAATTCATAAAATAATTGTGGTCACTATCGGCCAAAATTTTTACAATTATTCTTTCTTCTCTTAAGCTCTATCTTTTTGCTACGATTAGACAGTAATTTTTACTCACAAATCAGAATAATTATTGATCTTTTAAGTTCAATAGGCTCATATTTTGTGAATATATTAGTAAATTTGTAAGATTGATTAAGCTTAATTGCATTTGCAAGCTAAATTCCAACCTGCGCTTGATGAGTGACTATTGGTGGTTGACTTGAAACTCGTGGTGGAAAATCTGTAGTCGAAGAAAGTGCACAACTTGGATCGGTTACAGGAAAACTGGTTACCTGCCGCGGATTCCATCTAGACGATAAACGTAGAGCGGTATCTGAAAAACAATAAAGACGGCTGAACGCCACCCTATGAAAGAGAGGCAAACAAAAACATATGCGATACACGAAAATATACTATACTAATATTGTGGGCTCGTCACCTCGCAGATCCCCTCCCCCTCTCCTTTCAATCCCTAGCGTCTATTTGCGCTACATTACCTCTCCTTATCAAATGAATAACATATAGCCCTCTCCATTCTGCGCAATTGCCAGTCATAATCAATGCAATAAATAAACATAATGCATAAAATGCAATAAAATACATACCATATCCCGGCATAACAGTGCTTGATGGAACAATAAGGCCATTATTTCTCTGGAATCCATTAGAGGGCGGTCGATTTGGATGATAATGCTGATAGCGTACAGAACCGGCGACGCTCGGACACGGCCTGCAAACGGGGGACTTAATTTGCATCAAACATTCGACATTTGAACCACTTGGACTCCTAAGTGATGCACAAGGTAGCAATTAGCACACCGCTATCACTGCGAATATGGAGGGTAGTTTTACTACATAATTCAAGTTTAGCTTATCTTAATGCTAATAATTATCAAGCCTGTAATCATTGGGATGGACGAATATAGCAGGAGACGGAAATAAACACAATTTTGGGAGCATCAAAACAGACAACTTACTTTCCAAGAGTCGAAGCAACTTACTTTCCAAAAGCCCATGAAAGTGTGCTCTTCTATGGATTTTCACCACCTCTAAGAAAAGGATCACCCCTTCTCATCCACTTAGCATCGCCGAATGCATATAGCGTCTACAAAACAGCAAGACTAATAAAGTGGACGACGTTAATGATACGTCATATTGCAGTGAGTAAAAACGGCACCTCGAAACCAAATGGAATTTGCACTCAATATATGCCAATTATTTAAACAAGAATTTGCTAAATTTTTTGATTATAATAAAAAGCAATTCTCACCCTATTCAAGCAACAACTAACAATCTACATTTTTGCTTTACTTCAGATAAAAAAACATTTTTCACAACCACTCAAAAGATAACTTTAGTTTGTTGACAATAGTAATTCATAAAAAAAAACCTTCTTGGAGTATCTAATTCCATATTTAATACAAATTAAAGAAAAACTTATAAAAAGAAAGAGAAATAAATGCATGCAATGTCCCTATTTATCAAACAAGATATTAGATAATCTCAAATAATACGAATACAAGAATCTATGTTATATGTGATACCATTAATATAAAATACAATCATACCGTCATTTAGAGAAGCAATTAACTGAACTTCAACTAAACATGAACGAAAATTTCAAGGGAATAAGAAGACGCCTAAAACTTGCAGATCAAAACGATTGTAAAGTATAAATCTAAATTGACTACAGATTAAATTCGATAAACTCAATGTTAATTCTTCTCGAAAATCATATCAGTAGATCATAAATACCTACAAAAACAATATAAAGTTTTTCAAATAAACATACGATGGAGAGGTGATAGGGGTCCAGCTTTCAGGTATACGAACACATTGTTGCACGGTTGGTTGTGATACAACCGAATGAAGACCACTTCGAAATGCGTTACTTTGTGCCACCGAAACATTCCCACTTTGTATAGTGGAGCTTAAAATTTAATTCTCATATAAAATCGCAATATTCCTAACCTCGACTATCATATATTTGTGCTTTATTGCATTCGCTAAAGTCTACTGTAGCAAACAATTGGCATGAAGATTAAAATTGAAATAAGTTTAGAGATTTTCAACAAATATTCCTTCAAGTAAAACCTATAGAAAAAAAATGACTATGCAAGAAGAGAAGAAAAAAGAAAAGAAGATCTATTTCACATATAGCGTTTTCTTTCTATCTATTCAGTTTAGTTCTTCAAATTCTTTGAAAAAAATTCTCAAAAAAATGGCACTGAACAAACAGTAAAACTTCTTATTCACCTATGATTTGTAGTTTTTTATAAAAACTGCAGTAGTGATCTTAAAAAAAAATGTGATGACGAAAGCCTCATAATGACTTATATACACGATAAAAACCAACCTACCTGATGTTACGAGGAGGTACATCGCCACGTACTATTGTCTTTATCTCGGCCATTTCCATTGGTGTTATACATGAAGGATCGACCATTGGCCGAGGTCTGCCTCGACGGCCACTGAATGGTGTACCAATAATTGCTTGCCATTGCTGTAAAAGAGACAGCTTATCAATGTGATAGACAGCTATTTTCGTTGTTTAAATTAACAAAATTCCCATTTCGCAAAGGTAAGCTGACAATGAGACTGAGCACAGCTATTGGGTATAGGCTAGATATATCGGCCAACTATATCAACTATATACATGCTATAGCTCTTGATCATGCCTATATACGTATTGGTTGCGATGGGGAAAAGAAGTGCCACCGTGTTTAGTCACCTGATTATATAGAGATGGAATAAACCTGGTCATGAACGGCAAACATCTTTTATGCTCCGCGGAACGGACATCAGCAGCCGATTTCACTCCTCTCCACAAGGTTATGAGCTAAATTTGCGGTATCAAGGAAACGGAAAATTTAGAGTTATGAATTTAAAAAAGTGCATTACCTTGGGAAGACCATGATATTCGCCCGTTGACGGATCGTAACCAGCATGAATCCGATGAACAAAATTTGTGGGCGCTGATATTTCAACTTTTTTGGCTCTCCTTCGCATTGACATTGCTGATTGCTTCCGAAAAACTTTCATATTAAATATTAAAGACTATAAGATAATGGAACCTATTTAACAAATCGTGTTTTCGAATAACATTACAAGCATAAATAAATATGTGCATAAATTTAATGAATTAAGATACTGCCTCAGGCATTATTATCAACACGTCGCGGAAATATGCCATAGGGAGCCGGAACAGTATTCAGCCGATCTTTTGTTGCACAAAAAAAGCAATTTCATAAACAATAAACACATGAAAAATAATGCTTTGATATATTATTTATGCCGACCGCTCATAAAAATCACTCATGAAAGAATGGTTTCCGACATAATTTGGCCAATATCAACTGATGTAAGAATTATGCAAATTTTCTGCCGTATTTAAATGTTCATAATTATTTAAATGTTGTTTGCAGGCGAACGTGGAAAATGGTATAAAATATGTGGCCATAGAGTGGAATAAACCTTATGAAATCTTCAAATTTCAAGTTTATTGGAAGCTAGATTGGACCGACAAACAGACAAACAGACATACACATATATTTGCGCAGACATACAAGATAAGATTTGTAAAAATCTCACAACAATGTCGCCTAATCCTGCAGCTGAATTCCATTGTCCATTGTTCTGCGCAGCGATGGCAAGACGCCAAATGACTGAACGCCACAGCATTATAATACCGTATTCAATTGATGGCTTCAAGACTTTTTTCGAAATATTTCCATTGTCACTGCCGCTCTATGATACGGTCAAATTATTACTGTAAGAAGTATTTCCTATGTGGGAGGTACACTTTTCAGTTCAACCTGCAATACTTCAACCTTGAAGCTTTATATTGGCTTAAAGAAATAGAACAAAGCAGAGGATCTATGAAGGAAATGCAGTGCATTATTGATTGGGCGTCCGTTATTTTTAATGGTTTGTAAAGATGTGGGATTTTTTTTTTAATTGGCGCCTTTTATTGCATGTGGTTCATTGCTTGCTACAGTATGCTAAAGCGGAAAAATGCTACAGTAGACTGTAAGCATCACTTTAAGGAACCTAAAAACACCACCGTATACATGAGCCTTTAGAAGCTATACCGTAAAACATATACCGTAGGATATTTTTGATGATGAATTGCAGAATATCGAATCCACCTGAAAATATGGTTGCTTGCGAAGCATGTTCAAAAAATATGGTACTGTAGATTAAGAACAGAAGAAAAAAATGCATTAATAATCAAATAGATATCCGATTCTCATATTCCAACAAGCATAAATATTACTGAAGTTTTTTTTTTTAATTTCAAAAATTGCATTCAATGAATTAAATAAATTTAAAAAAGACAAAATAAAAATTAATAAAAAAAAAAGCAAAACAAAAAAGCAATAGTAATTTCATTGGAAAATAAGGCGAAATATACCGCATAAATTTGCATAGGAAGAAACAATAAGATACATAAAGAATAGTTTTTTATTTCATAATTTGCATTAAGATAAATTCGATATATGGTAATAAATTACGATAGTATGCATTTATCGTACGATTCAGATTTTTGTTTTGTTTTTTTTTTGTTTTTTGATTTTTTTTTGGTTTCATTAAACTTCCTATAGACATGGGTATTTATTATTGTTTAGTAGACTTAATACCACAAAGATCTCATATCTCTTTTTTTGACAATAGAAAATTTGCATTGAAATAAATAAATAAAATTAAATTCAAAAAAGGAAATAAAGAAATAAATTTTTTTTTCTAAAGATACTAACGAATAGGATTATTTAGCTTCCCACTATAATATCAATTCGTGATGATAGCTATAAGTGGTACATTTTTAGAGTGCTAATTAGAGAGAAGAAAATTTATTAATTTTCAAGAAAAAAAAGGGTCATTCGTTTTTCGAAAAAAGTTTTAGTAGATTCAGATTTAGGCGTTAAAGAAATAATGAGAGAATATAGGTAAAAGATATAAATATTTACCTTTATTATATATAAGTATCTACCTTTATTATATATAAATATTTATCTTAATTATATCATTCACTCAATTTTTTATATATTAATTTCCATCAGGGGTTATTTTTAATTTTTGATATGAATCACTTATGATGCAATCAATGAGTTTATTCATAGTAGAATGAGCGTTAAAAAATTGGCCCATCTATGAGAGAAATGCTTCGAAATAATGTATTAAGAGTGATGTTCTGTTGTTCTAATTTTTGAGTAAAGCGTTCCCGCTCCAATAGTGTATCTGATGCATCGAACGTATGATATACGATCTTAGAAAGGACGAGGAAAGGGGAAGAGGATGAGAGCGGTACAGAGTGATTTCTATTGCCCCAATGATTTTATTTTATTTTATTTTTTTTTATTTTTAAATACTGGTCACAATTTTTTTCAAATCGACTAAGAGAAAAGTTAACGAGCTGGCCTGTAGTTTCTAGTTGATCTTACTGGGAAATTAACTAAAAGATGGGTGTCAGTTATTTAAATATTACCTATTTTGCTGGTAATAGGCACTATCGTGGGTAGATTCGCCTCGATTCCATAAAATAAGCGCCTTTCAAAGCGTAATTCAGGGAACTGCAACTGTGGGATTTTAACAAAAAAAAAAAAAAAAAAATGAAGCACTAGGTAATCGTATCGGTTGCACCCTTGCTAGCCGAAAGAACTGAGTGGGAAGGAAGATGGAAGCGAAAAAAGGAAGGGGAGCTGGCTTGAGGGAGGAGGAAATTGGCTCCCCATATTTTGGCTCCTAAATGCGAATGAAAAAAAAGTAGAGAAAAATTATTTAAATGCCCATATTAAACAAATCCTGCACCAATAAAATATTCGAAATTGTTGTGCAAATACCAATTAAACGATTTCCCAATAAAATATTACAAACATTTGGGGATGCTCAGTGTTGTGAAAAATATTACGCAACAGCTGTGTGTGCTCGTAACGATTATTATTCGTTGCCGATACGGCCGGCAGTCCGGTTTATCACTCGTCTCTCTTATGCCAATCGCCATTGTTTTGGGATTTTATCACCTTATCACAAAGAATTTCCACTTAGAATTCCCTTTAATATCTTTTCGAATTTCAAAGAAAAGTCAGAGATAATCACACCTAATGAACATTAGCAAATCGAATGTAATAGATTGCAATAAATTTTCTATATTCATGTATTTTTTTTCATATTTTATGAGACAAGTTTGATTTACTTTATTTGGAAAGGTAACCAGTAGTTACCCTCTTAGTAAAGTTACCATTTATTTTATTACCCATTTACTATTTGCAGTCAACAGTTACTTGATATTGTCCTCACAATTCATTATGGTTTTTGTAGCAGTAGGTAGAGACTGGCTCTATTTGTTTAGCGGACGTTGATCGACGATAAACAGTCATTCACCTATCTGTAAGCTGAATTGTTCTCACAAACGTATTATTTCGAAAAGCTTTAGATATTCCATCATAACGAATAATTATGCTACACCACGAACTGAAAAAGGTCTGAAAGGGTGAGGACTTAACGTAATGAATGATGAGCATAAACTTTAAAATTGACGCTTGGCTAGAAAGGCTCATCAGTTCAATTCAAAAACGTTCATTCCGAGCATTTACGCACATAACCCACAGATGGCTACAAACCGGCGACCTTCCGCATTCCAAGCAGATGCTTTAACCACTGAGCTTTAATGTTTGCATTAATATTAGCAAAAATGGCACAATCATTAAAAAAAAACTCCAGAAATTGATAATCTATATGTCTAATGGAATACACCAATTTCATTTTATTATCGCAAAAAAAAAAAAAAAAAATGGCTTGAAGACTTTCGAATTGAAAGGCAAAATATTCGGTTATTTGATTTTTTCATTTTCATTTCTATTAATACATTATTTCCATTCCTTAATATTCCTCTTCAAACTGTATAAGTTTGTTTCTCAATAAATTGTCGATGAAATGTGTTAGTTATGCGGGGTATTGGATGCTTTACTTAGCGAATTTCATTGATAACTGGTTATTAATTTGTTTCGCGTAGAAAAACCGGAATGTTTAGTTAATGCAAAGTACTATACGCACATTCGGCGTTTCAGATGTTCGTCTCTAGTCGAATCGCTTCAATATTTATGTGTTATCCGATTAGCTTAATTTGCAAATATTTTAAACGATTATTCATAGCTAATATATACATAAATAATAAGCGGAAATAAGGATAGTAAGGATAATAAATAATAAGGATATTTCCAGTCATTTTCAGGCGCATTTTTATAAACTATGAGTAGCATTCTTAGTTAAAATTTCCTATATGATATTGTGAACAAAGAGATCTGTCAAATTGTTTATTCTTGCATCCGTTTCTCCCATTAATCCTCTTCCCATCCCACCTTTGATCATATTCTTTCATATATGATGTAATATGATCCCTATGAAATTATTATTTGCTAGCATTTATTGCTATTGATATTTTTAAATTGCTTTTCGAGCGCTATTTAATGTCTTGCAAGATGCGACCGCTTCAATAAATATATTTTTCAAATATTTTCTAGTGTGTAAAACCATGTCGACAGCTCTTGGCCGTTCATTTTTTAGCATTAATTGCTACTGCAGTCAGTGCAGACTATTTGCAAAATTCTACCCATTTCGTTGATTCTTCCTCTGACAGGTTAATTTAACTCGAACTTTATATAAGTAATGATTGTAATATTATTTGTCAAATATTTATTATAACTAATAAAAATAGTTATTATCGTTTGATTCAGACGTCACAATTTTTTAATATTAAAGCCAAATTGCAATTTTTCTGCGCCTTATTTTGCTTGTAGAAAAAAAACTTTAGCTATACTATTACATGATGATTCTTTAACGCATTTATAGTTAATTGTCTATCCTTTTTGCATAAATAATATGCTACACGTTTTTGCATACTTAATTTGCATATTCATCAACGAACGTATTCGATTTGAATTTTATTTATAATTATCGTTTTTGAAACATTTCATTGCTACAGAAATAATGATATAAGATAATATTAAAAAAATTTTCTTCTCGAATTTTTTTTTTGTGATTACCATCAAATTCCACGTGATAAGGTTGTCAATCAACGAAAAAAAAAATTTCTCCATTAATCGGAATTTTCAGATCACATTTTGTTTATCAGCATATTTTAGGTCGATCATTATTGATTGATTGATGTTTGATCGCTTAGCACAAAATTCTCACAACGATTTGCTCTAGAGATACGACTAGACTCGTGAAAAAAAAAAGTATGATGATCTTTGATGCGGTAAAAAGTAAACGAGGCCCTCTACATTGTTATCATCTTATCAACACATTGCCCACGTTTACTGCATTAGACAATTTAATACCATTGAATGCGTTTATTGATAGCTCACTTCACTATAAATTGTACCATTTGTTTTATGGTTGCGTTATTTTTGTTGTTGCTGAAAACCTTTTAGTGCACCGAAATTGTACTTTTGCTAATAGGATTGCACCATCTCAAAATAACTCATACTAATTGCGTCTTGCAACGTTTGCAAATAGATTTGCAAACGTTGCAACATAGATTTAGCGAAAGTTCAACGGGCGTAATTTTTGCAAAATTTGGATGGCTACCAAAAAAAAAAAAAAAAAATTTGAATAGTTGTAGAGCAATTGAAAATGATTTCAATAGAGGCGCTATTTGATGGTAATTTTTTTCGATAAAAATATATCTAAAAACAAATAGAATTTCATTAAATTTTATTTTCTTTAATAAAAATCAATGTTTAATATAAATAATGAATTACTAAATGGAAAAATTCGACAGAAACATTGTAGATTTATTAACGCATAGAATTCTCGGCTATAAATATGGGAATTTCTTCACATTTGAACATATACGCTGAATTGGAACTAATGAACTAAATAAAAAAAAATAAAAATAAATGCAGTAATATTATAATACGAGTAAAAGATAAACTGTTATGGTAGTTCTTTGAAGGGATCTTCGGTAAATATGAGTTGTATTGGTTTTTGTTAAGTTAAAGTAAGATATAGGTGAAGTTGTGAGCTATGAAGATAAGTTGTAAGGGTATACTTTAATTAAAATGTCAAATATTACTATCGAATTATATGCAAGTACAAAATATGAGAAATTTTGGCGATAATTGTGAAAATAAGGGAAGGAAAGAGGGAGCACGGAAAGTGGGGGAGGGAAGCTAACAAAGACTTAAATAATTTTTCGTCGACTCTTCCCGTTGTTGTATTTTTACCTTTTTGGGCATATATATATATATATATATATATATATATATATATATATATATATATGTATATATGTATATATATATGGAAGGATGGTTTGCACGATGCGTCAACGCGTTTGTGCACCAGATGGCACGCACGTTTTATGTAACGCGCACGCATGCTCTTCAGCCATAGTGTTGTCACTGCGCGCGTCACGCACACCCAACCGCATTTGGGTTAGTGCTCTTTGCACTAGTGCATAATGATCCCATTCAGGTGTGTTCTTTTTTTCTGCATACTTTCTTTTTAAAAAAATTTCTAAGGGATTTCAACTGTATTGATATTAGTTTATTAGAACCTGAATTTAATTTTTAGGGGAGCTTATGCTGCTTATAATCCCCCCTCCCCTTAAATTGACAACATATTTTAAAGGACATGTAACCTAATATTGACCTAATATTGGAAATATCCCCCTATAACTTCTTATTTTATTCAGTATAAGGAGGTAACTGGTACATTTTTGATAAGGAATGTTTCTGAACGTTTTATTTCTTTAACATTTCTAATATCACTGATTAATTGATCTATCCATTATTGTGAAAATCATCACCCGTATATTTTAGTATTATTTTTACAATAAAACTGTAATCATTAAAAAACTTTTATTCTTTATTGGCGTTTTATTTAGAATTTTTCCGCCTCAGTGATTTTAATATTACTTCTTTCCTGACAACAGTTTCCACATACTTTAATGCTGTCTACTGTAAATTGATTAGCGTTGAGATTTATTACAGCTCTATATCGTTTATTTTGAAGTTATAAATAAATAATCTAGAGCTATATAAATTACATGCTAGACAATAATTAATATTCGACAATAAATCTAAAATAGCTTATCGATCATACCAATAAGATTGAATTTTATTTATTTCTACTCTGCAGTAATCTTATCGTTTTACTTAACTAAATAAAATAAATCAAAATATCTACTGCAATCCACTTCTCTATATTCAAATGTTCCTTACTATTATTATGGTGCTGCAAATGTCATTACTACCATAAAATGTGTTATATTCATATATACTTGCAAATATATATGCACTAATGAAATCGGTTTAAAAGAATAGAATGTTATCGATTTCGAATTCTTTATAAGATGATCAAATACAGTATTTGCTCAAATAAACACCCATCCTTTACCAAGTTTACAACTATTTTTTTTTTTTTTAAATACAAATGAATTCTTTATTATTTTTATGATCGATAATCGAAGACATATCATTATAATAGAAATAAGTAAATCTTGTGGAAATTAATAAAATAGTTATATTTATAAATTTATTAACTTCGATTAATTTCTCTTTTTATATAATTGTTTGTTTTTTTTTTTCCATGTTCTCAAGTGCATTTAGTAGAGAACGTGATAACGAATTGTGAAACCGTTAATGCATCATCGGCTGTCACAATGTCTATGATGATTGTGTTGATATCGTTGAATGTATGTGTGGATCAAGAATCTCTTAGAGCTTTATAGATGGGCGTTTCATGCATTTTGATGTAATAACGTTTCGATCCTTTTTTTTTTTGAAAGATTTAAGACGAAAAGTGGAAATTTTTTGATTATTCAAACGTCAATTAATCGACTTTATCGAGTGGAAATAAGACGATGACGCAAATTGTTTGATTATTTCAATGTAAAATAAAAAGAGTTTAGTTGATGAGCAATTCATTGCATAGATAAATAGAAGTGAATATTATTTCGACTTTAATCGATTCTAAAAATATTCATTCAAATTAACGCGGTTCATTGCATGAATAAATCGAGATATTGTAAAGAACTAGAAACGATACCGGAAAGCAGAACATGGAACTATCACAGGCTGGAAAGCCTGGCGATCAAGTTGAAGTAAAAGTAGATGATCGAATCGGCAGAGTATGCCAAAATCGCAAAAATTGAGGCATCCCGGTTCTAATATATTTCATAAATTGTTTGCACCAAATCATCCCAAAATATTCCATTTGTTCCTCTTTGTTTCTTTTATTATACACTTCACACGAGAAATACCACCTATTACATTCTATAAAACTATTATTACAATATTGATCTATTTTTTAAAAAGCTTTATTTCCGATAAGATTCATTGAAAATATAATATACCTAAATATTTACCCCCTCAATCGTGGGTAATATCATGCCGATATTTGATCACAAATATTGATTGATCACGATCAATTTCAAAATATTCGAGTCAGCTTGTAATCTTTTCGGAAATAGAAATAAATTCAAAGTGTTTTTTTTTTCAACTTTTATGCTCAGAGATAGAAGCATCTCGTAATTGATGCACTCTCTATCATCTTTGATCCTTCTATTTCCTGCGATATCTATCGGACTAATCACCTGAAGAATGTTTATTAGTTAACTAATCAATAAGGATTATGGAAGTCTTAAAGAGAGGGCTTATAAGTATGTCTTACTGTAATATGAAGAAATTCTAAACATACGGCAATAATTTTTCGGTCGATGCAATTTTAAAACGCCGATTTTTGAAATTTTGTTTACAATCTTATTTTTATCACTGATAAATGATAAAATAAAATATGAAATGATAATTGCAATTGAAATCATAAAAATTTCCACAGTGGAACGGCTGTTTCAAAAATTTGAAAAATTTTTCTTCATTTAGTGAATTTTTTTTTTCTTTTTTGGAATATGTTTACTGCAACAAATGCAATCAACAAATCGTTGAAATCGATTCATTTTTCCCCCCACCGAATATCTCTATCATAAATCATTCAATCAAGGGTGAATCAGTGATAAGCACAATTCCTCAATTTTTTTTTTTAAATTATTTTTCTGCGTCAATTCCACCAGTCAACGATGAAATCTTTGAATAAACTATAGTTATATCGATTAGATTTATTTTATTGTCATTGTTATTTTATTTCATTTTTTAAAATTTTGTTTTATATTTTACTCTATTTTATTTTTTGAATTAGAAAAAATATAATTTCACTGTAGTTATTTATAAAAGAATTTATCAAAATTTGATTTAAGTGGTGAGTATCAAGATCGAATCGGAATTAAAATAGCTAAAAAAATTGACTTGAAATTTGTATTTGCATATAAGTCAACATTCCACATACACGATCAACTAATCTCATAGGTTGCCATCAAAAATCAAATACAAAATAAGTTTTAAAAAAAAAGGATGAATTATGAAGTATTATTTCTTCTATATTTAATCAATATAATTTCAAAATTCTGTCAATGGTAAATGCGCGGAAACTTTTTATCACCTCTAATTATCTATAAATATTTTCTGAGTTCTTCATCTGACATGAAACATGGTATGGGAAGGCCGTTCTCTTTCCCCGTGGCATATACTATATTCACCAAGTTTCATGGAAATAGATGCCATAATCCGCTTGTGCAAAATAAATTTTCAGAAACTCATTTAAATTGCTTTCGTTGGCTTAGCGTTTAAGGATTTGTGGTAGCCATTATTTCTTATAGGCGCAAATTCGATATGCAAATAGTACGGGAAAATTTTTTCCCTTACGATTTTCTTTCTTTTTCGAGCGCCAATGTTTTGGAAGAGTGTCAGAAAATATTTCTTCAAAAATTTCCACGCTTTTTGGGAATTATTTTTGAGAAATATGAATAAGATGCTTCCCGTCGTACGACGAATCCATTTTCGGTTGGAAATATATAACGACTCATATAATCTGTTAGACTTCAAACTCTGTCTGCCTAGTTTATCGTAAACATACTTGGGATCTACATTTTTATTCACACAGGCCAATCGCCCTCTCGAGAATAGATCAAAATTCAAAGTATCGTCTGCACTGAATGTCTATCGATTTTGCATTGTTGAAACGTTCTGAGTGAGGTGGTCGTCTATTTTTACACATCATTGCGAGAGGCGGTGCATATTGATGATTGTTGATCGGTAAACTGTTTGCAATGTGCGTGCAATTGGAATTTTTTAATTTTTTAATTTTTTTTTTTTCTCGTTTGAGATGTATGCAATGCGCTAAATGACAGCCGTTGTTTTATGATCATATCATCGGCTGGTTATTAGTGAGAGGTGATATTTGATTTGTTTTACAATGCATCTGTTAACTCGTGATACACTCATCTTCTTATTTTTTCTTCAACATTTCTTTCTAAAAAAAAAAAAAAAAAAAATCATCGCCCACATCAGCATCCATATAAATTGCTCATATCGCAATTATTTTTGCACGTATTGCCTTTCTTGAAAATCAAATAGACGCTTCAGCATTGTGCTATTTGCGTTGTGTTGTACTATTGCTATCGCTAAACTCATTCAAAATGGTCGTACTCTATAACAGGTTATTGAAATTCATTACTTTATTAGTGATTATTCGTTGGTTTTGAATATTCATTGAAGTATTTTATATATCTTATCGTTTATGAGAATACTGACTGAATGATGGTGTTTATTTCAGTTACCCAATTTAATATGGCTCTTCGTTGAAAATGATTGGAGGTAACTGTAGCTGAATGTTTGGATAAACTGTGGTGAATATGGTTGCTCACTATAATGAGCGATCATTGATTGAGTTGCACTCTTTTTAGTATGCAAAACTGATTGATGCTGCCACCTAGTTGTAGATGAATATGCAAATTGTTGATTATATAGAAGATGCTATAAGATAACCTAACCGTTGATTTGAGGACATTGAATTTATTTATTTATTTATTTATTTATTTATTTATTTATTTATTTATTTCTTGAATATTATATTTGACCTCATACTTATGTCATTTAAAGAACATGAAGACTTTTAGATCTTACGTTTTGATATCGTCCTATTTTCTGATAGGCTTAGTTATACCAAATATTCAGCCTATAAGGAGTCAATTCGGAGTCAGACTCCGTTTTCATAACTTCATTTGCATAGTTAGTTTGAGCTCTTTCGATTATATGACCTATTTTAGATATTTTTGATCAATGGGAAACTGATCAATTTAATGCAAGTTTGCTGATGCATTTCCGGATGAATCTTTCTCTTAATCCGCCCATGACAGTACTTTTATTTCATATTATCCCCAGCCTTATTTATAATATTATATATATAAAGTCTTTTCAAAAAGTACTGAATAACCATTTACTGTAAATATCAAAAAATAGTGGATAAGCATTTTCATCGACTTTCTGGATAGCGTTATTTCGATTTAATATCGCTTTACAAAGATGATTATTATTTATAGATACGCACGTGATCCAAAGATGAGTCGTCGACGCCTCGGTGTCACCTATAATGTTAATCAATCGGGCACTGGCCGTATTATATTCAACGAAGCAAAAACTAAATTTCAGGTTGTTTTTTTTGCAGTGGAAATCATTCAACGTGTCATAGTAGAAGTATTGATGAGAGTGCGGTCCTCAGATAAGATGTTGTGTGGCGAAGGTCACTCGTAAGAACTTCGAAAGGAATAGGCTTACAAGAGACATCAACTTTTTTCCTTTCTTGACCCAGTTTAGGTTGCCCCTTCATCCCTCACCCCTCTCTCCTCACCCTTGAGTGGAAGTATGTAAGCTCCTCCACATTCACTTCTCAGAAATCGTGTTATAAATTAAGAGACTAGGATAAGCTCTTATACAGTCAAATATAACAGATGTAATATCGAGCAATACTCAAGACCAACACCTTGAGCAGTTGCAATATAGACCTGAAGAAGTCTTGGTCTCGAACTCTTCACTTTTTGCTAGTGAGCTTAAAAATATCCTTGTATTCGATACAATGCTGCAAACACATAGCTCTGAATATAGTCTAATATGCATTATGTTATAACAGTTGATGTACATGAGAAGCTTTAGCTTCAGTGCTATTTCGTCGTTTTTTTTCCAGTTGAGATGAAAATTCACCGAATTCAATAGGTTCGAACAAAAAAAAAAGACGGGAAAAAACAATTATCTAATATTCTATATCTAATGTTTATGAGAGAATACTACTTTTTTTTAGCTCATGAGCGAAGATAATAAAAAGGATATTCTTAACTAGCGTTTTCTTTTGTGCTCACAGAAAGGGTGCTTATATAAAAGATACAGATCGTGACTTATAGGGTGATTATTATGTTGTATACTCGGAATTCACCGCCACCCCGCATCGCGGGACCCCCCATTAAGATCATTCATAAAGAGATATGCCATGACTGCTACACTCTTCGAAAATTATCACTATTGCGCTTCCCATGAAAACTACAAAGGACAGTAGCATGAACGGTGTGGAAAATCTTATTGCAGAATCGCGTAGGACGAAGAACAGGCGTTCTCCAACCTTCCGCCCTGGCGGGGTCTACGCTCTCCGAAACTCCCGCCTCCCCTGCGGGGATTCTGAGAATTCGAACCCCCCGCAGAAGCAAGGGGGCTTCCTTCCAAACACCGTTATGTTTTATAATAGTAGAAAGGATCCATTTGAGAGTTGCTGAGTTGGTTAATTCATCACGTTTTCAGGGTTTGCTTTTGGGGGCTTACGATGAATGCATTTCATTTCGTGGTAGGATCACTGCTGAAACCGATGATCCTTCAACAAGTATGATGAGTGTAACGATTATTGATGGCGAGAGCGGAAATGAATTTCAGGTTGTTTTCGATCCTTCTCGCTAACGCTTTCCATCTCCATCTCATTTGTCATCTAATGAAGATCCATTAGAATCAGCTATCTTCTCATCTGCTGAGTCATTAACGAATTTCTTTGGGGCATAAATGAATATAGTTTCTCTCATTAATAGAAGCCAAAAGAACTGGAACGGGGGCGAAAGTTTTGTGAAATTAATCTTTTACAGTAAATATTTTCAACGATTGTATCATGGATGAAAATAAAGTAATATACATTATCACTGAATTGCATTACGATAAATTAGCACAGAATTGAATTTTTTTTTTAAACTATTTTGGTTTATTGTTTCTTTTTTCAATCCAAAAATTAAAAGTACCAAAGTTTGGAAAAATATTATTTTTGCAGAAATTTATGAAATTATCTCATTTTCAGAAATAATAATAATAATATATTTGGGGTTTAAAATTGGTTAATTTCGTATTATAGTTGTTTTATCTTTTTAATTATAACACAAAATCTCATTTTTTTAATATTATAACATAAAATATCATTTTTTTTAAATTATAACACAAAGTATCACTAAACTTAATCCTCTAAAACGAAAGCATTCTATGCCATTCTTTTTAAACGCCAAATGACAAACACCAACATACGTGCAGAAATTTGAAGACTTTTTAACGTAGGCGCATAATACGTGCGCATAAAACATTGTTTTTTTTTTTCTGCTCTTTGAGAAGAGATGCATCATCGACAAAGGAGAGTGCAGAAAGAAATCACTTTGTTGAAATTTTTTGAGATTTTTTTTTGCATCTTTAGTGAAGGGGACTGTTTGAATGATATGAAACTGGATTTTGAAAAGTTAAAAAAAAAATCCTTTATGCAAAATTTTTTGTCATTTTTCTTCTAGTTATTGAAAAAAGATTTTTAAAATTGCGTAGGCGGGGGGGGGGGTTTAAAGTTACGTAGCAGAAATAGGCCACTTATAGGGTGAATTTCATAGTAATAGTTTATTAGTTACAAATATGATTGAGCTCTAAATCGTTTCATCTTAACATTCTAAAATAATTGAAAGAAAAGAAGTTTTATTCGTCAAATTTGTATAGTTTTCTTTTCTTTTCTTTACAAATATCTTTTCCTAAAATACTCATTCAATATGAATATGTTTTAGAAGTTTTAACGCCTTTCCTTTTTGATCAGTTGCATGGCTAATTCGTTAAGCAGGTGCTCAATGTACGTATTATTCGAGTTCATTTCGCACGTGGAGTTTTAAATTTTATAAAATATTCGAATTTAGTTCGTTCATTTAAATATGTCTAAATCCTTATATTCGAATTTTTCAGGTAGAAAACGTCAGTGTGAATTTTGTTCATAATCCAAATCCGATCTCATCGCATTTCTTCGTTACCATCGATAGCCCATGTATTAAATTCACCACAAATGAAGTCCTCTATGGCAATCGGTAAATTTTTTTGCTTAATTTTTTTAAAGTTGTAATGTTCGATAATTATTTAAAGAATATATTTAAATGGTAAACTGATTTTTTTTTAATGTTAGAGAATTATATTTTAATCATGCGACAACCGACTGTGGCCTCTTCTTTAATCCTGTTGCATATATTTGGGGGGAAAGCCGATATTTGTGCGGAAGCGGTTTAAAAAAAATTTTTTTTTTAACTAGCTGATATTCCAGAGCGGTTTATGAATTCTTATACTCAAGTAACGATGTTTGCTCCTTAGGAAAAAAAGAGCTCCGGAGTCAACTAGACTATTTAAGCTTTTATTGATGATCGGGAATTCGTTGATAAACAATGCTTGACGAGTGGGATAAATAAAAATGTGATCTTTGATGTGTTGTTATTATTTGTGAACGTCATGTTCCTAATTTGTGTGATTTCGTTATAATAAATCAGTAATCCGAATAGAAAACATGTGATAAGAGTTGTATTATTGATCAGCTGATATAACGAATGACACTGCTCTAAGGGAGAGGTAATCAATTGGGTGTGTTCTATTATAAATGTTGATAGGCTTGTATATTAAGACCACTTAATCTTTGGTCATTTAATTCCACGAGAATTATTTATTTTATTTTTTAAATATAAATATGATGCAGTCTTAATTTTATTTATACTTTATTTTACTATTATAATATTTGATTGAATTTTATCGTTTCTGAATTTTTTAATGAACTATTATTTTGACAAGAGAATAATATAGCTTAAAAAATTGTTTCCCTTGACAAAAAAATTTCGAAAAGAATTTTATTTAATATTATTTTTGAGTGGAATTTACAAGGAAACTCTATTGTAATTGATTTCATAATTTTTTGAGTGATTGCTGATCAGTGATTCGATTCGTTTTTGCTATCGTTTCGCTCTCAATGCTCAATTTGCACCACAATTTTCTTTTTACGTTGTTTTTACATTTTACAAATCATTGCTTATTAGTTTTTTATTTAATATTCCGTTTTGTTTCATATCTACTGTTCATCTGAAAGAATGGAATTCTTTCTATCGCCCCACTCCTTCTCTTCCTTTCCCCATCCGTCCCGTGAGGAGAAACAAAACCACCTAATGAAAACCTTTTTTAAACTTTGTATATATATATATATATATATATATATATATATATATATATATATATATATATATGTTTTGAAGAAGTGGAGCAAAAACATTCAAATATGCAAAAAAATGCTTCATAAATATAGTATAAAATTATATTATGAAAGGATATAAAACGCTCAATAACACTTTTCTGTGCTTTGATTTTTGAATTTAAAGATATGTGCTTGATTAATACTGTTGTAATGTAAAAACGTCTTTTGCGGTATATCAGCAAAACAATTTTTTATCCGCGAAATGGATTTAATCTCTTTGGTGGTTCATTAATCAAAATTTCTTATTCGTTCTATTTTAATCGTAATCAATCAATCAATTTCTGTTCATTGAAAATTAACATGACAATGAGTTCAGAGGAGAGGTTTGTGTTGAATTAGAATGGGGCAATGCATAGTATTAGTGAAATCTTTCTACTGCCTCGTCGTCTATAATAGTATCTCAGATACTAATTGTTACTGCATAATTTCATCGTTAAATATATATCCCATTCTCCAATTTCTCAAAAGTTATCTCTAGTTAATAGCGTAGTAGGATATTATTCCCTGGATTCCCTAATCCCCCCGTCGACCCTACCTACTTGCTGCAGTTATCAGTAATGAATGGTATGTAGAGCTGCAAAAGTAGTGAATTCTTAAAATTGTTATAAATGACTTATGATGAACTACGGCTATATAATGAGAAGGAAGTGCGAGTGGCAAATATCACTAACAAATTGATTGCCAATTAAATTATGTTACAAATGAGCAATCGAACAGCAAATCTATCGATTGTTGAGATATAAATGAGATGCAATGATGAGACAACTATTAGAGAACGATATTTCAGGGCTGATGTGGAAATTCGAAAATATATGAATCCAACTATGGTTGAGAGTGGAAGTGAAGTACATATCGGTCATATGAGTGTTCATCTAATGGCCAATCATCGGCCAAAACCATCGGTACGCCGTGAGAGTCTTTGTGACGATTGTAATCCAGCGATTCTAGAGGTTTCTGATGATTTTCTTGCTTGAAACATGCTTTATTAAAGTGGACAAATTTATTTCACTCTTTTATTCCTCCATTGTTTGACGTTTTTACGGCAGAAAGGAATTGCTGCGAAAAATTCATTGTTGTCCCTTTCTTTAGATTTCAATGATTAGAAGAGTATTAGTAAATTTTTGGTATATTTGATCGATTATAGTAATTAGTAAAAGTTAAAGCCAAAAAAATAGTAATATATTTATGAAATATCGAGTGAAATAATAATAAATAAAATCTGAAGTGAAAAAAAATATATATATATATACATATATATATATATACATATGAAATGTATGAAAAATATATGATTTCCTCTTTCTTCATCATTTTGGAATAGTTATTCCTCTTAGCTAGTAAAATAAAAATAATTTCTTCATCGAAAATACAATTTTTCTCTCATGTGCAATAATTCTGTAAAGAGAGGGGGGGGGGGGGGCATTTCTTATTTGATAGTATAAAAACCAATATTTGCAAATTTCCTTATGTGTTAAACGAACGCAATGTGAGGGGTACATTTATTTATGTATTTATCGGTGTGTGTGTGTGTGTATGCTTATCAATGAAAATATTTTTATTGGTGCTGGAAAACTATTCGCTTATAACAAAGATTTTCACGCTGATTTGTGAGATTCTTTAAAAAAAAAAAGTTGCCAAATTATCCGCTGTCATCTCCAATCTGCTACCGATTATTTATCGTTGCTTTATTCGTCTATATCTTTTTTTTTTTTTTTTTGCATTGAAATCTCTACAATATTATTGTTTTGTCTCATTGAGAAATGCTTACTGGCTGAGGCAATTATATAGAAACGAAACTAAAGGGCGAACGTTTTTATGACTATGAATAGTCAGTTAATTTAAATGAATTTTTGAGAAAATTTTCAATTTTCTCGAAAACCAAATTAAAAATTTTGAAAATTCCAAAGCCAAATTGAAATTTTTTTTTTTGATTTTCCAAAATCAAATTAAGAAAAATTTAAATCGTTATTTTGCAATTATAACGAATTTTTAGTGTGAATTAAATTAAAAAAAAAAAGAAAAATATCTAAGCGATATTTCGCTGTTTTTGAAATATAGCTGAGATGACCATACATTTCGCTCTTTAAATTATCAAATTTCGCTCTTCTTTTGGCATTTTGTCAATTGCTTTCCATTCATTATACATAATTGTAGAGTTTTTTTTTTTTTTTTAATTGTTTTTGCTCTATTTAACATTAATATTTGGCTATCCCAGAATTAAGGATGTACTATGATATCCATATAGTGTGGAACTATAAACTATAAGATATAAAAAACGTGAAAGATAATATTAAAAATATTTTTGCAACACAATTACAAAAATATTTTCACTTGCATTTAAATCAATCGAATATTTTACGTTGATCTATTTTCTGAATGATGTGGAAATTCTTTTTTATATATATATATTTTTTCATTGCAACTTTTTCGTTTTATTTATCTTTTTATCTCTTTATTTTATACACTATTTAACCAAATTATTCATTTTGTTAATTTCTATGTTCATTGTTCATTAAATTATCGTTGATTTAAATATTCTATGACTGAAAATGAAAAAATTTTCTTCGTGGAAAAAAATCTTTTCCTTCGTATTATATGTATATTTTCTTTGTTCATTTCAACTGTCAAAATTTTTATCCTTTTTTTTCTTTTTAATGTACAAGCATAAAATTGTTATATTTTTAATCCGTTTTTTTTTTAAATTTAAAAGTGATATTAAATTTTTCTGACTGCAAAAATTCATTTAATTTTTCGATTTGCAAATTTCCTATGATTACAATTTTTGGATACTCATATTTTGCAAGTTGAATTGAAATTCTAAAAACGAATACCATTTTTTTTTTTAAATATAAATCTTAACGTTTTATGAGTTGTATTTGTTGTCAATTGCTTATTGTAAGTAGATTGCTGAATTTTTGAGAGCAAATTTATACATAATGATCCAGCTTTGTAATTTTTATCTATCCATTTATGTATATAATTTTGTGTGTACGTTTTTTTTTTATTTGTTTCCCGAATAAATTCATAAAAATTTGCATAACTTTTTACTTTAAATAACTTCATTTAAAGTTGTAAACCACAATAAAGTTGTGGCTCCATAGATGTGACCAGCACAAATTTGCTTCTCTTGGATTTTAGCCACAATTGCTGTATCAGTCCAACTCGTTTCGAATGCATTGTTACGCCGAAAAGTGACTTTTAAAAATTGTTAATCTACCACAATTCTATATTAAAAATAAATAAATAAATAAGTAAATAAACAAATAAATAAATAAATAAATAAAAACGATACAACGCAATAGTACGAACAATGTGACGGGGTGCCTTAATAAAAGTCTTCTAACCCTCCTTTCCCTAACACTCCGTCCTTGTCGAAAGCTGCGAATATTTCCCATCTCCATGAGGTTTCGAGAGCGAAGAATATGCAATCACTAATTGCCGAATGGTTGCACTGAAAAAAAAAAAAACAACGCAATCATTTAGCAAAAGATCGTCGGTTTATTTTATTTTTTCCCTTTTTATTGTATTCAGAATTTTACTGTAAAGAACGATAGAAAAATGAAATAAAATGAAGTGAAAAAATACAATGAAAAATGAAATGAAATGAAATAAAATAGAATGCTGTGATATGAAATGATGTGATTGTGGTATGATATGCAATGGAATGCAATGAAATATTGCATCATATCACGTTATTTGGTGATTTCATGTGACGTTATTGTTGTATTTTTGGATTGCTTTGCAATTTATTATCATTTGTTGATTTTATTTTTATTTTTTATTTTTTATTTTTTTATTTTTTTGCAACGAAAAACATTCGCAATTGGGCAAATCAACTCGTTTTGAAATGTTTATCTCTTCAATGTTGACGCATAATTGTATTGTAATATTCTCGATATTTTCAACGTTTCTCATCTTTAGTCGTTTCCATCTGCTCCGCATTTGTCCCCACAATTCAAATATTGCGCATTTCACTTCGATTCCTCTTCATTTTTATTTTTAGATTCCTTTATAATAACTGCTTAGAAAGTTCTCTCAAATTATGCGTATTAACAACGATTCTCCTATTGTTAAGCTTATTTACAAATGATTTATACGGCAATGGTTTCTAAAATGTTGCATTCATGAATCTCTTCGAAAAAAAAAAAAAAACCTTTTCGACCTTCTATCACTTTTTTGTGTCGATCCTTTAATCAATTTTTGATGAGTTTATCAGATGCCATTTTTTTAGGTCATTTTATTTATTATAAAATATGTATTATTTAAGAAATTCACATTATTTTTTGACTCAACAATTATTTGTATAGGAATTTTGAAGCATTTACGTTTAAATGATATTTACGCCCCACTATAGCCTTACAAGTAAAATTTTACTATTAAAGCAAATAAGGCTTTTTTTTTTTTAAATATGTTTTAAAGTTTTTATTGAAATAAATAATAGGGAGTTAAGAGTTGTGACTGGCTACATCGTAAAAAACTATACAACATTTGCCCCCTCTCCAACGATCTCCCGATATCCATTTGTATACTCTAAATTAATCGAATGCAATAATCGATTGCTTATATTATTTTTACTATGCATTTAACCCCGTGATTACAACTGAGTGAAGTAGGGGGGATGGGAGGGGGGGGGGGGGGCGGGATGAGTGGGGAGGGGATTTGAAGGGGATGGAGGAAGGCAGTAGAGCAGTAAAGAAAGATGTTAATATTTCCATCGATGTGATAAGCTGTCAGTAAACACGTCATTTGCCTACTCATCATCGCAGGTTGTTATCATTTACGCAACTATTAAAACACACTTTTTTCTCATGTGTTAAAAATAATTTTTTTTTCGTCAAATATTCATTGAATATTTTATTAATCACAGAAATTTTATTATTTCATTTAAAAAGTTTTATTAGAAAATTTATTTATTACATATTTATGTTGCATTCCTTTAGATTTTCTTTTATGAAATTTATAGAATATTTTAAATTTTTTTTATTATCTTTTATTATCAATTTTTATCACTTATTTATTATTTATTTTATTTTATCAATAAATTATTAGCGACGTTAATACATTATATATATATATATATATATATATATATATATATATATATATATATATATATTTTTTTTTCGTTTCATGAAGTATATTACATTGAAAGTTGCTTTATTTAATTGCATTTATATGTATTATCGTTTCAGTCAATTTTATTGGCTTTTCTTCGAATAATAAAAAAAAAAAATTTCAATTTTTCACCATAAATAAATATTTATTATCTATCATTTAAGATTTCCTCACTGAGTTATATGCAAATTTTTGACCGAATAATTAGAAACGTTGATTTTTCGTAAAAATTTACATATCTCTTCCCTATATTTTATAAGCTTAATAATTTCTATTTAATTTTCTCCTTCCTCTATTTGAAAACATTTTCATAGTCAATCCATCTATAAATTTTATAGTTGCTTTCAGTGGTTTGCCAAATGAGATATAAGACAAGTTTGGTGCTCATTGCTCCATCCATCTATCATTTTCACATTCCTAATATAGAATCAGCACTCAACGAATATTTCATAGAGGCAGTCGGGGAGGAGATGAAAGGGAAGGGATTTAGATTGTTGGAATCCCTGTCGTTATATTATATTCTTGAACGATTGTTTTCTAACGGTTGTTGCGTGTTTAGTTTGCGTAATAAAGACACAATTGTTGCGTTATTTGTTGGCAACGTGGAATAAAGAGATATCATTGAGTTTATCCAACTCGTTTCCTTCACTAAAAAAAAAAAAAAAAAAACCCATCAATGCACTCAAATCCTCGAGACGTACGTTTTATATATCACTAAAATACGCATCTTACAACATTTCCTCTCAATGCTCTCATTTCATATCTTTTCTATTAATGCATTTATATATTTCATGCACTATAATTTTCTGATGCACTCTTTTTTTTTATTACTTGAATAAACGAGTTGAGGATTTTTAGTATTATTTTCGATCTAACTATATTCTGATTTCATGATACGATTATCAATTTTCGGCTATTTTTTTCAGGTTCATTTCGGTTTTATGGTTGCTTTATTAAAGTTATTGAATTTATTGTTGTATTTATTCAATTAAATAATAAAAATAGTTATTACAAATCGCAGCAACATAGCGATTCGCTTTTAAAATGTTCAGCATCACTTAATAATATATTTGGCGACATTTGGACTGAAAACTAAAATCACTGGGAATCGGAAGTTGGCGAGAAGATTCCTAATGAGGCCGAAACCCATGGGAATATTTGTGAAGGGGTGGGGGGGGGGGGAGAGAGGAAGAGGGAAGGGAGGGATGAATCTCATCTCTGAGCACCACATCAGTCTTACCATTCTTCGAAGTGTTGTTGTTTTTTAAATATAAAATATTCACTGTAGCCTTTTGAATATTGAACATTTTCCTGATAAATACAGCATTTTTTATCGCAAACGGAAATATACTTTAATCGAACTTATAAATATTTTTTTAAAAATAATTTTCGATAAATAACCGAAAAAAATCGGTTACTCATTGCTGATTGAATTCGATGCTGCAAATTCATTGTTTTACGTGCACAGTAAAACTACGAACAAAACCCCTGGGTCTATAAATCCCGTCGAAATTTCTATAAGGATGGTGGAGATATCCAATTGCAAAATCTCTAAATAATAGATAGACTAATTAATGAGCTATCCGAACACCTTTACCGTTAGATTTATTACAAGTGATTACGAAATTCATCGGAAATGAATCATCATTGATTCAACAATAAAATTCATCTCAATATCGTATCTTTCTTGGCACTATAACAAAAAAAGCGGTCATTGCATTCTGCAAAATAACGTCGCATTAATCGATTTGTTTATAAAATTTTCTCAACAATCGACCGACCATTACCATTTAAATGTCTTTCCGTACAATGTTCTACTTAAGCATATACTTTCGGTATATATTTGTATTTATTTACATGTCCATATCAGTCGTAAGAGTTTTAATGATTCAATTTTCTTTTAATTCAGTTTTATTTTCAATTTTTATTTATATAGCTTTATTATTTATTGAGGAAATTAACGTTGAAAAAACTTACGATGTAGATAAAATATAAATAAAATAGGTGTATTTAAAAAACATATAATCGCTGCTTTTTTTTAAACCTAAGGTTGCTGTAATAGTTAAGGTGAAAACACCAAAATTTAGTGCAAAAACTTATCGGCAAGGAAATTTTCGAATCAATGTTTTTTTTTTTTAAATTTTTGCTTTTGTATTTTTCAACCCTCTTTCCTTCCTTCAATTGGGGTTCGTTCATCTACTCCCTTAGTGTGTGCTCTATAAGGTACCATATAACGTCATATTTAGTTTAATGAAGGTGCATTTAGGTGTTACATGCTGGTCCCACTATATGTCTCCAGTTGTATCGGCGATAAAGGTAAAGAAGGAAAGGGTGTCGATGTATATATAAATGAAAAAAAAAATATTATTTTTTATTCTATAGCGAAGTTTATTTATTTATGCGCTTTAGAGTTTCTCGATTTCTCGATCATTGAAATATTCCATTCATCAAAATATTCAAAAATCTGCAACTATTGTCGCATATAAACAATCGCATATTATTAGAAAAGTTATGAGTGCCTCTAAATTATGCAAATTTGTAAAGGAATTTGTGGTTGCCCCACTTGTTTATTACTCCTCCAAGTGGGTAAATAATGGCCACGGCTCTTCAGGAGTTGGCCACAAGTCTTCCATGAGCCAAGATATGGTGGAATTTTTCCTTCTAAGCGAACGCCTCATTTAGTATTGAATAAAAGCCTAGAATTATCTTGCAATATTTTTAACCTTCTTTCGTAATTAATATTGTTTTTAATTTTTGAATCGTAACGTTCGAGACATCTTTGCAACTTAGTATTTCGAACTTTTATTTATTTTTTTAAAAGTTCCAAGGCGAATGTGTGACGTTTCATCAGAATCAGGCGGCTCTGAATCATCGACACCTTTTCGACAGTACCGTCCGGTCGGTGATAAGTCAGCATGGTCACAACAGACCAATTTCGAACGGTCTATCTTGAAGCTGTTTCCTTCTTTTTTCTTTTTTTTTCAGCGCGTTTTTGGATTCATAGTAAGTTTATCGATGGTCTCCTTCTTCGATCGTCCACCCTTCCCCCCTTTCCATATTTGAGCGGATGAAATGATAGTTATATGTTGTTGCTTCCAAATATAGTATGAAAGGGGACAGAGAGGGGAAATCTGGCCAGAGAAAATGTTTTAACAATTAGCATTATTATTCTATCGGAATGAAATTAATAAAATCAACTTTCTTTTTTTATTTTTATTTAATTTGTATTGCTCAATAAGAAAAGTTTCAAGCATCTATTTATTGAAATAGTGGAAATTGATAGCTCATTTCGTAGACTAGAAAGGTAAGTGCATTGATCCATTAGGTAATATGTTATCGGCGAAGAAATAGGGTTTTTTGATCAGCTTTCTATCTGAAAATCGATCTACCTGGGGCTTTATTTGAGGGAATGCTGTAATTCTATACGAGAATTTTTGCAGAAGGAAAAAATTTTGCAACAAATTTGAAATATTTCAACGATAATTTTGCATATATTTTCAGGTTTATTTGGCTATTAAAAATACCATTTCGAACGATTCTATGCTTATCGAATATAACAGCATTTTTCTTTGCATACTTCGGCTTTATGATACCAATTTTATGGGCGAGAGCACTTTGGTTTGTTTATTTGTTTGTTTTGTTTTTAAACAAAAATTTTTTTGGATTGAATTAAATTTCCGCTCCATTAAATTACTGATGCAAACTCATTTATAAGAAATAAAGCGAAGTTTTTCTGAAATGAAATACAGATACGTTTTTCTAATTATTAATTTTTGAGATTACTCTGAAGTGGGAGAGAATATTGTTTTTTTGTTTTTCAAATTTCTTTTAATTTATAGAGAAATTTATTTATGTTTGAGGAGTGAATAGTCAACATTTTCGTAAATATTCTTTGAATTGAAAAAGTGGAAAAAAATTCCTCAGTACTTTTTTATTGCGATAATTTGTTTTTTTTTCTAGAAATTCTGAAAAGCAAAGTAAAGTGCTTTAAGTGTTAGTGATCTTGCTCTAGGATTTAGTTGGAATTTTCTGGATTCACACAAGTTTCGTAAAATTTTTTCTGATACGCCTGGCTTTTTCTTTCTTTTTTTTTCTTTTATTATATTTCAAAGGTGTAGAAAAATCACTCTTAGAGCACATCACAATTCATTTGCAACCGCTTATCTATACAATCTACGCTATTCGTTTCATATCATCTTTACATCGCACCTTTTTCAGAGCAGAGCGTAAAGGTTTGGCAAAATCGTCGTCCCAATTCTTTTAGTTTATTTTTGAAAATTTCTCTACATTATTAACTCGTTGAAATAAGCTAATATGTTTAGGCCACGACTGTATTGGTTTTATGAAGGCAAATTATATCGATGGTTACAAGCATTCATTGGTTATTGGGGTTATACAGCGGGTTATGATGGTAAGCTAATTAATGCCGTTTCTCTTATGGATAACTAACTTTTCCTATTTGTCGATGTCTGTTTGTTAAATAATTTTCCTTCTTAAACGTTTTTTTTTTTAATAAATCTTATTAATCTACCTTTAGACTAAATAGGCTGATTGCTGTGAATTTAATTAAATATGCAAATAGCTAACAATGACCAGATTTTTTTAAAGATTTAAAGATTGAAGTTATTTTATGGAAGTTATTTAAACACATTTCTGCAAATAGTTCTTTTTTGGTTTGCATTGAGTTCGTGGATTGTTCAATACGATTAATTTTAGTATATGAATATGGTGATGATGTAAGTCGATATTGTGAAGAAGAGCGTGTTCTGCTGATGTGCAATCATCAGAGCACTGCCGATGTACCAACACTAATGGCCGTCTTGCAAAATAAAGGTGTCGCTAGCAGAAAGGTTAGCCATCTTTTCCTATGATTGCATTCAATGGACAGAAAGGATCAGAGATTTAATTGTTTTAAGTTGAATGAGACCGCATATCGTTAAAGGAATAAAAAAATTCAACCATAAGATGTAAAATTTTAATATTTCTAACTATCTTTTCTCAGTTATTTCAAAAATTAGTTAACTTTCCTGAGATCCATGAATTTGGCCCCCTCCCTCCGGTTTATAGGGTGTTGTTTCTTCTCTTCATGTCACGAACTCTTTCATGAATTCCTGAACTTGGGGGAAGGGGGGGGGGGTACTGCAAAACAAATTATGTCCGCCAATAATTGTTCCGATGAGGTGAATATTGTTATCGAATATTTCGAGCAATCTGAGGTTATTGTTGAACACAACATCTAGTATGATAGATGAAGAAGGCAAGCTGAAACCCCTTTTGACCTTGCTTGTAATCCTTTCTTGATGCCACAAATATTTAGTATTCGATTATGCATCTAACTACCCACTGATATTTTACAGTGATCATAGGGAATGATTCGTGAGGTGTTTTTACATTTATATAACGATAATCTTATCATATCCTTTCTTGTTTGAATTTTTAAGATGCTTCACTAATACTGCCGCTAAATTATATGCTCTTATAAGCTAGATACACTATCTTTAGATATGCCTAGACACTTCTGAAAACGTTTTTATGTAGTTGTGGCAGGCGTTTTATGTTGTATTTCAACGTGCTCTTCCATTGTAACTTAATTTTGGTCTAGATAAGTGGTATTTCTGGAGTATTTTCCACCATCGGCAACCTGGATTCTATTTTCGTCAGTTTACATGAATGGAAACTGACAATTGAAGAGCATTTCTTTTCCAACTGAATGTTGAATTTTTATGCAAAATGCAAAAATATTGCAGTATATATGACTCTATTTGTGATTATATCCTGCACTATTATTTTATCGCACCATAGCCGTGGAATTGTTTGCACGGCTGTTGTTGCAGCGAACATTTGCAGTGGTTGCGATCGATAAGTGCGCCCATCCCCCATTTTATTCACGTTCATTTCCGCTATCCTTTGAAATCTTCGATAAAGGTGTACTTGTGCTGTTGAAGTTCTACTTGAAACGGTGGCAGTAAAGCTAGCACGCGAATGGTTGGCTATATAGTAGTCTTCTGAATGAACAAATGAATTGAGCATGAAAAAATAGAAGCATTTTATTTGAAGTTTTCTTATGGGAATCCCTCGAAGCTTAATTTTTATCGACTTTTCTTCTATTCTTCTATCATCACTCTTCTTCAATCACCTTCCCTATCCATTGACACTAATAGGAAATTGGCTACTTTGATATTCGTTTCTCTACGCAATATTCACTAATATTTTTAGACTCTTTGGCTAATGGATGTAATGTTCCGTTGGACACCATTTGGAATAATTGGTCGTATGCATGGTGATTACTTCATAATGCAAGGCAAAGCAACTCGAGACAAGGAACTTCTACGTCTCAAGAAACATTTGAAGAAGGTTTTCTGGGATCGTGATCGTAGATGGGTTATCGTTTTCCCTGAAGGAGGATTCTACTATAAACGTGTTGCTAGCAGCCAGAAGTATTGTTTTTTTTTTGCCTTTATTACCAGTGGCATTTTTTTCTCTTGCAGCCCGTTGAATTGAATCTCCAAAATATTCGATCACGTAATGGAGTTTCCTAAATACCTATTGCACCAACAGCTCCTTATTTGGAAATATTTTTATTTCCTTGATGGACGTATGTTTCGCGAAGAAAAGGATCTTCTATAATGTGGTGTTGCTTTCTTACCTCAAGCTGAGCACAATCCATTCCCTACCCCACTGGCTTGCGAGATCCGAGAACCTTCAAAGTTTTTGGCCTTTTACCTTACGTGGAGGACTCTGAGGTCCGATGGCCACCAGTCTTCTCCACTTCACCCCAAATCTTGAAGGAACCAGAGCTTAGATTTATCTTCAAGCCAACACTAGCATGAATTAATGTTGTTTCGGCGCACAGAAATCCGGAGTTCCCAATTCGAGTCTTCGGAGTTCCTCGTACTCCTGCGACCTCACCCCGACTTGGAGGACTTAAGCCTTTTTTTCGTTTCCGAACAGTTGTAGCATATGAAAGCATTCAGAGAGAATGAGTGAGTGATAAGGTTCTAAGCTTTCAGAAAATTACATAAATTGAAGAAGAGCGCTCTCTTTTGGCGAAAGATGATCTTGCAGAGCGCTTTCGATAATCTTGCAGGTAGCTTTGCATTATGCGCTATATATTAAGGATCATAACTATGGGAAGGAGAGAGAAGGATCCTTGCATATTGACGAGTTAACTATGAAACGTTATATCAGCATTAACATAACTAACACTGTTTCGGCGCACACAGAGCCGGAGCTCCAAATTCGAGTCTTCGGAGCTCATTTGATTGAGCGTGCGTTAAGAGGCTGCAAAAAGTTCCTATTTCCTGTTCTATTCTACATATTACTATTATTTAATTTTTTTCATTTGTCTTTACAACCGATATCATTATTTATAGACTTGCAAATGATAGTAATCTTGTTGCAATAGGTATGGACGTGAGCATGGATATCCATATTTGATGCATACAACATTACCACGAATGGGTGCCGTGAAGACGATTCTTGAGGAAGTGGGACCGAGGGAAGATAACGACGATATAGACGGATTAGTTAAATCGAGAAATGGAAGCAAACTTAAACTTTTGAAGGATACGGTGGGCGCTATTCGTGAGAAAAAATACGTAAAAGGTCAGTGAATGCATTATCGTTATTCAAATCAAAATTTCGGATGAATACTGATGTATATAAATAATAATAGTAATAATAAGTAATATCAATAATAATGGTCATAATAACAGTATTAGTAGTCATTACTTCATTTAGCAAGACTGTTGTTATATTAACCACATACGACGTAGAAATGTTCTGCATTTTAGCGACACTTTGCATCGCTCATCATAGTAGTATTCGGCAAGATACGAACTTCATCCTTCAGACATAAGCTAATCGCTCCCCACCACTCATTGCTGGCGTAACTTTCTACTGCTTTACCTAGAAGCGGTAAGAAGTAAAGATTCAGAAAGGATAATAAAGTTCGCAATTTTCCGATAATTATTGAAATCGAAGACATTTTTTTTTCGAAAGGAGTTAGAGCAAAGGATGGGTTTTATATTTAGATTTATATTGTATTTCGCATGTTTAGTGCTATCCAGGATTCAGTTTCAGAACTTTATAAGAGTTCATTAGTGTTGATGATGCCAAAAAAAAAAAAAGGATCGTATATGAAAATTTTTATGCGAAACGAATGGATTTCTAAAATCCTATTTGAAATTCAGAAAAAAGATCATTTTATGTATATTCACTTTAAAAAAAAAGCGAAGTGAAATATGTTTTTTCTGGCATAAAGCATCGCGATACTGCATCATCCACCATTTCCTTCCCCCCTCCCCCTCCCCCATCTTCCCAATCCTTTCAATATTTCATAGTGATGCATTTTATGTGTTATTATTATTGCTAGATAGTCCATATTATTGCCATCGCTGATTTGATATGTGATTGCTAGACCGTCAAATAGTCTGTTAACTCGTTTAGTAACACATAGTGCGGAAGTGCTTTATTCTAAGTATATGTTATCTACCGCGATGCTTAAAGAGTGCGCTTTAATGCTGTAGATTGAGTGTTTTTTTTTAATGATCCATTCAAACTACTTGGGAATAACTGGAAGAGGCCAATTGTTTGAAAGAGTGATACTAAGAATTGATGAGAATCTCGTCAATTTATTCGGCAAGAGGAAAATTCACTTAGAGAGATTGAGGTTCTTTGAAATTACATGCAGGATCCTTTGAAAATATTTCTGGATCCCGAAAAAATTTAACAAGTTTAATCATCTATCAGTTTGCTTATATATGATGGAATAATTAGAAAAGAAAGAGAAATGAGATTATTTATCTCTAAATTCAGTGATAAATTGATACATTGATATCAATAAACACAAAGTACGGAATAGTTACAATAAACAAAGTATCTAAAAAAATTACAACTCAACATATTTGCATGTCATGAATTGTTTCGAGATTAGAATGGACATTTTCAATTATGGCCATTAATAAGTAGTAATTATTTGCATACAGTTAGAAGAGAATCCATATGAAAATAGATATGCAGTTGATAGAAAATAAAAATCTAATATATACAAAAAATATGTCAAGGTCGCACAATTTTGAATAAATTAGAAATGACTAGAACATAATTTATAAAACATGTGAACTGCACCACTTTGCACTGTTTTTTCGGTGTATAGTGGAACAACGATGGTAGTAATCACTACGACAGAATATATAGAAATAGAAACAACGGTACACAAATAAACATCGGACGCATTTAAAGTCATTTAAACCTTTGTATATATATATATATATATATATATATATATATATATATATATATATATATATATATATATATATATATATATATATATATATATATGTATATATATGTATATATATAATAATGGTGAGTGAATAAGCATATGTTCTTTGAAACAAATTGTCTACAATTTGTTTCAATGGCAGTGATTTGCTCTGGACATCCTGGACAGTATTAAAATATTTAGTTGGTATTAAGATCGCAGAAACTATCTGAAATATAATTATTATTATTGAAGTGAGGGGGATTTTCTTATATGGAATATAAATAACACATAAGGCGCATTTTAGTTTCTGCATTTGAAGGTCGTTCTTTAGACATTTTTATGTTGAATTTTCCTTTAATGGCGCTATTAGTATATTGAATGTTCTTTCTTTTCTACTGTATTATTATAAAAGTTTTTAAAGGGTCAGTATAAATTCTAGAATAATTTCTATAGTTAAAAAAAATTTAATTTGAAATCAGTTATTAGTAATTTGCATATTTTAGCACCAATTTATTGACATTTTTATAAAACAATATTCTTTACAAAATATTTGCAAATAAAATATATGAACAATAATAACTCATGATTGATGATCAATTAGTGAGCAATGAATGCTTACAATCATCAATTGATAATCAATTTTGCATCTTTCGGTACTCCATAATTCATTTTATGCGTTTCAAATAATTCAGTTAATGCAGCGATATATTTAGCATGTAATCGATCAACATCATCCTTTGTCGGATTGTTTATTTTCTCGACACGAATCGGTGCTCCAACTACGCCGTTTATAGGTCGTCTATAAAATAATGCTTGTTAGTGATTGAGGCATATTCCATCATAGAATTATATATTTTAGAATTCATGTTTTAGTTTTTTTTTAGTTTTTTTTTTCATGTTTTCTTCCCTATTTAGTTTATGCTTTACTCTCTCCGTTTCTATTTCTTCTCCTTCTTTCATTCATTCAAATGAAATTTTTTTTTTTAATTAATTTGATTAATAAGCGACTAGTATAAAGTAGCATGCCAACTTTAAAGCTAAACGGACAGGACAATAAGAGAGATAACAATCTGGGATAGTGAATTCTGATGTTTATTTTCGAAAGCGAATAGTTTATTTTATTTATTTTTCTTTTTTTAAACAGTAATAATGACGTTCAACTTGAAAGAGAATGGACGCGTGATATCTGCAGTAGGTACGCACTGTGTACATCGACATCAGCTTAGAGATCGTCACATCTAAGGGGATGATCATCCCTACACCTGACTAAGCCAATAGTATATCCTTTCACCCTCCCCCCACCGCGTCCCTCACCTCCATATCTCTTTGCGCAGTTTTTAGGGGACGACGAGATTAAACAACTTCAAATTTTATGAAACTTTGGCGACGCATAATTCGCTGCTTAATAAACGAATGACTTAAATGAGTGACCTGTATGGCCATATACCGAAGTTGTAATTGAAAATACCACGACCATGAAATAACGGTGGTGAGAATCCCAGTTTTTGTTTAAGACGTTCTTGAATAGTGCGCATTGTTGAACCTTTCGGATTCTCTACCTTTAAAACAAATGCTTATTTTATATTCAGAAAGAAGAATGAATGCTTCGAGATTATAACATCACTGCTAAACCCGATTTGATACCTTAATTTAAACTTATTCCCTGTATTTTATATTATTTTATTTCCTTTTATTTGAAAAGAGAAGGTTGTTCTAGCTCTACGTTTCTTAGTTCACGTATCGGGCATTTAGCAATATGCAAGCCAATTTTTCAAGTGGCAGGTGGTGAAACGATGTGGTACCTATTTCATCTCAGCGCATTAAGAAAGGTTGTTCTAGTTTTGGGAGATTATCGATATTGGTATATCTCGCATTCGCCTACCTCTCCCCTTCTATTTTTCTTCCTATCCTTCATATCCGCCTTTGTATGCTGAGCACCCGATTTACTCATTGAAAATTCTGAATATTTTTTGGAAGATTATTAGAAATTTACTAAAAAAATTTTAAAGATTACCTGATCGAAAAGTTCATTCTCTCCAAACGAATACATTGGCACAAGATAGGCACCAGTTTTGAGTGCAATCCTGATGAAACCTTTACGTGAATTCAACGTTAAAATATGTTTACCTGGATGTGCATCGAGTGCTTCTTCAGCTCCACCTTAAGCAATTATCTCTTTTATAGAAATCTATTTGAATAGAAATAAAGCTCTAAGAAGCATAGCTCAGAAAATATATCGTTCGAAAGGAATTGAGAAGGAGGGGGGGGGGGGGTGGGTGGGTGAAAATCTTTCAGTCATTGGCGAAACATAGTTTGGTCAGGAATAAATGCATTTTTCGATGCTTGTAGTTATACCTACTAGTATAAAAATTTTATTTTGTTGATTTTTAATGCTATTATTTTCATTCATTTGGGCTCAAGAGGAGTGGTATTCATCAATTCTTATCACTATTATCATTGTTGCCTCTAAAATCTGAAAGATGAATTTCGAAATGAAATCATCGAATAACATACCGATCACTAATACGACGATATTATTTGTCGTTCGATCGATATCAAGTAAATATTGTAGACTTTCCTTACTACAATCGACTAATCCATGTAGCATACCCCATTCACGACGAAGTGGTGTCCAAAATTGACCAACTAATGTACATAGTCGAATCTCCATTGAAGGGAATTTCTCGAATACGCCTGTACCGTTTGTACAGAAATTTGTAAATGAACCAATCGATATAATACCATGTGGATGTGAGCCAATTAAATAATTCTAAAAAAAATTATAAATGCAAACATTTCGTTTAAGAATTTTTCGTCTAATAGATGATAAATCGAACTCGAAAATGATTTGGAAGGGAGTTTATTAAATTCATATTTTCGCTTAAAAAAAGAATTCCGATCAGCCTATTTTATGTTATTTGCCAAATCTGTCAATTGTTCTTCAGAAATGATCATCGATACTAAAGGGTCGAAATCGTTTGTTTTTTTTTGTTTTTTTTCTACTAAATTACAATTGATAAACTCTTTGAAATGAAAGTGTTGCCTTAGAAGTCTTTAGGTTATGAAGAATTGGCTTAGAAGTCTTTAGATTAAAATTCGTTAAGAATGGCGCAAAATGGGATCTGAATTTGCACTCATGAAATCTCATACACAGAATTTTTATCGACGTTACAATCTTAGAATTTCATTGCCATCCTGGATTTGCATTTTTTTTTTTTTTTGTATTTCTTAATAACGGTCAGTGTTTTGTTCATCCATGATGTTGGCGAAACATCGCAACATCGGACAATTATTCTTAGCACAAAATCGTTGTCATCGGCATTATATAAATAACTTTTATTCTGTTTTTAGAATATTTTCCATTCGTGGTAGTCGATTTTTTCCGCATATAATCAAAAAATTTTTTTAAAATACTGAATTCAGCAACTTCTGATTCCCCCTTTCATTTCTGGAAAAATCTACCTTATTTAATATTTATTTTATAGTTGCTTGGATCGATTTAACACTAAGTGAATAGCAACTCAAATGCGGAATACCTGCTAACTGGGTGGTCAGGTCAACGTTTGTTAAATAAATCTTATTTAGTATGAAAGTCGGTTAGCAAACTAGTTAAGAATAGTTCAGGTTGATTCAGTGCTATTTCAATATGCAGATAAAACGACAGGCATATGCATGCATGCACTCATCAACGAATAACAACAATGTAAAAATTTTTGTTGAGATGATGGTTGTTAGTCAATCTAATTGCATAGACATCTGAAGCTAAATTTTATTAGTATATTTAAAAAAAAAAAAGAATAGAAAATTTACATGATTGGGTGGGAATTCGGTAGTTTTATGCAATGAAACAGGAAAATAATTAGCCATATATTTGTGAATGATTTGTGTACGACACCATTTTGATGGATAGCCACCACAACGTGGTGAATTACGATCGTAGAACATCCATATCGCATAAACGAGAACTAATGGCCATAGAGATGTGAATGCCTGTAAATCTATTTATTGCATATGCAAATTTAATCAAAAATTGTGAATGAAAACATTTTAAAAGAAACATTCATTTGCATATATATGGATAGTAGAAATTTTAATGTTAAAATATTTTTATTCGTTGAAAATAATTTTTTTTTTTTCAAACTTAGGCTTATTTGGCTCCTTGCCAATCGTTCTGTCAATCCCATTTTGGCGTATAGGCATTTAAATTTCTTCCGCATATAATCCATTCATTGTTTTTGTGGTTCTCATTTGAAAATGTATCGAAAATTCTTTTTTTTTTTAGTAATTTTTAATTAATTTATATAGAATTGCTCATGAGAGGTGATAGATTAATGCAATCTTCGCTTACCATTGCCTAAGGCATTTGCAAAATTGTGAAACATAGTGCCCACTCATTGAAGGTGTCAGACTCAATTACTCTTTTACCTTAGTTTCTGGAGCTCGAGAACTAAGTCTAGTTCAATTCGACTTTTAACTTCCTTTCTTCTTCGCCTCGTCACTTTTCAGGGCTTTCTTTGAGAATTTTTAGGATTCATACAAATAAGTAACGAAATTAGAACTCAAATAAAATTAGAAGACATTATTCTAAAGAAACTTGCCAAATAGATGGGCAATATGATTACGAGTGCTGGAAAAATGAATGTGAGAGAAAGGTGATAACACATTGCAAGTGTTTGGAGACGTCTTTCAATGGGAACATATAGTGGTGCAAATTCGACTCCAAGAATACGCGTCATTTCCCTCTTTATCTAAACGTTTAGAAATTCAGCATTTCTATGATAGTTGAATAGCACCGAAACAGTTTTATGCATATTAAATCTATATGCAAACGTTTATAAAATCCATATATGTACATTATATATATATATATATATTTATTTATTTATTTATTTATTCATTTATCTATTTATTTATTTATTTATTTATTTATTTGTTTATTTATATTTGTTTTATTTATAATTTATATTTAAATCTATATGTGTATTTATATTTTTATTTATTTGTTTACTTGTTTATTTTTATTGAAACAAACGCGAAATTAAAATAATAAAAAGGGATTAATCAAAAATGGAGCTCTAAAGTTGATTTGCTTTGCTTTCATGTAAAAATTGAAAGCACTAAAAGTTCATTGAGACTATCAAAGGACATCATATAAGAATAAAAGAAAAAAGAAAGTTACATAGACGATAAATCAGTTGAATGACTGCTAGGCGTATGCAAACCTAATGAAGTAGCATTCTATTCCTTTAATTTGCCCTTTTCTTTGTATATTGATGTGGTATAAGCGATCACTATGTGCTTATCGGTCAAATGACGTAGCTACTATCATAAGCGTATTTTTCATTCACTGTTATTTGTTCGTTTGGTTTATGACTCTTTTTCTATACTTTTATGCAGATTCGCTTTGCAAAGTGTAGTATAATGGAATCTATATGTGTATGTATGTACCTATCTCTATCTGTCCATTAAAGGTAAATTTACAAGATTTGGCGAGTATGTACCAGAAAGTGACCGTTCTTACCTCTTTCAACTATCTACTTTGTAAGACGGGGAAAACATTTAAAGAGGCCCAGAAATTTACGTACATTTTGCATTGTTTTTTATGCTAAAGGTTGGATCAGTTAGCTAAATTTGAAGCTTGTTGGTCTAATGAACGCAATACAAAAAAGCGCATATCGTGCCAGCTCCTCTAGCCGCTTTTGCATTTTTTATTTTTATTTATTTAATTTTTTTTTTTTTTTTTGATTTTATTGATTGTAAAGAACGAACTGGAACTATTTTGAGTTCGGTGAATAAAATAAAAAAAAAAAAGCCAAATGAGCTACCTGAAAATGTGCAATCGATTTCAGCAAAATCCCATATAGATAGTGAATAAAGTGATAATGAAAGTACCCTAAGAATAGTATGGAAAATTAGAATAATGGTACTTCATATAGAAATAATTCTTATTTTTAAGTTTAATTGTAACAGTTTTGTTCAATTTCAGATTCCCCTAAAGAAAATTTCAGATCCATAAAAATTAAAGTACCACAGCTTTTTTTTAGCGCTCAATCAGAAATTATCTCCCAAACAAAAATATATGATTCTTATCGAAGTCGAAGAATACCTTCTAGAGATGTACATTTATAGTCGTGTTATATACACTGTTGGGCAAAAGAATTGTATTGTTACATCTGTATTTTATTTAAAACATAAAATAACAGCAGATGTTGTCCAGAGGAGTCTTACTATTCGGGGGAATTCATTAATATATGAATGAAAACCTGAAATAGTGAAGAGGGAAGGGTACTTCCTTGGACTGCAATCGCAAATTATTTTAAAGTAAATGTACTAGTAATATGGAAGTAGATGAATAAGAAGCTGCCTGCGAATTACAGTCTCATAAAAAAGAGACTATGAAACGATCAAACATCGTTACATTCATATCATTTATAAATAGCACTTTGTTAAATATTTGCGTAGCACTTTGATTATATAAACATTCAATTGTTTATTCAATCGTAGTTTTATAATCGCAAATTTTTTAATAAATATAATATTCATTCATCATTTTATAGTCGATGATTTATGAAGACATTGGCCTAGACTTAAATAAAAATATAGTGCTCAACAATTTAGGGAATTTATTTAAATGCATTTAATGAGTTTCGATGAATTTTTTATTATGAACTCAATCGGAAAATTTTCCACCCAAATTTATATATACCATATGGATTATTTGAATAAATCATTAGCATAGAAGTTAAATGATACTTCATTGAGCTTTTATTCCATAGAATTTCTTATCTCTGAATATATAATTTAATAGTCACAGGAATTCGACCGATTGACCTCCTAACTGACCGCTCATTCATACTTTGAATTGAATAAATTAATTTTCGATGATTTTTATAAATTCTTGAATAGTAGATAATGCTACAATCTTTTTTTTTTGGATTGCGTGAAAAAGAGGATGAAATTTTCTAAATGAAACATGGAAATAAAAAGTTTATAATATTGAAATTTTTATACTGAAATTGATATTTAAAATGAAAAAAAAAAAGGCAAACATGAAGAGAATATGGTCCAATAGTGGGGTTTATCAAATCAGGACGCCTTCGATGGAATTTTTCTTTGCAAATTCTTTCGATTCTTCTATATAATTTCCCTCCCACTGACAGCTTCGATTATTTTTACTGGATTTATGTAAGCTATTCTAACAATTAAAGAATAATATTAAAAAGTAGAAAAATTTTTCTCGACACATGATCCAAAAAGAAAAAAAAAATGTAACAGCGAACAAGAACGAGAGCGAACAGTACGATGAAAGCAAATAAACGCGCTCAATATTGATACGTGTGCTGCTTTGTTAGGGACATAACATATTTAAACACGACAGTTGTATACACTCAGCTGATTCCTGATCGATAATCGCCAAACAGCTGTCTTCCACATTTATTGCGTTTTTTTTTTGCCGGCACTTTTCTATAAATTTGTCTTGCAAGATTGCATTATGATGACGTCATGTCTGCATATACGTCTGTCTGTGTGACGTCATGTCTGCGTGTATGTCTCTCTATCTTTGCCGGGTAATGTTAGCTCGAGAGCCATGGAAGCTGGGGTTGTAGAATTTATTTGGTGACCATGATGTATGAGGCTTCGAAGTGATCTTCCACCGCAGCGTGTAACTCAATCAGTCAGCTTCAATGGAGTTATAATAACGAAATCTAAGGTTGTAGTCTAGAATACATAGTTTTAGAATAAACTATTTCAGTATAAAATAAACCCATTCCCCTTTAGGGTGAAAGTAAAAACTTCACTTTCACGTACCCTCATTGCTTGAATTTTTATTAGATTCCTACGCAACAAGTTGCTCCCTTTAATATGTGGGCTAATGGTATGGTGCGGAGCAACAAGTGAATTGCTAGTGAATTGATGGTTTTTTCGAGGAAATAGGAGATCTAAATATAAGATAAGTTTGTGCTGAAATGAATTTTTTTTTTTCAGAGACAAGGCCTCCCATTAAGTACATCCTTGATGTGACGATCGCTTATCCATGTGCAATGCCATTGAGTCTAGCGACATTAAGTCTTGGGACTCGTGAAAAATGTGATATTGCTGTCAATTATAAAATCTATAATGCTTCTGAGGTGAGCGATTATCTATTTCGAAAATCTTGAAGCAATGTTAAACAAACGATGTTTGCTTCCCGATCGGGTGTTGTATTGTAGCAGCGAAAATGGATTGGACTCTTTAAAGCAGTTGACCAGAAATCTTTAAGACCGCGGCGGACGTGAAGAGGGAGGAACAATGCCCGACGCTCAAGGGCTGTCAGCGGTTGAAATTTTTTATTGCCCTTTTTGTCCCCCCCACTTCCCTCCCCCTCCCTCATCTCTTCGGCTACCTTTGCTCTCAGAATTTTTGCAAGGAATTTAATTTAATTAATTAATTTAATCAAATACAAGTAATAACTGAAATTAGAAAGCATAAAGGGAGACTTTCTTTTCCTTTTTTTTTTTTTTAAACAGCATGCTTAAAAAGGAAGGGATCTGCGATAGAAGATAGCGTGGAGAAGATTGTAGATAGTTTTTTGAAATTTTTTAAACTAGATAGTTTCTTAAAGTGTTTTTGGAATTGCAGGTTCCTTTTCACGACGATGACAAACTAAGGGATTGGATGTATAAGGTCTATAAAGAAAAGGACGACATGCTAGGTACCGATTTCATTTTGGTTATATTTGCCATCGTATCGAACTGTTTCAAAGAACGTACTATATTGCTGCTTATACCATTTGTTCTTGAGAAAAAAAAAACTATTCTATACTATAAAAAACTATTGGTAGTGTTATTGATATCATACAAATGAAGTAATATTGTAAAATATTTTTGGTAATAGCTGAATTAGTAAGAGATTTCAAACTAATCACTAGGGAGTTTGCTCATTTGTCGATCAGTTGATTAGCATCGGCAGTAATGGAGACGAGCAAAAAGGGAACTTAGATATGAGAAGGGAATAAGCGCTATCGTGACGAAGTGTTACATTAAGTTGGCATTGCGAATGGGTGAATTAAGTTAATGAAGCGAATAACGATTTTAGACGGAATCATACAATTGTGCATCAATAAGCACAGCCATTTAATGATTAAATTGCTGTGAGTTAAGACACAGTAATGATATTTTTTCTTATTAATATGCATAAAACTTTTCATATGAAGTCGATTTTTAAAGGAAATTAACAGGACGCATAGTCGAATAAACCTATGCGTAGAGAATAGCCTTTGAATTAATTGAAAATATTCAGTGGAATAACTTCTTATTTACCATTAATTAATAGACTTTAGAATCATAGAATATTAAAAAATCGACGATTCTTTTTTCCTAACTATTTCATGATTCCGTTTTAAGTATCAACCGAATTTGAAAAATTAATTAAAATTTGTTTGAAGAGACTTACTATACGGAAGGAGTGTTCGTACGTGGTGAACAAGGTACACGTGTGCATTTCTCATGGTGGAAAATCATCGGGCAATACGCATTCTGGTTCACATCTCTTTATGTTCAATATCGTTTCTATTCCTATCTTCTCATTCAACCGTTTCGTCTTTTGGGACTTGTCGCGTAATACTCTTTTATATTTGTTGCTATCTTTGTTATAGATGAATTGTTGGTGACATAGGGTCGACGGCAACTTTTTTTAGCTGAAACCTGTTTTGAGGGCTCAGACTCCACTTTCCTGGATGAATGGAACACGTATATATTGCTCTTAAATTGTAGAGATCCGATATTCTAGCGAAGAGTATGCAATGAAACTAAATTTTTTAGAAGGATATAAGGTGGAATAATCAGTATAGATCTTCGAATGGGTTGATTATCCCGCCATTTCAGATCAGCTGTTCTTATATGCGCCATTCGTCGATTGTGTTTCGGCGTTTGGTTTCCCATAAGATAAGCTGCTTTGTTTTTTTTTTTCCGTTTCCATTCTTCGTCCCTCGTACGCGGTTAGAAAGCTGTATTAAGCTATGTTGTGCGAAGAATTTTGAGCAAGGGGGAGGGTGGGGAGGTGCAAATAAGAGCACGACGATAATCTACAATGATGCTGCAGTTCCAAAATAATCTGAAGGAGGATGGGGTCTCTATCTATGAGTACCGAACTTATTTGACCGCATTTCCTCTTCTACCAACCCCCTCCCACCTCTCGCACATTATATATTGCATGTTTGAAAATTGAGATAGAAGAGAGCCGATTTTCTTATGGGTTTAACCATCTTGTGCCGTATAGTACTCACAATCATTTAACGCTTGTCATTCACACTCTGTGAACTGTAGAAATATGCATTACAACTACGCCCGTTGATATAAGTTTGCTATTTGAGCTTATTCTTTAATCGTATATTTTAAAAAAAAAATGTGAAGCGACGCTGAAGGAAATTCCACATTTCACTAGAGCGATCGTTGAAATCCCCACTTAGGCAATTTAAAAGAATACACAACTGATTTGATTTGAGGTTTGATTCAAACATTTTTTTGTAGCATGGCTCTTTTATTTTATACTTCTAAAATAGTCTAAAAAGTAATATCATTTATGAGTCGATTCGGAAAGCTTTCACGAGGCATTGGAATTTTGAAGGAAATTCTTTAAAAAATTATCCCATAGTATTCATTATGAAATACTAAACTTTCCTCTTCTTCATATAAAAAAATATCGGCTAATTTGATATGGAAAGTAGTGCTGTGGGAATATTCAAAATGTAGGCAATGATTCCGCTCTCACCCATATTCCCTCCATTTTTCATAAATATGACGTCATTGGTAATCTTACGAATTCAATGTTTTGTTGTAAACGAACTTCTAGCGTGGGCCTCAGAGTCGCTACATCATTTTCATACAAAAAGATGTTTTTGAAAGACAAGAATGTTTAATGTCTGATGAGTATAACTGTTTGTTGTAGAAGCGTTATTTTCGCATGCGAATTAGAAGCGTTATTTTCGCATGCGAATATGTTTATCGGATGCGAAAGATGCAAAATGCTCTCGTAATGTGCTTACTCGTATTTACCGGTGAATTTTTTCGCTTTAATAACTTTTTTTTTAGATTTTTATATTTGTCAGTCATTTAGACTAATCATCCCTGTTGATTTTAGTCCATCTCTTATTCTCTGCTTTCTCATTTTCCGTTCTCTTTCATTTCGGTATATTTTTGGTATTTTATTGTTGAGTCTTATTTGTTTGTTTTTTTTTCAATTTCAGTGCAATTTTTTAATGTTCAGCATAATTTGTAGTTTTAAATGCAACATATTTTTTTATAAACGATATTCACATACAAATGAGGTTGTGATCTGTTGCATAGATAACACTCACATTCCTATATTCCAATGAGATGAGTTCTACCCCTCAAGTATGATGATCCTTTTAAGTGATTAGCACTGATCGCCCATAATATTTGTTAATGAGATTTGTAATTTTATTTCCTTTTGTTTTCAGCAGTCTTATGAACTAGATTGCTTTTATTTCCGATTTCTCAAGCAAGGCTCTCAGCGGTTCGCTTTTCTCAACATAACGACGCATCGATCTCAACATCTCATATGCATCTCAAACGTGAAAATCGAGAACAGAAAGTAAATAAATTGGAAACCGAAAAATGAAGAAATGAGGCATCAAATTTTTTTCAAAGTCACACAATTTGAATTCAGCTCGCATTTTATTGTAGATGAAAGTGGATAAATCCTACGCCTAACCATAAAAGTTGCAAATGCACCATTTTGGAGTTGCAAATGCAATTCGATCTTTTTTTTTTTATTTCTCTACCGATGTTTTTACTACACAGATAACATAGCTTCGAGATGGAACTACTTAAGAAAGTAATATAGTTTTGCAAAATTATTCACTGTTTATTCTAGGCAGGTTGGTGGATAGTTTGAAGTCAGGATACTGTTGCTCAATAGAGGGGGAGGGGAGCCTGAAATCGGTAGCTTGGATTTATACTGAGTGGTTTCACTGTTCATGTAATCTTTTGTTAAGTGGGCATCCTATTCAGGATTCATCTACCCAACTTCTAATAATTCAGTCCATGATCACCTTGTTATTTTTTTACTTTCTTTGTAAATTTATGCCGATAAGCTATTGCTTCCTTGTTATAAACTTCAAAAAAAAGATTAAAAATAGCACAAATTTGTTTAATTTAAAATATTTTCGAAAAAAAAAAAATCCAAATATATTCTATATTTGTGCAAAAGCGATTATAATTTCGATTATTTATTTTGAGATATTCGAGCCGATCGTGAACACGTAGCCAATGGATCCACTCGATCTTCACGCTGAAAAAAAAAATCAACTTTTTAAGTATATTTTTTTTCTGCGTTAAATTTAGATTAATTGATGAACGATTGCTTTCGTTGAAAAAAAAAAATTATTTAATCATTTAACATTCGTTTATTCTCTAATTGTTAGCCGAAAAGATTAAACGCTTATTGCAAATAGCGCTATATGGGCATATTACTAAGTTAATAAAAACTTTTCCAAATTTTTAATGTCAATGAAAATACCGGAAATTATAATTTTATCTTTTTAAGCGATTATGAGTCGTTGAGAAATCTGTTGGTAATCATTAAATCCACATAAAATCCGTTGATGAAATCAAGATGGCAATGATAGAACGACGGAATTGGGATTCGGGAGGGGAATATAAAATTTTTTTAAATTCAATAATCTTGCAAATTGGTGCAAATTTCTGTAAGCGAATAAATTTTCTAAGTAGATAGAATAATTATAAAATAGAAAATTCTGAAGTTTAGACTCACTTGGAAAAAATCGATCAAATCTTCAAGTTCGATAAATCCATCGTTATTCCTATCCAATCTCTGTAACGTATCCCGTGGATTATTTTAATAGAGCGGTATCTTAATAGCCGAGAAATATGACTGTTGTGGTCATAAAGTCGAATGAGAGAAACTTGAAGGGAATATTATTTGAAGAGAATAACGCACTATTATTCGTTTCATTCAATGCACATTTTTTTCAACAATACACAAATAACTTTTAAATATTAGCAAATTAAGCAGTAAGTTTCATTGAGAAAAGCAGCGCATTTAAAGGTATATTCAATAACTCCATATTGGCAGTTACAAAGGTTAGATGGATTTAAAATCCCCCACCGGTATTTCCGCTCCCTTTCTATATCCTCTTCATTAGCACATATTGTGTGTGTGTTCTTCTTTTGAAATTAAGTTGCCATTTTTCAAGCCCCTTGTGGATATTGCTCTAAACCCTTAAAGAACGATCATATTGTCTATGCCTCTCTCCATCCTTTCGTTTTCAATCCAATTATCTATATTCCATAGTTTATAAACTTTGGTATATCAAAAAATGCACTACACAATCTAATGGTACTATTAATTTTGACATCACTTTACCATAAGTACCGATTTGAAGTGCATCATTACACGCCTTTGAATCCCTTGAAAATGTTTTTGAATTCCATGTCTTTTTTTTTTTGAATCCCTTGAAAACTTTTTCGTGTTTCTCACTGCAGAATTTAAAAGTTTAAAAATCCTTTTGTTTTTATTTTAGTGATTTTTTCCGACAGAAAAAAAAAAGCATCATACCGAGAATACATGTTCAGCTCTTCTATCGATTCCGATATCAACGAAATGAGTTGATGGCATTGTAGGAGTCTTCTTGTGTTGTGTTGATGCTATTGAAATCTTTCTTAATTCTTTATTCGTTTCACTAAACACTGATCGCACAAAACTTTTGAAATCCTGCAATTTCTGGATGTTTTTTTTCCAGCCAGTCAAAAATGGGAACTCATGCAGCTAAGTTTTTTGATCATATCATTATATTTTTTAACGAATCGGAATATTGAGGTATATACCAGTATTAAGGTGGGATTCTTAATGAAAATTTCCATGTAAAGGAATTTCAATATTCATTCATATTTTCATATTCGCATAATGGATAAATCCTTCTATGGGCAAATCTTTCGCTATGTCTTCATTCAAATGTAGGATTGAACTGTGGAGGAAGTTTGTTAAAACTAAAAATAAACTTAAAAAAAACTAAAAACCGAGTTTACTCATCACTGAATGAAAATGACAGATGAAAGCCGTGATCTTGATGGAAGATCAAGTATTTGGATCATTGATGAGAACTCGAAGAGCTCCAATAATTAATGATTTTCTTGAAAATCGCTCATTTTTTGATTAGATTGAAACAGAAGATCTGATGCTGAATATACTCGCAATTTCTTTTCATAAATTTATCGAGAATATCGTCTAGTTGAATCAAGCAATCGATTTTCCTCATATTTCCTTGCCATTTGTTAGTAGAAATTAACTCCACTATGAAATATGATACCTTCATGCAGTTGTCAATATCACACTTTTGAATGACAATAATGATGGGAAAAATGAAATGGCATTGTGAGGTGAGATATTTGAAATAAAAGATTCATTTAAAAAAAAAAATTTGTTGAAATTTCAATTTTGTCCATCTTTATGAACGTTCAAAGTGCCAGCCGCTTGGATTTATTATGTAGTTGTAATATGGAAAAAAAAAAAGATGTTCAACAATATACGAACGGTATAGCTGATTGTTCCATCATCACTTCCTTTAATAAGTCGCATCATCCAATGTGCATTCGACAAAGGTGTTGGTGAATTGAGCATTGCGAGTGTTTCAACTAATTCCTTAAATATTATAGGATTTTATTTGATTAAATATTTGAAATATAATTAGAATATTGTGGTACAGATCTCGAAAAATATTTTAATAAGAGATTTGAAATTGAAGAATTTTTTTGTTTTCGATCATCGAACATTAAGCTCAGCTACTATCATTACTTGCGTATTGGAGGCGTAATTACTGACGTGGCAAATGCGTTAAAAAATGAGTGAGATGGAGGAAGAAAGGAGAGTAGACGAAAGAGGGCTTGGAAAAATTGATCCAGAATGGAGCGGAGAGAACCTTCAGATATTATGGGTTCAGAAGAAAAGAAATTCCACATTTAATGAAATATTCGATAGATTTGTCTTTCTCATTGTGAAAGTAACATCGATCATTAATGAATCTAAATGTCGATCTTTTAATATATTCATGAAATTGATACATATAAATTCCCTCAAATATAACAATTGCTGAAAAATATCTACTAATAAATGGAAAGGATTATTAGTAAATTTTAGCACTAATAAGCGTATAAAAATAGTAAAATTTACTTGAAATGTTAACGTTTCTTGACTTCTAGAAAATGCGAAAAAAAGTCGATGCATATAAGCGTTACTGATACGACTTGGTAGATATGCACCGAAAAGATTTTTGAATTCTTGAATACGCATTCGACCACTTGGGCATTCCTGAAACAAAATAAGATAGTGACAAACAAAAGTGAACATTTAAAACATCTTCATTGCATTATGAATAATTTAATGCAAAAACTAATGTGATTTTTTCCATATCCGAATAGGACTTAAAAATGTGTTTGATAAAGAAACGTTCATCTTTTGAGGTTGGAATTGTTCGTATAAGTCTATGGTCGATCAAACTTATCGATAATTCTTATTGAAATTATTTATTGAGATCAAAAAGTCTATTATATTATGTTGTTTCTGGAAGTGTTATCGACCGCTGATCAGAAGAACAATAAATAGAAATAATCGTGCATTGTTCAACGTCGAACTTGAGTTATCAAACCTTTATATGATCACTATTTATGTACCTATGTATATGCGAAATTTGCCAATGACGTGGATATTTGATGATCACATGATCGTTATATGTGACAATGCTATCACAATTATGTTTTCTAAAAAAAAATTAAATTAATTCACGGAAAATGACGAGATTCTTTGATAGTTATGATTTCTTTTTTATTGCTTCATTACTTAGCTAATAAGGCTAATATAACCCCAGTATCCATAAAAATGGATATTCCTATAAGTGATTAACTCCTTCTTCACTGCATTCCCTATTCTCGGAGACGTCTCCTCTCTCGTCTCACATCAATGATTTCTAATGATTGTAGTAAATAAATTTAACCTTGAATATGAGTTAGCTATATATATATATATATATATATATATATATATATATATATATATATATATATATATATATATATATATATTAAACGATTTTTTTAATGAGACTGTCGAAATTAAAACTGTCTAATAAGGAGTGTGCTTTAGCGGCTGGAAATTATTTTCAAGCTTCTTTCTTCTTTTTTTTTCTTGGTAATCGATAATAGGGTTAGTTGGATTTCTCTATTTCGTGTCTTTGTGCAATTATAGATTTGCGTAACGACCAAACAAAAACTCCTAGAAAACATCGTTGCATCTTTTATAATGAACGTACATAATTGCGGCAATTTACAACATTAATCTCGATTTTGTAAACGCTATCATCAAATAGCGCTTGTTAAATTCGGCTGATATAATATTATGAAGTAAAATTTTTTAAGTGAAAAACAAAATTTTTTTTTTCAAAAAATTTAATACGTATAGTGGCTATAGAAAGTTGGATAAGAGCTAAAAAAGAGGAAGAATTTTTCAAATTCCATTGTATTTTCCTAAATAAATTCCCCACCTCTCCTTTCGTATTTGACGCTCCCTTGAAGGTTAGCGATTATTTTTCCCACATAAAAGGTGATCAACGAGTTTAACGCAGCAAGGAAATTCTTGATTTTTTGATGCAATTTTTTTTGCTCAGTATCTTTTATAAGTTAAAGCAATTTAGTTGATTTGGTCAAATTCAAGGCGATGTTGGTCATTGGTAAAATGACCTCGACCACTGCCCTCCTGTCCACCTCTCGGGCTATCTTTATTGTTAATCCTTTCTGAGATCGCCCTGTTGTTGGAGTGTTGCTGAAGAGATAGGGCGTTGGCGTCATTTTGCCTACACTCATTCGATAGGGGCGTCTGCGTCATTTTATCTATACTCATTTGATTTCAGAAACACTTTGCAGCATTTATACGAACAAACTTTAATTAGACGTCCGATTAGTACAATTCTTTAAATTTGTTGTATATTTTGGACCCATCTATATGAACAAGATTATAATATTTTTAAATACACAAAAAATAAATAAATAAGTAATATTATATTACTATATTTGCCTGCTTGTAAATAAGCAATTATTAATGAGTAATAAGTAATAAAATATATTCGCATACTAAAAAATAGTGATCACCTTCGGTAGTACAAAATAATCTTTATTGTTTAATGCTGGTTAAAAGGATTTATCATGAACGGGATCTAAACCTGTGATCTTCCACTTACTGGGTAAATGCTTCAATCTATTGCGCCAGTACAAGTCATCCACACCCCTCATTTGTTGTTTATTTCCCCTTATCTTTAGGTTTTCGCTATTTTTCTTCTTATAACCTGCGTTATTTTTTTCCCCAATATTTTTGGGCATTTTCAAAATTACAAAAAACTTTTCCAAATTCCCAAATTAGAAGGAAACATTTCCGATGTGACAGTACTAACATTTTTGAATTTTGCATATGCATACTTAATCCATTTATTGCTAAATACACCACTCGTTCTGCGTCGAAGTTCTTCGATAGGCGGTGGTTGTATATTGACTTCCCATTTCATTAATTCGGCCACCTCATCATGGTCTGATTCTAAAAAAAAAATTCTTTCAATTTATTTGTAACTGAAAATATTTTTTTGGGAAATTAATATTGGAATTATTCGTTCAACAAAATAGAAGAACCCCCTCCCTGTGAAAAAAAACTCTATTGCTTTCATTGCGTTATCAATTTCCAAAAGATACTATTTTTTCATTTCATTTAATTTTTCAGCGAAATAAGGAATACGGCTATTTGCTACACAGCTCGCCGATATATTTGCTAGAAATTTTAGCAATAAATTTTAACGACTATGGAAAATTTAGAGATTATCTGTCAAATAATCTTAGCGCATATGCAGAGTTAAGCAAGTGTACATTCATAACAATATTGGCCACCTCTTCCACGTATAGAAAGATTAAAGCCTCACCTTGATATTGGATTAAAGATTAGCGCTGAGATATTGGGTTCTCCGCACTCACTTCCTCCCTCCTCCTCTCTCCCACACCTATCTCCCCCTCCCCCCTCTCCATTCCCCTATCACTTCCCAATATCCACTGTTTGTAAAAAAGCAATTGGTGCAACATTCAAATTCAGAGCGCTTACCCAATTTCATTGCGTGGAAAATTCAGCGATCTTATCGCCTGTCATACTTACCGATGCAACATGAACTCATTTTTAAAAGTATGTAAATTCCACTCAATTAGCCTCAGCTCATTCTCAGTAACATAGCACAAGCTTGTTAATATAACCAATAAAGACCTCACTTTAGGCATCCATTCATTGTGTAGCTAACTGCGATAATTGTAAATTTTGTCTCTCCCAAGATAACTTTAACTCATTAGCTAGAGAACATTCCATGCATTTCATTATTTTTAGCATCTATTCAATGCTTAGGTTCAATACACAAAACACATTAATTTCCAAAGAGTTTCGTCGCCCATGCTTACTATTCAAACGAATATATGACGGAGTCGATAGAACGACTAACAAAGAGCGCAATTAAAGGAAACGCTGATTGAATAAATTTATTAAGAAAATTTAGCACCGAGTAACAATAAATGCAGAAACACATAGAAAGGCTGCCAGGATTGCGTTTTTGCATTTGCCTATTCTGACCAACCGCTTTCAAAAATTACCACTAAATGGTAAAATAAGTAAAGTAATGCGTTCATATTTCAAATGATCTGATCACGCGTAATCTCGCACAAACAATTTATTTTTCGTAACACGACTGATATGAAATGTATGTAAACCATTTTTAATATCTAAATGTATCTTCTTTTAGCATTAATAAGTCGATATGAATTATGGTAGGGAAGATTATTCATTGCACAACTCCGACTTTATTGGTTGCCGAGTATAACCTATCAGACAGACAGACACATACATCCATCTACAGACAAAAGATGTTACCGTATTACACTTTTGAAAAGCAAAGTTCTAAAAGCGCATAAAGAGTGAATACATTGAAAAACAAGAAATGAGGAATGGTAATCAACTATGGATGACTAGCAATGGGTATTAATGAGCAACGTCGTCGGATTACTGCAATGACCTAAAATCTACTATTTCGTAATCAAGTAAGAAAAAATTCTGCCCTTCTTTATTAAAAATGTCCGTTGAAGCTTTTAAAGGCAAAAATCCGAGAGATATGGTTGCATTCAAAAATTCAAGTGAATATAAGTAACGAAATGGGAATAATTTTGAATAAAATCCACTTTATTAGAGTAAAAACAATTATATTTTTTAAAATTTGATCTGCACAGTATTGGATCGCTTATAAAAAGAATTCGAAAAACATGAAATCCAAGATTAGACTCCACCATTACTAGGATTGATAGACTATTGGCTCATAATTGAAATGCTCGAAATATTAGATGGTTTTGTTCTTGAATTTATTTATTAGTGAATTATTGAATTCAAAGTATGCGCCTTGAATTGATTTTTTTTTAATGTTCGAGACGATAGATATATGGCATGCGACTTGATTTGAATGGATATGATTTAATGGTTGTTATCACATTTATAGTGGGACGAGACGAAACATTCGAAGCCAATTATCGAAATGTTTGAAGATTTTCGCAAAAAAAAAAGATTATACATTCAAAAATGCAATATTTCAAAAATTTTTTTGCGAAAAATTTTCTACTCAGAAATGTAATATTTAAAAAAGAATCTTTGCAAAAGAAAGTTAGAAATTTATATATTCAAAAATGTGAATATCAAATCGTGATCAAATTCGCTCATATGAATCGCTTTTATTTTGACCCCTTATCTTAATATCCACCAAATTCAAAAATAAAACTGAGTGGAGTAATGCGAGGCACGCAAATAGTCAAACGAATCGGCTATCAATACGAAGCGATGCTCTATTTTATTGCAGTAAAAATATTGTGCATAAATCACAGCATTAAGAACCACTTCTATATGCATTTTGCTTAATGGATCTTCAATTATTAAATAGTTTATATTGAAATATTCGCTTTTATTTGAAACGGTCATCCTTATAGCTTAGATGGAAAGGATTGGAAATTTTCTAAGCTATAATAACTTAGATTCTAAAGGTAATATCATTAAACAAGCTGATGTGTTGCAAGTGAACATACATACAACCATGCATGTAAAGAAAAAAAAAAAAAATCGCTCGTGCGCTGCATTTGAATTGATAGCCGAGCAAAAGACATTTCTAATTCTATTGCACAAGTTATACAGGCATAATAGAAAGCAAATAGAGCATAGCAGATCATAGGATGTTTTTCCACTGATTTTCATCATCAATGAAAACGAAGAAAAAAAACAGATAGAGGATTACAGATGATGATGAAAAATAAAATAGATTTCAAAAAAGTTTCAAAAAAAAAAATTTCTGTCTGTCCGATCATCCGATATCTGAAGAGATCGGATAGACAGAGACATATATACATAAATGAACACTCATATTTGCATATACAATGGATATTATATTGCAATAAAGCGTTTTCGTTGAAATCTAAATTTATTGAATTCAAAAAGAATTTTCACTTTATTTTCCAGAAAAAAATTTATTTTTTTAGAGAAAATTCCAAAACTACAAAAAAAAATTCGGAAAGTATAAACATACAACATCTTTATTTCGAACTGAATGTGAAACTATTAGACATTAATCAAAATCATTGCAAGAATGGCAAAAAAAAAAATTCTTTAAGAAAAAAAAACATACTGGAATAAGAGTTGATTGGTATAGCTGCAGCCATTTTACACTACTAAGCACTACAAATGCGGCAAAAATATTCGTAAGCATAGAGAGGGGAGGAGCCAATAGCATTGGATTACTCTCTGCACAATATCTCTCTCATCTTAATTTCATGACATCGTCCTCTTATTCGATCTCAAATTCCACTCATCCGTCTTCAAGTGCAAACTACCGATTCAATGAGATTCAAATCGTTTTATGTTTTCGTATAGAAATTTCAATGATAATGGATTTGTTTACGCTTCAACATCATCAAGAGAACACATTTAAGTGCTGCAATTCAAAGAAAAAATAAATGAAAACAGATTTTCGATGAAAGAAATCGAATTGCGGCATAATAATTGTATTTTAGTTCAACTGGGGAATTCAATGAATATGATATTTAAAAGTTTTTGGAAACGATAAAAAAAGAGGAGAAAAAATTAAATTATATATTCATATGACGATAAGAAAGAATTTTCTTTGGCGGGAAGCCAACGGGAAGAAAGCATTATCTTCAGCATGAATAGTGAAAAGTTATGATGGGAATGAATATTGAAAAAATTATCCAGCATCAATAAGTGAATAAAAAAAGCTGGATAAATAACCTCAGGATTTGTTATAGATGTAAGAGTTGTTGCAATTTTTGCATCGACGAAAAAAGAGAGGAATTTGCTCGTCTACAAGCTCATCAGCTAAACGCTGTTGATTATGCAACAAATCCACTCAACGAGAATATCAACTTTAAACGTGACATTTTCGATTTTTAATGGTCAATGATGATATTAGATGAGTCGAATGAAAGAAATATTTCTCGAATAGATGTATGGAAAATTGCACAAATACTCCAACGAAATGATAGATCAAATTGTCGAAGCATTCCTCTTTAAAATGAACTCCATCCCTTCTCCATCAACTTCCACTAAGGCAATGTGGAAATGAAAAAAGATTGGAGAGCTTGTCGTATGATTGCAACCGTTTTGGCTCAAAATTTAGAGCAATATTTGAATCGCGATAGTTACAATAATAATGAAATTTATTGCGCAATAATAGAGTGATTCTTAACAATAAGTTGTTTGCCAACACAACAAACTAATTGAAATAAGGCAGTTTTTTTTTATTCAAGCCCATATCGTTGCGCATTTTTCGAGAAGACGACAAAATGTTATGTAAACGCTTGGTAATTATCGGAGACGAATGTGCATAAACATCGATTTGTCAAAGAGAAAAATCAGCTTACTTAACGCAGCATTGTAGCCAATTACATAAATGAAGCGATATATGATTTAAAAGAGATATTCTAGGTGAATTTCAGGTGTGCGAATCCTGAAAGTTTTTTTTATTGAGGAAACTTGTTTCATCGCATATTTGCATGATAACATAAACAACTTGTTGGATAGAATTTTTTGGCCATCACGTCTCTTATAACACGCAGACAGTATACCGATTATTGACTTTTAAAGTTCTATGATATGATACTCTTAAAACAACAACAACAAATTTTTTTTGGCCAAATATGTTGATACAATTTATTTGGTGCAACTTATTCGGCTAGATTTAGCCATCTGTAAATATCAGCTGTTTTTTTTTTTTCGAATTTTATCCATTCAAATCATATGAATTGTGCATTGATGAGTAAATCTTACCAATGGTAAACTGATGATTACAAAATGCAATGATATTTTTGGAATTTCTATGTCACAAATCACAATCTAACTGACATATTATCAACTAAAAAATTAGTAACATCGTTCACAAACTGTTCAAATGTGAAAATAAATAGTGATTTCGCATGTATAATCTTCGCATTGAATGCAAGTCAGCAGATAGTTAGGCCAATGGTTAGCACTGTTATTATAGAGAAAAAAAGAAAGCAGAATTGGCAGGACTTTCATTATTATCGCTAAGGACTGATCTATCACGCAGAATGAACTAAACTTCTAATGGATTAAAATTTGAAAGATTTAGTGAGAGTGGAAAGTATTATAATGCCCAAAGCATGTCTAAAATCATATCTAAATCCACGAGTTATCTTATATCGTTCAAAAAAAGGAATGGGAGGGGATGCAAAGGGAGAGCGGGAGGAGGTTGAAGGTGGGAGGGAAGAGGGTGAATTGCAGGAATTTTGCTCTCATTGTCGATTGATTGTTAGCTCTAGAATATCAAGAATGATCAATTGATACAACACCATGAACTATCGATTCAATGTCTTCTAAACGCATTCGTAAATCAACTTCTCAAAACAATGTAATTTTTATTTTAAATATTGCAATTGATTAATTACAACGTGAATATTATATATTTCCGCCAATAGTGACGTCATTCGGAAGTAGCTAATTGACTATTTAAGTTTGAGCTTCTCAATTACGTTCAACATTGAGAGATCATCGTTTTCATCGATTGATCAATAAAATAATGTTTAGAGAACCTTTTTTTTCGACGCACAAGATCGGTTTATATTTATGAAACTTTCAGATTTGATAAATGCTTTTTGGTAGGCGTTTATAAAGATAACATAAGAAAACTTCATTTTTAAGCATTTCTCAAATAGAGTGATATGTAGAAAGCGAAAAGAAGGAAAAAAAGAGAGAGGAAGAAACGATGTGTAACAAATTGAAAACCCAATAGAAATGAACGAAATAAACATTCATTTAAAAAAAAACAGCTTTTTCCTCTGAATCGATCGATTTTACAACATTTATTGTGAAAAAAAAAAGATTACATTAATTTCCACTTGTAAGAAAATTTGTCTCTTTCGTCTCGTAAGAATCTCAGAGATTTATCAACTTTGCTGCTATTCGAAATTTATGGCTCTTAGCTAAGCCAATATCGAATTGATGTTCGATAATTAAACAGTTTCCGGCAGCATGTAGGTGATATATATTGGTAAAGACTCATGTAGTATTTAATAATTATTCATATTTATTTATTTGTTAGGCTCATGTAGCATTTAAATCGTATATCGAACGCCTCAAGCAACTATTACAAGTTTAATTATTGAAAAGCAAAATCGCATAGATGCGCCGCAACTAAAAAACACAGCCGGCTATTTGTTTGAAGCCAGATAACACTTTAACGAACAAGTGACAAAAATTTAGCATAAAATTTCAATAATTTCCGCCTAGTTTTGCTCATAGATAGGTAGTTGAGTTTGTTTAGCTAATATCGATGCTTGACGCAATATTTCATATTTCTTCGTCTCAAAAACTGAATCATTTCTATGCTTCGATTTGATATTCTATTGCACTAAACGGGCAATATCAAGATATCGCATTGGAATCATTACGTTTTTCAAGAAATTTATAAAAATTTAACCAATTATGAATTGAGTGTTTTATTTTTCATTACATATACGCTGGCAACAACAATAGTACTTGCGAGGAAAAATTTTTTATGGTACATTCTAACATATCTAATAATAAATGAAAAAGTTTTTGAACACTTCAATTAAAATACCTTCTTAGATAATCTAAAAGTTCGTCTATAATTTTTTTTTTCAGAAATATATAAAGCCCATCTAAAACTTATAAGACATGGAGATAGAGATTAGTCAACGTTTTTTGTCGTCTGTTATTGCTAAAAAAATAAACAAAAGGGCATGATAGATATTCGAGGTTTACCATGGAACATTATTGGGCTATACGACGATATTTTTTTTTCTGAATCCCCATCAATTATCGAATTGCTGATTTAAAATATTCCTGGAATTGCTAACTCATTTTGCTTATTAATCGGTTTTCACTTGAGTAGAACGGCAATAATAGCTAACGTATCACTTACAACGAGGTTTCATTTATTTGTTTTCCTGATGCATCTGCTTAAAGGGACTGTATAATCAGGTATTTACAGTATAAAACCTTCGGAAAAAGCCCACTGAGAATGGACACAAAAATAAACATTTGAGCAATTGTTTAAAACAACTGTTTTCAGCATATGATTGCTTCGCACCTGTCAAACACTCAACGGCATCTATATCGGAATTCATCTATTCATTCACCACAAATATTATATAATTTATTGGTCTCATTGAGGCAATTTTTTTCCATTCTCTTAACTCATTCAATCGATTCACATCTCTTTGATAGATATCTTTTAATATCTTTGATTGTATTAATGAAACTTTTGGATGAAAGAAGAAACGAAAAAAATAAACTTTAAGACAAAATGATAGCCGAAATAATATTTTCGAAATGATATAGAAATTTTCAAAATATTTTAAGCCTTAGTTGTGTTTAGAATGAGAGATTATTTAGCCAAAAATTTTCGTTATAGTGGCGCTGAAGCGCGAATTAGGGCCCTTTTGATGGAATTTACACTTCATCCTCAGAAAACAAGTATCACAATTCCTACGTAATAGAGCTATGAGTGCTTGCCTGTGTAGTCTATTTGTGATTAGCAATAGAAATAACAGATAGTAATGAATGGTGATTCTTTGTTTAATGAAGAATATATATGAATGCACTAACCGTTGTTATGAGCAAGAACTGATCGAAACGATCGTAATGACCAATAGATCCGTTGAAAAACACTATCGACGATTCGATTCGACGAATGTGGTGATGATTTTGCACAATGACAGTGTATAATTTGACTCCACTGAAACATACGATTCAAAACTTGTTATCTTGAACATTTCTTAATAAAAATCTTTGCAGTAATGGAAATTTTTTATAACGATAAAATTTGAAGGTGAAAGGCTAAGCCTCAATAAATAAGAAATCAATGAATTTAAATATGCAAATTCTGGAACGGTTTGCATCTTCTTTCAAAAGGTTCATTGCAGTTAGTTTTTTTTTTTTTTTCATAAGCAAATTGGTTTAGAGAATGCTTTCAGAAAGTGTGAAGATTTCATTAGCAATTTAGGAAGGCACAAGCTTGAACTTCAATTTTTTTTCGATTATAAAAGTGAGTTTTTGATGCAAGAGGGTCACTACACTCGAATATGCTCTCAACAGCTCTTTCACTAAACTAGATCACTAGTAAATTAGCAGACATCTATGTGATTGCATATTTCTTATTTTTTTCACTTTTCCACTCGAAATTTGCTTAGAAGTTCAACTCGAATGACGTCATATCATCTCATAAACTAAAATATTTCGAGTCGGATAGATAGTTTGTAGGAGATTAAAAAGGCGCTTCATCGATTGAATATAATCGTGGAAAAAAATACTGAAGAGAATAAAAGGAGTCATATAAAATACTGTCAGTATTATAAAATAAATAAAGTTCTAAGTGAAGTGACAATCATTGCGGTTAAAATTTAGCAGCAATTTATGAGTGGTGGATTCCTATATTTCATTTGACCGCAATTTCGAAGAAAATCAAAATTATCGCACCTGACGGAAATATTTATTGCACCAATAAAAGATTAATATTAGTATTTCAACGAAACGACTCTAAAAACAGTTGTAGGTAGATTGTTTATTATAATATGTAAAGATTTATTGCACATTATAAATCATCGTTGAAATGAATGATGAAAAGAAATTAACAGAATTGATCATACTTGTTAACTGCTAAAGTATAGCGGTGAATGTGAATGTGGAAATTATAAAAAGTATCGCTGCAAAACTGGAATTCTCCTTCTGCCCCCTTCACCCCCCCCCCCCCCCCCCCCAAAACGAATGATCCACTTAAGTTAATTTTACAATTGTTGCTCTGTCAGAATTTTTCTTTTAGTGCTTTCACGTAACGATTTAGCAGCTATAAAATCATCACTTAAAATGCAATAGATATTATAATTCCATCTCTTCAAATATTCAACTAAAATAGAATAGTAGTAAAAGCATTTTACCAACGATGGCGGTCTGCGTTGTTGTTTATCATGACAAGTGAAAGTGAATACTGAATTCCTGTCTAAAAATACGCATTGATATGAATATTGCCCACTGCTATGGGTTCAGCTGAAATCGTTAATTACGTTGCCAATATGGGATCGCTGTACTTCAACGAAATTGCTTGAGAGGAAGGTCCTTACTCTGTGATGTGATCAGCAATATTATTCGATTATACACGAGTAAACGTTTGAACTGCGATGCATAAATCTTGTAAATAGAATCATCTAATAGTGCATCAGGTTAGAAATCTTTCTTTTTATGATTATTTAGGGAAGAGAATTGCTTATTTAATCGGAGAATGTAAGTTCTTTGGGAGGAAGAATAAGAGACAAGATCAGAAATGCAAATTACTTGATGTAGTGCATTCAGCCAATTTATGCAAGTGACAGTTGATTCCAAATGAAAGAACCTCGAAATAGAAGGGGAGGGGGAGAGGAGGGGGGGGGGGATAGGGATGGTCGTTGTTATGTGTAGGGATTCGTATCGATCTAGACGCCCTATTTGCAGCATCAATCTTTATGCCATTCAATTACATAACTCTTACATTTATAATATTGAGCACTCAAGTGATAGCTTTCACTTATTTTCATATTGTCTATCAACGAAAAAACAATGAAATTGAAGAAATCCGCTGAATTTCAGCAAATATTCTCACATTAAATATAATCGAAAAAAAAGAGCCTTACCTTTTCTATAAGTATTTATGCTATGAGATAATTGTGCCCTATGAAGCATAAATATAAAGGTAGATGATGCCGAATACCTTCCAAATAACCACCTATGGAAAGTGATTGGCTTAAATCGAATTCTCGATAATAGCACGGTTGAAGAATGTCTATCATTTCGAAACAGAATGTTTACGCACATTAACATTTTCGATAGTCAATATTTGCTCATATTAGATTACAGTGTCGACTTACTTTTACCATGAATGATGTATGGATTGCATAAATTTGAAATTTCTATTGAGGGACTAAAATTTAAAGCATTTTGAGAGTGCTGCTTCACTATCCACTAAAATTTAGTGGTCTTATTTAAGAAATTTTTAGATGAAAAATTCGATTACCATTGCTATGGTTGATATTTAGAAAATATTTGGAAAAATTTAGAAAAATTTGAGAATTGCTTGAACTTCAATGAGATATATCTTAGACAAGAAGATTTTTAGAGAAGTGAAAAAATTGGACAATCGATAAAGAGAGTTCATCTCCTTGCAAACTTATAGATTTATCATTCACCAGCGTCAATGGTATTGCATTTAGCTCAATTTTGTGAATTTAATTATATAAGTCCGAAAATATCTGATTATTTGCATAAGTGTATGTTGTCTCAATATAAATTGAGGTTAGTAGAAAGAAATTAAATTTTAAATCAATATGCTTAATGAAATGGAAATAATAGTAAAAATTTTACAGAAAAGCGAGAAATATTCTCCTCATAACTTACCATTAATTTGTGTTGAAGAACTTCTCAATGTGTTGTTAATGAACGGTGACATAATGCACAGCAATAAGCTCTTCTTTCTCTCTGGTAAATTTAGTCAGAGGCTTCATCTTTACAGCTAGAGGATAGACGCCGATTTGCAACGATTAAAAGCAATGGTCGCATGTAACACCGCATTTTACAAGTAATAGTAATGATAATAAAAATAATAAAAATGATATCAATAATAAGTAAATAAATAAATGAATAAATAAATAGTAAATAAATAAATAAATAAATAAATAAATAAATAAATAAATAATATATGAATGAGAATAACAATATTGGCAATAGTGACATGATGACAATGATGACAAATAATAACAATAATAATATTAACCAATAATGTTAATCAGTGATAACAATGATAGATAATAACAACAATAACTTCACAAACGTACAAATAAATCGGATTGGATTGATTTTGAGTATTTTTCCATATAATAATCAATATTTCATCGCTTAATTATGATAATTTTATCTATTACAGAGTTTTACTTTTTCCTTCAATAAATTAAGTTCAATCTGTAACGACTAATGATATCTTAATAAGAGGTTATATAAAAGAATGAAATGAAACTAAGTAAATATTTGACAGAATAGCCACTTCAGTGGGCAACAACAACAAACTTGCAGTTTAGAGCTATATAGAATGAGCAGCTGATGAGCGTTGCTTCATCTTAAAACTACACACTTATCGATGAATAATTTTTAGTTTTGTTGAATATTTTGGCGATAATAATGAAGAAATTTCTAGAATCTAACATAAAACTACTGTTCTTTAAAACGTATTTAAGCTAAAAATTAAAAGCTGTTGATGAAAGTTTGTTTATTGAATGCTGCAATGAGATGAGCGTTAATTGATTGATGAAGAAAGAACGTTTCTTAAACAATCGATAAGTGGATCGCATTTTATTTGATATCATTGAAAAATGGATTCTCTTCATCTTTTCATATTTCTTTAAATTTATAAAAAAGTTTTTTTTTTAAGAAAAGGATTAGCAGAGTTTTATCTTTTATTGTTCGTTCATTCTTACTCTTATTGTATTTTTCTCGTTCCCGTCTTTTTTCCTTCAATAGCGCTTGTCTATTCCTTTCATCGAATTGAATCTAGCAATTGTTGGTGACATTCTTTCTCGCCACTGTGGCGATCCATCAGCATCCCTCCGGCCATACTGTAATAAATGCTGCCACTACTTCTTTAGGCAATATGCGGATTTTGATTGCCCTATTAGATCGGGAACGTTTCTTAATCACTGTTTTCTTACCCCCTTTTACCGTTATTCGGGTTTATTAAGAATATTCGGTCGCTTCTATGACAGAATTGTTTTATTGAATATCAAAGAGCAGAAATAAATGCATAAATAAATAAATAAATAACAAATAAAAAAATATAATAGTGGTGGTGATAATAAATATTGATAATAATAAATTGCGATAACAATTAATGATAATAATATCAATAATAGCAATAAAAATAACAATTATGTGATTAATGATTACAATGATGCAATTAAATATTGATAATGATTATTGATAAGACTGATCAGCAGTGATAATAAATGATAACAATGATAATAGTTAATAGCAATTGTTAATAAAATGACAACGATTAACAGTAATATAATAATTAATAGCCATAGTAATAATCAATAATAACAATAATAGCAATAAATTTCAATAATAACTTCAAAACCACTTCGAAAAGCTTGTCACATTTTTTTTTCAACGTTGCAGTCATATAACGGAGAAAATAACCTTTGCTTTGTTCAATTCAAATTGGCCTTGTCTCATATTTTGCATTTAGAATTTACAAGCTTAGTATTCAAGCTAGCATCTTTCCATAAATTTTCTTCATTTGTTTCTTTTACTTTTAATATCCATAAATTTCTTCAATGTTACAAATTTTGCTTCAGATATTTTAAAAATTAGAGATGCAATACGTATATAAATTTTTTGTTCCGCTCGTTTCATGAATTTGCATGGTAGTGTTAATGGACCTTTTGTATTTCGCTTTATTTAGCACAAGAATTTCTCTTATTTCCGGTTCATTAAGTTTGTTAATTTATTGCTTTAATTTAAGTAATTTGAAGATAACATATGTGGCATTCTAATGGAAGTCCAATAAGTTTTACAGATGAGTGGAAGAACGATCAATTAGTTGCCTCGATAATGAATTCCATCTCGCTGAGAGTGCTTCCATCTAAAAGCACAACTCAAAATACGATTTCTCAAATTATTATATGCGTAAATGTATCATTTCAATTGCGTTGCAATAAAACAACATCTCCCACTTTATGAGCTTTCAATTCAGTAGGGTATTAAGGATTTCATTGTTAGACATCCCTTCGAAATCGATGACTCATGAAGACGCTCTGTGTGAAGCTCAGTTCTCAATTCCGTATTTAGCTCGACGCTTGTCTAACGCTTGCTGTGTGCCACAGAGCACAAAAAAAAGAACAACGATGGCGAAATATGCCTATGTTTGTGTGTCGATGTGGGCGTCGTCTGGATGCATCAAGCCAAATCGAGAGAATTCGTTATTTTTGGCATTGCTCGAATTTCGTCATATACAGCTTATAAAAGGTTCGTTTGTGTGTTTGAGGAGCTCAGTGCGATCGTGCACTAAGTCATTTAGAAGTTCGAGGAGCATCTAACTGCGGCATCGATGCTCAACGATGCATCAACATTATCACAACAAACGGTCAAACGTTGTGAATGTAGATCCACAATTCATCCGGGGCGACTAGACGGAGCATTCTCATTGCATCTGCTCGACTGTAATAACGCCGTAAAAATATGTGAAATTCTGATCTCGAAGTTGCGTTGGATTGGTCGTTTACCAACTCCAGGAAGACTCTATTTCGTTGAGTTTCGTGACGAACGATTGCAATGCGGCGATTGTGTTGATGACGCTAACTCTACTAACGAAACAGTTTCTGGTAATGGCAGTGATTGTGAATCTTTCTTGGAAACGGCACTTTTAAGCTTGAGAAATGAGCCAATATCCTCGTTTCAAGCAAGAGATTGTGAAGCGCAAAACAGCAATACGAGCTGTTCTCCAGAAGACGGGACGGAGGAAACAACCGATGAAGAGGGGCGGCTTTATCCTAGATCTCAATGCCTCGGGCGGCGATGCTTGACGATGGGATCATACTCAAGCTCAAACTCAACAGATAGCATTTCGAGCGGTTTTTCCAGTATCACAAGCGGTGAATTAGAAGATTGCAAACAGCAAGAGCTTAAATGTGATTCGACGGCAAGTGTTGCTAATTCGGAATGTTCGCCGGCCGATACGGAACGAAGATTGCGTGTATTGGAAATGAAAGTCGACAAACTTGTTGCATATGTATCGCAATTATGCAATAAACAGTAAGGCATTTTTCAGTTATCTTCTCACTTCAGATCATTTGATCGTTTAATGTTTTATTGTAGATCAACGCACTATCGCTACCATTGTAGTAGTGAATTTTGCACGCCATTCTTGAAATTATTAAAATATTATTGTGGAAGGAATGTTCACTTCAATAAATTTTATGCTGAATTTGAACAATATTTATTTTTGTATATTGCGATATCTGATAGATTAGAATTATAAGGCGGATGTCATATACTGGATAATGTTGCCCTACAGTTTCGATTTTCTACATTTCAACTTGTATTGCTTTTACGCTTATAGATCAATTGCATTGGTTTTGCATCCTTCATAGGTCTACTCTTTGAATTAGTTTTCGAAGGACAACCGAATCGATTTTGTACACATAGTTCCCAATTTATAATTTAAAGCTCCTCTAAGATTTTTTAGCAAAAGAATTTGGGATTTTTTTTTTTTTTTGGAAAAGTTCTAATCATTTTAGCTATCGCTTTTTAAATGTTTTCTTCTAAAATCAGTTGAACAACCGAGTTGAGATGTCAACAGAGTGTTGGTACCAAATAGGCTTTTGCATTCGAGTTCACATGTTCGACCGGTTTCATAAATTGTCAACAGTTAATAAAATTCATTTGCATATCGACTATTCTGACCGGTCGAACAAATTTGCAGTTAAATCGTTTTTCATCGTGTCGGTGAAGAACTGATCGTTGCAAAACACATGAAAATTTTCTGGTGCATTTAAATTTTTGCATTAGTTCACTGTAGGATGTGGTTTATGAGATCATGTTATAATTAACGATACATTCATTAGATTTTGTAAAACTTGCTTTCAACTGTTGTCTTGTTGGAGCTATCGAACAGACAAATAGAGACATACATACTCATAGATATTAGGGCACTTTGCAAAATCTGCTGAGAAGCAAAAAATGCGATATGTTGGTACCACTTCACGTGTTAGAATGTGGCATTATCGATGAAGAGCCAAGCCAGCATCGGTGCACAACGGACAACGATTGTGCGGCTGTGTGCACGATCGTTTACAAAGTATGTTGTGTTTCGAACATCATCGATGAACAAGACAGCTCTTTCAAATTCGTTGAATGTTTTTTTCGAAGACAACTCGATAATCGAATCTTTCAGCTTGTCTTCATCGGCTTGGTTTCGTTTCCAGCACTAATAAAAGAAGACTGCAGGAATATATTCGAGCCAGAGTTTGTGTTTATCAGCCATAAGAAAGCTACGAGAAACAATGGGGTGTGGTGATCGTCATTGGAAATGTAGAGCGTTGATGACGCTAATGCAGTTATTGAGCTCGAGCCTATTCAAGCTCCCTATAGGGAGCTTGAGTGAGCTTGAACTCGAACTCATTCCAGATCCTTATAGAGAGCTTGAATTCATCAGTATAAACTTTCCAGTACAGATAACCTTAACTAAAGTTGAACAATAAAGTGAAATAAAATTTGTTTCTTCGATGGGCATATATAAGACATGTATGATTAAAACATTAATATTGTTGATAAAGATGCGTTTTTATCGATACGCGTTTGACATGACTTGAGAAATTTTTGAAGAGGACAATTGAAAGAGACACAGCCAATGTGTCCCGTCGAGTGACAGTCGGTTGTCAATATCACCGATTTGTTGTGATTCGAACAACCCACATTACTATTGTCAATATAATGCACTTAATCTGTTTTAAAATAGGTTCGAGTATGTTTAGTTGCGATCGAAATAACTACTAAGAGCCCCATCCCATATCTTGCTTAATATCGATAATTAAACTTTGCAAGAACTGCATCGGCTAAGTGGTAACTTAGTTCATTTTTTCGAATTCCTGTAAGAGTAATTAATCAATATAATACTTCAATAACCGAAATGTTAGATAATTTTTGAACTAAAATCACATAAGAGTAGCTGAAATAGTTTGAACTAAAATGACCGAAAATTTTGAACTAAAGTCACCTTTATCATCTATCACCGTCAAACGTATATTTCAACACTGGTTCTTATTTGTTGCATTCACGCTTTCTGATTATGTAAATTTCTCATTTCAATTATGCAAATTATTCAAAAATGTGAAACATAAAAAATTAATCAGAAGATGACAGGTCGAACATGAAATTCAATGGTGAGAATAAGTTTAAAAAAATGCTGTAAAATTTTCTATACGGCTCAATGGATCGAATACGTCCAGTGTGTTTGTTCCATATGTCAATCATTTAAATAGTTTCAATAAAGATGAGATGGTGAATTACTTGGTTTACATAGAAATGGGAAATGGCAGAGTATGGGAACGTCATCGAGTTCTCGAATCTTTTCGTTTTTTTCGATGCCTCGATGGGTTTAATGACCGAATAGGGCAACTCATAAGGTTCTTTGAAATACCCCCATCAATCAACTTCACTTTGATTATCGGTGAGTCGCGGGAAATGTCACCATTACCCAATTTCTTCACATGATGATACCAACAGAACGAATGCAAAGTGACATGAATTAATAAAGACTAATTGATGGATTTTTTTTTTTTTTCAAATTTGAGCTCAAATTACTGGACGACGATTGATGCACTAAAGTGTGATCGTAGTCTTTAAAAAAATACAATTTATGGGCGGAGTCGACCGAAATGATTTATCCAATTTCTTTACTTCTATAGGCACTATGTTCATAGTGTGTCTACACATTACGATGGTCTTCATATTTGTTTTTCCTTGTAAGTTTTCTATTTTAATTATTTTCATTTTTTTTATAAATCCCGGTCGAGATTATATCTAAAAATTTTTAATCTTTAGAGTGCGGAATTAAATAGAGTATAATTTCTTTAGAGTGCGGAATTAAATAGAGTATAATTTTATTTGTTTTTTTTTCCAAAAAAACACCGAAAGGAACTAAAATCTTTATCGTAAAAGAATTAGTGTATTCCTTTCATAAAAAGCCAATATAATGATTTATATTAAGGAAACTTTTTACCGCTTCTTCCTTTTAATGCAGTAATGGTAAAAAGGCAAAAATGGAAAAATGGGAACTTTAGATTTTTGAATTCAAAAATTCTAAACACTATGGAAAAGGCAATTTTCTAGTACTAAGACAAATCGAGTACCAAAAAAGTTCTGCTATTGTTTTTGACGTACACATATTTCCTCGATTGTTTTAGTAGGGGGGGTTCGTTTTATTGCATTTAGGATTAATTCTTTTAATCATCAGAAAACATTTTCTCGTAGGAAAATCGTCAATTTTAGATTCATATATATATATATATATATATATTCACATAGACAACAATTAAACACTAAAAATTCATCGCTCTCTATGCACCTTATTTGCAATCAAATGGAACGAGCAACTATTTCCTTCCGGTTGGCGCATTCGTCAATGTTCATTAACATCCTTATCAGTTTCATTCCATAAAATCGCATATAATTTAACATTGCGCTATTATTCTATGATATTGTATGCGTAGAAAATTTGAAAGTTTTCTTAGTTTTCCACACTTTCTCGAAAAATTGTCAGGTAATCGAAATAAAAATGCAATTTAAACATAATTTTGTATAATGAAATTTAATTAACCATAGTCTAAGTTTTGAAAAATATTAAACTTTCCTAAACCGTCTTTATTATTGATGTAATAATATTCGAGCGTATATTAATGATTCTGAAAAATAAAGGACGTTTATATGTAAGGTACTATACGCATTATTACAGATTGTGAAGGACTTCAAATTTAGGCTTTTTGTGCGAATTGCGTTGCTAAGATGGGTTATTTTCATCTGAACTTCTTTAAAAAATAAAGCTTTATTTTGCAGTAAGTGAGCGATAACAAGTTATAACCCTCAATGAGTTCTTTAAATGACTATAAAATTTAAAACAAATAGAGATGATGAAATAATTGGAATATGCATTGCGAAATCGGAGATTTGAAATTCCTGGAGTTTTCCAGAATTTTCACATCACAGCAATTAGAGATTTTATTAAAAATATTTGTCTCAATTTCACTAAGGGAGAATTTGAAGTTTTCTTTCGAGGTTTCACGAATTTTGGGCGATCATGTGAATGACCGCAATTTGTCGATGAAATCGTCTTCCGGTCTTTTCTTTAATTAGCGATTAGTTCACCGATCGGTGATGGGATATTCAAGTGAACAAAGATTAGACGACAATTAGGCACTTGATTGGCAATAGATACTTTTTTAATAAAGAATTTTTTACCAAACGAATGATCACATTGCTGAACAAAACGAAAAGGGCAACATAATTTCAATACTCTTTCAATAATATCGCAATGAAGATTGAACATTTGATGTACTTGTAGGTTGAATATTAAGCATTTGAAAACATTCACCATATTGTTTGATGAATCTGAAAATTTTATACGACGATTGACTTTAAACCGATTCTCAGTACATAATATTTAAAATGTTTTGATACAATTCGCATTAAATAAATCAATACAACCAAAGTCCGATGAATTATATTAAACAACTGCGTATATATATATATATATATATATATATATATATATATATATATATATATATATATATATATATATATATATATGACTACTTATAACTACAAGTTTAACCAATTCTGATGAGATAATGGAGTCAATGAATAGTAAAACAAAATAATCGAGGAATAGCTGAACGATTATGGTTGAAGAATGTTTTTTAATGCAAGCGAATGATTTGAAAGTACGTTGCGGATAATGAATCGGTTCATATTTCAGTATTATTCGTGGCAGTAATCGGTGATGAAATAGAATATCTCCAATTCAATACGGGTGCACTATTCACAGATGGTCACTTGAATATCGATGAAAAGCCAGAATGGACTTGTGTTGATCTAGTATCGGCGCAAATTGAAGCAAAAATGCGTGCAAATCAAATTGACTACCGTAATCATTTTCTCGCCTCACTTTCACAACCCGATAAATTGGCCGCCACATGCAGGCAAATATTTTGGTTATAATGTGATAGTGACGACTTAATTTATGTGGAGATTCCCTTTTATTTTGAGAGATTGAAGGAAATTTTCATATACATCAATCTCCTCTCAAACCCCCAATAATGTTGAGAGATTCTTGCAAGTATGTTGAATAGCTACTTTATTGGATTTCATTTCATTTCTCCAATCCATAGTAATTCAAAATACATAAAGCTCCCATTGAAAAGTCGGTATTATTTGATTTTCGAAAGTAAGAAATCGAGCATTGGCGCAAGTTGCCTAACAGAGGACTATAAAGAAAATTTTATAGTGGATAGCCTATAGAATAACTCAATAGTCCCCTGAAAACTCTCATAGTTTAATGAGTGCTTGAATTGTTGTAGATTCTATCGTGAAAAGCTTGACGAGCTCAATAATTGCTCAGAGAATGAACGTCTCGCACCGAGTGCACTTCTTATTGCACTACAAATTGCTTGCGTATCGCGTCATCAAGGTAGTCTTTTATAAACGCACATATTTGCATAAACATTAACTTTAGTTTTTTTTTTTAAATCCTTCCTGAAAGCGATGATAGTAAAGACCGATAAAGCTTTATGAAGTCCCTACCAAACGTTAACGGATAAGAGTGATAGGATGGGTACTTATAGTCTTAATTAGCAATTATTAGTGAATTATTTGTGGAATTAGCACTTTACAACTTAACAGCTTAAATACTAGTTCAAATAACAGAATCATTCGTTGGGGTTTTTCATTGATTTCTTTTCTGTATAACTCATAAACTCGATTATCTCTTTTTTTTTATTTATATACAACAGTCGTTTTTTCTGCTTTTACATTTTAAAATTAATTCACCCAATTCTATTATGAAGTTTTTCACTCTAAGTTTTTTTTGTTGAGTTTCTATTGTGTTAAATTATGAATAGTGATGATTTAATAATAATTAAAAAATAAATAATAAATAAATTTTTTTATCGATGTGAATTATTTTTAGTGTTGACAAGGATTAGCGAATGTGCACTAACAATGGAAGATTCAATAGCTGAAAAATGTCAACAATTTTGTGCGACTAAAAGCGAATCTCCACAACTCTCGCATCCGATCAATTCATGCGCATTTGCCGAATGTACTGCTAAATGTATCAATCTACAGGTATCCATTATTTAAAATAAAATTTTAAAAAAATTATTGTTGAATTTATAGTAAATTGATAGTATATAAACACTTTCATATCAGTAGTCTCTGATTATTAACAAAAGGCTGGATTAGATGATTGCTCTTTGTCGCAATAAAGAGCAATTGTGTTTATATGTTTATAATGGAATTCAGAAACGTTTAAACACTGAAGCATTGCACACTTTTTTTTAAAGAGTTAAAGACAGCAAGCATAAAGCTGTATGACTATCGAATGAAGACTTATGTGAAAAATAAGCATAATTAAGGTAGAATTTGACTTTAAAATATATTCGAATTAAATTACAGAATGATGCAAATAAATGGCCTAATTCTTGAGACCTCACGAAGCGATTGCAAAATTTCCATTGATTGCAGCTGAAAGAATGTGACAATTCAAAGGAAGTATCGAATCTATACAATGAAATCGCCGGTACACAAATGTTAATGGGTATTGAAGCTGCATTCGACGGACAAACTCGACGTGCACATCAGTTACTTCGCTCACAAGCGATACCGATCAAATGCCGATCAATCATTCAAAAATCATGTATGTGGTGAAAATTTAAATTATTGATCGTTTATTTATGTTGTTCGATATGTTTTTAGGCAAATCATAAATCAATCTTTTTATTTTTGATCGATGGGCGATGGAAAAATGGCATGTGGATAGAGAAGAGTACGATTGCGATGAAATAAGTAATTTGACTTTGAGATATGTAGATAGATGTGATCGAAAAGAAGCTTTGGCTTAGTACAAACAACGAATGCTGGCTGATTTATTCACAAAATAAAGAGACTTGATTTTATCTTTAAAAAATTTTTTCTCATTGGTTCTTACAGATGCGTTTTACAATGGCCATCCCTTCCCTTCGCTCTTCTCTAAGGCTCCATATCTGCACGAACCCCTCCGCCCCTCCCCTCCCACCCCGTCGTTCCCCTCACAATTAATTGAAGCCGAGAAATGGGGAGAAGGGATTTTCTTAAGCCCAATGAAATCACACACAACAGCAAGATCGTTTGAGCATTTCTTAACATCGTTTATTAATTAAATTTCACTGAAAAGAAATGCAACCGAGAGCAATGTTCACTAACTGCTTGCAGTGATCGCATCATTGGAAACGCCAAAATTGGAGAAGGTAGACGATGGAACCAACAATAATCTACCATTTCGAGCTTAATTTATTGTCTTACGCCATTGTTGCTTCATACAATTTATTCTTTTTTAAATGATGCCTTATATATAATGCATATTCTGATAATGAACTTCATAACTCGTACTGTCTGCAGACACATCAGACAATATGTAAAGTCGCATCATATGAGTCGAATATGGCGTACGACAACACCAACAAATGAATTCTTATCGACTTTCGTGTCTGTTAATTGGCCTGAGGATAATTATAGAGACAAGGAGAGCGTACCCATACACTACAGATTCACAACGTGATAGGTGGCAACCTTCGATGCAGTAGTGCTATGTGATAAATAACAGCTGTGATAGTCACAGCTATCGTCACAAAATTTGTCTGTATTTGTCTGTCTGTCGCCGCTGAAATCGATCAATTAGACTATTTCGCAAGATATTTTTTCGAAAACTGAAGCTAAAATTCCAGAAAATCAATTCATTGCCGAAATTCGAGCTTTTTAATTCCTTTGATATCGCAGAGTTCCTTTTTTTTTTTCGATAACCACCTCAACCCCGAAGGAAATGGAGATCGTTAGGGCCGTTTTTCTCGTTTCACCCTTCCTCCTCCTTTCTCTTGCTTACTCATACTTTAAAAATTCTCTCGCTTGTTATTTCTGTTGTTTAGGCAACAAATTATTAAGTAATTTAATTTTTTAAATAATACCTGAAATTATACTTAAATAGTGGACGATGGAAGTTTTAACTCAATTAGATAGATTTCCCATCCATCTACCTGTTTCTTGTGTTTTTTAATACAGGTATTATTTTACACTTAACCTTAGAACCGAGTTCTACTCACTGAATCAACCGGTCGCATAAACATTCAAAAGTAATGGGATAACGTCAAGTAATGCGTTCTGCGGGTAACAATTGTTACTGCAAATCTTCACTTAAAAGCTGGCTTTTCATGCGCTCTTGCAGAGCATAATATGGCAATGTCGTGTCTGTATGTATGTGTATGTCTGTTTGTCTGTCCGTTAGTCGTCAATCATTGAAGTTGATCACTTAAATGTGTATAATTTTGTTTCAATGACAATTTTCAATATAGAGCTACAACAGAATAAAAATTGCATCTCGATTGGAAAAATTTCGCGCGCATTGCCGTACGATAGTTCTTATGGCTTCGCTTTTTTATTCATGCGGCGATATAAAACAATATGCTATTAGCTGCTAATAATATTTCCATCACATTCCATCCACCGCTTAGATTTTTGCAAATTATTTTGTCTTATTGAAATCTAATTTCGTAGTCAACTAAAATCCGTACAAAAAGCTTTCATATTACATCGTTTTTTATTGGATTTTACATATCGGAATATGTCGATATAACACATTTAGTTTCATATCTCCATCGACCATTGCCAGTGCAGTGAATGTGGTTCATCTCTAGTAGATCTGTTTGTGGATGAGATTTTCGGTGTGGGGGGGAGTTGGATGTTTGAGTTTACGTTTTGAAAGATCGACATAGATATCCTCAATTTTATTGAATAAAAGTCGAGGCATTCCGCTAAACAGTTTAAACGAATCGATTTAAGAGAACGGAGTCAGTAGTGTGTCATTCGCCAAGTGGCGCGGTCAGTTATTCGTCGGTGTATTTTTGTTTGCAAATTGGATAGAGACAATGTTACGAGGCCGTGCCACAAGAAGTTCAGCAAGCGGCGTTGATGATGCAGTAGCTGTCAGCAAGGTCTTTTTTTTTGCTCAAGTTTATACCTTTATTTGGTAAGTAATGTGAGTCGTAGAATAGAAAGTAAAGTTGGTGTTTTGCTGTGGAGAAAGCATTCGTGCAATGTGATATCATAACCGCACCTACATTAGTAAAAGAGATACAGCCTCGTTAGAGAGTTTTAAATACCTTCGCGTAAATGTTATATTCGAATATTCTTTTGCTTCTGGTGGTTGAGTGTAAGCTGTATTATTAAAAAAAAAAAAAGAAAAACCTCAGAAAATGCACGAATCATCTCTCAAATTCACTAGCGGCCAGCGGAACTTCAAAAATGGCTTTTGCGAAGGCTGCATTTTTGTTAAGCCATTTTCTTTGCATTAATAAAGATGGGCAATACCCTGCGTGTAGCTAGTTGAAGCGGATGTGTTAATGGTGCAAAGTAAATGATATAATAATTCAATGGGTCTCGAGAAACTGCTTATACAAAATTGAGCCATGACCTATGCATTTGGTGGTACCTCTACTCCCCTTTCTCCGCTTTGCTGTCTTTTATAGTGAGAAAAGAGAGTAAATAATGAAACAAAACACGAAATCCAGATTTTTTTTTAAATTCAAAATTTTTATAAAATCCAGTTTCTCGAATTAGTGTATCTAGATATATGTATCCAAAAATTTATGTTGACTATTCTGTTACGCGTCGAGTGCGGTAAGTTGAATCAATTCGGATGTCATTTTACCGAAATGGAATGGCGACTTAATTTTAGCATGGTTTTGTTAGTTCGAAATGAAGTTCCATTTATTGATTTTATTGTCATAAAGTACTCGGCGAAGTTTAGTAGAAATGTTTTCATCAAATAGCACTCTTTTTGGGCATATTTTTATCGCACTAGAATGGAAATGACAGAAGTCAATCACATTTAAGAACATTTTTATATAATTTTTATGCTTCAAATATTGCACTCTGTTAATGATGTTAGAATATTCAGCGTACAACACGTGCAGGCGCACTAACGACCCGTATCTCGAACACATCTGTTGGAGCGCCCACAGCTAAGTTAGATGCGGTCGCTCAAAAGGCTCCTCCAATTCGACGTGGCACGCTGCTTGACCACAAAAATGTCGTTGCAGCTGATAAAAATACAAAGTTGCAAAAAAAGGTTCGTTTCTTTTAGTTCTTCGAATTCTTCTCGTGTATTTCAGACGTTGAGCTATTACTTTGCAGTCATATAAATAAGGCTTTCACGCATCGTAAGTAGCAGTGTGATGTAGGACTTCCATTCACTTTTTTCTTTGGTCATGTAATTCGATCCTCAACGCTGAATCTCGTTCAGTTAACTTCCTTGCCTTTCCCGAATGGCAAGGTTAATGAGGTGCAAGAGTACGGATTACCAAGAAGTTTATAAAGAAAGCATACGTGATGTATCACACTTGTTTAGTAATTGTCTAGCAGGTGCTCATTGAGAAGGAGACTTTCACTCTTTTACGCGAAATGTCCTTTCCTTGTTCCATTTTTCCGCCTGTGCACAAACTTTCAGCTTTGTGCTTAGTAGCCTGCTGAAGCCATTTGTTTCATTGTTCATGCAAAATTATGAGTGACATTTCAGCCGGAGGAGACGATGAGGCGAGCACTGCATTTCTTCACTAGCTGAGGATAAAATCTTCACTTTCCAGAATTTTAACGAAATAGTTTTCGGGTTTTGCATCTATATCCATCCTTTAGACGAAATTTTTGATTCGTCAGCCATATCTGAAAAAGTTTTCTTTAATTATATTTAAAAAAAATTTCACTTCATTTCTTTCTTTGAAAATACTTGGTAGTCATTAAATATCGAAAATACAGAAGAGATTTGCGCTAGATATTTTTAAGGTTTTGATAACGAAGGAAGATGCAAAGAAACTGAGGGAGGCGGAAGCTTTGGTCGAAACAAAAGACAACCAGCAAGGATCAACTCGTGGCGAGACATTAACGGGCTCTCGATTCGATGATGTAACATTGCACTGCAGTGATTATGCTGACGATATCTACGATTATATGTTCTTTGCAGAAAACAAATATGGCGTTGATGCCGGCTTCCTTGCAGATCGTGCCGTAAGTTGATTTATATTTCCGTGAAGATCGTCAAGTCATCGTGACAAGTTGCTCTGATTTATTTTGAATCCATAATGAATTCTGCCTATTTAAATGACACTTTATAACCGTGTTGTTGCTGTGATATTAATAGCAGTCATTTACTTTCAAGTTTTGCTTGAAATCTATTCGTTGGAATTTCTAATTGTTGAATCGAACTATTGTCATTCGTTAACTATGGCTCAAGTTCGTTGAGGTTACAATAAGTATACGTTCTTTACGCTTACTTCCAAAATATTTATTCAGTCTAATTTTTTTTCGAACTAATTTATTTAGGTTTGTTTACCAGTATAGGTGTAGTTGAAATGGTTCAGAATGATGCCTGAATATTGCAATCTCGTGCTTTTATCGGTTTAAATGAATGTTTGATTTGATAGCTTGTCGATGTTGATTTTTGCCGCGTTTTCAACTCGGTCTCAAGTTGTCGCTTCGATATGTCCAAAGGAAACAAAAAAGATGGGGAAGATTGATAAGACCTATTGTTCAAACTTGAAGTGAAGAGTATTTGCCCAGGTAACACCAAAAATGCGATCGATATTGGTCGATTGGCTTCTTCAAGTGCATCTTCGTTTCCATTTACTGCCGGAAACGCTTTTTGCAACCCTCAATATACTCGACCGCTATCTCGCAGTTGGCGATGCTGATAAGGTGTGCTATTCGTTATTGATTTTTTATCTGGACGGAAGCGGGAGGGAGGGAGCAAAGTGTATGGTTTGGAAACAAGGTGTAATAGGATTTTGAAATTAATTTGAATCAGCGAGATTAAGGTTCAGAGCATAAAGGTTCGAAGAGACCGGTTATCGGAATCAGCTGGCTCTGAATGCAAATACGTAAAAATCACGGTTTTACACTATATTGGTGGCAATATTTTTTCATAGTATATTTATTAGAATTATCGATGATTTCAATCGGGTTGTTGTGACTTCATTGGTTCCTTGTCAATCTCAGTTGATCAGTCAATGCTCGTCGACCGACATTGTTGCCTAAGGTCATTATTTCAGACAAATCTACAACTAGTAGGTATAACTTGCATGTCGATTGCATCGAAATACGAGGAGATTTACGCTCCGGAACTGCAGGATTACGTTTACATCACAGAAAACGCGTACAGCAAGCGCGACATTATTCGGATGGAAATCACGGTTCGTCTTTTCTAATTTCATCGTTACTGGCCAATTTATTGAGTTTGGATGTTTGATTTTCCCAAGTGCGCCCTCCTGAATCAGTTCACACATTCCACTGTTTCGTTAAATATGAATCATTTCTATGTAACGAATAAGCTGCTGTCGTAGGGAACATCGCACTGTGGAATCTTTGATGGCAACGAAACGTTCCATCGACGCCCTAAAGAAATGTGCTCTCAAGGCGTCATAGCTCATTGATCGTTGAAGCAGCGCCGTTTTGTGGGTATCGTAAATTTTCATTGAATTGTTAGCTGTCTACGTCACGTAGTGCTGATGCGTTCACGGGTTTGTGGGTTGTTACAGGTTCTCTCAAAGATCGGCGTAGACTTGGGTCGTCCACATGTGATACAGTTTCTTCGCCGGCTCAGTTGCTACTTTGATGCAGTACTGCATGCGATGGCTAAATATATCTGCGAGAATGCGGTATGCGATTATGCGACGTGTCATCTTAAACCGTCGTTTATTGCTGCAGTTTCCCTTTGGTTGGCAAGTCGTTTGGAGGATCGCGATTTTCCTGACGATCTCTACAAAATGGCCAGGTTATCTTTGTCTGACATTAATTCCAGCATTTCTGTGTTTGATGTGAACGAATGCGACTAATTGGATGTGCTCATTGTGGATGCAGTATTAGATTTCAGTGCAAAGGTGTTGGGTGCAATACCAAGCTGATATGTTGCAGGGCGTCTCATATTGGTTGGTGTCGATTGCTTCATTTTATAGCCAATCTAAACCAATGGTCCATCCATTTCGAAATTTTGCATAAGTGATATTGGATGATTCATAAAGTTTGGCATCCGTGTAAACCTGTTTTCAGCGAACAACGATTTGCTCGGCAATATCTGATTAATTGAGCGCAAGTTGATAGAAGTTGAAAATTGCAGAGCATCAGCAGAGGATATACAAGAGTGGGCAAGTGTATTCGCGACTGGTCTACTGAAGGCGCATAATAACACAAAGCTTTCTGCATTGCGCAATAAATATTTGACGGCAAAGAATTCACGAGTTTCGGATCTCTTACCGAATCAAGTATCGATTTTACAGAAGATGGCACAATCTTCTCGTTGATCATCGTTCCGACTGATTACTCTTTTTACATTCCGCTGTCGGATACAGTTACTGTTTATTCTTTATATGTTGTATGTAGTGTTGAAAGCTAGGACAATTTTTCAAGCATTGGATTTAACGTAACAGAGGTCTTCATGATCGTGAAACTTTTGGGGGGAAACTCAAAGTAATTGAAGTTGGTTTGGTGCTTAAAGTAGATGTCTCATCTCAGAAAAATCTATGAGCTTAGAATTAAGTAGAATGTTGACATATTTTTGTGAAACTACCGATAGTATTGAAAAGAAATGGTTTATTAAGAGCAGATTTTTCTTTAATATTCGATCAAATGTAGGAAATTTTCATTGCATTTATGCACATTGTATATTTGCTCATCATATAATGTTTTCATGTTTTGCATAAATTGTCGAATAAGTGACGCATCGAAGGGAAATTTTGCCTATTGTCGATCTTTACGCTTTGTTGACGTGCATTTCGTATTTTTGTCACTTTATTTCTTTGCATCTCGAAGAGGCTCATTCCCGAATTTCTTGCCATCATCACACCTCGAACATCCTAACTTTTACTCACTTTGTATTACTGCGTTCATCGTTGTTTTTTCTTTTTTGCTGTTGTCTAGTTTACTTTATAGATTATGGGGGATTCAATGTAGTGTTTTTATTATTCCTCCACCTCCCTTCAACTCTCCCCCAGTATCGTCAGAAAGTGCTGGTTGGTTTTGACAGATGCTTCAAAGAGATCTCGTGATTTTTTTTTTGCCGAAAATTGCCAACTTCCACTCAGAAATCGTATAAGTTTGGCCTTCACGCTTCGCGGTCATGGATGCATTGACTTAGCCTTAAATTTGGTACATTTGTGTAATGAGGCCATAATTTTCTTTTCAGGAGACTGCCGGAATGATCGAAGTTCATTCTGAGAATGGTGCTGATTGGGATGCTCTTCCCTTCCATTCTCCCTCCTCCATCCCTCTGCTTCCATCAAATAAAAAAATTTCATTCTCAGAGGTGTTGTTGAGTTCTAGATCGCAGTGGCATTGATTCAATGGGTGCTTTTATTTGCATGAAAGGGTGAATCCCGCATAATGGGAAAAATGTTCTTTTAAATTCTAAAAACTTTTGTTCTTCGTTAACACATCATTTCGTGAAGATATTTTTGTATTATTATTGATTGGCCTGTTTATTGTGTTGCACTTTATATGCCGCATATCCGTGCATATACAATCTTAATGACCTCTTACAATGCCCATTTGACTTATCTCATTTTGTATGCAATAAATGATGGTCTGTATATTGGTGTATGACGGCTTTCGAATGTTTTTTTGTGTAACTTTCTCTCTTATATATTGAAGTATTTTGCGTTTTTTTTTCTTTTCATTATTTTCGTTTCACTCAATGAAATTCAACAGAAATGGTCAGCGATCAACGAGATCATCGCATAGGTGGGTTTCGAAAACGAATAGATTGAACGATCGACAGGGGGATGTGTCAACAATTTACCCGTAGACATTTTGCAAGAATATTGTTTGATCTGGGATATGATCAAAGGTCGCGTTTTGTTCGATCGATACGGATCCTAGCAGATTGGTGAATGAGCCATCATTAGCGCATCATATGTAATTTTTCGCAGTGAGCAGTGTCGGACTGTATCGTTCGATTGTTGTGGAATTGCCAATGCATGCGTAAAGTTTCTTTAAAAAGGTGAGATATATTACAATTGAATTGCGCATTCCCATTCGTTCCTTACGTTCTCTCCTCCATTCCTTCGATAATCACGATCGGATTCTTTCGTATATGTAATTTGATTCGGGAAATGGAGTTGATTGCAACGAAATACGAAATGCATTCATTTCTTGGCGAATTTTCATATTATCGTGGGAACGCTTTTAAAAGATGGAAACATTTGGTGACTGTATTGGTCCGGCAGGTTGATGTTGGGAATTAGTTATTATTCAAACCTTTTCAGCATCACTCTGCAAGTACCACCGCTACACGATCTACTTGCGTCGTTTCCGTCCTTTATTATTGTGTACTCAGATATCGGTAGTAAATGTGTGCACATTGAAAATGGCTGAGGCGAAAATGTCCGAGCGCACAGATGGCATTTATCGTTGGCTTGGTAAGGAATTGAGGCTAGAACTCACCGATGGACGTATTATTGAAGGGAAATTCGTATGCACTGACAACGTACCGAATGTGATTCTTAGTGGGTGCAAGGTGAGCATTTGAGTTGTTTTCACTCATTAGATCTAACCTTGTGATATTGGAGAATGGGAAGGGGGAACGGGTTGTGGATGCATTTCAGCGAGAAATCATTCACCTGCAAAGTATTGTTGTCGAAAAAAAACGTGTTGAAGAAAATTAATTAACGGGTAGGAAACTATTTGAATCAAATCGACCTCATGATATATGCATTTTACACATTTTTTAGAGAGAAAATTAATGAGAGGATACTATTAATGCAGAAAGGAAAGCCCACAAAAGATTCGAAGATATTTGTATGCGAAGATGAGCTCGATTTAGAAATTATAGAATAAAGGAAGGGAAATTTTTATTGACTATTTTCGGTTATTCATTCTAATCGATGAGTCAATTTCTTCGATAGCTGAGTGGTAATAGTTTGAATCGGCATTGTTGTAAATTTTTTATTGGGAAGTAGCTGATATTATCGTTGACTCTCAAAAGTGTTCGACTGACAAAATCCGACTAGTAGAAGAGATCTACGAAACGGATGTGCTTAGAACGGTGCCAGATTTGAGCTATATGCTGAAGTTTCACCTGAGGACACTCTATAACATGGTCATTTAGAGTCTTATTCATATCACAAAAGTGTTACTTGAGGTCGGTCTGTGGATATTACGATAAAAATTTAGTCCTCCAGAAATTTGACCCATTTACGTTCATACAAAAGTATTGTGTTATGTGATATTCCCTTTCGGGCATGACCGCAATTCGGTGCATTCATTATTTTTAAATGATAACGAAATTCTGCATAGTTTCTTTGAGTATAAAATAGGACTGAAGGTAGAAAAAATCCCTTGTGGGTCTATTCAACCTATGGTATTATGCAGCATGTTGTTCTACAAAAGCACAGCAGACAATTTGCCGATCACATGTTTTCCGAGTGGCGCTTTTGTCCTCTTTTTTACTGTTGCCGATTCGTTTTGTGGACATTTCCGTGAATCTCAAATGTTTCCCACTTACTTACAAGAACTACAGCTTGGCTGACTGGAAAATACCTTCAAAGTTTTACTGAATTTGTATATTCCGGTTTATTACTCGCAACTGAACATTTAATGCTCCGGTTTCTTAAAGAAATCATAATCACATAGAATTCTTAGAATTTTCCCAAATATTAGAATATTTTTGTTAGAGGTGCATTATCGACTGCTTACTTGGTGAAAATATGAAACTATATTTATTCGTAGTTATTTCGCATCATCGTTCGATGAAGGGAAGGGGTAGAAAGGAAGAGAGAGTTTATTATAAGAGAGAGAGAGAGAAATTTTCCTCGATTTCAGGAGAATTGGAAAGGACAGAATGAAGTTCGAACAGTGGGATTAGCGATGGTAACAGGAAAACATATCAAATCAGTACATCTTATTTCCTCTTGAAGATTATTTAATGTATATAGAATAAAGACATTTGATGCATTTATTGTTGATTGTTGATGTATTATATTGAAAGGTGGTGTTTTAATTCCCTAAGAAATGGTACAGTTTATATTTCTGAAGAAGGCACAAAGATTAAAATAATTGTGTAGTTTAGGCAGCTATTAACATCTTCGTGTTATCGATCTTCAATGGAAGAAATGATTTTTGCTTTTATCGGTTTATTGGTAAGCTTCTTATAAGTTGTTTATGAAAAGCATGTTTTATATTCGAGAAATTTCTGTGGAAAATCTTTTTCGATGAATTTTTTCGGAAATTTTTACCGATATAAAATAGGAGTTGGTAACGAGTTTATGGTTTTGTTTATCCACATTTCTATTATTAAAATTTCAAAAGCTAAATATAACGGAGTGTTTATGAGGGCGTAGGTTAATTTGTGATCGCTTAGATGTGCTTTTCTTATTCATTTCATGTTCAATATTCGTCTGAGGCATCTCGACCTCGAAAAATTCAATGAGTTTGTGTTGGGTCGATGCCAACTTTTTTATTACCGTAGTCATGTGCTTTAATTCTTTATTGTTGTTCTGTTTTCTGAGGGATCTATGTTTTGCTTGCGAAGTACTTCTTGGTAATGGACATTTTTAGAAAGATTTTGTCGTATCTAGTTCATGGTATAATGCTCCTAACTCTGGAAGTGTTCTTGTGAAGAAAGCCTGTGAGTCAGTATTTGAAATAGGATGGCTTCGCTGTTATAAAGTTCGTTTAAGCTTTGTTAGAAACTCGTACAAAGAAAGAGGCATTGGTGCATTTCGCCACAGGCGCACTCGCCCAGGAGAGACGTAGAGATCGCGCGCGTTCGTAGCGAGCGATGGGGTCCTGATCATGCAACGATAAAATGGTGGCAATAAATCTGAAAGTATATTGCGAGGAAGCAAATTTTGAAGGCCGATACTAGGCACATTTTGAAGAGCATTGAAAGCTCTATCAGAATCAATAATAAAATAAAACAATACGAGAAATTTTTCGTTTTGACTTTGTTCATTACAAATCGATCAGAAGCCAAGTAAAACGGCAACGGCTGCAGTCAGAGATGATGGGAACTGCTTTTATTAGTGAACGTCATGCGTGACCAAATTCTCTTTTCTCAAGGATCCATAAAGCGAAGCATCCTTGAAATAAAATTTGCATATTCAACAAAGCAGCCTATCCAATTCAGTTGATTAATGACTGATCATAAGCTCGTTAACGGTATGCGCCTTATCACAGTAATAATCATTCAGGAAGTCAATTGAAAACGTATTTTTTGCGGATATTTTTGAGCAATCTATTGCCCGTCATAACAATAAAGACCGCTTTAGGGATGCTTACTTTGCATAGGAAAGACCTTTAACATTGCAACGGAACACCGTCACCATCACCTTCGTTGTATTAAAGAAGGCTTTCGGCCTGATATGCTATTCTCCTTATATTCGTTTCCTCACCGTCTCATTAAACATACACACAAGGCATCCCCGGTTTCTTTCACAACAAGCCATCAAGTCCAATGGCACCAAACCTTACAAAGATTGATCCACGACGGATATGACTTCTCTAATGTTCTCTTATACCTTGTATAGTATCTACACCACTTATACTGTACTTTTTCACCGTAATATCTGAAATTTCGCAAGTTTTCTTCACCTCTCCGATACCAGTAAATGATCTTGCTGCGAAATAACTTGGAGCCAGTATCAGTGTTTCGATAATATGACCAGCGGCTTGTTTCCTACATTGCCCATATATGTCAACAATCATTTCATGCGTTGTCGGTGCTTAATGATTTTCCGATGCATTGAAACCAATCTAACATATTACATATTTCACATAATTGTTAAGTTTTAAAAGCTGTTAATACAACTGTTTTTGCAGCTTGTGGCCCATACCGAATAGTTGTTTTGTCGAGTTCCAACAATGAGTACCACCATTGCATTTCAAGGTTATCTTTTATGTATTTCTCCAAAATTTTAAAAGCACAGTGCGATATCTCATATATATCTTTTAAGTGTGTCATGGCTTGAAAAGGCCTTGCGTCAAACATTTAATAACCATAAAGGCATATACCCTTAATTTTTACCAGCAATTTAGAATCGCCCAACTCTTTACACAAAGAATGGTTTTTATCTAGGTTGTACTTATAGTGCCACCCATGATGATAGTGTCATTTGCAGTTTTTATGAGTTTTTGTGGTTTGTTGTAATCAGCGTGCCTTCCTCCCATCGATTTCTACCGTAATTGTTAATCTTATCCTTCAAATACTTCCTGCCGGGTAGGGTATTTGTTATCTGTTACGATTCGTTCCCACTACACTCGTTGAAGTTTCTTGCATTTTTTTACTTCATCTTACGAGCTGAACTACATCCTATATCGGCAACTCAGCAATAGTATCAATTGCATCCTATACAAGAATTTGATTTTATTTAAAAAAATTTGTGTTTTTATCATAGATTATGAGTGATTCCGATAGATCCCTCAATACCTTCGAAATGTGCCTAATCTCGGCCTTCAAATCCCACTTCCTCACGATTTATTGTTAGATTCGATGCGACGATTTTATCAGTAAATGATTGGAACCGTATCACTTTCCAGGAACGCGTGTGGTCTCTCTCTGTCTCTCTTTCATGCACGCGTTTGTGGCAAAGTTCAACTATTCCTGGGGGAAGTATGGTTTACCTGTGCGCGCAAATTTCACGGAATTAGGCGGTATTGTGCGTTGAAATAACGGAGGATGGCGATAATATGGCTTTATGGGTGACTATGGTGGCGCATGAACCGATCAGCTATCTAGCTTTGCTGTAATTCTGTAGTCCGGTCCGGAGCGTACTGACTGCTGTTATAAGGTGTTCCAGCGATTCTTCCTGTTAAACCACGATGCTACGGAAGTTACGTCCGGACGTTTGCGCCGCTGTCCGTAACTGATCACATGCCTGCGTTGTGTTTTTGCATTACGTTAAATTGTCATGTTTAATTAAGGTGACGGTATTTTTGCGTTATCGTGCTTACTTCCCTCTCTCTAGGTATTCTTTGTTGAAGACGTAATAACTGTTCGTCAGCTATTAGTTTTGACCGTTGAAAGAAACTCATCTGTTGGTCGCTGGATTATATTTGAAGCCCGAAAACCGGAGGTCCTCGAATGCTGGGAAGTTCCACTTTCGAGGGTCCATGAATTTCGTACCGCAGTTCACGAATATCACGATCCAGATCCGCGAAGATCCACAGAGTCTGGATGTTGACACTTTCGCCGATTCTAAGCATGGTTTATGACTTAGGGGCGCTAATTTCGTTCGGAGGCCTGAATTTACGGCAGAATGAATTGGGCATTCTCTGAAAATCAAGCTCTGCGAATCTTAGAGCGACTCAGTTTTGTTCGGAAGCCTCACCTTGAACGCTTCTGAAAACCGGAAGTGCTAGAATTGTTTTGCATGTACCACCCGTTGAGTATTTGGAAGAGTGCCTTATAGTACCAGTAGCATCCCATAGAGGGATTCCGTAAGGGAATGCCCACCGTGTTGAACGTCATTCGTGTATCGCGTTGTCAAGGTCGACCTGTGCAAACGCTTCTCATTTGACAGCATGCGATGCCATTTTACCTTTATTGTTTCGATGCACAACTTTCTTATGTCTTTGTTGCTTGCCTTATAAGTGCTACAGATATGTAACTAATAAGGATATTTTATGTTGTGTTGGTTGCTGAATCGACTCATAATTTTGTTTGACTACTTCATTTAATGTCGTTTGTAGTGTTGATGCAATATAAGGTAGGCTAGTATATGGGGACTTGGAGGAAGGGGCGTAATTTGATATAATTGAGTTCAAGCATGAGTAATTGATGTAACTTCTTTAATAATAAGCAAGGTAATGGTGTTGTAAGGAACGAAGTTAGTGAGAGTACTGTTACCGCCCACCCACTTAGAAATTGCCAGTGAATTTCGTCAGTGAAGGTTTCATAGTAGAATACTGAGAGTATTTTCGAAGTAATTTAAAGGTTTTAAATCGATTGCTAAGCAATTTGTCTTTTCACTCATTAGAGAATTTTGAGCACTAAACTGAGATCCGGCCAAAATGATTGAAAAGTTTGGCCATGATTAGAGCCTTCTTCCACTTCTTCCAGCACTCTCCCCTTTTGCACATCCTCCACCTCGTTGCCCCCGTCCCTTTTAACCCCCTCTCACCTCCCCCCCCCCCCCATTCCGTTGCTCCCATTACTTGATCCGCTGAAGCATACTTATTCTTGTAAATGTTTCATATAACGAAGAACGTGTTTGTTCATCGGAATTCGGCTGTCCTTATCTAATGTTTTAGGCACTTCAGATGGTAAGTCTGTTTGTATTGATTACCGTACTATCCTTCGGTATAGCCCCATCGTTCGGCTTTACGCATTGGATGGTGACTGAAGATGGACTTAGCATTCAATCAGTGGTGGGTTTTTTATTTGTAAATTTCGATTGCATGTTCTGACCACATTTTAGAGCTGAGTGATAGTTTTGTAATGTTGTGGTGAAGTGACAATGTTCATACTCAATTAAAGTTGTCCTGTCGAAGCATCGTGATATGATAACATAAGTGATTAGATTGATTGATAAGTCTTCATAGTGGAGGATTTATTGATTATCCTTTTCATTGTTTTGCTTTTTTCAAATACTTTTTTCCATCTTATTTCAACGAGTAAGTAATTTATTTCGAATTTTTTTGCTTTGGTCCACTAGTATCAATATTTAATATTGTTTTCTTATATTCTCCATTCAATCTGCTATTTTTGACTGTATTTTGCTTCCTATTTAATAAAGGGGTGAAAAAAACGTTTATATAATATGTGTCGACTTTCGCTCAACAATTACGACCATTTGTCATAAATTTAAGTGGGACCGGGAGGTGGAGGGGGGGGGATGATGGAAGCAGGGAGGCTAACAAACGTAAAAGAAACAACTTGATAGGAATGTTATGAGAGGATATATAAGCAAGGTTCTGGTATTATTTTCAACAAATATATTAAAAATGCCCCAATTTCTAAATATCTATCTTGTGTTGTGGTGAGTTTTTTCTCGGCGATCAATTGAAAATAGATCTGCTGGACTCAATTTAATCTAAAAGAATGAAGTATGATTGTTGAATATTATGAAAATATTCAATGAAAATAATATAATCATTAATAAATGCAATCCAAATTTCAGTCCGATTCACCGTTTATTATGGCTCAGCCGCATTCATTGGTGCAATTTCTAGATCAAGAACGAAAATTGGATTCTATATCACAAAATCGTGAACTCTTTTCAGAACACGAGGTAAATTGATTGATTGATGTTGTTGATGACATTCTATATTGGTGACATTTCCGATTGCTTATATTTGCATTATTCGATTCGTTGTTGATGTTTCTCGTCGTCTAAATACTTTCAGAAGTTCCCATTTTATATAAGTCAACATTTAGGAAATTTTGAGATACCGCTCGATTTCTGTGAATATCTCTATCTTTCTTTGCATAGGATTTAACATAAAAAAGCATTGCTCATATATTTTGGTGCATCTTCATGTCGGCTGTTTCATCGGAAGTGGGGATGTTCGGTTACACATCGCTGCGCTCCTCCCTTCTCTCTTTCTCTTCCCCCGGAAAAATCGTCTGAGTGCGAAAATGAATTCGGTAACAATTCAGGCATGTTATGCTGATGATTTCCTGGCATTGGCATTTTCGATAGTTTTCAGGCGTGCTTTTCAGTCCATCTCTGTACCTTTTTTTTTTCTTTATTCACTGAAAAAGATTTTTTTAATGTTTAGAAAATGATACGAGAACAAGAGAAGATCGATGATCCGGAAATTGAGAGCAAAATTCGTTCGAGTGATGAGGATTGTTTAGCGGCGGGCAGTCTCTCGACTAATAGGGACCCATTCATCGTGTCTTACACACTCGTCGATCCACTTGAAGAGTTCATTACCTTCATTTATTTATTTTTCATTTTTTTCCTATTTATTTCTGTGTCGATTTATTCGCTTTCTTTTCATATATTCAAAAATTTATTTTTCCGATTTTTCAGGGGACTATTCTCTTCATCTAAAGTTTTCAGCATTCGCCATTTGGAGCACATAGCTAGAATTTTAATCTCAGTTTTGGCTTTTGAATAGGCCGCACCCGAGATTGGATTTTATTTTTGTTTACTGCAAGTCGGCCAATATAGTATCGTTATCATTTGCAGTGTTTTGGAGCCTTTTTATCAACTTTTTTATCTATCTACTGATAATTGAATTTTTTCGTTCTGCAGCTTGGAATATATGATAGGAATAGTGAAGGATGTGAACGAAGATATTCCACGAGAAAATCCTTATTGCACATCGGATCTACCCTTCAGTATGTACGCTTTCGAACATCTCCCTGTGAGTTAATGCAGTCTTTTTTCGAATGAACAATTTACGTTTAGCTTATATGCGGTCCTTGCAAAGGTGCATGAACCTGCAGTTGATTGAAGAGAGTCTGCCAATTATAGACGGGTCATAAGATTGTATTGCAGAGGTTAAGTGAAAGCACTAGTCAGATTATGCTTGTTTTAGATGTGAATTGGTTTGTGTTCTTTTCGAACTACACATCGTTTCCTGTTTGCCTTTATCGCGGAATATTGACTCTGGTCAATTAAGATGTCCTTGTTTTCGTTTTGAAGCAGTGATTGTGTACATGCAATGAAATATTCCAATACATGCAAAAGGTGTTTGTGTGAACCTGCAATATTAGGTAGTTGCTGATGAAATTTGCAATTGAAGCCAGTATTAGAAAAGAAAGTTTGGGGAAGGGGATGGGGGAGGGGAATGGATCTTTTATGGACGTTTGTGAAGAAATAATGAGGGATGTAGTTTTATCATTAGTGGCTAGCAAGGGCATTTAGATTTTGATTTTGCATAGGAGTTAGTCGTTTGAATGTTCCCAATATATCCTTCCATTTTGCAACCTTACTTATAGAAATTAAGGTAAAATTCGGCCAGCAATTAAATAAATAACGTAAATAAAGGTAAAGTTGTGCTGATTTAAGTCGATGCAGCAACGGGCGGGATTGTCGATCTCCTATGAGCATGAATTGCAAAAACCATTGCCATCACGGTTTCGTCTTTTGGATTTCGGACATTATGTTGCAGTGGCACTTGAAAAGGTTTTTCTTTGTTTTATCTTTCGAAGCTTAAAATAATTGCACTACTATAAAGGACTCATTTTGTTTTGAATTTTGTTTTGGCTAGTATTGTAATCTTATTCATTGATCAATTTTTGATTATTTCAAAACATGTTTGTCTCATAAGTAACTGCGTCTGTTGAATGATAGGCTGCCTTTATTCTTTATCAGAGATTATATTTAAAATAAGGGACATTGAGAGAGAAATTTCTCATGCGTTGTGCTTTCTAAATCGTTGCTTTAGGAGCCAACTAGTGCACCGTTGCTCAATTTGGCTGCTCTTTATTGGCGAATAAGAGGAGAAGCATCGAACGCGGTCGAATGTCTAAGACGTTCTCTTCATTATTCCACTCAGTGAGTATTTTTACTTTCATTTTATCTGCTTCAGTCGAGGAATAATAGCGCAATGAGGTGAGTGTCGTTTTATCTCAAAATCAAGTCGAGTTCATTTCCGCCTCAGAGCAATCTCGTTTATTTGTTCAGCTTGTAACTGTTGAATGCAGTGCTCTAAAATAATTGACCTTATTTCATTTTCTTATTACTATTATGCATATATAAGGTATAGTTTTGTTATAAGGGCCGTATTCTGTTAGATGTCGTTTGCACAAAGTTTCCGCTTCTGGTTTGGATTTCAGTTGTTTCTATTCACTCCAGAGACCTTTCTTACTTTTCACTTCTATTCTTTATTTAATTACATCGTTGTTCAATAACTTTGTATTTTATTTTTATAACCAAATATATATTAATGTCTCGGTTATTATTGCTGTTATTACTATTGTTGTTACTACTACTACTATTATTGTTGTTATTGCTGCTGTTGCTGTTATTATCGATAATTAGTAATTATCATTATAATTACTGTCAATACTTCCGTTAGTTTGAAAGAAATAAACTTCCATCTTCAATAAGTTAAATCTTTTTTTTTCTGTAGTCGTTTAGCTGTAGTGGTCCATATTTTAAGGTCTCATTCTCAGAGAGCCAGATCGTTACTTCGTTCGATGTATATTTTGAGCTGCTCGGTTTTTGCTTATGCTTTTTACTATGTTTGTGCTGAGTGGGGCATAATTGGATTGAAAATTTTTGCAGAATTAATTTTACAATTATATAAGCTGTAAGTGAGGAAGTGATTAACGTGGGTGTTGTGTGTGGCGTTGAAGAGCCAATCCAAGATTATCTATTTGTGATATAATATTCTAGCGATCATTTTTACTCGTATAGTCGATTCTCGGTTCATTGCTCTTCACATAATGGCATTGATAGGCTCATATGCTTTTGTGTTGCCCCTAGACGATACCTGAGGCCTATATAAGTCGGGCTTCAGCTTGTCATAGTCAGTCTTCTTCATTCGTCTCCTCCAGTCGTCAGGTCCCCATCTTGTGGGTTCTCTCTATCGGCCTTTGCCTTGTTACCGTTCATCTTTCTTCTTATACTCGTCTTGAGAGCACTTGTGCGTTACCATTTCTATTATCGCCGTGTGCTTCATGTTCTCTTTGGCCTCCCTCTTCACGTCGTCGCTGCCCAACACAACATTTGGCGAACACAGATACAATAGTGGGCAATAGGTGGAATGTCACCAATTGCTTTCGATCTCTGCATAAATTTAGATTCCAGTGGTGTCGTGACTGTTTCGTTTGGTTGAATAACAAAGGAGGCGATGCTGGCATATTGGAGAGGGTTGTTTTACAAATCGTTTATCTAATGGGTTAATTTAGGGAGAAACGCGCACCAGTGATGTTTGCGCTCGGCAATGTGCTTCACAGGGCAGGACATTCGTTGGATGCGATCGTTCTCTATCAGGTTTGTCGTTCTCTACCACCTTCAATTAATCCTCTTTCATGTCTTTAGGTGGGAGAGGGAAGGGGTGGTGAAATGAGGAATAAAGGCAAACTGTGGGTCGAACTGCATGAAAAATGTTCCGATGCAAGGATTCAAGATAATCTCGACCCTCTCTTCTAGATAGCACTGCTTAGTACACTGTAAAGGGATGCTTTAGTGAAAGAAGGCTGATGAACAAGGGGGGGAGGGAAGGGGTTGTAAAATATTTTTATTTTTGCTCCTCGTTCGATTGGCGTATAATTAAGAGGAAATTCTCCTCTTTCTTTTATCATTTAATATACTTTCTAAGTGCACGCCGTTGGATCATGGGGCAATATGCTTTGTGCCCTATGCATTGTTCCAATCTAGACAAAAAAACCGCATAGCTTGAGTGATGATTGCGGATGCTGACCTTTGACCTCTTTTAGTGAAATCTAAACATGTTTGTTTATCTTTCTGTTGAGTAGTGCACCTCAAAAATCATTATAGCTGAAGTTGTGAGAGTTGTTGGTTGTGATGCACATAATAGAATGAGCTCATGAATCATTTTCGGCAGTTATCCGCCAATTATGAAAAAAGTTGCAAACATTTAACGGCGCAAAAAATTTCACCGATTTGAAAAATAAAAAACGAATTTTTCTAGAAGATTTATGCAAAACAATGGGATCAATGAAAAGATGGAAACTTTGTTCCGCCAATGTTATTGTTTATGAGCAATTTACGAAACTGGTTGCATAGATGAGTGGAATATAAACGTGTCTATTGTGCCAGCTCGGATGTCATGTTCGTTGATATGCGCGAAAATAAGAGGAAAATGCATCGTTGATTGAATGAATTTCAAGTCATTAGATATAGGGAACTTGACGTTCATAATTGAACATCTATTTCATACATTCAGAATAATCTACTCATATTATTTGGAAAAAAATATTTCCCATCTTAGAATCGATACAAATCCACAGTCATCTCAAGTTTTTTTTTTTTTTTTTAATGATGTGCATTTTCTAGTAGAATAATGAAAGGCACTTTTGCGTTCATTATTTTTTGATTCTTTATGCAGTTAGAAGGCTATTACTTGTATGGGTTTCAGTTAGTAATGACCGAAATAGACGATGCATTTGTACACATGGCATTAGGGGATGCGTTGGCAATGGTGCAGAACAGAAGCGATGCGATTGTTGAATATGATGCCGCTTATGCTCGTGATCCGAAAATCACCGATGCTCCTCTCAAGGTGCATTTCAAAATTCAACAGTTGAGGTTTTATTTACGATTTATCTGGAATAGTAAATGTGAGCATAGTTCGGAATGCTTTGATAGTAAGATTTTGAATTGACACACAAACAACGGATGAATGAATTCTGGTCAGCGTTTTTTGAATTCTGAATGATTTTGTTTCTGTTGTGTTTTTATGGACTATTCATATGTTTTTATTAGAGTCATATTTTATTAATTATTGAAGATGAAAACACGCTAAAGGATATAACGAATGGACATTACATATTTGAATTTAGATTGTCTGCGAAAGAGTATAAGTTTGTAATTGGCGCTTGTTTATCTATCAATGTGAACGTCAACAAACGTCTTGCAAATTTTTTTTTCACACTTCACTTGTTTTGCTTTGAAATATTTCGTGTTGTTCTTAGGCAGCGGCATTGCGATGTGATCTAAAATTGATCGACGCTATGGAGAAACAACACAAAAACCTACTTGATACGATATCTGAAAAGAATCTTTATAATAATCGGTTAGTTTTATAACGCCCGATGATTTTCGATTTGGATTTGAATGGACGAGGGCGCGTTTTTGGATTTTGGGAAGTAGGAAGGTGCCCATACGGCTTAAAATGCCCATGCGTACATCACAGTTTCCATTTCTTGCCCACTGTGATTTGGATAGGCACCATCCATAATTGGGCCGATGTTATTTGAATCTTAGTGGAAAAAGCATATTTTAAGCGTTTATTTTTTGGCAGCCATTTTTGAAGAAAGTTTAGGAATCATTTAAGGAGTCTTCAGATGTTTCCTTATTTTAAGTGGGGAAAGGGGTGGGGGGGGGGGAGTGCAAAGGCGGTGCTTATTTAAAGGGATAAAAATTCAAATGTGATAGGTTAAATGGCTAACTATGTTAATAGGAATTGCAGATATGAACTAGTGAAAACATTGGAGGAGAATGTGCGAAAGAATGTACTCGATGCGGATGGGAAACTCCAATCGACTCTTATATATGAATATTTCACCTATGGCACTCTCCCTCGTAAGTTTTGGGTTGTGAATTTTGGATAGTATTGCTGATTGGGTGGAAATTGGGGGTTCTAAATGATACCATAAAACTTGTTTCTTATGCCCTATAGCATTTGATTATATATTGCTCCAAAACTATTGTAAAGCTTCATTGTTTATTCCGTTTTGATAAGTTTAAGGGGCCTCTTATGAACGTGGAGAAATCGAGGTAAAATGCATGGCCTACTAGAGCATTTCAGCCGAAATTTTTAAATGAATACATGAATTATTACTGGAAAGTACCGTTTTATCGGTCGACTACCATCAGCACATCCAGCTTTGTGAGTCTATGTGACCGACTAGCAACAGTCTTTTGTTAAGCACTTATTCATGCTGCGCTAAAATCGTTCTACTCGAAACATTACCAAAAGACTCATGCTCATGTCACGTCTGCTAGTGAATTAGTTTCCTTCGGTAACCTTTGGGAGAAGTTGAGTGAACTTTAGCCCCAAACAAAAAAAGAATGTAAAAAGAAAGGAAATGCCACGACCGAAATTTCAAAAACACGTTTCCGATTTCAATGTTGACTCTATCACCAAAGAGCTTGAAATATGAAGAAGAACGGTCTCTTCATTTTTTCTTCTTCTATTGTTTACCCTTTCCCCTCTTTTTACGTTTCTTTTTCAGGTCCTTACCTACTCATGCGGTTATTTAAGTGATATTTCAGATGTTTCATGTCGAACAGTGAAGCATTCGGGGCGTTCAGCAATGCAATGTACCATTAGTGATTGGCGCCGTTATAGAGCTGCTGTTAGCGAGAAACATCAAAAATTGGTTGCTGCTGCACATCGTAACGCCCCAAAATTTGTGAGTTTTGTTACTTGTGCTTTGGTTTGGTGTTTTCTGGAAGGGAGGGGGATGGGTCCGTGATGGAGATGTGTTACAAGGAAATTTCTCTCATCCAGTAAGATTCTTTCTGTTCATATTAAAATCTTATCTCTGATTGTTGGGGCACAATAGACTGGATGATATGTGCAGTTTTTAACTTTGGCAGTAGTCATACAGATTTCATCTACCAGCTTCCAAATGACTGGAACTTGTATACTTTATGCAGCCTAGAATCGTTTTAGGTGTTTTATCGTTCTGAAGGTCTAGTTCAGTCTATCTTAATGAATAAATTAATGAAATAAATATAATAGTTTCATTCTGTGGTGAGTAGAGTGCGAAATTGTGATTGCCTTAAAATCGAGTTTTGTAGTGAATTGAAGTCGAAGTGAAACTCATAGTATGCCTTTTGTTTTGGTTTTTCTAGTTGAACGAAACGTTCGATTTGCCGATCAATGAGGAGGAAGAGGAGTCACAAGAGTTGATCGACTTCTTAAATGCTCTCGATCCTTTCAAAGGTATGGATATGGATGAACCAAATGGGCGACCAATTTATCCACGCAAAATGTATGTTTACTTCTCTAATTCATTTTTTCAGTTTTTTTTTTGTTTCGAATAGTATCAGGGTGTTGTTATGAAATTTGCGCAACGTTTATTGGTATCTTCATGAATGTCGGCTTCATGAACGTTCATATACCACTGAAATCGGTCTTTTTAATATATTCAACGATGTAAAGCTTAACGGGCATTTGTATAATTGGTAAAGCTATATGTTCGAAAGGTTACATCGTTGATAAAACTTGATTTTTTAGTGAGAGTTCAATGAGCAAATTATTGGAGCGATATTTGAGTAATAGTTGGCCGAACAGGTCATTATGCGATGCAAACAAATGGCGTCATCCGATGCCAACCGCTGACAATTTGCCTCAACTCTTTATGAGTCCTGATAATAAAGGCTACAGGTCTCGCTTGCAATTTCTCTATTTTTTTTTTTTTTTGTTTCTAATTAGATTGACGCCTATCTAGTCGTTGAAATTTTTTTGTTGAATTGTTTTACCAACTTATAATACAACAATTTCAAATGAAGCATTTGAATGTATAATTTTAAGAAATGTTTTAATATATGATGAGAAGGTATTAGGGCTATTCTAATGTCCTGTAAATTGCAGCGTTTTTATATTATTGCTGCACAGAAATTTTTTGTTTTATAGAAGTACTGCTGGCGTTATTTCATAACGCAGTATATTTTTCAATGTATTTTTCTAATTTTTTTTTTTTTTAGTGTATCTGATCTGTTGAATAAATATTTGGGCTTATCACCCCTGAAGGAACATCCATTGCCGTGGGCGCTTCCGGAATGTGGCTCTTTTGTTCGTGATCAACCACTCTCATCTATGTTCAAGGTTTGTATTATTCGCGTTTTTTGATGCTCATTTAATATTCCTTGTATTGCTTTTACTTATATTTGTGTATTACTTCTTCAGTTGATATTATTATTGCTTTTTAGGGTGAAAGAACAAATTTGACAGGAAGATGGTAGGGATAGACAAGAGGATTGATTCCTCTTTTTATGATGCTTTATAGCCGTTCGTAACTTTCTTCAGGGTGATCAGACAGTGTGAAATTACTTGTTGAGTGACGGTATATCGTTTCCAAATAATAAAGTTGCAGGAATTAGTAAAGTAGAAGCAGAAAGCGGTTTGTTGCGGAAGAGGAAGGAGATGACCGTGAATCTCGAAAATGAGAGCCCGCTTCCTGTTCAGAATAAAACGGATCGATGTGCCTTTTCTCGTTTCTGCTTTCCGCCTTGTGTCTCACTTTTGAATTGCTTTGTTGGTTATAGGCACCATAGTTGCAGCTTCCGGGCGTTGTGCATGCCTCTTCTCGTGGACGTTCTGTGAAGTTCGCTGAAGAAAGACTTCGTCAAACATTCGTTAATTTGGTGGGCAATAGAGCCACACAGGCGGATGTCGCGCAACGTATAAGAACGCTTTTGAAATATGTAAGTGCAGTTTATTTTCCATCCTTTCATGTTTTTTTTTAAATTTAGAAGGCTTTTTTATTGAGAGGTTGCAGTGGGGTGAACAATGACAAATGAAAGGGTTATGAGGCCGGCACTAGCAATATTGGCCTACCTCTCGACTATTTTACCTGTTTAGCAAATGCAGGATGTGTTCATTTTTTGAAACTCCGCTTGAAAGTTGTGGTTCTTAATTGCATTTCTATGCCTTTTTTTTCGAATGTATCGGGAAGATAATGGTTATTTCAGTTGGATTGCGTTGCTTTGCGATTTCTTTCTATTCGTTTCCATTATTAAGAATTGTTATTAGCCGTTACGTAACTAAATTTCCAGAATATCGGTCCAAAATGGTTAGTGTTTAACTTAGCAGCACTCTATTGGCGTATTGCGGGAGTTCCTGGTGAAGCGATTACGTGTCTTCGAGCAGCATTATTTTTCCAGGTTTTCGATTTTTTTTTTTTAATTTATTGAAAAAGATATAGAAGTGAATAGAAATAATAAATAACGGCAGCAAAAAGTAATAGTAAGTAGTGAAAATTTTGAAGAACGTTGTAACAGGTATGCAAAAATAGATACGGAACGAGGAAGTATGCCGTTTTTTAAAAAAATTGTTGCCTTAATAAGGGGTTGGTGTTTGTATACATCCTCTTCAGATTTAAAATTCTCTCAGCTCTCTAAACAATATTTCCGTTTGCCTTAAAAAAGGTTTTATGAAATGCGGGCGTTAGTAATCTGATCTGACCAGTTTTTTTTGTATTTGCTGGCTTCTTTAAGATAAATTCTTTAGGAAGAATGCGCCCTTTTTTAAAATTTTCTCTTAATTTATTCATTCCCCTCATTTGAGTATTCGTTTTGATTTAGCCAGAGCGGCATGCCGATGTAGCGTTAACACAGTTGGCTCAAATAGTGATGCGTACGGCGAGTCGTGACGAACATCTCAATGATGCATCTGCTCTTCTCAATACTGCTATCCACGTCGATCCTAATGAGGTTTTTTTTTGCATCTCCTATAAAATTTTTTTTTCATTTTTGTGCACTAAAATTCGAGGTATTCATCACTTTGCCTTGTCTACCGCGCGATCAGTTGTGAAGCTCCGACCAGAATTGTTGGCTCCGCTCGGCCGAGCCACCCCGCCCAGCACCCTCATCGGGACAAGGACGGCGGAATGAGTCCCGACAGTCATAGGACGAATAATGGTGAATCGGCTGGTCAGCATCCGATGGGCAGGAGATGAGCCCAAGCCCTAAACTTCACGCGACCGACCTGCAAGAAGGAGAGTCGACCTAAAGACCACAGGAACCAAGTGGCCCAGAGTGGCATTGGGTAAGAGCAGGTGGAAGCGATATGAAGAGACATGCATTCGTAATGAATGCTTTGTTCATTGAAGTAAAAAAAATAAATAAAATAAAATAAAATCCGTGGCCTTTTTTCAAGCATTCTTCTTCTGCTCTCTGTCACTTTGAAGTTTTTGTATTGAGAATACTTTCTTGTGTGACTGTCGAGCATTATCAAAATGATTTATTTTATTCGCTATATAGCTTTAAATCAATGCATTTTTTCACTTCAGTAACCTTCTGAGACAGCATATTTGACATAACTTTTTGTGCAGAACGTGATGAAATTCATCGTAGATCTAGGAAAGAGCTATCAATGTCGAATCTATTAGGTTTGAGTAACTATAGCGACAATATTCAACCGATTTCCTTTGCGTAATAAAACACTGAAACTTATGCTAAACGATTGCATTTGTTAATATTATTATTTTACGTGTAATAATATGATGAAGCAAAGTAGAAGAGTGACTGTATTAATTCGATAAAGTAATTATAAAGCCGTCTAGGTGAATATTACGAATATTTCAGCCGTTGACTTATTTCCTAAACGGATTGATTCAAATATTGCTAAAGAAATATTCGATTGCATTGGCACATGTACGCGCAGCAGTGATCCTCGATCCTCTCTTTCAGCCAGCTGTCGATGTGCTTCATGCACTCAAATGTGCTTCGAAGGTGGTGCACTTTAACAATTTTTGATTTAAGGAAATCCAGGCCATTATATATATATATATATATATATATGTATATATATATATATATATATATGTATATATAGTTTTTGAAAAAAGGGAGAGAGGAGGGTCGTTATTATGTATGGCTTCTTGCTAATCATTCGAGATGAAGTTGAAATGAAATGTCCGACCCGTGATAGTCATTTAGATGACTAAACATCTTACCTACTAAAAGATGGTAGTCGAGGTGACAAGTGAACGCTTTGGTGCCAAAAGCAGAAAGGAAACCGGTTGGCGAGATGGTTGAGCTCAGGTCTTCGTTCGGGGGTGGAGTTGTTGACGTTGTGATTGTTCGTTATCTGTGCAGTTTTGTTGTTTACATCTTCATATTCACCTGAATGGGATCTTTTTTGCAAAGCGTTTAAATATAAGCGAAATTTATCGCTTGCTTTTATTTAATGATCACTCAGATCATTTATATGTGAAACTGCAATGCTCATATTACACAAACTATGTGATGCAGGCAAAGGGTATATAGTAGTATTCATATTACACAAACTATGTGATGCAGGCGAAGGGTATAGTAGTATTCATATTACACAAACTATGTGATGCAGGCGAAGGGTATAGTAGTATACTGCGGGTGACTTTTTTATATATAGAAATGTGAAATTAGTTAGAGCATTTGTTTCATAGAAGTGAATTTGAGGATAGAGATGATCCGGTTGGCGAGCGTATTCAAGTCCGATGCTGTTCGCCATCACAACCGAATGTTCTGTGTTTTGTATCGTTGGGAGGAGCCTGTTTCATAGCACACAAACGTGGCGTTTATGAAGCCAACAATTGCGTTATTAACAGTTCTCAATCGACGGTATTTGTCACATTTTCTTTCATCCATTTCTTTTGCTATTCATTGTTTGTTTTATTTTGAGAATGGATACATTTGTGCACTTTTAAATGCTTTTAAACGAATCTATAGTAGTTTAATTATTGCTTTCGAAGTTATATTCCAGTGGCTACTTTCCTATCGATATTCCGGCTTTTTCATCGAATTTTCCAGTGAAAAATATGGATAGCTACCTTTATTTCCTTCATGGAATAGGACGTTCTCCACGGAATATTTCTAGTTCCCGAATTGGTTGCACTTCCAAGTTTCTGACATGGCTGTGGGATGTTTGCTGGAGAAGCTCATAAAATTTAAATTTTCAAAAGTCTTTATTTACACAATTAAAGATATGTGAGAGGGAAGCAAACTTGCATGATGTTCGATGTTGCTATTGAGTTGATCGAAATTATGTGAATGCAAGTACTTATATTCGGGCGAGCTAGAGGGTGGATTCATTACTTTTCGAGGTGGGTGCCCATTGCGGGTAGTAGCTGAATTATAGGAATACTGAATGTAGAAATGGAATACGATATTTCACAACATTCGAGATCATGAACTGCAAAGTATTCAAAAAAGCAAATACCGAATTATGAGCCTAAGCGAAGGCAAGGTCGGATGAGTAGGGCGTTTATTAGATATGGTTACTATTATCTACGATCTTATCTAGTGAAGTTCCGTTAAAGTGTTGTTTTTATTGATAACGGCTTGAATTGAGGATGTATGCTGGCGTGCCACTCCAATTGTTCCATTTATTGCGCCATCTCTTTCCTACGAGGCGTCAGGTATGCTTTCACTGTTTTCTTTTCTTCTCTTACTGACTTTTTCCTAATCTTTTATTTTCTTCTATTCTTATGCAAATATTTTTATAGTTTAAGGGGAGGGGTTTATAGTGTTCACAGATTATCAAGAATGGGAACGTAAAAAGAGAATGGAGAAAGCGATTACTTATATTGAAGTGATATATATATATATATATATATATATATATATATATATATATATATATATATATATATATATATATATATATATATATATATATATATATATATATATATAGCGGAGTTACTTGTGCGCTGTCGTATCAGCACGCGAAAGGAGCTTTTTATAGCTGAACACATCAACAGCGTCTCTAATTAATGAGCGAATTGGTCAATATGTGCTGTTAAATAATAGCGAACAAGTGATGCGAGTTGACGCTAACGAAGATAATACATGATGGTGCACTCATGTTGATGCATTAAAACTGACGTAATATATATCAATTTAAGCGTTATTTCATTTGCTTAGAAAGTTTTATCTGAATTTTTATTCGTATTTCAGATGCCGAAAATTTGGAAAATGCGGATCGCTTTAAGAGTCGTCAAGATACGAACACCGATGGATTTGATGATTGGATTGATAATTCCGATGAGGTTCCTCTTAATTGTTTTTGTTGATTTTTGGTCGTATTTCTCGATTTAGTTCTAATACGAATTTTCTCCCCGAAATCCAGCTTGAAAGCATAGGTTAAACGGAAGCGCTCTTCTACAGAAACGTAAATATTCCACGTGGAACTGGTAAAGAATAGTTGAGTTTGTTTTTCAAAAATCCGTATCCTGGCCGTATTTGGCCGTAGGTACTTAAACCACTCAACTATGCGTTCGCTTCTTTTTGATCTATTTGGAATTTTTTTTTTCCTAGATTCCAATAGCAGTTACATATGAAGGCATTGCTTTACTGCTAAAGTGTTCTGCTATTTTGCACTCTTTTATTAACATTTGCATGTTGCATGTTGTTTCGGCACTTTGGTAGTGATGCATTCGAAGAATTCAAGAATTAGAGTTTTGAATTTTTTTTCTAGATAGCACTCGATTTCGGCGCTGAGCAATGTTTGCAGAGAATCCGTGAACGATCGAGGATAACATCCACTCCAATGAGTCAAACACAGGTGGCATTTGCATTTTGGTTTACCTATCGAATTGAGCTTTTAAATTTTGAGGAATCTTGCTTAAACATGATGTGTTTGATCTTCGCACTTCTACTGTACTCGATTATTCATGAGCAAATTTGTCATAGCTGTCAGACTGCGAAAGAAAAAGGACTTATTGGCTTTCCAGTCAAATCGGAATGTTTAAATGCAAAATATTGGTATATCCTCAATGATTCCTAACATTTCATTGAAAGAGAAATCATTTTTAGTGAATAATTATAGTAGCATTTGTTTAATAACTATTCTTGGTATATATTCGTAGCCACTCGTTGTTTGAACCATTTTTAATTAATAAATAAGTTGCGCATGTTTTTCGATGGATGCTTGTGCTCGTCGATGATGTGGCCTCTTTTTCTTGTTGCGGCTGCTTTATTCCTTACTTTTATTAACTTAAATAATGTTTTTTCTTCTAATTTAAATGATATCTTTGTTTTTCAATTTTTGTTTTTTTTTTGTTTAATTCATCAATTTCTATATTTGGTTGGTTATGAACGAGAGGGAGACGTAAATAGGGGATTGCAAATTTTATTAGTGAACTTCGTGTCGGCAACGTGCATTTATTGATATGCTTCCACTTATATTGTTTTTTTCCATTTGAGATTCTCTATGCTGGAGCAAAACGTGTTATGGCCAAGCAGACAGAAGAAGTTTGGGAAGAAGAAGTTCCCGTTCATATCGTTCCGTTTCCAGAGGTATTTATTTGCACCTATTTGTTTCTTAATAATTCCTGAGTGTCAGACAGTTAATTTTCATATATTCCACTCACTTATTGCAGCGAAGGTTTAGGGAAATAAACAGCGGAATGAGAACTGATTCGACCTGAAGCATTCAATATTTTAATTTCTTTTCTAACACTGCTTGTATTTTCGCCCTTTTCCAAACTTTAACTTTTTTTTGCTAGATTTATTTATAACACAATGTTTTTCTGAGAACGCTGTGAAAAGGGAAGGAAATTCGCAATGCTGAGGTAAATCGTAGGGGCTGCCATAAGCCTTCTGTTGCGCTATATTTTGCGTTCTTTCGATTGTATGACGCCGTCTTCAGATAAGCCTTAGCGATATATTTAAAAATAAGTGCTTCTCCGGTCCCGTAGCGTCAAACATTTTGACTACACAGTTGGGCATTCATGGAACTCTATTCCTTCGGAAACAACATTGAGGTGCGTCTGTGATTAAAAGATATTTAAAAATCGTATTTGCTTGTTTATTTTTGTTTAATGCATAAAGTTGTGACTAGGATGCGGATAATGCAGGTTTATCGTATGTTTGAAATGCTACCATTATTTAAACTTTGAAGTGCAAGCACCATCATGTGTTATTTGCAGTTCCCATTGTCGCTGTCACAGATTTCTGATCGTCGTCAAATGTTGGCTTACGATATCGAACTCCCTGAAGTGAGTTTCCCGGTAAAGATTATATCGGATATGGGAACTAAATTTATCAGTCAACTTGCCTTTGAGTTCAGTTATATCATTTCGCAGATAAGGTTGTATTGGAATTGCCAGTTTCTTGCCTAGTTGTTGAAATTCCTGGGTGGTTAAGAAAAGCCTCAGTGACTTAGGTAACTTCCGAGGCGACATAATCGGAAGGTGATCGCTTATTAGTCGTGTGATAGTAACAGTTGTCCAATAATATGATCGCTAACTATCATAATTTATGACTTTATTCGGTACTGACTGCTTCCCCGCTTCCTTCTACTAGGCCCTTTTCCCACCCCCACCACCCTCCATTCCTCGCTTCGCCGTCCTTCCACTGAAGTTGAAGTTGACTTCCTGGGTTTATCAAGTCATGTACACTTCTTGTGAGGTCGTGTCATGTCCTCAGCGTCATATTATAGGTGTTACCTCTACCGTTGAAGGAGCAGATCAGACTTGGTCTTCAGTATTTACCACCATCCAGGACATCCGACCCGAACTTTTGCAACAATATGAAAATGGTAATGTGTTTGTATTTATGTTGCCTCTCGTATGTGTTTTCATCCCCTTTATTATCATTATTATAAGGTCGTAGTCTTCTGATTTTCACCAGTTCTGGGCCACTCGAAGAGGACTTTTTAATGAAACTGCCCTTTGATCTACTCTTTGCAAGTGTTGTCATTGTTTCAAGTCCCGGACGGTGGTATGTGCCTATCCGTCTATGTGGAGGATGGGTGGGGAGAGGAACTATGGTCTGTCAGCATTGCATCGTTTCGCATATGATGAAAGGAGGTCGATCGAGGGGGTTTTAAAGTGTAGATAGAACTGTATGTAGAAAGTAATAGTTTCCTAAAAAACTAAAAATGGATAGAGACAGATTCGAGATGTGTCGGAAGATATGTATTGGGGCAGCGTCGAAACTTACATATCAGATTCAGCAGCACATCTGCAGTCAAAGTTTTGGAGGAACTTCTTGACGTATCTGGAGAAATATAAAAATGAACGGCGCTTAAAAATGAAAACTTCTGTAGCATTGTCTGAATTTGAAATGGAACGATATCATTGTTGCTTAGATTTTGCCTTCCTATTGTCTTTTCTCGCAGTGTTGTTATTTTACTGACAGTGGGAATGGCTGTATCTAGAAGGGACTGAAAATTGGAACTGAAGAAGCCACGGGTAAAGTGCGCTAAGATTATCGGTGGTCGGCGATTACATCCATTCGTTTATTGCTCGCAGTTCTTATTTCATTGCAGAGTATTTCGATGTTGCACGAGCAGACAACCTCAACTTGGGTATCGGTGACGGCAAAGGGAGTAGGTCTCGAGCAATATATGGATTTGAGTAATCCAGCTCCTGCGATTGCTGGCTTCGAGCCGAATTGCCCTGACCTCGATGAACCGTCGCCGTTGCGTACATTCGACCATCTGCCTGCATATCATCTTCGCGAGCAGTTCATCTTTTACAAACCTGAAAAGGCACTAACTGATGTGAGTTGACGATTTGACTTAAGTTAGTTTTTTAGAATTAATGTTGCTTCCGGTTAGTGTGTTACGATGGCCATGCCAACTCTGACTTTGGTGCTCTCCCGTTATTTTTCATATCGAGCTGTATCATCGGAATTCAATCCTTATTCCCTGGCAAGGTCGCCTCCGACTTTAAAAAATTGGTTTACGGTGAGATATGCAATTCATCAGATTGAGAGCACTATGCTTTTCCTATATCTAATCGATAGGTTCCTGCAAGAATTTCTGAGTTTCTGGGACGGAAGATATGGAGAGGGAATAGTCGTAAGAATTGCTTGCCTTTTGGCTCCTACTTCGCAGTTATATGTAAGTTACATCAATCGTCGGCCATTATACGTTATATTGAGTGCCACTATTGTAGGCATTTCAAAGCTTGGGTAACGAGAGGGAGCGAATAGAACACGTTGCTGGACGTCTAATGATCGCCATGAAAGTTTCCAAACTTACTCCTAATTTAAGCAGTAAGTATTTCTTATAATTATTATTTATGAATGCTTTTCGGAAACAGTTTGAGTTGATTATCATTTTATAAAATTCGTTAAATTACAAACGCCATCTTAAATAAACTCCTTCCGACGCCAGTTGTTTAAGCAATCCAATGGACGCATTTATAATCATTAACCATTAGTGAGATTAATGAATCGTGTATATATGGGCGGACTTATGTAATTCTAGTGCGGTATCTTCAGTTGATTGTCCGAAATTTGATTTGAACGAATGTGATGCCGTTGATTGCAACTACCACCTATTCCATCTGTGGCTTATGTCACTATAAAGAAATGATAGAAACGAAAAATGCGAGGTCAAAAGGAGAGGCAGGGACTTTGATCTCGAGCCAATCGGTTTTTCTCGATTTGTTTTTTAGTGCGAGAACGGTTGCAATCATAGTTGTTAGCAAGCTGCAGCAATATTAGCAAGCCTAATCATTTCATTGCAGAGAATCAAGATGGTGGTGTGCATTGGACTCTCTCTACGGCATCCACTCTCTATTGGAGGGTTAAAGGAGACGCAGTTAACGCATTAAAATGTCTGAGACATTCACTCAATAATGCGCCTCCCGATATGAAGGTTCGTTAGGCTTAGTTGTTTTGTGCTCAGTGTCGATCGTTTGATCATTTCGGGTGAACAAATCTAAAGTTGTTTCAAGTTTTTATCGAAGCAGCACGCAGATAGTAGAATCATCTAAGGATTGTTTTATACAGCATGTCATATTTGTTAGAATGCAACTTGCAATCCCTTACATCCTTGCATTCTTCATTGCAGTAGCAAAGGCGGTGAAGTGTAATTGCAATTTTTGAGGCGATGTTTTATTTCAATATATATTATGTGTTAGAAAGCAATATCACTTTCGATTTATATATTTCTTTGCTTTCAATGGTTTATTAGGAGAGTTGATAATTCTTTTTTGTTTTTTTTTTTTTTTTTTTTATAACGATTGGAGTTATTTTCGTGAAATTAGAAGTGAAATAATTGTAGCAGTTACAAAATTTTTTTGTTTTTAAATTTGAGAAGTAATGAGTAGTGAGTAAAATAGTAGAGCCATTTTTACGATGTCGTTTAATGATCTTTGGTTGTTGTGCAATGCTCTTTTATAGGACGTTGCTTTGGTTAGTATGGCGAACATTTACCATCAAGCGGGTCTCCTTCATAGTGCTTTAATCGCTGGAGGAGCTGCTCTTGGTATTTCACCAAAGCTGGTCGCTATTCACTTTACTCTTGCTAATATCTACGCTTCTATGGTTAGTTGTTGTTTGATTTACAACCATTCGAAGGTTGAAAATCCTTATCATATTCCGAGCATATTTCGATATCAACGTTTTGTTTCATATTGAAAAATAATTTTTCATGAAAATCATTTTCACTTTCATTAAAAAATAAAATTCATGAATAATTTCGGAAATTTTTCAAAAATAGTTTTAAGAATTGCCTAGAGAGAAAGGAGGGAGTTTAGAGATGGAATATGGCTTTCCAGTTAAGATAGGCCAATTTTTGTGCAGGAAAGGGAATTGTTGTTGGCTGAATAGTAATGCTAACAAAAAAGCAATACTTGCGTGTTGGATTTTCTTCTTTCTTCTTCTTATTATTTTACCAAGCTATATCTACGTAGGCGCTGTCAATTGCGAGTATTTTTTCTCACATGGATGAAACTGAGCCTTCTCCATGGGGATTATGATTCTTACTCTAAATCGCAGGAGAAAGGGGAGGTGGAGTCAAACTCATGACCGTTGGAGAGGAGGGATTATAATGATAGTGATAATAATGACAAATTACAAAATATTCATAAAGTGTTGTTGTTAAACTGTGAGGTATTCAGTGGAATATCACCGCCCTGCATGTGTGATCGACCAAATTTTTAATTGTTAAAAAAGTCGGCAGTTTTTAGTGCTTTATTTTCAAGTTTGAAGATTACATTCCATATTATTCGATGAAGTTATGTGTAAATTTAGAGTATAGTGGTAATTCTTAGCCTTGTGCAAACTACTTGAAGACGGGTGAAAACGTTCAAATCGAAATTGCTGCTATTCTTTATGAGTTGTTTTAAGTGCTTAATTGAAAAACAAAAAGTGTTAAGCATTTGAAAGTGAATCTGCAGTGGTAGAAATGTAAAGTTTTGTTTAATTATGAAAGAGGATCCAAATCTGGATGCATATATGCCTGAAGAAAATTTTTGGTCATCTGTAATTTCGTACCTCTGATTGCTTTCTTCTTACGGGAGTATTCTTGCGACGTAAACGGAATGTAGGATCTCATTTGATGGGACATAGACGGGACAAGGAAACCCATATCAGTGGGCTTCCAGCAGTCATGACAGGTATCGTATTTTTGCATCGGAATTCATAACTCTTTTATTGCTTAAGTTCACATAATACTGCTGCTTTGATCTCATATATTAAAAGCGGTTTTAAGCATCCTATAATCTGTCATCAGTTTCGCTTTTTTCGAACGAGAGGTTTAGCGAATCATGCTCAAGCTTGAGCAGGAATTTGCAGCATTTTATGAATCGATGTTTAGCCTTGATACGGCATTTGTATGCGAGGAAATACTGCTTTAAAATTTTGATGAATTAAATCGGGAGGCAGTTAGTATTTAAATAATCTATTCAAGTGTGAAATTTTATAGGCTGACTATGAGCATGCTCTACAATTCTATTATTCAACACTCTCTCTTCAGTCAACTTTTGAGCCAGCCAAAGAGCGTATTCGAGCCATCTATTGCCATACTGGGAGTACGTTTCGTTTTCATAATCGCATACACTTACGCTAACTTATTTTTCATTGCTCATCTCTTAATGTTCAAAAAATTCTTAATTTAGCGAGTCAGTTCCTTTTGTTATTTTCGTGTCAGTGATTTTATGTAGATAATTGCATGGATAGGGAAATGGAAGGGGAGAACGGGTGCCCCAATGGTAGAAAAAATTTCGAGGCAAATAGTAGAGCGTATACAGTTGATTTTTGCTGACATCGGTATGCTTTTTTTTATTCGTTTTGTTTTGCCTCTGCGTTATTGATCAGTAAATGTGGATTACTGAAGAGCTTATCTATTTTGAGGTTTATAAGATAAAGTGTTTTCGAAGTGCCACAGAAATCAGAAGGCGGCTATTAAACATTGTTAGAGTGCTTTTACGAGATATCGAAAGGGGGATTGCAAACTTATTCTCAATCAACATATTGCACTAATGATACTATTGTTATTTGCGATCATCATCTGATTGATGTTTATCGGTGAGTTGTATAATTGCCCTCAGAGAATTGCTCATTAATCTCACAAATATTGTACCCTTGATAGATCACATTTTTCATATCCTATCAAACTAGTGGTGCTTCATTCTTATTTTTTTTCAGTGTCTTTTTAGATGCATTTATGATTAATGATGTAAATATTTGATTGTCTCCTTTCCTATTCTACGAACTCTCCTCGAACAACGGTTCTATTGTATACAAAAATTATCTATTTTATGGCCTAACTGCTCCCTTATAATAACTAAGGTTTTAATTTGTTGAAAAAGTCGCGGTGTGAGATCAATAAATATGTGTATGTGTGTGCATTCATTTATAGGTTCACTATGATTTGTTATTATACGATGATAGCATAGGACTGAAAGATTAAAAAGTATCACTGAGTACGGTGTTTATAAAAGCAAAAGAACATTGATGCAGTAAAAGCCTCTTTAATGCAATAGACGTTATCCGAGTGGAATAGTGTTGCATTTCGGTAAATGGTGGTGTACACCCCCAAGCGCATTTGCATATATCAGTACTATCGAGATAAAGCCGGTGATAAAACGCTGCCATGAGCAACCATATGCCACTCTTCCACATACTTAGGAAAATGGTTGGGAAGGATAGGAGAGGGAGGGAAAAGTGGTACGGAGTTGAGGTAAATTTGATGGATAGATTAGGTGGGATCTCGGTGTTTTCTTTAAAATATTATTCGAATGTGGTGAAACATTGGTGCATTGAGTGTGAGGAGCTCGTGGATAAAAGAAATTTATAAATACTCAAGGCAAAGTTTTTTAAATTGTTATTGTAACTGAAAAATTCTAAATTTTACAAGCGAAAAAAAACAATGCGTATGAATATTTCAGTATTACATTTTCATATGACTATAAGGTAGCTTTTATCAATGACGCTATATAAACAGCGTAAATATTCGACGCAATTACAAAAAATGTGTTTGTCTAATGGGCATTCGGTGCGAATGTGCTTTATTTGAAAGAAAAATATGAATGTGGAATTTATTAGATAAAGGTAACTTATTAGTCATAATGAAGCTTCAAAAATGATTATTTCAAGAAGGGATTGCTTGAATGAAACAAAAATGCTGTAGCGGTATAGCAATGCATCATTTATCTTATGGTTTAGTGCGTCATGTGTCCTTTATTAGTAAATCCTGAAAGGTATTCCTTTAGGTTCTATGCAGTTGGTATTGTTATATTTTTTGACCAGTGAAAGTTCATCCGTTTTCGTTAAAGACGTCATTTGCGCCGATGTTTGGCATCGATCGTAGAAGCGGAAACTTTACATAAAATATGCGCACATTTTGTGCGATGACGTCATTTAGTGGAATGGCTAGTCGTCAACAATTGCTTAAGTTAGCAACAAATTGGTTCGTGTCATATACAGCAGCTCCATTGCATCGCGGCCTCCTCATTTTCTATTCAAAAATTTTGCTTGTTTTTTTTTTTTTTTTAAAGTTAATGTTAGAGCATAATTGCCCTTATAGAACATTGAAAAGCACTCTAAAATTATTAGAAGTATCGTCACTATTATATATTCCCTCACTTTGTCTTACGTCATTTTCATATTCCCTTACGTCAATTAGGAAAGTCCGTCTCTTCAGCGTCTCTTCAGTCACATTGCATATCGCCTTTTGATTATAGTAAACAAAAGCGGTAAGCGGTTCATGGATCTACTGATGCGAAAATGGTTTTACGTCATCAATGAGGATTTGAAGGAATTACGCATTTCACTTCCTCTTATTTTTCACCACCTTTTCTGAAAAAATAAGCAAAGAGATATGAATCCTCTTTCGATCGCAGATCGTTCTGAACCATGAGGTTGATCAAACTTGATCCAATCGTAGCTGGGACAAGGACCAAGTTTTTATCCCTCGAACATGAAGAGATGAGTTGGGTCTGCCCATGGTTAGGCGAAAGGCTTTAATGAAGTCAAAAATGAATGACTTCTGGAATCAGGTTTGATATATCTCGTTATAGTTATTGGTTAACGCCGTTATAAGAGACCGGAACCGCATTCAACCTGCATCCATCAATTAAAGTGTGCACATCTGCTGGGTTATATGGCTCATTAAACGTCTCCCAAAAAAAACTTGGGAAATTCCCCCTGACAATTCGAATTTTTCGACCTTACAAGACTAATTTTGGCCTCTAATGATTCGAATTTCCTGCAGAAGGAATGTAAGGGGATGGGATTTTCCGTGGATTTTTTGATAAGATATCACAGAGCAGAGCGCAACTGATAAAACTAATTGCATTTGCAAATATAACAACGCCAACAACAATCAATAGTGCAATTCACTTCAGAAAAAGGCGCTCCGTTTTGTGGTTTTTAATGCGGCAACATTGCATTTGATCTACTACAGAATGAGGCACGAAACCGACTATTTCTTATTTGTTTTTTTTTTCCTTTTAATCCTATAACATTCGTCTTTCATCTTAAATATTCGGTAAATTGATTCTTTAAATATTTGTTTTATTTTATTATATTCACGTAATAATGCACATATGCCATATATCTCGAATGCATGCACAAGTGTGTTCATAATTTCTGGTGAAAAATGAAACGCCTGTTCAATAATGTTCCACCATGCAGATATCGTTTGGGAAGGCATTAAGTTTTGACTGATGAAATTTTATGACTGTAATAAACATAGTGGTTTTTGCTCTCTTCAAAAATTTTTTTTAAAAAAACGTTCTCTTCCACGGGATGAAGCTTTAATTTAAAAAATGGGGGTGGTAGGGGTGTTGAGGATGAAAACGAGCATAATTGCAAATTTATTGCAGTTGATTAACGAGTGATCTACGTTAACGAGCGATCTGTTGTGATCAAATAAGTTTATGATCGCTTGGTCGTGGTGATCATCATTTGTATAATAGTTTGTATGCTCACACTTGTTTGATCTTGATGTGCTATCTCCTACGTGTCGATTATGATCTCCCCATGCCTTCGAGCCCGCCATAGTCGACGGCTACGGTATAAATAGGCGGCGGTCTTGCTTGCTAGTCAGTGTATGTGGTTTCGGTGATTATCGTCGTATGGGTGTGTTGCTCGTAGTAGACGCGTTCCCTACTGCCCCGCTAGCTTGCACATTTAGTGAGCACTAGGTTAGGAATGAAATGTTTGAAAAGTGTTTGTTGAGTATTGTTAACAACGTTGTTGTTGCGCAAACGTATAATTGCAAATAAAGATCGTTTAGACAAATCCCCACCGTTGAGTTAATTAGTGCTTCATTCAGCTTTTGTAATATTTTATCAAATTATGTCTCTTTTATTGCTGCATATCGTTATGCCATTGATCTGTGAAGTAAATTTTACTTCTTACTACTATAAATCATTCATTATATAAGTTAAATTTAATAGCAATACGTTCGAGTGGATGTTTCGTATCAACGTGCAATTCTCTGTAATATTTCCTTTTAATCTATTGAAAAAAACGAATCATTTGAGAGGAATGACGATTGTCATTTCTCGAATGCGTTCACGCCCATTCAATTGAACGTCATTCTTTTTTTCATTATCTTTTTAGCCACAATCCTTGCAGCATCTATATTAAATTGCTGATATTAGATGCATTAACAGCGTTTCATTTCGGACGCTGAAATGGCTTTATTGAATCTCATTATTAGACAGTGCTCAATGCATTTTGCACAGTGAAGAAATTTATTCTTTTTTTTTTCCCGCACTTTTGCAAATTTGCATTCGCAGATCGTCATACACTATGATGATGCTATATATGCACATATTTATGTAAGCATATTTGCGATCTATAACATTAACTCGGTACTCATCGAAGCTAGAGCTATAAAACATCGTAAAGCATAAAATAATAGCTATAGATAATTTAATTTGCATATAGTTGAAGGGTAGTACATTGAGGGATAATAATTTGCATAGAGTTACTAAATATTTCTATGAATAGCTTAGTGATTTGAAATATCGATAGATTATTGCTTACTGTTGTATTGTTTGTTGATTTTCTATGCAACTAGTTCGTCTAATAAACGAAATTCGTGAAGCGCATATAGCATTGATTTCTACATCATGCGTCTCGTCTTGTTTTGCATAATGACATTGCATTTTTTTGCGTAGTTTTTGAGTGATGAAACTAAAAAGAATAAATAAGCGCAAACTAATCGGCGATCATAGAGAAAACGTTCTTTAATAGATTATTCGCTATTCACTATTGTCTAAATTCACTATTCCTAAAATGTTTTTCACTGTTATTTAAAGCAGCATTATAATAGATGGAAAATTAATTGCTCTAACTGTGTGATAGTCGATTAAATCAATTTTTTGTTAAATATCTTTTTTTGTTAAATAATTTTTTTTTTTTTTTTGCTAGTCTTTTGTTGAATAATTTTTTTTTTTTAATACTAATCTTTTGTTAAGTAATTTGCTAGGTATTAAAATCTGCATGTTCTATGGTAAAAGAGATGTTAAAATTGTTGGACTCAACCATACTGTCATTACAAATGCCTTCTAATATTATGAAATGTTTGCTTCATCTATGCTAATAGTCATATATTTTTCGAAGTAGATGATGGGAAATATTTGTCGCAAATAAAATCGCGTAATTATCTATTACGATCGCTCTTAATGCGTTTTTCGCATTATCAGACCAAGATTTTTTTTATTGTCTCCGAGAGTTTTCTAAAGGAGAATGTAGATGAGAGGGATTCATAATCGAGGTATGCTATACACCTGCTTGCTTGCTCCATCTTAGAATCGCTTCTATTATGAATTTCCATAGGCAGAAGGAAATATTAGAATAAAATGCAAGCCTGAATGAGTTCTTAATAACAACAAATTTTTTTCGTCGTGAAGAAATGGCAGAATTGCGATTGCTTTTCGTTAGCGTTCAAGAGCAAGAATGCTAAAAATGTTGTTAATTTCAGACCTAATATATACCTTCTTTCGAATGACTGTGAATATGTTTGTGTAGCGTTGTAGATTTAGTATACGTAATTCAGGTAACATGACGCCCTTATATGTATGTAATTAGTGACGTTGTGAATTTCAGCCGACTGAGTTAGGGTTGGCCTTCAGGCTAAGAATGAAACGACTGTTTTATCCTTAGCCCGAAGGTAAAATTCAGTAGATGGGAGTCTAGAAGTTTCCGACAAGTTTTATGGCTTTAGAGGGCGTTTCGTCTCGGCGTTGCCTTTGAGGCCCATAATTCTTTATGGCCCCATTGCTTAGTTCCATCTCTCTACTTTGCATTAAAGCTCATTCAAAAAGATGCTGATGAAATTAAAATTTGCTTCAGGGGTTTTCCTAGCTATTGATTATCGCGCTAGGATTTCATCACGCTAGCATTTCGATAAGGTCGTTAAAGACACATATTTGATGAGTGAAAGAAGGGGGACGATGCCACTCTCTAATCAAATGCGCTTGTGTCTCGTTTTTCCTCTTGTTCAGAGCATTTTATTTAATGTACAACTGTCTAATGCACTACCTCTTTCATTGTCTTCTTTTCATTCGCTTATCATATCCCTTTCGAAGTTTGGATTGCCGTAAATTTGAACGCTAAGACGCATCCAGAATCGATGTTAAAGTCATCGGGATTTAGGGCCTGAACTTTTTAACGTTATCATAAATACCTACTTACATTTTAATCTATCAGGGTGTTTCGTTACTTCGTGTTCAGTGCTGAATCAGTGATCAATGAATGTTCAGCTTTTAGACATCAATGCAAAGAAATTCGGATGACGCCTTGACTAAATAGATAGCATATTCAACAAACGTGCGGCTGCATAATACAACGTTACAACAACCCATCTACGGTCAACTTGTTATATATATATATATATATATATATATATATATATATATATATATATATATATATATATATATATATATATATATATATATATATATATATATATATATATATATATAAGATGCATCCAGAATTGCCTCTGCACGACATTACAAGCTTTTTATTGGTTGATGGTTTGAAAATTTAGTGTTGGATGTTCGTTATCGCTTCTCCGATAGTGCATACTTGAAATCGCCTTCCAGATACTCGTAAATAGAAATTCAATTTCCCGTAGTCAAGATCGTCGAAGAAGGGATAGTAGCATGAGAATTGAAGCTTGGAAGACTAAGAGTAGTTAACAAAAATGCATCAATTCTTTTTTTTTTTCAATAATCTCGACACAAGATTGTCTGGTTTCCTTGTACGATGTAATAATTGCTAGGATTTCATCGATGTTAACATTCTTTTCGCATGTTTACATAAAAATTTAGTAGCGAGGTTTTATTTACATCCGATGATGTATCATTATCTTTCGCAACTACGCTTACCGCTTCCAGTGCTTTCTGTTTTATTCTTTTTTCATCGGTTTTGCAACTTTGCGTTCATTTCATGAGAAAGTTGTCCACTATATCAGTGTTAAATTATCGTGCGCTCATTTTAACTTTATCTATTTGCAGAGTTTATGAAATTATAAATAGGGATATGATATTAGACAATTTCATTTGAAACATTTTTCTCAATCCTAGCAAAATTGGTATAATTCTTGGCCTCTCTACGATATTACAACATATTTCCTGCCTCATCGATTGCATTTCTATCCTAAATGAGGGAGTTCAAATTAATATTATTTGTATTGCCTATACTAAAGTCTCCTATATGATCTCCCATAAAATGCTGCTTATAATGCTTGAACGTTATGATGCTATCGGTTGTTTGGTAAAATAGATTAAAGTCTATGGCGGAGGCATCTTCCAAATGAAAATCAGCGGTTTGTTCCGCTTATGTCCTATTCTAGGTGGCGTCCATCGGGGAAGTATTCCAGGTTGCATATTGTGTTCCTGACAAAGTCCAATGTTCTGTAATGATGTTTTTGGTACTGTAAAAAGTAGTAATGAGTTGAAAATTTATCGCCTATTGCATAATTCTTCTCAAAGAACTTTCATATTTTGCAAGAGGATCTAATAATTATATTGAATGAGTGATTAAATTCTGGTCATTAAACATTTCCGATGAAAGGTGTCATATGGTTCATTTAAACATCCGATGTGAATGTAATCTTCGTCTAAGTGATGAGATAATTTGTTCTATGGGTTGAAGTCTGTCAATGTGCAAATAAGGCTTTGAAATTTCCTGTGTTTTCTGTACTTTACAACTTAAAAGGCACACAATTTTATCGATAAGCTTTTGTTAGAATTACATATCGCTGATCAATTTTTAAATAACGGATGCTCATATAGTTACCATATCTAGCTTCTGATATAAAATGAATAGAATTTATTCAAAAACTTTCCATTTGACCCATTTTTATGAAGATTCTTCAATGTCTCTGACAATTAAGCTCTCCTACCAAAGTAATATCGCTTTTGATTTAAAGTTTCCTGAATTTTATAGCTTTAAAATCGATTTAATCCTTCTTTGTAAAGTTGTACTTACCGTGCAGAAATTTCATTATTGAATCCATCTGATTTGCTGCTTTTAATCGTAGTTTTCTTGATCATAAATATAGACTAATTTAATGATTTCCACGATTAGAATGAAATTTACTCATCGAGGAGACCGTTGATGCACGAAACTATCGTTCTAACTTTTAAGTATTTCGGCTAAATCGTTTTAATTTCCATATTATTGCTGATCTCATCCAATCAGCTCTGCGCTATTTACTATGCTTGCATCGATGTCTTTTTTATGAACAATATATCACTCGGCATTATTATTGATATTGTTCCCATTGTTTCACTATATTAATACTCTATTGGGCTGATTTTCTTCGTTTCTTTTTTTCACATACTTTTTTTTGTTTTCTTTTTACGCGATGATAAAATAAAATAAAATAAAATAAGAGAAGCTTACAAGAAATAATGGAGGATGGACGCGCAAACATCGAGCTTTATGCTAATCCAAAAGAGTGCTAGTGGGATTGAACTACCGATCGCCTGGATTAACAATATAAGCACTGGTTGCATCGATGTCCTTTTTTTTGGCATTTTTTGTTGAGGAAATCACAGAGTTAATGAAAAAAGTTTAGCTGCAAGTCTTTAAGAGGAATTGAATTCCTTTGCTTCTACATTGTCTCTCTGATTCGCTTACTCTCTTCTTCTTTCCGGTTTTCCTCTCCCTTTCTCTTCATCTTTCTCTCTCTCTATCTTTGTCTCCATAGGTTCTGAATGTACTAAAATTCCTGAGTTTTCGCTGTTTTAGAACTCATTTGCATCAAAGAATGCAGTGCAAATCTATTAGATAATAGATCCCAATGTAATATTTCATACCCGTCTGCCACCTTCTTTATGTTTATTTATCTTTTTTCTTATTTCTTTGTCTAGATTTTGTCTCTCTATTCCTTATTATCTTGTCATATCTTCTTTCTTTGTTATTTTTTCTTTCTATTGTTTCTCTACTTATTCAATACTTCAGGAAGACAATATGTAAGCAAATGTACGTATGTGATAATCAGCGATTATTAAAATCAGTGAAAAGCACATCCACGAAAATCATTTTGCCCACTGACCTCAAGGAAATAATAGCTGAGCATACGATAACATCTACTGTCCCATCTCCCCCTTCTTTCCTTCCTCTGTCACCTCTTTCTTCCATCCCGTCTCTCCTCTCCCCCTCCCCGACTCTCTTCCTTCCTTCCCTTCCCTCTTTCCTTCCATTCCTCCTCATGCAGCAAGGATTTAAATGACCACGCTAACTGTAGCGCTATGAGAGAATGATTTTATTATTACCGTTTAAAAAGTGTGTGCTTATAATATAGTGCAATTCCGCAATTTTCTTCATAGTTGATTGCATTTATTTGCTATGAGCCTTAATTGAATAACTAATCATAAATAATTAAAAAACAAAAAAAAATCGTTTCCAAATGAGATAATAAAAAAACAAGTAGACAAAATGATTCAAAGTAATATTTGCGTTATTACTAATGGATTACGTGCAATACTCTTGCTGTAATCGTAATCCATCTCAAGTTTTATATATATATATATATATATATATATATATATATATATATATATATATATATATATATATATATATATATATATATATATATATATATATATATATATATATATATATCTGTTTTGTTGGCAATCAAGTGATATATACGTGGGTTAGTGATCAAAGGTTGCAATCGTTACACGCGTAGGCTATGGTTCAATCTTATAGCTCCGCCCAGTGCTTTCTGAGGTGCTTCTGATGTGATATGCTTTGCTCATGCATTAGTTTGCGCACATTCGTCGCATTGACTCATGCAGCAATCGCTCTTAACTTGGAGTTCAGTTACGACGAAACGGTTATTTAAAACTAAGAATGTATTTTAATTTAATTATTAAAATTCGAGTTTCAAATCCACTGAAATTTTAATTTATTGTCGCTTTTTATATTCATTAGAGCTTTTTCAAATTCGATGCGAGCAATTTCGCAAACATTTTGTTTTATGAATACGTTTTAGCAAATTTTTCCACTACCATTTTATGGCAACGTTGTATCCATGCATGTTTGCATCTATATTTGCTTGTCCAATAGTTGCGTCTTGAGAATTCGAACTGCAACGATGTGATGAAAGTGATACCTCCCACTTTCTTCTATTCTTCCCCTCTCCCAAACTCAATTTTGCATTGATCAGCCGTCTACTCCATCAGTGATGAATCCCAGAGTGATAAGAAGTCTATTTGCATAGTTCTTGTCTAATATATCGAATGCCAGTAATAACCACTATTTGGCTATGGATCCAAGGAAGTGACCCTTTTTCAAAGAAAACGTCTTATTGTTTCATCAATCATTTTTGAGTATTTGAGCTGCTGGTTGTCTGATAAGCGGAATTTCCGAAAAGGGTATTTTCAGTGGTGCACTTCCCTAATTTGTTTATTTTTAGATGAGGCAACGGAAGTATTTAGAGGGACATATAAAAATATGTGCTATTCGTTAGACGAATCAGAGGCGCGCAGTGCCCAATTGTTGCGCATTACTGAATTAGGTACATAGCTATTCAGCGAGGGCACCGTTAGTATTGGCGATGTTGATATGGCGTTGAATGTCACACATTATATATGCATATGAAAATGCTGTCGGGTTGAGCGGTGAAATAGGTTACTACGTTCCATTGAGAATCTTGAAATGAATTTGCATTTTTTTAACGAAATGAAATCGTTTAGCAATTATTTAAGCCTCGGAATAAGTAAGCGTAAATAATATTGTTGCCTTTATGTTAAATTACTTTAAAAAAGAAAGATTTATGCAATCACAATGGGGCCAGAAAATATAATTTCGTTAAATTAGAAGTTAGAGATGAAAGAATGAATCCACTACTACTTCTCCAAGAGTTCTAACATTCTTCTCTTCTCTCGTCATCACCCATCCGCCTTAAATCAGTGCGTATTCGATATACGAATTATTCGAATAAATAAAGGATCCCAAATATTCGAATATTTTTTTTGCAGCGATAGTTTATAGGCCGTTGACTCGATTTCCCTTTACGATCACATAGGCGTTGGTTGTTAGCAATAGCCATAGAAGCGCATCGTTGCAGCTATGTGTCCTATGCTCATTTTGCATAATTCGTTAGCGTTCATTTGTGCAGTCACTTCTCTTTGTTTCCTCTCATTGCTACTAATGTATTTCACACCGAATTTTATCTTTATTCTCATCATTTATATACTCTTTTCTCGTAAATTTTCCACTAGTATTATTCCATTTAGGCACTATTCAATTTTCATTATATTTTCTACGTTTTTTTTCTCTATACTTCAATTATTTACCAAATTAATGGTTTATCCTTATGTTACCTTCATATCGTCGAGCAAGAAGCTATCATGATGGAAAGTGATAGCTATAATCCCTTGGTATTTATGAATTTCTTCCCAATAAGTATGAATAGGTCTATTTTTTTAAACGCATACAATTAGAGCGTTGAGTTTTATAATTTGTAACATTGATTATTAGTCATTTAACTATGACGTAGTGCTAAATTATTAGTCATTTGACTATGAGGTAGTGCTAACTTTCGAATATTCGCTTGAGCTATTTAGGATTCAGCTTCTTCGAATACCATAGGAGATGTCGACTCTGCATTTCATTGTCATGCACAAGTTGATGTTGTAGTACTTATTGCAATCTCTCGAGTGCAGTTTCTATGCAATGTTATCAATCGCTATCTGAAATATAGTTGTTGTGTTCCTTTCTGACATCGATCACGCACTTATAAATCGACTGCGCATGTTACATCTGTTTGTGCTACTAACGTACACTTGAATTGCTCTTTTGAGGGTTCTTTTTTCTTTTTTTCTATTTACCATACGTTTTTTTGTACCTTTAGAGAACATATTTAGGTAATATCAGACTCAAAATTCATTATATAATTTACCTGAATCTTATGCAAGTTCAATTTCGATTCTTATTTATAAACACTGAAAAGTTCATATAAGAGTCGAAATTGCTGAGCGACTTGAATCGAAAAATCTAAATTGAATACCGCATTATTATACAAGAAGCAATTCAAGTTTATTTCTTGCTGTCCTTTCACACCATTGATTATTTACTATATTAATTGCCGGTACCTTAAGCTATATATATATATATATATATATATATATATATATATATATATATATATATATATATATATATATATATATATATATATATATATATAATATATATATCCATAAGTCAATTCAATTTTCCATTTTTTAGCTGTAATATCGTTTAATATTTTTCATTATTTTCTCTAATTGAGATTTTCGATAAAAATAAATATTAAAAAAATTTTGCAGCTTAATTTTTCATCTGTAGCATTGATGAATTCAATATTCTCCCAAATATGTTATTTGCATTCGTTTGTTTCGAATGTTATAGGCGCGTTTTGGAACATCCCATGCATACGTTAATTACCAACGCTGATTCAATTTACCAGCATTTGGGGCGGGGCAAAACGATGAAAACAGAGTCATCGAACATCCCATATGGCGAGAGCCTGAAAGGACGTTTGTCCTCACACTTAGGTCCATTAAAAAATGAGTGGGTGCAGGGGATTTCTCGATATATTTGGTGAGACATAACAGTGGCCAAAAAAGCGGCCATAATAAAAGGTATGAGATATGTATGGTGACAACGAATGAGCGAGCATTAATGTTATCACTCTCAGCCAAATTGCCTTCAAGAAAGCTCTGGGATTTTGGGGGTGAAAATATCTCGTTGTGGAATGTGACTGTTATTTCAAAGATACCAAATAAGTGAAAAATCAGAGCTCTAAAAAATGCGGCTTTTACTACTTCAAAATAAAGGATGTTTGTCTTTCGCCCGAGTGGGTGGTGTGCGTCGTTTGAGGAAGTTTAAAATTAAACTATTTAAAAGATTTTTATGTAGAGTGAAACGATAGAGCTGGCCATAGAATATGGGGCATTTTTAAAGGTAAAAGGGCCATCCACATGTCTCTCTTCCTTCCTTTCCCTACAACTCCCCTTGCATATATTTATGACTGTCGCATTTGTCTGCTTTTTCATTTCTTTTATTTCCTCTTATTGGTTTTGATTGTTGATTGAAAGTGAATGGAATTATTGTCCTTTCTTTTCGAAGAATGGATTTTATTGCATATCCTTTTGCTTGCTGTTTCCTTTGTGTCATTGCTATTGAGTCGTCTTAAACTACTCAGCTAGTTTAGTAATGAAACGGTATAGAAGTACTTTTAATTAAAAAAAATTAATTTTATTCTTTATTCTTATCTCTCCGTTGTATTCTTTCACTTGCTTACCATTTTAGTGCTAACAATTGACAAATTTTAAATTTTATGCGAATGTATTTTGAATTTTTGAATTTGAATTTATTTTGAATTTATCATTTGATATTCAAATTATACATTAAACGTTACAGTTTCATCAATTTTTTTTTTTTTTTTTTTTAGTGGATTGAATCGTTTTCAATTTTCTCAATCAATCAGCAAAATTGTTCTCTGTAATTTCTTTTCCTTTGTGATCATTTTTTTGTGGCTTAAATATGTCCCATTAGTGAAACACATAGCTTAATGCCATTCTTGTTTGAGGGATAAAAAAGTGAGCGACGACAAGCCAATATGTTTCCTCTTTTTTTTTTCTTGCATAGGATCCTTGCAATAGCCTCTAACTGAGCAAACGATCTTGTTGAGTTAGTTGTCACTGAGTGAAATGAAATAATTTCAAGCGATAGACATTTGTTTGTTTCCTTATTTAATGATATGTTTCACACTATATCATTTCATGTTTTCTTTCATAGAATATAACTCGATGATCATTATTGATTCTTTCTCATTTGCGAATATTTCGGTCTTCTGCTTATTTGCTTGATTCTTACTGTGGTTAGTGATTTATATACTCGAGAAGGAAGCCCGATGGAGCACATTAGTACTCTTTAAAATGAATTGATCTAGTATTATACTAAGTGTTGATTGTGGTAAATATGTATCGTTGGTATGTCGATACTTTGCTTTCTTTGATAAAGTAGTCCACGATGAAGATTCGATCTCATTGATTGATCAGCTACTCAAAATTGATGAACTGTTTTTAATGCTGAACAGCATTGTAATTATGTGAGGCAAAATTGCAACCGCAGTAAATCTCCTATTTCGTCTTAGTATCGGAGCCATATTTGAGACAGTTCATGGTTTTCTTCTCTGGATAGTTTTTTTTTTTAATCTCTATTTTATAACGTTCATTATTACACTCAAAAAATATCTCCCAATCTTTCTCAAATATTAATCAGACCTTTATTAATTCTTGAGGGAATTTTTCGGGGCATTTTCATTTTTAATAAAGTTTAAGCTTCATCTCATACATTTATGCTAAGGTGAATTATCGAGATTATCGTTTTTTGCTTTTATTTGCGAAACGAAAAAATGGAGAGAGTGTAAAACGTAGTGTTAATAGGATGCTTTTAGACACTGCGTCGTGGATCAGATGGCCGCTAGCTAATTATTTGTGAAACATTCCAGATTGTTTATATTCGTTGCGGAATATCCGCAAAAATTGATCCATTTCAACAGCGCGATTTAGCAATGATGAAACAAAACGTGTGTCGGAAATATGTACGCAGATGTTATCCGTAAAGCTAGGTCACATAGCTGAAGAAAAAGGACAATGAGAATCCACTAGGAAGAGATATAAGATGAATAAACATAAGAACTGTTTTGGCGTTGAGCAGGAGATTTTTCTATAGGTCGTGGATAGTTTTGGCCATAACAATTCCCCTCTTCCCACCCCCAACACTTTGAAAAATATGATTGGGGAATTTTTATGCGGCGAGTAGCACAAATATTCGACAATATTTTTATTATTGTTAATTAAACGATATATTTAATTTCTTTTTCGTAATTTCTTCTTAGAAAAGGTTCTTTCGCGTTTTTTTCATTTCTATATTTTTATGTGAAAATCGCTATCTGTGATATCTTTCTATCTCTTTTTCTGTTGAATGCACTTTTCGCTTTGGAAAGGTTTTTCATGCAAATCGAAGAATTCACTGGTTTTTTTCTAATAGAGAAAATCACAAAACGATTTTTTTTTTAATGAATAGGAGGAAAAACATCGTATGTGTTACAAGAAAATGAATCCAAAATCTCAATAACGTCTCACTAAATGACGTCATGCCCACGCAACGCATTTTTATTGCTTATTGATTCAAGTATGAGCATTATGCAAGAATTTTTCTGTTGTGCGAAATTTTCCAATAATTTTTGTACGGATGAATTCATGAATATTTAGAAATATTTGAAAATGATGAAAAATAGAAATTCTATCAAAATCATTCCCTTCATTTAGTCTTTTTTTGAGTGGATATTTTAAGATAATTGCTGTTCATAGAAATCTATGAGCAATTTGTTTAGTACAGGAAGTTTAATTGAAAAGATGCAATATTTGTTCTTTGCTACAACGTTCCTCGCTCTTCCCTTTTCCACTTCACCCCCCCCCTTACTTCGCTCTTCCCCCACCACTTCCTCGGTCATCAGTTCTATTACAAAATAAACAATTGGAATTCATCCGAAATTGTAAAGTGGTATTGGCTCCGTATATATATATATATATATATATATATATATATATATATATATACATACATATATATATATATATATATATACATATACATATCAACTCGATGTTGAGGATCCGGTATTCTATTTTCGGTTATATTCTTGTTGGTTGATCGTCGTTCAAAGTTTGCTTGGAAGCAAACTTTCTTCATTGCAGAACGAATGAGGCTGTCAAAAGCTGTCTTCTGTTTGTGTTTTCCTTTCCCAAGAAAATGGGAAGGAGATTATTTCTCCTTGTTCCTGCGAAATATAAATTGCCTTTTTCCATCCATTCTGTCAGAGATGGTAGAAGGAGAAGCAGGAGGGCTAAGTAGAGGGAGCAAGACTGAATCATTGAGTGGGCTATTATCTTTCGCTTTCCGAGAGCCCGAAATTTGAAATAGCTATATTAGAAAATGAGGCAATGTTTATTGTTCAATCATTCGACTATTGACTATCGAGTATCATAGAATACCTGAGCATCTTAAATTTTGAAACCTCACCGAAGAAATCTAAATATGTGCGACTTCTGTCATTAAATTTCGATCTATGCGGAGGCCAATGCGGTTCTTATTACAGTTACTGAACGCGCTTAAACTCACCTGTTGAACTCAAAACATCGAGATGTTTAGGAGTTTCTAATGTTCGACCGCTTTCGACTAGTCGAACAATAAAATTGAGGCATTTTTTGAGTATATTATCAACATTTCGTGGCGAGTTAAAATTTGTAAGAGAAGGTTGAGAAAGAAAGTTAATTAAACATTTGAAGAGACAAGTTTCTGTGAACACAATTGCGTTGTTGTCTCTCGGCTGTTAGAGTGCAAATAATCCTCCTTAGGCATTCATTGCGGCATTTGCTGCATTTGAAAAATTCCATTAAAAATATTGTGGGAAAATTCGGAAAATTTCTTTATTTCAAGTACATTCATTATTTCAGAGCTCTCCTAAGAAACAGAATCTATGAATTTTTTATTCCTAAACGCTGAAAAAAAAATAGCCCAATTTTCCCCATATACGCACATTTTCTAATGAAATATTAATAATTACCTTTGTGTGTATACATGTTTATGTGTTCGATCATCAATTATTTATGTATTTTATTGATAATTAGCTGATTCAATCTGCCCAATTCGTTGCTATGCCAACCAAATTTCTAGGTTCAATAGGAGTTCATCTAGCAATATCTAGTTGTACGAGAGCATAATAGAGCATAATAATTGTGTTGTGCGCGCTATTTGTAGAGGCCAACTTTTTAGCGTAAATTTATATGCAAATTTGCACATCTGATTGATTTACACACGTTTATTGGAATTAACGTTGTTGGTTGCTTGATCTCTCGCAAACCTTAACTATTAACGCGAAAAGAATCGATATGGGCGCACACTTTTTGTTGTTACGAGTCATTCTTAACATTGTTTCTTCATTGCTTTTCAAGCATAAGCACATTCAATGAAAACGGTATGATTCTAAACATAATTATCTATTTACTTGGCCGATAACACTATTTGTTTTGGTCAAAGAATTCATTTACTTCGACTGAAGATTTCGCAGTGCTTAGAAGCGTCGATAATTCGCTAATAATTTGATTGTCGTTGCTGTTGTCCCTAATCGATTTAAACTTTCCTAGAGGCATGCATTTATATGTATACTATACATGAGTATACTATACACATATTGTGGTCGGGATGCATTTACGATCCGTTTCGTCAAAATCTTGCAAAAAAGGCATTGCCAACGGCGACATAGAATTAGGCTATGGGGGCACAAGGAAGCGTGCAAATTACGAACAACGGCGATAGCAGTATAGGTTCGGAATTGGATTCAAGGGTCCATGACGCCCTCGATTTTTGCACACTTCACCTAGAGCGATGATTGCTCTCATACTATGTAACCACAGTTCATAGCACAGAATGTGCACATTCATGGCTCTTATTAATGGTGGGCTATGAAGAGAACAGAGGAAAGATAACGAGGAGTTGCAGAAGATTAAGGTTTTTTTTTTTTGGATATGAGAAGGAACAGCTGCGATAAGAGGGAACAATGGCTTCGTTCCAAGAGGAAGATGGTACCACCGGTGTTGCCGAGATGCCAAACGGAGGTCATGGGAAACCGTTATGTAGCTTGCAGCATTTGTCGTCATTTCCCTAACAATTTAACACTTAGCCTAAACTTCTGCACAACTATTAGAACTGGAACATTCAATATTTAGTAAGAAATCAGGAAATTCTGTAAATATATTTGCGAATAATATAACATTCAGTTGGAAACCGAATTTCTTACTCCATATTTGGAGTGATGTACGAATGGGAGAGAGTGAAAAATTAGCTATCGCTGCCTTTACTAAAAAGACCGATGACGAGATGGAGGCAGAAGAATGCCCCTCTCCTCGCATCACTCCTTTCCCACAATTTTTTTTCTTAACCTCAGTCGCGACTTCCTTCCTTTCCTTGAAGTTGTGGCAATAGCGGATGAGTGAATCTTAAAAACAATATTATCTTCACGGAGTCAATATAAAGCATAAACTCCGTTTAATGCTGATTGAACACAAAATTTGTTGTCGAGAAGTTCATAGAATTATAATAATGAGAGGTGATTGCATAGCGAAAAAAAGTTGACCGGAGTTTTTCACCAACCGGAGTTCATGTTTTGTACTGACCCCGATACATGAAGGTGATATTTTCTATAAGATTCATCATCTGTTATTGCTAAAACTTCAAGGAAAGGAAGTCGTAACTCAAAGATCTTTTCGAGAGAGTTTATCGCATCCGCTTATTGATTTGCCATTCATCGCAATATTTAATTACGTTAAGCGATTGTACGTAATGCTCGGATGTGTGATGCAATATGTGCAATTCATGTTTACTTGCAATCGGTGCTATTGTTTGTGTTGATACGATTTAAATTCTATTTGATTTCATTGATAGTTTACATTAAATACATTTTGAGGAAACGGCTAATTCGATCATTGAATTACGCGAAATTAATGTGAAATTTCGAATCACATCTGACATATATTATATGCCGTTTTAAGATTTGAATAATGCACAAGTATAACATTACAATGGTATTGCTTCGCTAATTTTTTTTTTTTTTTTAATTTGCGCTATTTTTTATGCGTTTCCATCGAAGAATACTGCTTTGAAGTTGAGAGTAGAACTTCAATTGCGTCATAAACATTTGCGTCATAACAAATATGCAAGAACAATAAATAAATAAAAATAAATAAATAAATGTATATATATATATTTATTTATTTCTTTATATTGCTGTTGCGTTTGTTCTTGAATATAAATTGGCATATCTCTTCATCAATCTGTCATTCTTTTCATTAACTGTTTTGAGCGTCTTCAAGCAAGAAAACGTCTACTTCGCTCCGGTCTGTTGTAATTTAAGAAGTGAAAAAAAAGAGATAGGCGATGAAATGAAAGAAAGAGGAGAAGGGGTGAGAATAACGCTAAAAAAAATCGCAACCAGGTGATGTGCGCAAAATCAGATTCCATTTTTTGACGTCCTGTTGTGTACAAAAATAGTTAAACTTCAACTTATTGGTCTCAGTGGTTACGTTTATGCAAAACAGTGTGCTGGAACAGTTTATTTCTTAGAATTAAAAAAATTTTTTTTTTCATGTAAGTATATCATGAAAACTCATTTTAAGTACTGAGTATTCTAATTGAATATACGAATGAACTCATTATCAAGTTTTCATTTATTCTTTAGCTCTCGCATATACGCATATCAATGAAAATAAGATGGTGGATATTTTTACTGCACATAGGATATTTATAAACAATTTTTTTCTTAATTAAATTTTTTCCTTCATCACTATACACAATTATCTTTTGAAGTTTGCCCATGTTTAGCGTGCTCAGGGATGCGATCATGTGGCACTCTCTAGTCAGCCGAGTGCTCATTTTTCCAAATGTGCCACTATTGACCAACCTTAGATGTCAGTGCTACATTCTCTACTGCATGCGGAAAATAAAATTCAATTAAAACTTCTTTTTAGCACTCATAAATATTTTTTTCTCATCAGTGGCTTCGTAGAGTGAGGTAGATTTTTTCCCAAATTTGTTTTTTTGTGTCCATTGTAGATATCAAAATCTCTCATGACTATCTCGTGACTCCGGAATAGGAATGTAGCTTGGTAATAAGATAGTCTACAAATGTGGCTTTATGGCTTATGGAGTTATCTTGGGAAAATCTTACTTGATTTTCCATTCCCTTTCGTAGGCAAACTGTTTGTAAATTTCTCGGCAGTCGGCTAGAATTAATTATTCGTGAAGAAGAATAGATTTTTTCAGTTCAATTAAGTCGGCTTCTTTTATTGAAATTATTTGAGAATGTCAAACAATTTATTATGTTATTACCTCAACACCTAATTTGCCGGATTTTTGGTACCTAAAATGGACAGAATCTTCTGTTCATAGGAAATTCAAGTACGATGTGGACCTGTAATCCATGATCATATGAATGTTGATGCGTGTTGACATTTTCAGTTGACGCATTTTATGACTTCCTTCAATGCTGATGAGGTCTCTCGTTACCTTTTTTTTAGTTCTGCTTAGAGAGCCCATTGACGCAAGAAAATTTTGTTGTGACATTATATGTATACTCGGCAAAAAAATATACCAATGAAGTGTTTAAGTATTATTAACCCAAAATTACAATCGCTTGCATTAAACACTATTCCTACTGTCCTAGCAACTTCTTTTTCTCTCCATATATATATATGTATATATATATATATATATATATATATATATATATATATATATATATATATATATATATATATATATATATATATATATATATATATATATATATATATATATATATATATGTATGTATGTATATGGAACAAGTGATCATTTTAGGTTTCTTGAGTTTATCTGTGAAGAAATGAAATGAGATCTTGATGAAGCGATATTACTAAATTACATTTTTCCTTAATCCCAAACAATTTTCATGCCAATATTATCAAAGATTTAATCATGAAAAGAAAAGGATAAGAACGCTATATCGGCAACTGTCCAAACATTGTTCTATTCATTCTAATTGTTTGAAAGTTTGGGTTTCGCAGTGTGAATTTGAATATTAGTGTGTATTTCCTCTCCGTAACCGTGACGGTAGTTTTCAACGGAAAGGGGCCTATTGAGCCATAGAACTGGATTTTAGTCTTGGTTAATTAGTAAGCTATAGAAAATTTACGTACCTGTTGAACTTGTAGTCAGCTGATCGCATCGTATATAGGAAATTGTATCTCTTAAAAAATTTCAATGTTTTTATTAGTAATGCGGCTGAATTTGTTGTTGAAAAACATTGAAATGCAGTGAAAATAGAAAATTTTTTGATCGCAGCAATCATACGAATATGGAAAAGAGAAATTTTTCATTATTAAGCCGACCACACTTGACGATTTATTATCTGTGATGAAATTTGAAGTTTCATTCTTTTATTGGAACAATGAGCGCAGTTTTCAGTAATTTTTGCTAATATTTTCGTGGAACAGCAATGTTTTTTTTCATTGAAATGAAACTACTTACATAGGGAGTCATCATCTCCTCCACTCCTCCCTCATTCTCGAACGGTTGTGTACAAACAAGCTTGAATGATATGGAATAGTTTAGCTTTATAGGCGGTAAGCCAGGAACACTATACGTTTCTGGAAACATTCTCTATTGAGTTTTTCTATGCTATACAATTTTATTCTCTATTGCGAGTGGCGCATTTTAAATTGTTATATAATATTCTAATTTTGAATTTTCATTGTTTTCATATTAATTTTCTTTCTTCAAAGTTGTGACCTTTACTGCGTTATTATATATCTGTCATACCACCTAATAATCCAAGCTATTCCGTATCATTCATTATATTTTATCCCTCGTTAAACGTTGGCTTACCTTTTTTCGGATTTAAGGTCTTTTATCTGTAACCGTCAGGGCGAGGCACCCAGTACTTAACTGTCACCTTTAGAATCGGCAATTCAGAAAATATGAATCGAATACCTACCTATAACTAATTAAATAAATGCAAAAACATGGGCAAAATAATTGCGGGAACAAACAACCATCTTGCATAAAAAATTCCGCATTAGAAGATAGCAGCATGCTTAAGTGGCTAGTTATGAATGTGCACAACAAACTAAGCTACATGCACATTTTAGCATTGCACCATGCTTCTCTATTAGTCCGGAGTTCAGCTTGATTGCAGCCAGAACACCTATCTTCATTTTTTTGAACAAAGCGCGAAGTGAGATTGGACAGGTGTAGAGAATTGCGCGCAAACGTGCTAATGGCGTGCAGTTGGTGCAGTGCAATTCATCAACAATAAAATCAACGCAATAATTTGCCAATATAGGTTAGCATAAAATAGTTAAATGATTAGAAATGAAGGATGGTTATTATTAATTTTTAATTTTTAGACTCTATAGGACTATTAAATACTTGCAATACCAACTAATCGGCTAAACCAACCTGCCAATGATTTGATCTCCATCTCTTACTGCCTCTTCCTTGTGAACTCCTCATAGTGATACTGTGAGTGAAACTCGGCTATGTATATTCGCTATTTTGGAACTATATAAATCTAATAAATTGTATCTCCTCCAAAATTCAACTAAATAATGGTACACGTGCTTATTGGTGAGCTAATAAATATTATTTATGTATTCGATACATTTGTACATCTTTCTTATTTTCGATTAATTGCAGATTAATTTCAATTAAATTCTGGATTTCAATTTAATTTTTGCATTTCTATTCGATTAAATTCTGGATTTCAGTTTAACTCTTGTGTTTCTATATTTTATCCTGTTTCAACTAATCTTAGTCAATGCATGTTCATTCATAAAAATTTATGGTAAATTACGCAATACTTCAAAAAATTTAATGTGGACCGTTTAAATTTGCTTTTTCTTTTTTTTTTTTTAAACATCTCTCGGAAATATTCATTAATAAATTTCAATGATATATTTTGTAATGGTTGCATCGACTAGAAAATAGAATATTCTGTCGGTGCTGTATTATAGCTATGCGGTTTCTTCTTCTGTAGGTAGCACAAACTTCACTTTAGCGATAAGAAAAGATCATTTGATCGCTGAGATGAAACGATGTGAATTTCTTCGCACTAATTGTTCGTTTACGCTTATCGAATGTTTGTCTGATATTTGTAATTATTTTGAAGCATTTGTTATATATGTAGTGAAATTAATTCAATAATGAAATGATCTAATTTTCTATCAAATATTAGCACTGCGGCATTCTCGGTGATCTGGCATCCCTTTAGGTGACGATTGATCGACTAGCAAGAGCATAATCTACTCAGTTTTTGCACGTCGGTTTGACAGCTCTACTTCAATTAAATGTATTTTTAGAAAACTCTCACTAAATCTATGAATTCCAATTTCTACTCAAAATTTTCTTCCTAACTCTTCATTTTACGCTGAATAAGACCAGATGAATTGCTGGTTCCTATGTAGAGATTGGGATTTTTCAAGGTTCAGTAGTCGGAATGGTTTTTTTTTTTTGGCGTTCCTCGAGTTGTTACTGGCTTCCGCTAACTGCAATCGTGAGAACACGCCACTAGTGACGAGATCACGCGAACGCAATTTACGTTCAGTGCCCTAATTATTGAAATAATGTTGATTGTCTTCCTGCACCGAACCGATATATACTTGTTTGAAGAATCATATTGGCTAGTGTTCATTCGCAATGCTACGATAAACATTGGCTAATGGTCTTTTGAGCGTATTTCATTATGAGACTATGGGATATGGGATAATTTTTAACGGTATGGATATCCGTCTTACTCATTTTATAAATATATAAAACAAATGTTTTTATTTATTATTTAAAAAAGGTGGTAATAAACACAACATGGTGCTTACCATTTATTTGGGTGGCGATGCCATATTTTTGCGACAGAACCAAGATGGAGTGAACTTTAATTGATTTTTACTTAACAATTTTCAAAGGAATTTGAAATCATCAGCAGTAAAAATTAGTGCTGAATGAAAGGGTTTTTTTTGCAGGGAAAGGGTATTTGAACTTATTATTTACCCTGCCATCAAAGATTTGCCCAATCAGCCAAATATACTATTGTGCCAAATATCACCAAAATCATAGAAATGGTGTTAAATTAGCCTTTTATCGCTAAGAATTGCTCTCATCTCTGCGTGATAATAAAGGAAAATGCATCATCTTTTATATTTGGCTTGATTTAAAAAAAAAAAATGACATGAAACGTATCGTGTGTATGCACACATTTATTTGATTTGATATAGAAGTATGGCAGTGAGAGTTTTATAGCATGATGCTCTATTCACCTAAAACTCCCGATCATGACATCTGCGGATTGATCCGCCAGTTAGTCATTTTGCGTGGGCATTTTATGGAATTCGTGTTCCCACGTATCGAATGTCGTTACCCATTAATGAACCCATTCGAGTGCTAATTTCCATCGGTCACTGCACTCTCAGTGGCTAAAATTTCATCGATGCATGCTGATTCGATCTTCGATCGTTGAATAGTGCATAGAAATGAACTAATCGAATTGGTTCGATCGGCCAGGTTTTAAACGAATAGGCATAAACAAATTCATTGCTCCAGTACAATTAAATTTTGCGTCGAAATATGTTTATTTTGAGAGTTTTCAAATTTGCCTTCTCGTAAGAACGATTCAGGGACATCTATTAATTTTTGGATTTAGTTTGTTACTTGACTTGTCGATCTTAATTTTCATTGCCAGATTTGCCTTATCGTTGTTTATTTCACTTAATTTTTTTTAAAGGAAATGAGTCCTGTTCAGTGTTTTAAGCGTTCATTGAATGAAAAAAGCATCGAAATATATTCACATACCATTTACATATTATTTTTAATATATTTTTTTAGAAATGTTTTATACATTTTCATGTTCATCTTATTCATATTTTTGCTACAACTATATTCATTCATTTATAAGAATTTACTTTTCAAATATGATCATCTCACTTGAAGATCATGCAGAATTCCGCTCACGAATATAATGTTACTCAGCAGATATTAATGCGATTGTTTGTGTTCAACTAATTGTTGTTGCCGTAAATGCAATGAATATTCATTTCGCATAGAATGAATGCAATATTTGTATATCGTTCTTATATATGTCTCGGAATATTCATATCCTTCTATTCCATTAAGGACATCCATCGCTTCGATAATAGCCTTGACTTCATGCGTTTTATGGCTGATAACAATTTCCTCAATAAAAAGTTTTTAAAGGTTTATCAATTTCTTGAAGTGGAGGGAGGGAATTCAGTGAAAGAAGCGATTTTATTGAAGGATTGATTTAAGTGAGGGGGAATATGGGTACTCGAAGAGGAAGATTTATTGAGGGTTATAATTAATGCAAAATTTCACGGCATTTTTGCACAGTTACCCAACGATATTATCGCACTACTATAGTTTATTTAATTCACCCCAGATTGATGACGTCTTCATCTATAATCTAAACAAAAGCGTGCGTTCGCGATGTTGTCATTAGAATTTATGTAATTGCCGCGATGTTTAAGGCAGAGAGCTGCAAATTAATTCTTTAATGCTGCTAGCTATCAAAGAACAAATCAGGCAGCCGGGTGGAGCGTAATTATCCCGGAAGGAGTCTTTGATTTTTTTTTTTCAAATTAATGCTAGTATCATCATGTAGATTCGATTCTTATTTTCTTCAAAAGTATATCTTTCTTGTGAGAGGATGAAGCAGATAGGTTTTTGGTCATATAATTTGTATTGTCTGCTATGGTTTCACCGTTAGAAGTAAATTGAACACTGAATTATTCCAGCATCTCCCAAGTAGCCATGCTGAACATTACGACATAAACTCATATATGGTTTGATTCTACGTACTAATTTAATTCTACGGTTGCTTTTGTTATATGACGATCGCCTGATGGAGATGGTTGATGCATATGCGGAGTTTGTCGGCAAATGGTATGCATGGAGTTGGAGAGGGAATGAGACCGTATTGAAAGCAGGTCAATTTCCTTGTACATATATGCAACAATTTATTTTCACAAGCTCGTAATTATTGTTACATCGAGATGGTTCGTTGGGGTGAACTTTTGATTATTTCTAAAGTAAAGGCACAATGAAATAGTTTTTGCCAGAGTAGAGATAAGAGTAGATTGAAGAGACTAGAATTCATTAGAGAAGCCAGAGAGTATGCTAGAGAGACAGCGGTGTACTAAAGAGATTAGCGTTTACACTAACTTAGACTAAAGGGGTTAGACTAAATTAGACTGGAATAGATTGAAGTAAGTAAATTACAGATATGACAAGAAACATGTAATGCAAATTCCTTAATTCTTCCCATCAGTTGAATTATAAAGTAGGTTCTTGTGTTCTCGCTATTTTTTTTTTTTTGGAAATCACAATTCTTATGTAACGATGGTGGTAATGGCAACTATTTGAAAGCATTTTTGTTATCGTTAAATTGCTAGTTGATTCTTTATGAAACGAAAGCGTACGGACAATCACAATTTGATTTTAACAAGGCGAAAGATTCGAAATAGATAATTATAGGGTATAAATGTCTTTATGGAATAGAAAGAAAAAAACTACATTATATTTTCGATTATGGCGATCTTTTTACTCGCCGATATTTCACTCTCTTCTCTCTCCGTCTTGCGTAAAAAAAATATCACTGTACATTTGAAAGCTAACTGTCTGTGTTACATGCATATTTTATTTGCATAGCTGAAGAACAAAAAAAGCGAATAAGGTCTACAGTTTTAAAACAGAGACGTTTTGTAGCGCTGCACAACCATTAGTTGAGGACGCTTTGCCGGCGGGAAAGCAGACTTATCTTGTAGTCTACTCGAGTAATTAGCAGTTCTATCTGTAATGCAGTGTAATAAATAGATAATCTTATAATTCATTTCAAGCATGCTTTATATTGATCCTTAGAATGTGTGGAAACAACATTCATGGACATTTTATCCTGAAATAGAAGTATTCCAAAGTGTCTTTCACTATTGTTTTGTGATCTCTCTTCTTTCCTTTTTTTTCCCCTTTCTATGTTAGATATAATAATTTAACAAATTTACGGCTCATTTAGCACATCGGATGCGAACGTGGTAAGGTGTTTTAGGAGGTATTCGGTAAAATATTTTATGATGGTAAGGCATAATAAGTGACTGGTGCGTTGCATTGTTTGTAGTGCTTGATCCATACTCGAAAAGTAATATTTTATAGACGCGGCTGGAAATTATGTTGCATTCTAATTTTGTTTTTGTTTGCATATTTTCCACTATTTTACCATCCTATAATTGCAACATTAAAATCATTGCAAAGTATAAATTAAATTAAAGCTTAATTATTATTTGAGAATATAAATTCTACAAATTGTGAATTACAATGAAAAATTTGAAAATAATCACGAATATATAACTAGAAATTATTGCTGGCGAACTAAATTACTGTCGTTTTATAAACGAATCAATTCGAGCATGCGAATACAATTCAATGCGCTAAAGTTATGTGTAAGCTAAATTAAATGATACATCATTTATTTTGAGAGAATTATTTAAAAAAAAAAAACGTTTGAGGATGAGTTGTTTGCATTACATCATCAACTGTTGTTCCCTTTTTTTGCTTATTATGAACTCACTTCACAGGCTGTTTTCGTTATAGAGCATTGAAATGAAAGTTAAGCGTGTATATTGCATTGCTTTCAAGTTAGAGCGGCTGAGAGATTCGAGAGCTGTTTGATTTGTTGACTGATACTTGACGATCTCTATAGATAATAGGTCATTAATTGATGTTTTCAAGGAAATGGAGGGAGAGGGGCATTCAAGTGTTGTTTTGCTTGTTAATTGATTCTTTATGGTCTCTAAGGTTTTAGGTTGTTATTTTTATTCTGCTCTTCATAGTTTTAAATCATAGTTGTTAAATGTCGACTAAAATTTTTTAGAAATAATTGCCATTTCAGAAATTTCTTTATTCGAATCTGGTTGTGAGAGGATTAAGAAAATATTTTAACAAGGTACCCTTTAGTTGAATTAATTATGAGAAATGCATATAATTTTGTTAATACCATTTTCTTCGAAAAATCTTCAACGGTAGAGCAAGATTTACGATAGAACGCAAAAATTGTATCGATTTCAAATGTAATACGAATTCTCGCAGTTTTGATTAGAATGAAGGCGGAATTAAGGTAAAAACAACGGATGAAATAAGAGTGGCTAGAAATTTCTCAGTTTTGAATAATCTGATTCGAATTTTTTGCTGATTTTTTTTATCATTAAAAATTAGCTGAGAGTTAAAGGAGAGCGACCGCTTCCTTTTGCGTTATTATCCCTTCCTTTGCCTTCCCCAAAAATGAGTCAAATAGGCACCATAAAATAGCACATTTTATGTGAGCAAAATACTTGCACCTTTTTTTTGATCCGCCTCATTGATTGAAACATTGGCGTCATCATTTCTCGATGATAAAAACCAGTCGAACAAAATAACTCCTTTACTGTCCTAATCTGAAGGATTTAAAATTTCTCGCACTTAAAGACACCTGAATAGATATTATATATGATATCCTTGTTATGCGAACTATTTGACTTGTTTATATGTTTAACTTAGTAGAGATTAAATAGATTTTGTTACATTGTACAACATAGTCAACAATTTCGTTATTACTTTTTGTTTGTCATTATTGCCGTATAATTTGTTCTATGTTTCGATTCGCGTTATTCAATTTAATTTTTCAATGCGAGCATATACATCAAAGGTCTATTGCAGATAATTCAGAAGTGTGCAAATAAACGGCGATTAGTGATAATGTATCGTTTGATGATCTCATGTTATACGGCTGTATTCGATTCGATCTCATTGAGATCGCATTTTTTTCGACGTCGAAAATTTAGTAGTGAGCAAAATGGTTTAACGATTGATGAATCGAATGATGACGATGAATTGTCGTTATCGGACGATGAACGAATGTGGCAACAATTGAGGAGTCGTACGAATTCGGATGACGAGAGGAATGCCAATCCACCAACTATTATCGTCAGTAATCAAACGGAATTGGACAATGAACGTTCTGAGGTTATCTTTTTTTTTTCGAATAGAATAATTCAGAAATAATTTCTCATTAAAGCAATTTTAGGAAATTAAATCCTTTTATTATTATATTTTTATGTAGAAATATTCTTTCGAAAATTTGAATATTATGATTTTATTTCTTAAAATATTTTTCATCTTCAATGAGGTTTGTAACAATTTAGCGATCTTTTGTTTATTTCTAAAGTTTGTTTTTTTTTTCCGATTTGTCTGTCATTTCGGTAATCGATTCATTTGTTTGATGTTTTTCGATAGCCGATAATTGCGTTGAGTTCGTATGCCATCTTATTGAATGTGATATTTTTTAGAAGAACGATTGTCATAGAGTGAATTTTTCTCTGCAAAAATTTTCTCGAAATTTCTAGAATTGTTCGATTCCTTCGAGTAAACTATGTTGTCTAAGCTTTACTATTAGCTAAATAAAGGTATTCAGAGTATTTTGAACGTCTTTTATTGATGTGATGCTGCTACAGCTCAGATGACTTTTTGCAGTTCTAGTTTACTTTATATAGTTCCTGGGCTTCTCTTCAAAAATATCTATGTTAGGAACATAGGAGTCACATTTTTCATAGCTTTACTACTCGCATTTCACCTTTTCTTGGTAAATAATGTTCATTGCAAGGATGGCAGTGATGTCTTGCATGAATATGAGATTGCAATGTTTTTTTTTTAAGTAGTATGCAGGAAAGTGTTTTTGGATATAGACCTCTTGAATGCCATTTATTCAAGGGGGCTTCAGTTTCTATAGGCTCTCCGACAAGGGTGTTCTATTCGAGACGATACTGTATGTATTTAAGCAAACTACAATCTTTTCACGGACATCGAATATTTTTGTTCCTGAATGAAATTAGCAGGCAATAACTGTTGATAATTTATGCATTTTAAATAATTGCACTATTTATTTGTTTGTTTGTAGGCGATTATAATGGTGATCGCGAATATCTGCGCAAATTTACTTAATTAAATATTCAGTCCGAAATTGCCCTGATCACTGAAGTCGTTTGAAATATTAGGATAACTCACTAACGCAAAAGAAGAAAACAAATTTGAATTTAAGCGCTAGTCCCCTAATTCGTTACCGCCTTCGAGTAAAATTTATTGCTTCTGAGCCGAATTATGCGTCCTAAATTTTTTTCCGATGCTTAAACGGTCCAGTATTTTGTGGTGATCATGTAGTGATTATTGATTTATTGATTTCATATGACCATAAGAAATTATTCCGGTAATTGCCAAATATGTGCTATTTTTGAAAAGCAGTTAATTTTGTGTCTTGGGATTTATCCGCAATTTATGAAGCTTCAAATAGAAACTCTGAACGATTTGCATCGCTTTTCACCTTGCTATCCTTCCTTTCATCCCTTCTTCTTTCCACTTGTCAATTTAGTGCGTGGCAAATCCCTTCCGCTATATTTTTGATGACATCGTTCTACTTTCCCATAATGTTTATTAGTTTCGATAATATTTTGGCAAAAAAATTACTTATTCTATGCATATTTGGAGGATAATTGCCAGATATATGCCGCCGGATGAAGCCATTATGCATTAGTGAAATATGTGCACTTTCGATGAGCTTACTAGCGTGAGCAATGCGACCTTTGAGAGGAATTTTATTCTTATTTTCGATATCGCTTTCTAAATTTAGAGTTGTTTATTATGAGTATTTCCTTCTTTTGACACCTTCATCTATGAAAAAATCACAAGCAAGCAAAATTTAATACGCACTATATCTTGCAGAAATTTGTAACGCACCATTTTTTTTCTGCTCGTTGACCACTCTATTTGCGTTAAATTGATCGTAATTGGTAAGCTGCAAAAATTTATTCAATGAAATTGAAACTTGATTGATCAACTTGTTAGGATTGAATTTATTTGAGTGAATGGCAGATGTCAACTTTGATTTATCTAAGAAAGTTGACGAATACGTCAAAGATTTTTTTGCTATCGAATGATTTTTTTTTTAATTCCTGAAATTTTTAAATCTTTCCTGTAGTTAATTTTCATCTAATTGTGATTCAGTCCTTGAAAATTCTGAAGATTGTGTCTAATCCCCTTTTCGAATTAAGTTGATAGTTATAATTGCCCTTATTACCATAAGAAATAATCGCATCATGCAAGATTATTAATGAAAGTAATCACAAAATTTCACATCTTAGAGATAAAATACCATTACAAAATCGATAATCTTACTAATATTCTTGAAAGGTAGTCCACTTTGAAAAATTAATGAAAGACTCGGCTATTATTAAAAATATAAAAGTTAGACTTCATATCTTTATTTATTTATAATTTTTTGCAGATTTATTTGTTCGTATTTTAATATCGATTAGCGTATAACGTCTTCAAAAATATTGAAATTCATTTAAGATGATATGGATTTGTTAGCTGAATGAAAACAGCAACAATTACTTGACGCTTTGTTGAACTGAAAGAGGGGAAAGTATAAAAATGGAATTTTTGCAGCGAATATTCCCATGTGACTGCACTTATAGCCACAAACATCCTCCTCTCTCTAGCCTAGCATCGCTCTCATCATTCTAAATGCTTTTCATTACTCCTCTTTAGGATGTTGTTCTATGATCTCCTCTCGTTAAAAATATATAATAGCATCCTTCATTCGAGTGCGACTGTCTCTTGATTTGCTGCCTATTTACGTTCCTATAAATTGCTAGAAATATGTACTGCGTACGTAAATATCTCTAAAGTTAAGATTTAGCTATTCAGTTGCAATTTATTTGTGATATTAGCTTTCTTTCACATTGCTAAATTCGAGTTTTTGTTTGAATGTGTTTTCAGCTTTTTTGATCTTAAACTAAAATCTAAACATTTTATTCGTGTTTTAAGAGAAGAGTGATAATGAAACGATATAAGTGGAGAAACATTCTAGAGCAGATAATGCGTAATGCATTATATACTTTCAAGTTTTGCTCATCTGACTAAGCATTTTCATCGGTTACTATTAGATAAGAAATATAAGAAATAATATTATCATTTTTTAATTAACCTAATTATTCACGAAAGTCGTTCATGAATGATTCGTTTTTCTACAGCCTCGCAAACGCAAAAACAAAATTTCGATCGATATAAAGATGATGGATTATGGTGAAAGATATAATATTAAGTGAAAGTACGGTACATATATGTAGATTTATATATATATATATATATATATATATATATATATATATATATATATATATATATATATATATATATATATATATATGTGTAGGCGGTTAGAATAATAGTGTGTGTTTACAGTATAAATCTACTGAAATCCCTTAAGTAATCATTGGCATCATGCATATCTAAAAAAAATTCAATTTCGTTAAGAAGTCGTAGTTTAGCGCCAAAAAAATGTTTGGCTGTTGTTTTGTCAGCGTTCTTTAGTGTTGTTGACACGAATTTACTTATTTTTGAATTATTTTGATGGAAGTTTTTTTCTCTAATTGATCCCTTTGTTCACATGAAAGTGCCTGAATACAGTAAGTTCGAGTAAAGAGGAACAAAAACACTTCATACACATCTTCAAGGAGCCAGTATTTTTTTGAAAAAAAAAACACGACTAAATTACCATATTAGTCATTTGAATTTCAATTATATATTTTGAAAGAAACTTCATCTCTCTAATTTTATACCAATTTTTTTTTCGATTAGTTGAAATTCGGAGTTTTCGTTTCATTTTTATATAATTGATCGAGTTTTCATTAACTTCGCACAATTAATTCATATGAGTGATCGTACTCGTGAATAGGTCTAATGGGCTACTATTTCGGATTAGCTATTGCACTGTCGAGCTTTTTTTTATTCCTTTTCATCAACCTAAAGGCTCTCCCTTTCTTCTTCCCCTCCCCTCCCCCCCCCCCCTCAACTCCTTAACCTGTCGTTCCTAGAACTTGAACAAATTCCTCTTATTCAAGCGTAATATTCTAGAGGGGTAAGAAGTGACAAACGAATAAAATTCATGTGTGGATTGCTGTATCGTAGAGTGCCGAAGCATGTCACATCAGCTATCAAAAATCTGACATCTCGGCTATAGCTATGAGTTAAAATTACATCATTTAGCGCATCGTATGTCATTCATTCGATGACATTTTAACAACATCTCGCATAATGCTTCTGTCAATTTCCATCTGAGTTAACTTTATAGAACACTAACTGAGTATACTTTCCATCATGAGATGATTGCCATTCTCGTTATAATTTCTTTGCTTTAGTTTTATCTCCTTCATAATCCTCTTACTTTATCAATTTTCAGCGTTCCTCATAGTTGACTGATTTCATTTATTCGACTCTTCAATTTATCTTCCAATTTAATTTTTATTGTTCTCTATCTTTCTATCTTATTTGATTATTAGGTGCAGATTTAATTCAGACGGCTCCTCTATATTCTTGTGAAATTAAGAATTTTTGGCAATTACTATTTTTGTTCAGAGCCTTTCTAATTTTTTCGTTTATTTTTTATGCATTCTTCCAATTTTCCATAAACTTTATTGAAGCCATAGGGCATCAAGTCCTGAAATCTTATGCCTGTCGTTTCCCACATTTTTTCCTTTGCATTTTAGACCAAGCAAGGTTGCAGAATTTGGTTATTTATAGTAGATTGATGCATCTAGAATAAACGTTTTTGAGGGATCATGAATTTCAACTCTTCTTACTATTGATATTCTTTGAGTTCTATTTTCTGAAAATCTTGTTTTGTCAAGGAAATTTGGCCATGTAACACATGTAACGTCACAAGTAATACATCCCAAAAGCCCGTTATTATAAAATCTACAGCTATGTTTGCAAATAATTACCAATAATTTTATTTTAAAGCATGCAAATTTTCTCATTAATTATACAAACTAGATTAGCTATCTCTAGGGGATAGATGCGACATTTTGCGTTTTCTTTGCTTGGAAACCGAAAATGAACGAGAGTGAATACGTAATTTATTTTCGCCATTTATGCTTTACAATATAGCACAATGCTCTAATGCATCTTTTTGAACGCTAAAAGCTTTAGTGGCATTCGCATTTGCATCCTTCTAGACGTCCATATCGTTTCATTTGAATTGTTTATGCAGAAATCTCCTCGAAGGATTTATGGATGATATTCGTTGCTAATGATGCCTATCGTTCTCTCATGATTGTGTCGTTATTTAAAATATGCCAAGTAAAATGTCCTTCCAACTAACCATTTGATAAATACACATTCATTGAGCTTATCGAATTGTACTTTTCTAGTATAGACATCGTTCGATATTCAAATCTGCTCGTTGAGCTTTCATGAGCATTTCGCTAATTCCATTCTTTTTTTTTTTAAATAATTTCTTTATTTAAATATTACTGTAAAAGCAATAATTTCATTCCCGATCTTGTCTGATATTGCAAAAATTTGCATACTCAGAGTTATAAAAATATTCAAATTGTACAATGTATAGAGAAAATATGAGATATTATAATGAAATAGTGGTGATTCACTTTGATTTATTGAATATTATTTGCTGAACACGTCGTTTGGAAGGTACAACAGCTGAAGAATACCATTTCATTTATTAAAAGATCTTTCGATGCTCATTTTTAAAAGGGGCGTTGTTTTTCACTCAGTTCATTATGAGATCTGTCGAATGAACCACAAACCTAAGGACAATTTAGAGTGGCCGATGGAGGCCGAATGCGAGTCTTTTCACTTCCAGCGTTTCCCCTACCCCTCTCCATCCTCCAGAGATGGCACTAGATGTCTACCGAGCTATTAATTTGTTATCATAAACCCCTGCCAATCTATCATTACAGTATTGCTTTGGTCGAAACTACAGTAACCAGGGGTCGTCATATTGTCGTTTTTTTTCAGCCTGAACTTCAAGCTCGAATTATTGAATTAATTTAACTCGCTCGTTTGATATTTATATTGCGACGATGCAGAAAAAAAAGAATATTCGAATGAATGAGCATAAAGGAAAATGGCTTCATTGAAAAGCAGAGCAAATTTTTTTTTAACAATCGGCTCTATAGAGAATCATAATGTTTGACCTCTTCGATAATGAACGCATAATGAATTCGGACGCATTGCATCTTCGAATCGGGAAATCGTTTTCTTCACATTTCATCCTGAATTCCTTTTAATTCTTCCTTTCTAAAATTTTTTCCTCAAAATCTCTGATCAAATAAATTGTATTCCTATATTTTTTCGGTCTTTGCTAGAAAATTTTTGCAAATCATGACGGTCTTTTTGATGCGATTAGTGACATTTGTCTTTAATAACAATCGTATATCACCTAAATGGGATATAATCGATCACTATTGTCGACATATTGAAGCGAATAATGCTTCTAAATGGTCATTCATATATAATGATGCTTTCTTGTAGTCATTTTCTGCGCATTGAACATTTTTAATATGCACGTATTTTTCTCTCAATAACTCTTTGAATCATATCATATGTTATTGCAGGAGTACGGTGTAAAAATTCTGTGAGATATTTGGTCCTGGCGAATTTCCTAAAAAAATTGCTAGACATCTATAGATAAGAAATACTTTTCGTAGATGAATAAGTGGATGAAAATGAGAGCAGATATAGAAGAAAACAAAACGATTTTTTTGTGCTTCATCTGTTTCATGATACCGCTTAACCAATTCTTTTGATGCATATTTTTATTGATTTTTCATTTATTTGTTGAAGAAAATCGTTTGCACCGTGCGACTTTGAAACATCCTTCTTTTGAATTCAAGCCCGTTGGGGAATCGAATGTTACATCCACAATACTGTCGTTCCATTAAATTGAGGCATTTCATTTTTTTTTTAAATTGAGATGTTTTTTCATGATTATCGAAATATAGACGCTAATTTTCAGACGCCATATAGTACAGGCAGTAGTCCGATAATTTCATTCGGGAAACGACTCGGCAAACTTCGTATCGACGCAAAATATGACGAACGCAAACAAGTTGTAAGTTGTTGGAATTTTTTTTTTTTAACTATCCCAAAATATTTTCACTCTTTCTGTTATTTTTCTGTTGAGTTTCATCAATTCTCTTGTTTATCTCTCTATTGTAACCGATAAATCTTTATCATTAAAACTCTGTTAGATCTTCTTTCATTCATTTTCCTTTTAATTTCCTTTTTTTTTCACTTTCTTTTTTTGTCAACCTTTCATTAATTTATTGGTGGTTGGAATGAATAAGCATCTGCTGTTGTCAAATGATGCTTTTGATTCTTCAGAAATAGCTGCAATATTTGATACTAAAAATAAATTTGCATTTGCTTGCTTTTTCTTTTCTAAATCGGAAGGGATTGTGTGCTTACTGTTGAGCGTTGTTTTCCGTCTCAGTGAAATATTTTTCAACGCTCATCATTGCGATTCATCGATTGTGAGTGGATTACATTTAGCTCTATGAAACAGAAAGAATTCGAGTCTTATTTAACAGCTATTTTTCTTGCTTTTAAATCGTTAATTTACCTAGACTAATTTATATATCCTTTTTTGCCAAATATTTCTGTGTCTTTTTCATTTGTTTGCGTATTTTTTCTAGTTGAAAAATTGTACATATCACCATTATTGTTAAAAAAAAACTCATTCTGAAAAAAAATAGACGATAGAGAATTAGAAAGTTTCAGTACCATTGAATGAAATAGAAATTTGAAACTATATAGCTTGAAAAAATAATTATGGTTAGTTAATAGTTAAATAGTTAATAGTTAAGTTAATAATTAAAAAAAATAGTTAAAAAATAATAATTATAATATAATAAATAATAATGAAATATAGTTAGTTTGCTTAGATTTTAAGCGATGAAATAATTGAAACTTTGACCCAATAATGTAGCAATGAAAAATAAATTGGCGGATTGAAAATAAAACAAGATATGATTTGTTTACCTAATATTGACGCTTCTTTTATATCTGCATTTTGTAATTTGTTGCACATGAATTTTTTTGTCGTTACCGGCAAACACATCCTTAAGCATTGCGGTAGTCTTTAGAAGCCATAGAAATTATTGAGAAAGAAAACGCTAGTGGCTATAGATGCAGCTAGACGAAATTGTCTAAAAATATCTGTTAATGCACAATGATGGAGATTTTATTGTTAAAATACCACAACGCTGCGCATTATTATGAAGTTCACTTGGCCATATAAGTAGGTAGTTGAATTTTTGCGCGAATGTCGTTTCGCCGTAGATTCAAAATAGCTACATTCAAATGAACAATGCATGTAAGCACGAAATTTCATCTATGCGAAAAACAGCACACGAAAATGGTATGCGAAAAGAGCAAAAAGCAAAAAGAAGTAGTGTACAAATGGAACGCGAAAAATAACTCTTTGGATAAGTCGCTATTTTTTTTTTTTCTTCTCGATGGATATCGCTATTCAAGAAATTCGACGATTTGATTTGCATCGATTTTCTTTTATATGCGCATTTTTTGATGAAAATTTTAAATTTTAGAAATGAAGGACTAGATTTGAAAAGTAGATAATTGGCCATTAGTGAAGTTCAAAAATGATATGCGATAGTTGCTTTCATTGACTGATGTCTCATATTCCCTTCATGAATAAGGTTCTCATTATAACTTTCACAAATTGTAATCAGTGAGCAGTCGACGTTTGATGTGACATAGAAGTCGGTCGCAATTTGCATCCGATTCTTTCATCCAATCATTCCATTTCCAGTATCATCTACACTACTATGTCTATCAAGCAACGGTTTTTTTTTTTTTTTTAATATTGAGTCATGATGTTATTTGTGCTTAGAGTATTCTAATGTGATGTATTTGTATTATTAAAATTCTTAGAAATCTTTGAGGTCAATGATTAATCCTCAAAAATTTATCGATCGTTGAGATAATTTGTTAGAATGCAAGAAAAACAGTTAAAAATTTTTCCCGCTTCTAGCAACGAAAAATCATCTGATATCATTGTTGTACTTTTGCAAATAGAAACTATCAACATTTATCCCACTTAGGAAATGTTTTCGCCATAAAAGCCATCACTCTTAAACGCATAAATCTAATGCACTTCGCTGAGGGGATTTAAAGAAATAAACTTCACTAAGCGATGCAAAACTTTTAAAATTTCATTTGCCTTAAACGGAAATGCGTCCATTCTATTTTTATGACTTATTATAGAAATTTTTTAAACGGCACTATTTTATTTATGACACTTTATATTTCTTACATTTCTTGAATGAATTCAATAAAAACAGTTTTTTATTTGGTATTTTGTAGCACTTTTTGATTCATATCTTTTTCTTTTTTTCTTTTTTTTCTTTTTTTTTTTTTTAAGATCGTAGACTAATTTATTCGATTATGTATGGAATGCCGATCTAAGCTTATTCATTAACTATCTTGAGCCGATTTTGATTTTTACGCACATTTTTTCTGCAATTGACTCAAAAAAAAAACTTTTTTTTTTTCAATTTTTTCTTTCAACAATTTCATCATCGAATATCGTTTCAAAAAAAGTTCTTCTAATCAACGTTCTGTTATAATTGTTTCTCAAATGCTATACGGCTAAAATTAGCCAACTAAATGGTTGTTTGATAAAAAGAAATTTCATACAATCGTCATCCGCAAAAATTTCACCCACATTCTAATGCGATTACTTTCTAGAATTTTCGAACAAAACTGCATTTAGCACATTGCCAGATTATGCATATTTTTTTTTCAATGTGCATTCATTTGTGTCATTGATATCTTCTTATTTCCAATCCTCTTTCACTTGATACACTATGTTTATCGCAATTTATCCGTTTCTTATTAAATTATCTGTAATAAGGAGATGATGTCATGAAAAATGCTTGAGCTTATTGTAGCGATTACTTGCACTCATAATATGACGATGAATTTATGCGAAAGTTGAGGATAACCTGGTTACTTTTATTGGATTTTGTTCATGAATGGCAAAGGCGCCATCAATATGGACATCGTGTAGAATTATACCAAATCTCTACTGTTACAGAATTTCAGTCACCATGTTATTGACAGATCTCAAATGACCACTCTCAGAGAATTTTATTTTCCTTGTTATTGACAGATTCGAAATGTCCACGCACATAGAATTTCGATTCTTCTTTTATTGACAGCCGAAATATATTATTCATATAGTTGTCTGTGTTGATTACTTGCGTCTTTTATGTCTCAAATGCAATGCATATTTTACTACAACATTCGTATGCAATTATTTCATTAAATAACACTGATTATGTACTATATCGTAGCATTTTCTCTTTCAAATCTAATATTCCTGAAATATAGAATAGGTTCTCATTCATTATGTAGACAATATATAATGCTCAAAAATGATGTGGAAATCGAGTTATGCTAATTTACAGTTGCTTGTAACAGTCGTCGAAGGAATCGGTCTCGATTTGGTTGAAAGTGACGCCAGCTGTCAGGTTTGAATTATGCTTATTTTCTCTTCGATTTTCCCTTTTGCAATTTTTCTTATAGAATTGATAGCCTCTATTAGTGATTCATCGAGCAAATATTAGCAATCTTTATCTTGAAATGAATGAAGGGAATGAGATTTTCAAATAGATATAATTCATGATGGCGTAATAAACGAGAAGTAATAATGTAGCATCATATACAATGAATAAGTAAATTGTAGAGTTGCAGTCTCGTGATCCATAATATTCATTTGTCCTTTTTAATATGAATTTAATATTATGTTGTTTGCATTAGAATTCGGGCTATTATCTACTTTTGCAGTAATCATTACTAACAGGGCTAATATTGAGGCAGATGAGGGAAAAATAGTAACACAGGTGAAGGGAAGGGTTGATACTGCGGTTAAGGGAGGGGGGGGGGGGTTACTATAAAGCCATAGAAAGATCTTCATAATAGTATTTGAATAGGACTCGAGCAGGCATGAGGGTATCATTTCTGTATAATGCAACAAGAGAGATAAGTGATCATCTATATGCGTATTCTCTTCGTACGCATCATTATAGTCTTTTCAGTAAAACTCGAGCGTTTTCTCTCTCATCTGCGCCTATAATTTGATTTGACTTGCTGATAGCAGCAAATTCGTTAGAGCCATTCAATAGAGTTCGACGGTTCAATCTGGTCAAACTGTGCCATTTTTCGTCCTACGGTTGATTCAGTGAGTGATCGATGAACACAAAATTCAACGGTAGATGGCTTGACCACTGAGTGATCATTTAATGGTCACAAGGACTGATGACCGAAAATGTAGTGGTCAACACGATTCAGCTGATTGTTTCTTATCAGAAAAGCTTATACTCAAATCATTTCCCTACATCACATTTTCTTCCTTCATATGAGTGACATAGTTGAAATTACTTTAGGCCAACATTTGCTTCCTTCTTATGAAATCTACAATTGCACTTTTTTCAGATACGCGTGGCTTTATTGCCAACGAAAAGCTGTAAACATCGAACGAAATATTCGTTTGGCTCAAATCCCAAATTTAAGGAAACATATCGATTCCCGAATATTAGCCAAGGTTAGCTGCTTTTATTTTGGATTTATTTAGCCATAGTCCATGCAGATATTTCATCATATATGATGGATTTTGCTTTTTCAACCAATTTCCTCGATTTTTGCTGTTGCCGATTCGTTTTTTTGTTGTTGTTGTTGTTCTGGCATAGCATAATTGAATTAGAGTACTCATAGTGCTCATGAAAATCTCTTCGAATCATTTTAATAAAAAGGGAAATTTAGTCGATTTCCTAATCTTGCACTATTTGGCATATATTTTATTAATCCATTTCCCCTCTCCTCTTCCGTTAATCCATTCCTATCAGTGTTTTTGTTTTGAAGGCCAACTTAATTTCTACTCGTTTTGATTTGAAGAACTGATTATTTTTGTTGCTTTATTATAATTCATGCTGCTCATTTAATGCGCATTTTGTGCAGTGAATAGAATTATCGTTTATTGTGTTGTGAAATATACACAAAGTGAAACAGAACCCTTTCGTTTCCTTTTCAAACGATCCCTTCTGAGCTTAGAGAATAGCTAACGTCACACTGAATGTCGCCTTGGGTTATCAATATATAAATATAAATACAAATATAAGTACAATTATTAAAAAGTAGTTATGAATAAATAAATTATATATATATATATATATATATATATATATATATATATATATATATATATATATATATATATATATATATTTCAACATTTTACTAACGATAAAGTCGCAAGAAGAATTCCAGGAGGTTTCACTGTATAATCGTTTAGGTAGAGAAATGAATGCATATTTCTTTTTTTGTTTTTTGGTCGCGTTTATTTACTTCTTTGAAATTCTGTGAGATTATTAGGAAAAGCGAAATTTAAAGAGGCATGCGCATACCGTACCTGCCTAGTTGACGTGTTTTCCCACTTGTTTTTTTTTGTGAAATTCTTTGCATAAATTGACAACGAGGATAACGTATGAACTCAGCGGAAGAGGTGAAATGGTCGGTGGATGTCCGCTCATGTAAAATTAATTTGTCTTTTGTGCCACACATATCGCATCTGTCTATTCGTAACCGAATTAAGTGCTTCTCTGAATTTTGTTGTTATTCAACACCGCTATCGTCATATGTGACGATATTGGCTTATAGATGGGAAATAGATGGTAAGGGTAAAAAGATTTCTTGGGATTAGAGAGCCACTGTTTGGTCCGATTAGGGAGAAGATAATGCTTTGCTGAGGAATTTGCTTTTCTTTTCAACAAGGAAGCGCTGGGTTTGGCGATTACGAATGGAATTTTACACCTTTCCAAGCAATTTCATTTTATTAATAAGACTTCCTATATTTTCTTCAAATATTCTAAAGCTTTTTTTTTCTGTCGGATTCATCAAGATCAACAACTCTCATCCTGTTCCATAAATCCGGATACTTTGATATTTCTTAACGACCTCTTAATTATTGAAAGACTCTTTCTTAAGTTTCGTCGACGATCATCTACATTCAATACTTTGTCGATAACAGCTAATGTATAATCACTACTAATGCATCAGTCTGTGAGAGTTGTCTTTAAGCTTCATAATATCTTCCTGGAAGTTCATGTCCAATATTTTAAAGTGGTTATGTATTGCGGAATTGAGAAGGTCCTGCATGATTCTTCCGGCAATGGGTCACTCCTCGTTGATAGTTCATTCCTGCTATCCTGTGTTGGACTAATTTTTAATAGCTTTTTCATATATTGCAGTAACTCTTCTACTTCATAAATTATCTACCTATTTCAAATTATATAAAACACGTAGCAATATATATATATATATATATATATATATATATATATATATATATATATATATACATACATATATATATATATATATATATATATATATATATATAGTGTGTGTTGAAAAATTGCTTTTTGTATCAGCAAATATCTCTTAATCATTTCTCTATCGAAATGCTCATGTTGTAAGCAATTAAAGAAGTCATTCATTCACTTATCTCTCTCTCCCCCATCGCATTGTCTGCCCATTTTAGTCTAGTTCAGAGATTTCGCTTACAAGCCTCGTCGGAGTATCTTTAAGAATGGTTCTTGTTGCATCTTTAAAATTGATTTGGCAGATAGTCGCCATGAATGTGAACCGTTAAAACGGAAGTAAGCCAGAAAATAGATATTCACTTTCATCGTTTATGAACGAGCACTCACTCCTCTTCCCTTTGAAGCATCCTAATTATAAGTCCCTTTGGGAAGTTAGGAACTTTAAAAGTCTCCCAACACAAACTTGCAAACATCGATTACGTTGTTTTGCACATTGCCGCACTGGTTCCAGAAATCATCACCAAATTTGACAGAGAAAGCAATGTTCAGCTGAAAGTCCTCCCATATACTCATCCATTCACCAAATGCCATCCGTTATTCGTTCCTTCCTTTTCCCTATTCTTCTTCAATTTTCCTCTCTGATACACGTCTCTTTTGAAATGAGCTATGTCTCCATAAATATAGGTGCCTTTTAGAGCATTGCGAATGCTATAAAGCCTCTTACATGTAAACAGGGAAATGTGGTTTGTTCGTTGATGATGACAGTGAATATTTCTTATGTGCTATAAGAAGCTGCAATGGTGCGTTTTGCTGTTTTAAGCACTCGCTTAATTCACCAGCTGATTTCATGTTACAATGGATTCGGCGTTTTTTTTTGGGATGCTTCACGTGTCTTAGAAAAAAATTAGTTTATAGGCTGAATATTGGCGGCAGCCATTGAGAGGGTTGGTGTAAAGCTACGACGGTAACATGCAGAGCTAAAGGCGACGTTGAGGGGGCAAAAAACAACTAGTCTCAGTCTTCGTTTAGTGATAGTTCCGGAAAGCATCCCATCAGCAGACTGCTGCAGCTTATATACGGCATATGCCGGAAGGTGAACTTCGATCCCAGTGATGCGGATCCCAAAACATCTGCTGTTATCGGTAGTAACGTCACAAGAATTTTACTTCTTTGCGACGCATTTTTGAGCAACTATTCACGACAAGAACACAATGAATGCATGCATCATGCATTCGTTGTGATATGCATAAAACATCATCTAGATAACTAATTAGAATTACTCATTACGTATGTAAATCATCGATGTTTAAGTTAATTAACAAAACATTTTAGAGGCACTCTCGCAAACATCTATTCGCTTTCGTGTATACAAACGACGACTAACGGGTAGCAGTCAATTTCTTGGTGAAACATCACTAGTCAATAGTCTTATTGATGCTCGTGGAGGGATTCTAACACATCATACGCTCTTCTTCCATCATTCAACTGATTCAAATGTGAGTGCATTTAATAAACAATGCATCTTATAGAATTTTCAGGAATTCCTTTTTTTGCATGCTGCGTATATGTGAAAATTGTGATTTTTTGAGTGTGATTTTCGAAGTTTTCGTTTTTGAAAGTAATTAAAATATATATTTTTTGTTTCTAAAAAGAATAATATAAACTTTACTAAAGAAATTTCATAGGTAGTAAATATTGCATCTGCTTGAATATAAAACTGCAGATTTACGTTTTTTTCCTGCTTTGAAGATATCTTGCATTCGATGGGGTCAACTTTGAAATAAATTATGGACATATGAAAAGAAAAAAATTAGCATACATTTTGCATCGGCCGGTTTTTCGTTTGCATCGATCAGATTGCAAATAAAAACGAAATTGTGCATAAGGTTTGTGCAAGCGGTTGGTCTAATCAGTGTATAAGGACACTGTTTTTGTTTATTTATTATTTGTCCGTAATTTGCAAAAGTGCCCGATGATGCAAATGGGAAGCAAAAGCGCGTAGCCTGCTAGCTTCTATGGCATGTTTCACTGTTTGTTTATTCATCGCTTAGTATAATTTTTTTCACTATTTGATACAAATATCGTATCGTTTGTTTGCATGAAAAAGGTTCAATTCGAGTACCGTATCAACGATATGAATTCAGTTTCAAATTTATTTCGCACTTGCCATTCGTCAGGTGAAAAAGTTTGCCCGAAAATATCAGTTCGGCACATCGAAGGTCTAAGACTGTATAGACGAAGCCAGTGAGAGTCAGGGCCTCATAATGAACAGATGGCTGAGCAATCCACCTATATAGACTATTTCTCTATTCCTTGGGGCGCAAATGCCTAATAGCCCAAATTGTCGTTCGATTTGTGTTTTGATAGAGGGGAGAGGGTGAAGGTTTCAATGCATGAACCCTTTCATTCTTCCATGGCAGACTTCAGCCTGTGTAAATTTCTTGACTCTCGTCTTCCTCACCCCTCCCCTCCTCCTCCTCATCTCCATCTAGTTCACCCTCTCTTCCCCATCGCTCAAAAAATATATGATAAAATATGTTGAGATGGCATGCTTTATTGACTGAACTCGGCAATTCACTTTACATAATGCATGAACGCATATTCATTAACTATTACAATTCACTTGATGGTTGTCGTCGTTATTGCATCTTCACATGATATTTAGCAATTTGTAAATTCTCCCAAAGCGATATTCGTCATCAATTTTTTCTTAGTTTAAATTGAAAATTTTCGTTTGCAAAATGCATTATTTGAGTGTATGTGAACCCTATATGATAGATATGTGCACATATACATCTGTCTATTTGTTTGGTAGTTTCAATGTAACAATAAGCATTAAATCTAGAATTGCAAAAATTTGTTGTTTATAAAATATATCCAACAATTTCCTTTAAAGGAAACGTAGAATGATTTCTTCTATCATATTTCTTTCATGTTGACCATTTAGTAACAACGAGTTGTAGATATAAGCAAATGAATTTTCATTTCACACCGATCGGTTTACGAACAAATAATTTTCTATAGAATTGTGCTATTAGTCAAATTATTTGAAATATATGTTCATTACTGCGAACGCCCAATTATTTATTGGCATTATTTGTAACTGCCTGCAGCTGCAAATGCGCATATCACGTGGGCCACCTTCACTAGTTTATTGCTTTATGCTTACGGAGAAAACAACGAATATATCAAATAATTCAATTCTATAGTAATCTTTTCTCTTCTCTTGTTTCTCTTATTGCGTAGAATTTATATCGTCTCTGCATAAGTTGTTTATGCATTGAAATTAATTTAAGATGAATTTTGAGCGGTTTCTTTTTTGACTGATTAACAAGCCAAACTTATAGGACAGGCTGTCATATGATTGTGATTGAAGGCAGAGAAACGTGAAATATATCAACATATAAAACAATGTTGTCGTAATGTTGGGAAAAAAATTAGCTTTCTCGTCGATAAATTTGCATTTTCATTTATTATGCAAAATAAATTTTCAGCCAAGAATTTAATTGCTCTAATTCACTTTAAGACATTCCTATGTTAGATTTTTTTCCATATCGCATAGTAATATGGAAAATGGAAAAAAAAAATTGAAAAGGGATATGAAAATGGAATAGAAAGATGAAAAAAGAAATTCGCTTTCATACTTAAAACATTCTGCCTCATAGTTTATTATCTACAAAGCTGTCTTGTGTCGTATCCACGGGTGATAAATTCTGTGCTTTTATATGCATAGCACTCCGCTTTATATTTTTCGCCTGCTATATCCGTCTCTCTTGGCAATATTTGATAGTTTTCTCTCAGTTCCTAGCTATGTGGCACTGCTTTGAACGGACGGTAATTTGTTTGAAAGATTGCTTTTATTCGGCGTTCTTCATGGTTGAAAGTCTTATATCTATTAGTAAATGTCTTCATTTATCGATTACAAATGTTAAGAATCACTATCTATGATACTTTCTTTTTTCAAGCATAAAGACAACACTACAATTGCACAACGATAAAATAATGATACTGATTAATGCGTTAACTTATTTCATTAGAATTCTTTGAAGGATGCGTAGAGGATGATTGTTAGCATTACTAATATATAATTCTTTTGAAAGGCTTTTCCGTTATGCGAAGTTGAACTTCAAGATGGCTGAAGAGGGAGAGGAAAGTGGTGCAGAGAAAATTTTATTGTTTTATGTAACAAATCCTAAATTTTATGGATTAAAAAATATAGAGTTTCCTTGAAAAATTGTACCAAGATATCATCTTTTTTTTTTTGAAATCAATGCCTAGAGGATAGAAGGACGCTTCTGATTGTGTAGCGTCTCATTTGATGCCAAAATGATGTGCAATATGGGATTCAACATTTTTTCAACTCATAGTCAAATCTAAAATAGTGGTTGAGTAGGAATTATGAAATATGAATGCAACGACATTATATATATATATATATATATATATATATATAATGTTATTTATATGTGTGTTTCTGCGTGTTTTAATCAGTTGAAACCGTATTCCCACGTTCCACTATTTTAATGCACGATGCTAGCAAGCTAAATCTTTCTTTCCATTTTAAGAACTTCTTGCATTTTATATACGAACATTCGTTAAGATCGAGTGCTCTAACTGTCAGATTAAATGAACTTTGAAGACAAACGATTTCGAACGAAGTAGGACTTCCTTATTATTCCTGTCACTAAAGGAGAGCTACCTTATCACACTTAGAGATAGGACTGCCCTATCAACCTTATCACTAATGTAGGTCTACTTTATCTCCCTATCACTGGGTTAGACCACCTTATCACTCCTATCATTGATTTCAATCTCTCAGGAATTTTCTTATAACGTTGGAATGCTTTTGCACTATAAATCAATGCACTCAAATTTTATTAGTGTGTTTTTGTAATCATGTAAATTTCGCTGTCTATCTAAAATATCATTGCGTTCTGATGTTGCCCAGTTTCTTTTGATGCTCGTCATTTAATCGTCATAGTTACACGGTTGTTCTTATCAAGAATTCGCCTCAATAGTACTTCAAGGAAGTGTTCGATGAAAACAATTAAATTGTCGGACTTTTCTTCGAGTGTAAACATAGAATGCCTACACACGAAAACATTTCGATTGAATCCTACTAATGCTTGATTCGATTCGATAGAATATTTGGATGGAATCCTACTTGGAAACATAGTTGTCTTTGCTTCACACTGCTTCGATCCTTCAATTTTTATATCTGCAAAGATTAGCGCTTTATCGATTGGTCTTTCACATCATTATGAATTTTAGCACCTGAATGAACGGGAATACATTTCATCATGTGCTGTGCTGAATAATCTTGAGTGTTTATAAAAAAAAAAACTGTGCTCTATGCTCAGCATTTTATTTGGCCAATTTACACAAACTAAGCGTTATACCTCGAATGGGTAAGCTAAATCCCTATGTATTTCGTTATATCTGTGTATAACTAAAGGCATTGTTATATCTCTGCATACGTCGTTATATTTCTGTATATAATATTATATCCTTATATCGACCGTCACATCTCTCTATAAGCCGTCATGCTTCTAGCAATGGTATTGTACTCTCTCAAATAATGTGAAGAATAATTCCTCTTAATATGAAAGCATGCTGTTGTTGATGCTATTGGCGCCCTTTCAGCTCTCATAAATAAACGTAATGCCTCTATTTGTTAAATATCCCACTGGGTTAATCGTTGTAAATGGAAAACGCATATACAATGGCAACAAAATGTGCGTATTATTTAATTGCTTATTGTGATTCTTTCGTTGCATGCATGCTTCGCATATATTCTCTCTTTTAATCAACTTAAACTTCAGTTTTTATTCGAATTTTTCAACGAATTTTTTTACGAATTTTTTTTTAATCACTTCAAATATTCAATGTCAGATATGTAGGATTTCCCACTTATTTGGGCATCTTTTGAAAGAGATTATGAGAATGGCCTAAAGAAATATTTCGTCGTTGAAAATAAAGATTTATTTATAAGGTGAAAATTTTTGCACTTATTGGAAGCATTCGAATATATAACAAATATAGATATGAATCTTTTTTAGCTTTTCAGTCTAATATATGCTTATTAGATGAAACCAATGAAGTGATCTATAAAAAAGCGTGCTTCTTTTATTCATGTATGATTGAATGGAACATTCTCTCAGGGGAGATATTATAGATATAACTAGTCACCTAAGAAGCATTCATTAATTAGAGGCTTCAGTACGTTCCCTAAGTAGGGATTTATAGCAAATAGAAGTAGCAGTGCGTTAGTGATCAAGTGAAGAGATGCGCAAAGAACTATATTGTTTGTCAGTGAGCCTAGAAGTATATTGTTACTTTTTATCGACGTTGTTATCTTTTTTATCAGTGTTCTTCCTTCTTTATCAATATTGTTTTTGTCACTTTATCAGTATTATCACTTTTCATTAATTCATCACATTCTGTTAGTAGCAATTTAATTAGGTTCTGTGTTTTTTTTTTTCTGAGCTTATTTAAAAACGAACGAATAGTTCATTTTGCTCAGCCGAGCAAATTATTGCAATGAGAACCTATATCATATGTTACCTAAATCTCATAGAATCCATATCGTTTATTATGACCCATGGATTGTATTACTGATTGCATAACAATTTTCTGCTTAATAAGCGTACGAAAGCAAAAACTTTTCTCTTACAGTGAAATGTCAAAATGATTCACTATATGTCAAAAACGTTCATATTTTGTCCGACTGTTATATTTGAAGAAAACTGCGCTCATATTGTCAGACTCGTTTGCAGTATAGTATCGATTATAAAATATTTTGAAGTGATAGAAATGCATTGAAATGACATATTTCGGGATAAGTGAAACTAAGAATCAATCCTTTCATGCAATGATGTGATAGCTGGATGAGAGGTCGAACATTTGAACAGCAACTAAATTTGCAAGCAAGCAAACAGGTGGGCAGATGAATGCCGGTACTCGTTCTTAAACTCAAGGTTTCGTTCTTTCATTGCAGCTGAATTTGGCACCCTCGGCAATGGGTAGTCGATCGAATTCGGTGAGCCGACGATCGTCAATGATTGACGATAGTGGTCGTTTTTGTGCACAACCGATCGCAGACAGTGGTCCAGAGTTACTCATATCGTTGTGTTGCAATGCGGGACATGTTGTAGTCGGCGTTGAAAAGGGATCTTCCTTCACACATAACGCAAAACTTCCAGGTTACTCGAAAACATCAACTCATTATTCGTTGCCTATATGCCTCCACTTTGATCCTACGGCCATTATCTTTGATAATTTTGTTTATGATTTACTGCTTCCATCTAATATTTCGTTATTCATTAATGTTAACAAGTACTTATCTCCAATATTTTCTTCCTCAGTGAAACAATAAATAAATAGCAATGATCTTTGTTCTATGTGGAATATATGAAAGCTTAAGAAGTAAACCTTTCAAAAGGATTTAGCTGAATAGGTCAATATATAGCTGAATATATAGCAATAAATAGGTCAATTATATAAATAAGCGTGGCATAAATTTGTTCTCATGAATAGTCGATTACAGGCGAATTGCTTCTTGCAAAGAGAGTTCGCATGTTAACTACGAATAGTCGTAGTGAATTTTATTCGATTTAATGCAATTGATAATAAATTAAATAATATGGATAAATAGAGAGATGAACTCACAAATACGACTATGCATTTTTCTCTTAAAAAAAAATAATTCATCACTTTTTTCCCGGGGAAAACAATTTCCATTTCCGAAGGAATCGTAAAATTCCCGTAGGTTTTCTTTTTTGTTTTTTAACTATTGCCTTATAGTTTTATGATAGGCAATTCAATTTTTTTTTTACCCAGCACATTGGTCCCATCTATATATAAAAAAATGAATGAAATAATTAGATCATCTAATAGGCTGCAAGATAACATCTTGATTTATGGTTATCTTCACTACGAAATCGCGAATACGGTATTACCTCAGAGGATTCGTTACTGTTGAGTAATGAAGTTTTAGTAAGCATAAAGAGAATTTGCAGATACATTCGTGCAAGTGAGTGCTGTCACTCAATACGGTAAGAAAATTGGCCGTAATCGAACAGAAGTTGTGAAATTGAGTTCAGAACCTTGTTATGATAGAAAATTCCTCTTTCAAGTAAGTGATTTAAATTCTTTCCACAATTCATAAAAGAATAAAATGAAACTTTCCAAGTTCCAATTCTCATAAAAATTCTCACTTTCGAGAATAAAGTTGCAAAATATTTTGAAATATTTTTTCGACAAATTATAAGGTCGAAAAATATTTTTCGACCACTATACTGATGGTTTTATATTTGATTGGACTTTTCTAATCCACTAAAATTTGATTTTAAGCACCGATATTTTTAGGTCAAAAATACCGATGAGATGATTGGGATATGAATATTCATTGTCGTTAACCATTAATTTCTTCATAAAACATAACAAAGTGGACACTTTCAGTTGCATACAACTATTCGACAATGACGTTTCCTTTGTATTCCAACGTTTATCGTAAACTCTTGCAGAAACTCGTGAAATATTTTGTAGACATAGTCTTACGATAGTTATATTGCGCCTAGCATTAGCAAATGCGGATTCAAAAAAAAAAAAAAATTAATAAGCGTTGTCATAATAGTCCTCTGAATCCCTATCGAAGCAATTTTTAACAAATGACCAGAAAAATGGCAGGTGATATATATTTTATACTTGATATGTTTAATTTATTACATACTATAAAATTCTTTAGTTCGCTTAATAGTATAAAGTGTTGCCAGTAGTAAAGCATTGTCTTTTAGCAGCACGACAATGCTTACATTATATATATATATATATATATATATATATATATATATATATATATATATATATATATATATATATATATATATATATATATATATATATATATATATATATATATATATATATATATATATATATGAAATCGCTGTCAATATAGAATTAGGATGTTTAATTTCAGGTATCGCAATCCGATCTCGACTCGATAACGATTCTCATAAATGTTTATGCGTTGGTTGGTGTTTGGCGAAAGAAGGTACAACTTGGTTGGGTTTCATTGGGGGAAAGCAGCTCAACAGAGGATGAACAAGAGCATTGGCATGAAATGATCCAAGGTATGGGTACTACAGTATCTAAGTGGCATCATTTGATGATCACTTAATTTTGAAGCGATTCTTTCGTGTTTTTTTTGCCCAATTGCTGTCAATTACTTGTTTGGAATGCCCTCATTGGAATGGCGATACCTTTGCCATTAAAAATTGTATAAACTTGATGCGAATGATACCAGATACGAATCCTCGAAAGAAATTTCTAAGTTCACAAGGAGACAGATGGCTGGTGTTAATTTGGGGCGACAAAGAAAGCAGAGTTCGTATGTTGCCTCTGTATGTTCAGTGCAAACGTTGAGTTTATTGTGCACTTACTACGTAGCATCTGTGTGCTCCAACTAAGCAGAGTCCGTGTGCGCTGATGACGTAGAACCTGTGCGCACTGATTGCAGTAGTATCTTCTGTTAGATGAAACTCGATTGTGCTGTCTTTCAAACGTTGATATTAGTTGAAAGGTCATCGGGGATGGCCGATGCTATTTATGGCAGATGTCGTATTACCATCGACAACAAACCTAATGTCTATTTTTTCTCTGTAGCCTGATATTATGAACGTCCCAAGTGACATATTTCATGAGAAGGATCTGTGATTTTATTGGCGCATTGCGTGAGCATTAAAACACCATCATAAGGCTTTCAGTTACGTCATTCATTGCGTTCTATTTTATTAGCGTTAATAAAGTAAGAAGTGAAGACTTACATGAACCATCGATGAAATACTATTTGAACTAGAAAATGAGATGCCTCAAGCAATTTTTGCTTATTTGGGCAATATATGGGCACTTTTCACATCGTTTTTTCCCAACTATATTATATTATCACTATTTTTTTTTCGAAGCACAGCTTTTATAATAATTTTGGCGATTTGTTTTGTCAATAATCGTTATGTATGATCTGATCATTCCTGTGCTGCACACCTTGAAAACTTACCAATGCAATAGAAAGTGGGAATAAAATAATATAAATTAACTGATAGTGTTTTTGATTCTTGTAAGTGGCAACACTGCATTAATTTCGGTGAATACTGCTAAGAGAAGTAATTTCAGATGAAAAGTTTTAATTGAATTTTTCTCCACCCATGTAATTTAAAAATAAAATTAAAACCTTTCCTTCCTGCTTCACTCACATCCGTTTCAAATGGTCTTCTCTTTCGCAAATTGCACGACATTGCCAAACAAGGCATGAAAGGGCGGTTTCTGTTATTGTACAGTTCACTTTGTCATTACCAAAGCTGGTAATTAATCAGGTGTTCTTTTAGAACCTTAAAAAAATTAGGTTAGTATTCAAAGAAAATATTCCATTTTGAATGACTCGATTTGACTTGATTATTTCACTTTATAACGATTTGACCATTTGGCCATAAATCGATTTAACCATTTGACCAAAATCGATTTGACCATTTGGTCATAAACCGATTTGGCCAACTGGACTAATGACTGTTTTCAAGAGGTGATATTGAGATTGGATCTTTTATCACTATTTATCGAATGCCAACATTTGGTTTTTCAATAATGAATCAGCAACGGCCGTGTATTATATATGTTGGAATCATATTGAGATGTATCTACTTTAATGAAATTTTTCTTTGAGAAGTAAAATATTTACTTTCATTATTTACAATCGACATGAAGGGTGATATAACTAAGGGTGCTAGCCAATATATTTCTGACAGGTGCACCATGGAAGAGTCGGCTAGGGAGTCTTGTAATCACAGGTAAGGGTACCACATATAAGTTTTCGCCTTCGCACAACTGCCGCTGATTTGTGTGTGGACAATCGGTTTATGTTTGCAGTCCGCCAGATGTGTACACAATTTAGCATCTTTGCGATATGTTACCAGCTGGAAAATTTTTTTTAGCTTTTTAGATGTTTTCATTTTTTTTCTGTTAACCAGCGGGAAGTGACCTGCTTACCGACGTCAATGTGAAAGTGATGGATACAGATGGTCTTCTTACAATACACATCAACCTGGAATCAGCCTGCAGATGCGGATTTGAAAAAGCGTGAACATGCACTTCCACAATGCATCTGGTCCAAGAATGGAACCAGCTTTTTAAACTGCGCTAGAAAGTAGGCACCAAATAAACTGTATCCAACCATGCAAAGAACAGCAATAAATTAGGCCCAGCGCAATACTATAGACCATCAGACGAAACTTAGAACCGAAGCCAAGCCGCACCCAATACAACCACATGGCAACTCAAATGGAACAGCAAAAGGCACAACACGCGATACAACGATCCGGGCAAGCAAAGACAATGCGAATAGGTGTGCCAGCAGTGATACATGCCCATCCACCTCTAACACCATCCTCACTTCCTCCCACCAAACCAACGACTCGCCACAAATATAGGTACTTCAGCAGAGGCATCTGCTTCAGAAAATGACCCATGAGATCACAGAAGGAAAAAAAAAACGCTCTAAAATATTGAAGCTGCAGAAGTTGTTTGAAAGGATACTAAAAAAGGAAGTTTGAGCAGAAATGTTTTCGTTTTTTTCCGAACGCTCTCCCCTCTCTTCCCTGAAGGCCTCAACAACAAAAAATGGACAAACCAAAAACAAAGCTCCGAGATGATCACAAATGAATTCCCCCCGGATGCCTTATTTCTCACCCCATCCCGTCTCAAATCAAACCCGCCACCATGGAATTAGAAAAATTCCATCTCACTGATCTCAAACGTTGCATACTTCAATTCACAAAACAGCGTAAATTGAAGATCCATTCAAAAGACACTTACTCATACTTTAGGTTTGCAGATTATGTAGCAGAACAAGAACAGGATTGTGACAGCTATTAAGCCATAGAAAAATTCTTTGCAGGATACTAATCAACAATAAAGTTCATATTTTCGTCTCAGAATAGCATCACATCAGATTCCTGACTACTTTCTCCCCGTACCCCTTTCAATATCACTTCAACAATAAATGACCACCTCCTCTGAGGTTCTAAGTGGTAATATACATAAAGCCTATATAACCCGATGTTCATTCAGTCTTCCAGAAATCATAAACCATCAAGACAATCAAAATTATTTTCATTGATATTTTCATAGTTTTCTCTCAAAAGCAACAATCCGTTCCCATATACTACAAGTAATTCCCACCGTAGCTAATTTAGCAGAAACGTGGGCATTGGTGGTGTAGATCAGTTCATGTAAATCTTGAAATTTTTTTGGATTATGCGAAATTTCAAGGGATCCCATTTCCACATCTATCGCGTAAAATCACGGATTAAAATAACTGCAACCAATGAAAATAAAAAACCTCAAAAGGAATATAATACAACAGCGCCTTGTATTGTACTAAACTTTTCTGCATCAAATTCTGCAAAAATTCTTAATCCTGCTCTATCATCTAAAAATAGAAAGACTATACTATACAGATAGCAGCTGTACATTAAAGGCGCCGGAAATTGCGCAATGTATAGCAAATAATTTAATATGAACGGCATAGAACATGATATGAACCTTCTTGCGCAACAGTCACCAACCTCTGCCTTCTTTAATCACCTGCCAACATCACGAGCCTCTTTTTGCAACTCAAAATCCTGCACCCCCTCCCCCCTCGCAAAAAAACCCTTACCTCCTGATTATATTGCAAGCGCAAAGGATAGAAAATAACTTCGATAGTCATATATGCAATAGCATAAAACTAATTCATCTGCAATACAACTCTTTAATCCCCTAGCTAGCTTTGGTCTCGTCAACCTTGAAATGGACCACTGATCGGATTTCGATCGCAATTTATTTTCCTATGCAAAATGTAAAATTCAAGGTTTTATGCAATCGAATTTAGTTCCCATCTACTAAACTACCTGTTCATGTGCTATAACAACACTAAGAATAATAAGGGATGCGATAGGCCATCGATTACAAAACACATACCGCGCATTGAAAACCAGAAACAATACTTGTCACCACTGAAGGTTCGTTGATAAACACCGATTATAGTAGAGAATTATAGAACAAAGCAACGAAATCCTTCCTTCATTCCCATTTCAAATTCTTTCCTCTCCTTCACTTTCCTTACGATCACCTCATATCTCCTAGGCTACTCTTACCCTATTTAAATTAAGTGTAATATTTAATCAAATTTCCTTGCACTTCTCATCTATAAGTTTCCAAAAAATCAAAGCAGTCTGATGAACACATATTTTAGAAATGAAAGCTCCATCGTCAAGAGTCAATAAACATTTGTGCTATCGCATAGGATAACATTCAGCTAAGTGCAAAATCGAACCAATCGATGTATGCAAAAAAAGAGATCGGTCACACAATCATTGCTTTCAACCATTACCAAAACGTCTTGAGGCAAAAACCCCTCCATACCTTCTAATGCATTTGTGAAAATTATCCAGAAACAAAGGAAAATCAATGAACCATGTACAACAACTCCACACCAGCCACTAATAATAGCTCCATCCAATATCACACGAATATCGATGCATCTAGCTGAAACATATCCTCACTAGTGCTGTTCGCGGTTGTCCTGTTGCTGAGCAGGTGAGCTCGAGCTCGCATTCGATTGTGTGGATGCGAACTTCTGAAGCCTCCTCTGACGTAAATCCGACATATCTGTTGACGCGGCCGCTGTTCCATTTGACGTCCGCGACTCATTGCTCGTCGCATTTAGCATCGTTGCTTTCGTGGATTCTAGATTCGAGTTACCTGGCGTCGTAGTTGTAGAAGGAGTGTGATTCGTCGAAACTTGACTCATTCCACTTGTTCCGGGCTTTGCAGCGGTTGTCGGCTCTTGTGAATCATTCGAAGCAGGTACCGCTTGATCGCTCGGAGATGCCATCGTTGCCCCGACATTAGGGACACTAAAAATATTCTCTTATATTTCCATTACAATGCAGCCTTTGAGGTAAAAAAGACGAATAAATCTTTTACATCCGTAATGCAGCGATTCCAAAAATAACACAATGGAAGACATCTATATGAATCCTGATAATATCATGTGCAATAAATCAACAAAAGAAGCAATGTTGAAATATATATGGCACTGACAGTAAACATTCAGTTCAGCCCTCTCTTTAAATCGTGAATATTAAAATGTTCCAGAATTATTAACGAAATCAGCAAGTTTCATCATCGGCTGATTTGAATAAAGCTGCTCCTCTTTTTTAAACTGAGATATGGGCTACTCATGAGTAGTTAGTTACCTCCTCAGTTCTCACTTTAGCCCAACACATTTCGACAAAAACTTCTAAAGTTTTTGATAAATAAACAATAATACTCAACTGTAACTTGGGAACCTTACCGACCCCTCCCTCGCTAAACATTCACTAAAACAATTTCCTTAGGAAACAATTCAGCCACTAATCATCTAGAGTATTATATCATCGGAAAACAAATACGCTCATCGAACTTCCTAACTCTTTCCCGTCCGCTCTCCACTTATTGAAAAATCGGTTAAACAGCATTTTATATATATATATATATATATATATATATATATATATATATATATATATATATATATATATATATATATATATATATATATATGGCAGACCTTAATGCTTGTACAATACTCGTATACTGTTGAAGTTGTATCGTCGCTGCATCAAGCAAGATGGCGATATTTCTGAGGCATGTCACACGTGCTTCTACGGCTGCACGTTCATGACCCTCCATTGCGGCAACTTCGGCATCAGTGAGTCCGGCGAACGATGGAGGTTGTGGTAAAGGTAACGGCACCGGTGGTGGCATCATCATAACAGGTGGCGGCTATAAAATTCTCAACTTACGTTGAAACTATTCGCTTCAGAACTACAAACTTTACAATCAGTAGGATTCCACCAGCAAATCTCAAAGTTAACTTCTCATATCAAATCATGTCACGCTCGAAACCATTTACCTTATCATCAAATATTTATATGAATATAATCTAAGATGATCAACACTTTCAAAAAGAAATTCATAAGTTTTTTTGGAAAACGAATTCCCAAACTTAAAATTTAAACCAGTTTTCTTTTTAATGCCTCGCTCATTCACACTGCAGCAGAATAAATCATCTCACCATAAAACCAAATGGTGGCGGAAATGGAAGTTGCGCGTTTGGCTGTGGCGCCGTTCCTTGCTCGGCACCACCTTCCCGTGGTTGCGACTGTCCTGCGTTAGCGTTATTGTTGTTCTGTTGTTGCTGTGGAGGTGGAAATCCAAAGTGATGTGCCATAAACGGAAACATATTCGGCGGCAATTCGGCTACATTAGCTGCTCCAGGCACTGCACCAGGTTGCGCGCCACCTTCAGCTGCACCAGCTGGCGCTCCACCAGCTGCCGGTCTTGCAGGTGTTGCCGCTGCTGGTGCACGTCTTTGAGCTGTAATGAAATGCTTCCAAGAATGCACTCTCCTCAACTTTCACTAGCTCTAAGGAAACCCTCAATGAGCGAAGCAAGTTTCAAAAGAAGAGCAGAGCGAACAGCAATGGTTGAATGGACGGTGTCTCATAAATAAAACAGTATCACTTTAACATGCTTGAATAGGTATTTCGCATTTAATGAGTAGCAATAGCTGAATGAAAATAAATTTATATAGTTGCATAAAAATTTCCCCACTTTAGAGTAAACATTCCCACACCAAAATTTCAACTATAACAGCTGCATTATATCAGCTGCTCAACGATTAAGAACCTTTTGAAAGTACAAGTTTAGTTCAGCTTAAAATCACTTTGTTGTGACAATCGATTACTCCCACCAAATTTGTCACCTTCAAATTCCTTCATAAGTGCAAGGATGAAATTTACAATGAACATATATCGCCATTAACAATACCATGTATATATAAATAACCATATGTATATAAATAAAAGTGAGGGTTCCTTTTCGTCAGTGACTTGATCATTAAGTGATCACTAACCGAGAATATCGGTACGACAAGTTGGGCAGCTTTGTTGGCGTTGAAACCATGAACGAAGACAATTCGAGTGGAATATGTGATTGCATGGCAATTTTTTTGCACCGCTTGTTGGCGTCATCTCTTCACGACAAATTATACAAGTATTGTCACCTAAATAATAGAAAATTTAAGTGTCCATCCAAACATTTAATAAGATTAATTGAAAATGGATTATTGAGAAAGAAGGGAAACAAATTTAATATTATACAAAATAGAACTTTCAATTTTTGAGGTGTACAATGAAAGACAAAAAAGAGAAATTTATACGTAATTTTTGCCTTCATTTATATCGCGATAACCGGCTAGGCTGTCACTATGCCCATATATTTCTTATTCTGCCCACATTTTGTCCAGCCTACTATAGTGATATTCACTGGGGTTCTAAATTCCACAAAAAAATTCACATTCCCCTTCCAAATATTCTGCAAATTTCGGAAGCTCTTTTCAAGGCGTTCGCTCAGTTCGCATCAAAAGCGTAGACCGGTTTATACTGTGGACCTTAGCAATGATGGAACCCTCCCTTCTCTCGAACTTGTAGGCAATATCTGAATAAAAAAAAAGTCAGAGAAAATGTGCAACCTTGCGTAAGTTCCTGCTCAGTTGCCAATGGGAACAAATTGTTCATGGCATGTATAGCACGTCTTGATAGAATCACATCATTCACAGCCTTATGGAAGGCACGCACCGTCAAATAGAGTGGTCGGATCGAGAAGAGTGGGAAAGTGTGTAACCGTATCATCACACCAACGAACACCGTATAAAGTACACAACGTAGAAGATCTGAATAGCTTCTGTGAAGAACCCTTTTTGTGAAGGATGAACACAAGAGCGGTATATGAAGAATAATTATCAAGATGTTTTTGAATGAACGTAGGCCATCGATTCTTTAAACAAAGCGACAACCGAAATTGTTGAAAATCATAATGCATGATTCCGATTTCTTCACTTGAAAATAGAAAAGAATAGACCAATTTATGAAACTCAGAAAGACAAAACATGTAACTATAAGAAGTAACCTCGTCCCAAATGTCCACTTCCAACCACAACAAATCGCCTTGCCACTTCACTCTCTACATGCAACTATTAATTCTGGGCTTTTTCATCAACCTCGCACTCCACCTCAACAAATGACGCATTCAAAAAAAAAAGAAGTCTCAATTCCAGATATTCCACTTAATGATCATTTGGCTACGGATATACCTCATAGGCATCAAGCAATCGCCAGTTATATAAGACAGGACACAAGATAAAGAAGCAGCCTACCCACATGTACTATCGCAATGCTTTCGAGTGTAATCTGTGAAAAACAAAATGAAACAAATTGTCGAACTGTAAATACACCGGAAATGCACTACCCGCAGCACCATAAAATTGAAAAAAAAGAAATGCAAAATGCTGTGCTTTATCTCCTATGCGCAGATTTCATTACAAGCTGTCTATAATTGTCGTTTTGGGGCTGATTTCAAATCATAGAAAGAAACTCTTTTTGCTTTAATACAGACGTTGATTTGCACCTATCAGATATGCGTCCTTTAATAAGCTTGACTGGAACTGAACTTACTGATAACGAGTTCCGAATAGAGCAAATAGACAGCTTTATTTTCCCATGGATGAACACTGCGTAAATCGTGCATATGTAATATATACTTAATCATCACGTGGAATACTACCGTCATCAATATTGCGTACTAAAATATACTTACTTTTATTAAATCGATTAATTTCCTGACTGCTTTTATTAATTTATTATTATTCTTTAGAAATATTCTCTTAGTTTATCTCTAATCCAATTTTTTGAAATCAACTAAAAATCAATGTTTCAATTTCAAATTTAATGGAATTAAACATCAATAAATTTGTTATCAAATAACAAAAGATCATTCAATAAAAAGTGCACAATGCATGTATATAAAGAGTTTATGACGGCTCGGCGGACTTGTAAATTGAATGAAGACTGCCGCTACTCAAAAAAAAAAGAAGTTATTACCTCCCTCCCCCTTAACTTTCCCCTTCAACTCTTTCAAAAGAGATCAATCACTACCTGAAGACGCAGTAAAGGACCAACATTACAAAAGGACTTGCCCGTAAACTTCAGCACATCAACAAAAATACAACATTGAAAAAAGTAGTTAATGCAGGCGATAAAAGGTATATAAAACCTTCCTCTACCTATTGCAAGCCCCCGTATATGCCCGAAGTCCTAACTGTTGAAAACTGAACAAACTCCTGCAGCCAATATTCTTCTACTCAGTAATTAATTAATGATAATATTTAAACAAATGAAGAGCGAATCAAAGAATTCAAAAAAGAGGAGTACCTCGAAACCAAAGACAATTTGAACTGATGCACCTTTCACAAGGGTAGTGAAATAAGCATGTGAGATGAAATAACTGTCAAGAGAGCTGAGAAACGCAAGAAGAGCTGCAAAAGAAATTTATCAACTCTATAATACCTAGGGAAAGACCTACTTAAGAACTCCCTCCCTTTCCTTCTTCCTTCCTAGCAAACCAAAAAAAGAATAATGCCCACTTCTTCAAAGAAATCAAAATGTTCTAAGCGATCTAAACTATTATACTGCTAAACACTGACAGTCATCCAACCAAACAACGTCGATAATAAATTAAACACGGGATTTACACTAAATCCTAAAAAATCAATCCTAAAATCCTATCACCAAAATTCACTGCAAATATATCCCAAAAATTGATTACAACAATCCAAAGTTTTAATTTCGAAATTACGATTGCGCCTATGAGTGAATGGAATTCCTTTGATGCCTATTAAAGCGTACGTTTCCTTATGTCATAAACAAACAAACAATGAATAAAAAGTGGAGAAAAGCTAATGTAAACAAATTTGATGCGAACAATAAAACTTCGTTCTAACCAATCCCTCAGAAAGATGGTGAACATCGACAAGAAAATAATTAAAAATTTTTAAATTTTTATTCTCAATCCAACAAAAACTTTTCATTGAATAAACTTTAAATGAAGTGCTAGAATTCAATTAACTTAATTATCAACTCAGAAGCATTCTAGCGCTTTCAAAGGAACATCTAAGAGATCACTTCTATAACATTTCCCGTCAACTTCAAGATCTGGCATATGGATGATGATCGAACAGATCGTTTTTTAACTATGACCCATAGAATGCGCATTTGCAGCATATGAAATCGTGCGGCGAAATGCGTTGCCGATGATGGTGCAGCCGAACTGATAGCATAGTGGCCGAGTAGATCTAGAAATATCACGAGTGCCTACCAGGCTGCTTCACAACATTCACTGTCCTTAGAGAAAACAGGGGAGTTAACAGTAAGCGTTAATAATCACTTATTGCTAAGCAATTCTGTTTTCGAAGCTACCCAAATGAAAATGGAAGAAACAAAAAAAAAACTAGAACAAAGTAGCCTCATCCAAATACCTAACCAGCTTCTCTTAAATGAAATAAGTGGCCCCGTCAACGACTCTCACGAAAGCATATTATAATCACTTACACATCATTCTGCAGTGGAAGAGGATCGTAATCACTGGACTTCGTTCCATAAAATCGACGCGATCCTCACTTAACCAATGAAATGATTTAACGAAGAGCAGCAATACGAATTGCATCACGAAACGTGGTGAAAAATCATCTCTGAACACTGTGAATGCCAAACATGTCTCCATTACCGCATGCCATGTTCGTTCCGATAGATGCTAAATTCATAACCCCATATAATAATCTTTTTTTTTTTCAGCAGCACAATCTAATCTACCAGAAAATGGTCACATTTTCATAGAATTAAACGAAAACTATAACCGCTTCCTATACATCATGATCATATATCACAACTTTCTTAGCTCTAATTAGATGTCAAATATTTTAGCTGTTATTTTATTCACCATTTCATGTTTTATTTAGTAAAACTCGTAGAGTGAGTTTCAAAGAGTTATTTTACCTCATCATTTACTTACTAAAATCTAAAATGTAGTAAAATGAAATGCTCGAAAATTCGTTAGCATTTTTTTTTATTTAGACAAACATCCCCCAAAGAAAAAAGAGTACCTCAGTCTCAGAGGCACGCAATTGTCCGAAGAACAATTTCCGCACCACTTGAAATATCATATATGCGATGACCATTGCTTGTATATACATCACCTAAAGATAAACGACTTTCGGCACTTAAAACTTCCTGCAAAGTTGTCCACCAAGCAACCGTACCTAACTGGCATTAGCTGACCAGAAGGAAGGGAGGGGAAGGGGTGAAAAGGAGAGTAAATAAAGTCATTTGTTTATTTTCATCTGTCAGCAACTTATGATGCTGGGAACTGAGTGATAGCAACAAAGTAATAACGATAGCTACTTTCAAATAAGTTGCTATGTTTGCATATGAACATGAATTTTATGTGCGATAGTCAGATGACTCATTCGAGAGCCGACAATTAGGCGATGGCTATAAAGCTAAATTATGGTTCGTTTTGTACCCACATAGTAGTAAAACACGAGCCCTTTAAATTTACTCCATTATCGACGTAAAAATATGGAAAAATGCTTCGGCTGACTAACCATCCTGCAAAGTTCTTGTGAGTTGCTCAGAATTTCCATCCTCCTTGACAACACTTTTTTTAAACAATAGGACAGCAGCGGCCATTAAGAATAAAGTGCATGTCATATCTTAACGTCCTGCTTGTCCTGCACAAACCCTTTAAGCATATGCGCTGGAAGAGGGATGAGGGTGGGGGTGTGAAAAAAGTAGGAACCATTCCCCTTCGTTTATTGTTGACCCGCTTAATCTGTCACTCACGGATGAGATAAAACCACGAACCGCCATTGAAGGACTGCTCTTGGTGATGTAGACAACTGACGGATAGAACTGCTTCTTCTGAAGAAAAGCATTGCCGATCGTTGCCGCCGTTAGCAGGAAGCTGGCACCGGTCATCAACAACGTCGACGCACGTGGCATCACACCCTGCAATTGCAATCATCCCACCAGCACCTCTTCGACGGATACAGGATGCACAAAATATCAGGCAACAACTGGCAATTGAAAAGTAAAGCAACTAACCTGCACAGTGCAACTCCTTTCAAGAAGAGAAGCTGACGTCTACTAGTGAACTGTTGAAGTATCCCACCACTCATCACAAATTATGAACAGAAAAGTTAGTGTGACCTCCCGACCGATATTATCTGAGTCGCCACTTAAGGTGACGTCATAAAAAAAACACGACCTCTTAACGTGACGTCATAAAAAAGCACAACCCCCCCGTTGCGCCTCTACTCCTGCATAAGCGTGACGTCGAACTATCCCCCTGATATCAATTTCTGAACTACAGCTAGAAGTGAGGTCAAGATGAGCTACGAGCTGATGATCATACTGCGGTATACTGTCGCTAAGACTAGAGGGTTCCGACTTCTAACCTGAAGTAGCAAATACTGTGCACTAACTCAATTTAAAGCAAGCAATAGTCACTTAGAATGTGACGCCTGAATTCATATCAACCGTATTACAACACACGACTGCATACTGATTGACTACTGATAAGCAGTGATAAGTGGACGTCAGCAAGAACCCACAATTAATCAGTGATTCTTTCTGGAACAATAAACCAGAACCAGAACTTTGAGATGTTCTCCACTCACAGGAAATCAGATAACGTCAACAGAGTGATTACTCTCGTCGATGGCAACCTTCCACTTTCTGAGATCCCGTCCAATTCTCCCCCTCTCCCCTCTCATCTCGCAGTGATTTTAAATTCACTTAAAAGAACTAAAAAATTACTACAAATTGGATTAGCAACTATTCTTAGATCATGCAACATACTTTTTTAAATTGTTTATGCGTTTTGTAACGATGATTTAAGAAGATCAAGCGATTTTAGAACATTCAAAACCTATATAAATAAGCTTAACTACAAAAGTACTAAAATTCGAATCAACTCAGCGAATCGAATTTAGGACCACAGATCGAGTCTAGATCACCGCCTATAATAAATACATTGCATATCCAACGAAAAAAAAAAAAGAAATAATGAACAGAAAATAAAATATGTAATGGATTTAGAAAACTCACAGAACATCTAAACGTATATGAAGAATTGGGACGACACTCGTAGAAGAGATTAAAAAAAAATCACGAGAGAAAAGAAGCAACCGATCGCTGCGGAATGCCTCAAACAGATACAATGATTCAGCGAATCGAATCGATCGAAACGACAGAGAAAGAAAGATCTTTACTTATGAAGAGCAATAATAAATCAATAAACGATTCAATGTTAACGTTGCATTTTGAAATCATTTCAATGTTGAATAAATTTCAAAAAAAAAATCAATATTTTCATATCACAGCAATCATTATCCATGTTTAACATGCAAATATTCTCAGAAAAAATCTCCCCACCAATCATCTCTAAAAGAATAAATAGATATGAGAAAATATCCATAAAAATCTACGAGAAAGTGATCACTATGAGAGTAAAATGATGATTTCAATAAACATAGAATCCAGAAATCTCTCAAAAATATACCACATCTAGAAGGAATAAAAAAAAATGATCTAATATTATCACAATACAATTCAACCCTCTTCAAAGAATTTCTGAATGATTTTTAAAATACGAAATCATTCCCATGAAGAAATGCACTCCTCAAATATTTATTACTAATTTACGATAGAATCTTCTAGATGAACATTAATAATATGATTCTTAGAAGTGCAACAATACACTAACATCAATGGATTTTATGAATGAAATTTCCCTTTAGATAAATATATCTCATTAGCGGAACTTTTTTTTGGAATAAAAACCTTTTTAAAATAGTAATATAGTTTTTGCAAAAAAAGAAAAAAAAACTGGGGAAAAACATTTTGTGGAAAATTACCTCAGTATTTAAAATTATTAACCATAAAAAAAGCACAATATAATATTTTCATTTAATAAAAATTCGGTATTTCATTTCAAGTTCATTTCAATCATTTCAAATCTCCAAATTCAAAAAGGAGAAGAAAAACAATTATCAATAAGAAACATAAATTTCGATGAACAGAGCAGCAATCATCCAAAATAAAAGCATTCATCATTTTCAAATCCTTGAGTTTGAGTGATCAAAAAAATTTCACTGAAATTTCCCTACTTAAAAATGACAATAAAGTATCAATTCTATTGTGCAAATATATCCATAGAAAATGAAGGGAAAAGTTTAATTGATAACGGGGTTGAATTAAAGTGATAAAATCTTGATAAACTAATATTACACATACTAAAATATTGATAAAATATTTCATCATAGGATAGCGCAGTAATTTTTCATAAATCTCTATGAATTCTCTCGAGCTCTATTCAACAACTATAATATCCCCTATACGAAAGGTTATACAAACACAATGAGATGTTTCATTCCAATAAATCCATTCATCCTTCACAGCAATGTATTTGCGCACAAAAAAACCTCATATTGGTGACATATCATTTCGCTAACAAACGATTCATTTATAATCAATAAATATGTCACATTTTATACCGATTTTTTTTCTCGAATACAAGAAAATAAATGAATATAATTGAGATTTTTGCGGATGGAAAATATATAATTAATAAATTCCCTGCAATTTATAATAACTTTAAATCCCATCATATTTTCGGATGAAATTCAGTCAGCATAGAGAAAACCCTTGCATTTTTTTGAAAACAGTCATACTGTACTTGCTAAAAAATACGGTAAGCCACACCAATATCCCCCTTGAGCTATTGAGACAGAAAAATCAATCCCCTGATCGTTGTAGAAAAGTGGCTACGAAATTCCCTCTACTCCCTTCCCATCTCCTCTCATCTCATTCGAGCATTGCAGTCTCAGCGTTGTGGAATACCATAACTTCAAGAAACGATGCAACATATTCATCTAATATAGAATAATGCTGCAATAGTATTATATTTAAAAAGAAATAATCAATCAGTTATGAAAATAGAGGCACTCAGAGTAGAAAAAAAGAACCAACTGGCAAATAAAAAATAAAAGTGCAGAGATGAGCAACACATCAAAGAAAAACAATGCAATCTTTCAAATAAATTTGGAACGCATTACATTCACGCCGATAAACCATTCAATATTCATCCACTTATTTATTTGGAATAATGAGGATGCAACAATATGGTCACCCCTTTTTATTTGATTGCCGACCCACTTAGCGCTTTGAAATATAGAAAAAATATAAATATTTAAAAAAAAAATCATCGAATAAAGATGAACGAATAGAAGAACATTTCCTAAAATTTACAGACGCTTAGAAGTCGTCTCAATCTGAACTTTTTTGCTACCAATATTACCCACCTTGCATTATCGAAAGTTAACACCAATAAGCAGTGATATTTATATAGATGAATTATGAAAAATCATCTATAAGAATGGCCAAAATATTAAACCATTCGATAGAATAGATGAGGAGAGAGCATTCGAACAGAAAAAAAAAAAGAAAGAAGAGGAGAATTGGGAATCGAGGAATCAATTCAAGTGAGAAAAACGATAAAAATAATTAAGAAAATAATAAGCACTCCGAACACTTTGATCATAAGCCATCTATTTTGCGATACTGAGTGAAAATATTTCACCAATTCGGTATGTGCCGCTTCGACATTCATTGAGGTTTCCTCTACATTCGAATCGATCCGCGTTATCATTTCACCTTGCTCGGATACCAATGATGCGAGCTGAATTTTTGATATTATTTTTGAAATATTTAAACTTGGCAAAGCTATAAAACAAAAGCACAGTTCTTGAATATGATAAAAATACAACCACTCTCACTGCCCCTTTCCTTCTTTTCTCCCACAACTTTACCCACCTCCTCTACCACAAAGTCACAGGTATGAAAACCAAACATCTTCAGTTATTTCAACAAAACCGGCTTAAGTAAAGAGGCAGATAACTGGATGTAAGGTGAACGCTGTAATGCGTCAGCCGCATTGCGCAGTTCAGTGTCTACCTATGCGTATTACAACAGCTTGCAAGCATAGCGAACTAAACAACTGACTAAAGTACCATTCACATATGGAAATTAGAATATGGAGGAAGCAGCATGTTAGGGGGTACCCTTGCAATATCAATGCGGCAAATATCCAACAGTTTTAGGAAGTAAGTACCATTCCAATCCTCCCAGCACCATTCTAATCCTTCATCTAATCTATCCCTTCACTAAACTTTTATGCTTTCAATCATATCCTGCCGGATAACCATTCCTTCATCTCATGCTAGATCATTTTAATACACGAAGTATGCTCACCAGAATTGAAAAAAAAAGAATCCGAAACATCTTCATAGTGGAAAACAATTTCAGAAGCCGTAATTTTGAAATTTATTGCGCCGGAGTTGCCCCACGATTAAAGCAACACGAATAAAAAAAAAAAACACAAAAAAAACAAAAAAGAACAAAAAAATAGAACAAACCTGACGAAAGATTTGTCCAAGCTCTGAGATGCTACTCTCAATATTTTCCATTGTACTTGAACGTGCTTGCACATACGCATCTTGCTCGTCGATTAACGATATCTGCATTAATAATTCATCTTTTTTTTAAAGAAATACATCATACTCTATGAAATTGATTGAATGGGTGAAGCGATTCAATAATCTCAACATAATATAGGTAATTCGTATAGCAGTTCATCTGAATCCCTCACTGCCATACACCTGTTGACTATGATAAGTGGCAAAAAGACTTTCCCGCAAGTAAAGAAAGCGAGTGGAAACTTTTCAAGAGGAGGGCATGTGTAGGAATAGCAATTAGAACGAATGCGGATAAGGGAGCGACGAAAGTTCATTGGCCCAAATATTGCAGCCGAGCAGAAGTACCTCACATTTTTTGCCTCGTTCACTCCTCCACGCAACCTACCCTCCCCTCTTCCCTAGCCAGAAAAACAAATAAAGCAATAAAACAAGTAAAGCAACAAATGAAAAGCAACTGAAATAGATGAACTTACTTGTTGTTGCATTCGATGTTTTTCTAAATGGTCCATGTCAACGGCAACTGATGAAGATGCATTTGCATCGTCTTGTAGAAGTACTGAACCCACTGCAATTTATCTACGTTATAACTGCCCGTGGGTTTATGAACAACAATAGATAGTGATTCGACTCCTAATAATCGAACTTCCCATGTGTTCTGTTAGAAAAGGTCAATCAACTATCATCATAAAATCCAATCACTTTCAATGTGACGATAAATTTCTGACTTGTAGAGATCAATAGGAAAGAACACTTAAAAAGCTGTGAAAGTGGAAATATGCATTCTGTAAATCGTCCTTTTTCATTAAAAGAATCAATTAATTAAAGGTCTTACAATGGTAACAAGCATGCAGAACATAACTGCACGATGAACGACACTCTCTATCTGCAAATAAGCAAAACCTGCTTCCCCTCCCCCCCCCCGCCGAATCCTTTCTCCCTTCCGCTGCCATAACGCCGACTGCGGCATACTTCAGAAATGAATTAATCACAACGTTTAGCGCCGATCGCAACATACTCCATCCATCACAAAACGAACTGAATGTTGGGTCTATTAGATAAGCAAGGTCAACTTACTGTTGCCAGTGCTGACTGAAGGCGGTAATGTCGACGGTACTGGTTGGCACTGACTGAACTTCTCGCGACGCGACTTCTGTTGCTTCAGATTCTAGAAAAAAAGCAACGCTACAAATACTGAACGCTGATGGGACCAAATTGGACACAATTGGATGAATTGGTTTAATGCAGCAACCGATCAGTATGAATTGTCCATCTGCATAATGAAAAAAATACATCTAATCTTTAACCTTTCCACCACGTTAATCAAGCAGCTATTCCGACCTTGAAAATTAAACAGGGAGCGCAGCGTTTTCAACAATCTTTTGAGAAATAATTAAAACAAGCTGTAATAAAGTGAGCGTTTCATAGAACGACCATCATCGAAGCCTATAGATCTAGGTTCAACATCACCAATCATAAACGAATTAAATCTATGCAGATTCCAAAAGCAAAAAAAGAGCAATGAAAATGAGTAATTTTGGCTTTAACAGTGAATGAAAAAGAAAAACCAATTTTACATCCATCGCTATCAGCAAGCTTTTCATTCAGCGCAAAAATATTATAATATTTTCAAACATTTTAGCGAGGTCACGAGACTGATATTTTAAATATTTTCTCTAAAGAAGGGTAGACTGGAATACGTTTTTCAAATTGCACAGGTTCCAAGAAGACCATGAAATCGCTTAAAGGACTTCTGAAGGGATAAAAAAGATCCATTACAATCTTCTATATGGTTATGACGTTGTGCATAGCAAGTAGAGAAGGTGCAGTTATATTACCCAAACGCAAACATTCTGAATGAAACGCTCTAGGCTAGACTCAGATTCCCAAGAAAAGTGTTCTCGCACTACTCAACGATTACTTATAGCCTATAGAACAGACAGAGAAAAAGCAACCCCACATTGTCTGACTATAACTGCTAAAAATAAAAGTTACGAATAACAGCCAAGATAAACATTGGGCCGCATATTTAAAACTTCACAAGATAGAACGATAGAATATCTACTGCAAGAATAAATAAAGATATAGATACCTCTGTCCTCAACTGGAGGACACTTTGGAAATCTTTGCTAACAGAGGCAAGTTTCGATTGTAATCCAACAACGACCAATTGCGAGTGGCCTCTTCCTTGCTCTTTCCTTGTACCCATACCATTCCTCTTTGAAAACTCTTGCAATGATGCTATTTGCTTATTCAAGCCTGTTATATCCTGCAATATATTCTCGCTGAATACCATTAACTATCGAAATAGTGACATAACCACATTGAACAAACACTCCCAATGCCGACATGTTTTAACCTCTAACCTTATAAACTTTCACCTTGCAGTAAAAATATCCAGCCTATATACTGGAAGAATTAGGATACTAAAATAGAATCCAACCAATAAATGTGCATTTGGGATGATTTCGAAATGATGGGATGTAAATATTCCCTCGAAGATTATTGCAAAAGAAAGCTAATTCACTAAAAAATTTTAATAGTAAACAATGCCCTAACGCTTATATTTTGATTAGAAATCAACTAATTTTCAACGCTAAAATTCACAAATTAATCCGAGCGCAAAGCTTTTTTAGACTTAAGAAGAAATTAAAACTATACTCCGTTTTACCTTAATAAAACTCTCTTTTAATATATTATCCACTCTACCAAGCTCACTATAAAAGAAAAACAACATTTCACAAACCTGTTTGATCATTTGCGAGAGCTCTTCAACTTCAACCATCCGATCATCAAATAATGAACGCTTTTTGGCCAATTCAGTTAATTTCTCCATTTTTGCACATGTGTGACTCAGATCACGTCCGATACGTCTAAATTTTGACTGATATAAATAAATAAATAAATAAATAAATAAATAAATAAATAAATAAATAAATAGATAGATACATTGCATAATGCATCCCTTAATGGCTGAAAATTGTCTAAAAGATTAGAAATTATTAGAAAGAAGAATTATTAGAAAGAATTAAACTATTAGAAAGAAGTTGCCGACTCAAACCCACAAGAACGCAATCAGAAATATCTGCATATCTCGTTCAGATTCTCTCATCCCCCTTTCTTTAATCCCTCAATAGTAGATGGATGAAAAAATATAAACTGCAGCAATATATAATGACACAATGATATACATTAATATACAATGATACTAAAAATAGTATTCAAAAAGTACGATGATTTGATGTTTCAACAATGATATCCAGAAATGCATCATGTGATTCCTGATATCTCCTTGATATGCAGACGTCACAGCACATTTCTTTGTGAATTAAGTCTCATTCCAGTATCCTTTTCGCTAATTAACCAAGAAGCTTCATTATTAAGGAAAGCAATAAAAAAAAGTTAAGTAATTTTGTCACCACATAGTGCATTAAACAAGAATCATTTGAAGTAAACAATAAAGCTTATAATGATACAAGTACAACTCGCAACGTTAAATAAAATCGATAAACTTGTCAGCCTTTAAATTTAGCTTTCAAAACTTACTTTGCAAGCTGGTTGAATTGGACCGACTGTTGGACTAGATTATTGCGTTGCTCATGAGGAATGAGCCCATTCGCTTGAACTTTCATCTGAAATAATCTCATCTCACACTCACTTAAATATGACTTTTCAACCATTTACACTTGAGGTTAATTCTCAACAACAACAATTATCAAGTAGCAAAAGGCAGCTTAAATAATAAAAGCCCTTCCTGGCAACCATTTTGGCATCAGAATGCACTATTCGAACAACAGTCACCTCACTAACAACCCTTTGCAGCAGTCTTTAAGGATAGAACGAATTCGTGCTTTCCTAAACTTTGTAACGGTTACCTCGGAGAAACTCAGCTGCCTGGGAGAAAAATTTTGTTTATTACTTCGAATGAATTTAACCTGATAGGATTTAGCGGTTGTACGGAACTCGCCAGTCCGATCTCTCTGCGGCATTTCGAATGGTATTGACGATATACACGATGAGGAATTCAATGAGTTTGATGAACGACTTGACGGCAGATCAACTCGACCAAGAAGTGGTGCAGAAGAAGCTGTTGAAAGTGTGTGCTGAAATAGATATTATCCTCTTTATGATGACATTTCAAATGGTTCAGTGTGAACATCAAAACATCAGCAAATGAATATAAAAGAATCGATCATTACTACGTATCGTTATTTATTCATTGATCTATAATGAGATTTGATAAAGCAGCTTTCAATAAGTTTCTACATCGTTAACCACTCTCAAATGCGAATCCCTTTCAATGACTATCGCATTGCGATCAAAGCGGATAAGGGAGGGAGGGAGGGAGGGGTTATTGAAATGGTGATAAGGAAACAAGATCGAACATGACATCTTGCAAGACGATGTTGAGGTATCTAGACATCCAAATACCTGTCTAGGATAACTCATTAAATTTGTAATGAATAGAAGCAACACACTTTCAAAACTTTGCATCGTCACCCTTACGATATTATATTAAAAATAATAAAGAGTTTAAATGAATATTATTCACTTTACAAGTGAAATAATTTAGCTCATACAAAATGACAAATTAGTAGATGCAAAAAAACAGAAATCTACATCGTTTTTTTTTGTTGCTATTTTAGACGTAAAACATTTTCGAAGAGACCATAGTCAGCATCTTTTTTTTTTTTTTTTTCTCAAATGAAGAAGTCGGAAAATCACAAAAACTAACACAACCATCTTTTAACTTTCTAGAAAGTTTTGCGAAGTTTGATAGATATAAGGAAAAAAAAAATAAATAAATAAAAGGTGAAACAAGGAAATGTGTTGACTTTATAATCTTCGAAATAAGCGTTGACTTTATAATTTTATAATCGATGCTTTATAAGAAATAACCTGAGCTGAGCTCCAAAGTGATGCAGAGAGATTAGAAAATGATGAGAATGGACTCGAATAAGGATGCTGTTGTTTTTTGGTGTCCTCAGGAGAGCTTTCAGTTAGCGCACTTGAATTACCACCAATACGCCGTCTTGTCACCGTTAGTGGCAATTCAGACATAGACGCACATCAACAATCAATCCCTCTGCAACTATAACCGTTAAAAACTTATGACTTCACACCTTTCAAGTAACTCACATAAACGAAAAAATCCAATGAATCCACGAAGGTCCACGGAGTCCTTCGTAGAAAAAATCCACGAAGGACTACCTGGGATGCCGTGAAAGAAGGAAGGAGAAGTGCAAAGAAGGTAAGTAGGAGAGAGGAGAGGAGAGGAGCGGGAATGAAAACTGATTTGCACCCTTAACTAACTCAAAATGTTAGTAAAGCTGGCATAGTTTCTCTAAATTTAAGCACTTTTTCGATAGCTGCAAGCTATGTGGTATAAGGGAAACCAGATATGGATAAGTTAACGGGTCGATTTGGAAGATTTAATTACTTGTCGTTTGAAGAGATGGTAGAACGCCATCAGTCGTTGAAAAAAAAAAAAAAAGATGTATCCACCCACTCCTCCTCCATCTCCCTCCGTTGCCCCTCCATCCCTTCCCATCCCAACCCCCCCCCCCCCTCCTCGCCCAGAAAAAATCCCTCAACCATATTGCCAAAAATGAATTCAAGCAAAACAATTCGACGAATCAAGAGAATAATAAAAACACAACGTGGCATCATTTGTGGATGTCTAAAATAAACGCAGCAATAAGAGTGCTATTCAATTTGTACGTAAAGCAATAATAAGCTACATGCAAATCAATACACAAAATGCACAAAAATCATTCAACAACGGCACAGAATGCAACACAAATATGATTTCATTTCATATAAATTAACCGACACCTCATAAGTACCATTAGTTTTAGAATCAACGGAAATCCTGAATAACATCAAACAACTCTCCAATATTACCCACTCAGTAAACGGTTGCCTCACCTCATCTAAACGAGCGCAATCCCACAAAACAATCTACGCACTAAGATAAGATCCGGTAAAACGCTGCAATGAATTTGCTACCGTATTAAGGAAAGGACACGTAACCAAAACTAAAAATGCACTAAAAACAGCAATAATTTGAATTTTCCACTGCAAAAAAATTTGCATATGAAACTTTTTCAATAAAACAGCAAAAATTTTTAAACGATTCCCTTCAGCAATTGGATTACTTCAACTATTGATTGCATTATTAGAGCCTTTTTCAATAATTTATTGACCGTTGCTGTTATGCAACGATTGCAGTTTGGTTACTAATAGCAACGTGATTGTGTTTGCAATTTGCATGTAAAAATGATCGTTGAATTTATTTGCAATTAGATGTTAGTGCTTTCATTTCTGCAAGTAAGCTAATAGAAGCTTCAGCAACTAGATCTAGTATAATCGCTTTTGATTTTTTGCATAAATTAATCCTAATTTTGTATTGCGTTTCTTGTCACTTAATTGAAATGTTCGAACTTCATGAAGATCCTCAGGTCATGCTAAATTCTTACTTATTTCTGAAGTGTTCAAGCGTTAAATGGATACATCTAGCTTCACAATGGTAAAAACATTTTACTATTTCATCAAGGAATGTGTTGATATTTTCTAGCCCACAAGCAACACCTCATGACAAATCACATTCGTATGAGTAATGAAGAGTGCTCTCAATTAATTTGTCATCAATGTTCTTTGATTTCAGCTTTTCGTTTAATTGCTCTTTTTTTCTTTAATATTCAAAAATCACTGCTATAGGGATGAGGGGGAAGGGGAAAGGATGGATTAGAACGACGAAATGATAACGGTATCCAGTATATCCTCTTCTTTAATTTTTTTAACCAGTAATTAAGGTATTGCATAGGTGGAAACATGTCGGCGAAATAGATGCGCCGATCGGCTAATTTTTTTCTTACAGAAATTTCTCTAATTTCTTATTTTGGCTAGGGACATTCCTTATCTTATCCTTATCTTATCTTATTCCTTATCTGTTTAACATCCAGATTCTGAAGTCATCTTATTCCCTCATAAAATATAGCCAACGATTTGTTGCCCCCTCTCATAGATTTGCGGTCGATGAAATATTGAGTGCTTAGTGTGAGATTCTTATCCCACTTCAACTCACACTTCATTTTTCACTTATAAGATTCGTTTTATTGAACCACCATGTCGTTAACGTTCTCATATTTTTTTTTAAATCTAAAATTTAAATACCATAAATCGCGAAATATTTCAATATTTTAAAGGCAAATTTCCGCTTGGAAATAAGATTTCCATTCCCATCGGGGATAATTAGGCTGTCATCCTTCTAGTCGATCGAAATTTGCAGAAGAAACATATTTAATGACTTTAATGCCTTTCATAAACTATTTGCGTTTTATGTTTATTAGAATTCCAATTAAATGGGTGGTCGGGAACTGGATCGGAATTGAGTTTGCCCTGGAATCGGTTAAGTATAGTCTCGGTTGAGCGATTAGCTCTTACTTATTAAGTGACGCCGAGGCTGAGATTGAATTTAATAATAGTAATAATAATCTTTATTCGTATAATAATTTAATCCATACTCAAGGAGTACTATTTTTATTCCGTAATCCAACACTTCCAATTTCAATAATCGTGTCGTCACAGCATTAAATCAACCTCATATCTGTCAGCTAGAATTTAATTTATAATCTTTTTCTTCCATCACTGATACATCGTAATCGTATCATCGTTGTTGCATCATATTACGTTATAATTCACGCATAATTTCATTGATAGAATTCAAAATAGAGAAATAATACAAAAATATTGCATCCGTTCGCATGAAATTGGTTTAATGATTGTTGTTCGATTTATGAAACCTTTAAATCCCTTGAAAAATATAATTCACACTTGTTGATGCGTATTATAGAAAGTTGGCAACATTATTTTAGAGTAAGCACAAATGTCTTTTCAGTTATATATTTGTTAGAAGTATATTATGTTTTGTATATTTATTTATACGTTTATCTTAGCTATTTACCTCAATAAAAATCATCTATAATTACCCACTTTAGGAGTTTTCATTGTACATTCATTTATTTTATTGTAAAGATGTTCTTTGACGAACAATCGAATATCCGTTTATCAACAATTATTTATATACCCTCTAACAAATGCCCTCTAACGCGCTCATCGATTTATTCCAATCGTTAACCAAACATCCGTTTTACATCAAAATATCGTATTTTCTTCATAAACATTCTAGCTCATCGCATTTGGCAACTCTCTCTCTCTCTCTCTCCCTCTCTCTCCCTCTCTCTCAAAAAACGCTTAGACGCCAAAGGAAGCAAATAAAGAAAGGGAATCTCAAATTCATTGATGATTTTCTGAACTTAATTAAATCACTTATAGTAAAATGATGGAGATTGTTATTATAAAGAGAGGATTTATAAGCGTTTCTAGCAATGTGAAATATTCAACTCAAAAAAAAAATACTATAAAATTACAGTGGGCAGATTTGCGATGAGGTGGACATTTTATTTGCTCTTGTCCACCGCAGTCGTTGCACATCAACAACCGCAATTTCCTGGTCAAAATGCTCAACAACCACCTGAGGTATGTGCCCCCATTGTTGTATGAATCCCTCATAATATCTTTAGTATTTCTATCGTTGTTAACACCTATGAAGCGGTAAATTAAGTTATATATCAATTCAAAAATTGATAATAAATTGCTAAGTTTTTATTCATTTAGGGCTCAAATATGTTTGAGCCCTGAATGTTACAGGTTTATGCTTCCGGTTAATGGCACCTTAAGGAGATTTTTTGAAGGATATATCTGGCAGAGGCTTGGACCATGCTTAGAGTAGTTATGGGAAGTATAATTTCATGACAGCTACTTAAGTTTTACAAGCTAAAAAATTTCAAATGTGATGTTGCAATTGGTATCTACACAAAAATTTATATATTTACAGGTGCATCATCAAAACCAGCAATATCGACAGCCAGCACCTGCACATCCAAACACACCCTCCGCACATACGCAAGAATTCGGAGGACAACAAGCACAAGATGCTGCGTAAGTGTTTTATTTTTTTGTGATATTTTATATTTGCCTTTATTTTTAGTTTTAATTACATTTATTTAAGATGGATTGAAATCAATGGTGAGATTGCCCATTAACGGTTGTTTGCTGAGGGCGCCTTTTGCAGCATAATAAAAGGTGCTAATATTCTACTTAAATAGTAAGACAGTAATTCGATGGGCAAAATGTTTGCTTCACATCTATTGCATTCTGGAGCTTGCCTCTGATCTAATATTACTTTGGAGGTACCGCATAGTCGAAGAGGTACTATTTGTCACCCGACTTTGGGGTGCCGCTTGATATCATCTTAAGTGGCACTATGACCACGCATCCTTCGAAGTTTATTAGTGATTTTCAATATTGTCAGAGACTAATATCACCTTTACCACTTTTTTATTTTAAAAATTTTTTTGACTGACCGCTTAGAGGCGGGAATTAAACTGATATATGTTTGCAATGAGATCAACCTACTACATTTGAAGCTATTTTGTGATTGATTTCTAGAGATAATGCAATTGTTTTTCAGGCATATTAAAGAGCACTTGGATGGTAAAGTGGATCCAACAGCAAACATGACACCTGAACAATTGCAATTTCATTATTTCAATATGCATGACTTGGATAAGAACGGCAAATTGGATGGTATCGAATTAATAAAAGCGATCACACATTTTCATGCCGGTTTGCAGCTTTTTCTGCTTTGAGGATCCCTTCTATTTGTATGAAGTTTACTTGCTAAACATAGGAGCATAATCATCAATGATGTGTCGGAGAAAACGAAACAAGTTGATACCATATGGCTGCTGCAGGTTGACTGGTGTTGACTAAGTTTTTTCAGTAATGAAAGGAAGTGAATTTTTGCGGAGGAAAATTGAAGGAGGAAGATGGAAGAAGGTTTAGGTCACCAACATTGCGTTTTTTTTGATACTTTACCTGATCATCCATTTTCACTTGTTTTGGAATATAATTATTTGTTGCTTAGCATTATCTGAGAATTCCGTGATTAATATTACATCTGTCCGGTTTTTTTTCAATGTTTTGTTAATTTCAGTGTGGTTTTTTTTTAATTCTTGGGGAGGGCAGTTAGGGGGGAAAGGAGAAGGAAGGTTTCCCCCACTCATCTTCTCCCCTCCAGCTTTGAATGGTTTATGAAGAGAAGAGAGTGCAGATGCGCGGAGAAGGAAAAAGAAGTGAGCAATAGAAATAGTGGAAGCCGGTTTTCCCGTTCCCTTCCTTCAGCAAGTCTCTGCCTTCTCAAAAAACTTTTCTAGCTATGTCGATGGCACAACTACAAATGAGTAGGGCACATGTCGCCACTGCACATGGTGGAAGGGGGAGGGATGAACTTAGCTAAGCATAACCAAAAGGTGGTGGTATAACTTTTTTGAGCCTGACTCAAGGTTAATAGTACTTTTAACGATATTCAGTAAAGTATATATTGGAACAATTGGTAAAAAGTGATTGTTGTTATTGCTGCCACATAATACAAAAAAGCAGTGTTACCGGTCAAAAAATCCTGCGTTCACGGCGCAGTGGATTGACCGAAAGGTATTTGCGATCCTCTGTTAGTAATTGCAAACATATTGAATATGTCATCAATTTTTTCTTATTCGAATGAAGTGAAAACGAGAACCTGGATCAACCAGGATGAGTTTTTAGAGAATCCGGGCCCAGCTCATCAAGGAAGTAATATGCCACCGCCGTTGCCAAGTGAAGTCGAACTAGAGCAGATGATCGATTCGATTCTGCATGAAGATGACTTTGATTCGGATGGGTATATCGATTATGGTGAGTTTCTGAAAGCACAGAAGCAGAGGGATGAGCAGGCACGAAGTCATCAGCAACAACAGCAACAACAACCGCCACCCCCACCACGTTGAGTGATTGCTTTATTCAGTAGTGCATCTATGTGATCAATACGGGCATGATGATTTGTTGGAGTTGAGTACTGAATCCAGAGATGCGTGGAATAGAGAAATTATCTCTGATTTTAGGTGGGGTAGAAGAGGGGAGGGGGGATGGTGAGTACTATGGCAGTGTTATGCTTACTACGGACATCTTCACATATGCGAAGTGGGGAAGGGCGTATGTGGGATGGATCGAAAATGCATGAGGTATAATGTTGAAATAGTGAAAGAAAAGGATATTAGTGATTTGCATGTATTTGTGTGTCTGTATGTGTGCCAAGGTGGTTTTTTCATTGAAATAGTTGCCTTTCACTGTTTGTACTCTGAAATCTATGATCTATGGAAGTGTCTATATTTGCTTTTGTTTCTATTAAGGTGCTTCTTTCATAGTTGTCTTTAAATTGCTCTCGAGAGACGAAGTTTGCACGTTGTTAACGTTTTTGATTAAACGGGAAAAATGGGATGATTTTGGCTTGTGGAAATTTGAGTGATTTAATAGCACATCGTTTTTGCATATGCTTAATTTCAAAGGTTAGATTTGAAACAAAGATTGAAATTTCAAAGTGAGCAACCGTTGACTGAGGTGATACTTTGAAGCCAGAATTCCTTGAAAATTGAAATTTACTTTCATATATTCTTAAGTAACTCTTAGATATTTTTTAATGATTCGATCTGCTGCAATAATTCTGTTTTATGAAATATTTACTGTGATCAGAAACTTTTCAACATATTACATCAATGTGAATGAGGAGCCTAAACACCGTTGCGATGAATGGTTTCTGATGCCGTTATTTATATGGTTGTTGTCTCTCGTTATGGTGGGTATTGTTTTTGTTTGGGTCTATTTGTTGTGTATTAATGCATAATATTGTTCACTATTCCAATTTTCTCTTCTTGTTGTGATATTTCAGTGATTATTTTACTATTTTTCTTCGGTTGTGCGAAATAAGATGAGTGTTTTTTCTTTGCTAGTTGTTACTTTTATTCGAATTTTTTGATGAAACGGAATGGATTCGACATATTATTCCCAGATATGAGGCATTTTTCTGATGAATAATGGCTTTAATCGAAGTAATATTTTATCAGTGATATAATCATTTGATTGGCCAACAGTTTTAGAAAAGGTACAGCGGCTGTATGAAAGTTACTGGTGTTTAAAAAAGTCCAGTGCTATTTGGAAAGTAAAGTATGAGAAAAAATAACACAAAATGAAAAAAATCCAATTGAAATAAGAAAACAAATACAATTATGAGTTCTGCTTAAAACTATATGATGTCCGCATAATATTATTATTTTTTTTTTTGAAGTCAGAATATTCAAAGAAAGAAAGATGCAATAAGTGTGAAAATTCACTGCCGTTCATCTCAATATGGTCATTGGAGTTATTGAACTATATATGAATGGCTTTAGCCATCATTCAACCAATCGAAATTGAAGATTTCTGATGGCAACTCTCATATAAAGTGATAGTTGATTGTGCTATTTGGATCGATGAAGGAACCTCAGGAATGTGATAGTTTATAAGAGACTTTTCGTCTAGGCTGGTAGATTCATTTGTGGAATATGCGTCTAGGCTGATGCTCCATATTACATCCGTAAGTTCGGGGTAGCGCTAAAGGTATATATATATATATATATATATATATATATATATATATATATATATATATATATATATATATATAATGAAATCGTATACAACCTTTTGGTAAAAAAGTGCTCTATGATGGCAACATACATCAGCATCTTTCGATGCAGCTGTAATACCTAGTGACTATTGTGTACCCCTTTTCTACCACCCCACACCGTTGCGGTTAAATTTCCTAGTTTCGGTGACTGCAATTTATTCGCCCGTTCTCAATAAATGCTTAGATGTTTTACGCAGTTTTGAAAAACTTGTAGTTGCAAGATGATTGGTGGCGAGGCGTATCGATGCGTATCTATGATTATTTCAAGTCGGAAACTAATAAGATTATGGTTATGGAATTTAGTGAGTGTAATATGCGCCATACCATTTTTCATGTCGATACACTGATTATGAATGCTCTTTATGCGTATAAAAGAGCTAAAAAAAGTTGCACATATTTTGCGATTTGAAAACAGAGATATTATTTTGCATATGTTACTTTAATTGGTAACTTAAGATACCTCCCAGGTAAATGAGTCTGAAGGCGCGTATCATAATAGCAAATGGGCAACTTTTCGCTGTATTACGCGGGTCGCTATGAAGGCGTCATGTCTGAGTGTGTATGTATGCGTCTGTTTGTCTGTCGGGTATTTTCAGCGGGAGGTGGAGTTGCAAAATTGACGATGTACCATCAAGGGATGACCTCCCACACCGCCTATAACGTTGCTTCATAAAATTGGAAAAGGGTTCCATGCATTAAAAGATGCTTAAGACTTACAAGCATCTTATGTCGGTCTGGGCTTCTCTTTACATTACCTAGGTCAAAAGAAGACGGTATATTATAGAATTATTCAAGCTGCTACCTATTTGAGATATTAAATCATTAATTCATAATTTTCATATAGAAATGAATTTATTTGCTTAGTGAATCAGAAATTCAATCGTTCACTATTTTCGAAATATTAAAATGCCTTTTTGAACTGGAAAATTGGACTTAACTATGCAAACGAATTTATAAACGAGTGTAGTTATCGATCAATGGATACAATAATAAAAGTTAGAGGCAAAAACCAAAAAAAGAATAATAAATCGACGAAACAATTTAACTTAAATAAAAATATGTAACTGAATTGTTGGAGTGGCATAGAATAGTGATTAAAAAGAAGAAGACTAAGCACAATGAGAGACGTGGCAGTGGTGACATTCGTTTCATTGCTATGCACTGATCAGAATTGATTGTGCCAACAATATGATGCGATATATTTGTGCGTTTAAAGTGGCAGCTAATAGACAAACATGTGTATGCATTCATTCACATTGAACACATTCCACGACAATGACATCCTATATAGCGATACTCTTCGCTTATTCCTCTATACTAATGCATTTGAATGTTGTTCATCTACAACAACAACCTACCTCAGGTTTGTGTCTTTTCTACTCATATAGACCTGTAATAAGATAAAGGTGAAAACAAAGTGTTCCCCCATTTGCTCTATCCCTTCTCCTTCCTTAACGACTGAAAAAGACGAGGATGGACGGAGATATTAAAAATTTTTTTGCTGTGCAATAATGATTTCTACTATTTTGGCTTTCGTTAACACTTGTTTCCTTTATCACTATAATAAATTTCGCCGCATTACTTCCCGATCATTGATTACGAATTTTTGAAAGTTTGGTTTGCCTTCAACAAAAAATATTTACTATTTGATCGTTTCGGCTCACGTTTCATTTGCTCATCGCAATGATCTCCTTTAATCACACAACTCATCCCGAATGGGTAAATTCGAACGCTCTTTTATCTTTACGTATATATATATATATATATATATATATATATATATATATATATATATGTATATATAGAGTGATATATCATAAAGATTTCACTGCGCGGTAAATCCATATGATCCCAAAAAGGAAACTTTTAGCCGATCATGCGCCACACAAATTCGCTGCCAAAGAATCAATCCATGATAAGGAGTAAGTTTTTTATGCGCTTCTTTAATTTACAAGTAACAAGTTGACTCATAAAATTAGCCTTTTTACTAGTAATACAACATATTTCACCAAGTTTTTGCGGCTCTTTTTTCAACCTATTAGATTCAGGCAATTTTTAAAGTTTTTTAAATTGATATTTTAGAAATTTTCCACTGTAATATAATTAATTAATTTTAGTACTTTTGCATTTCATTGGTCCTCTCAGTTCCATTTATTTATCATCTGTTCAAACACGTTTATCACTTATTATCTTATGTTCATGACCAAGAATGTGATCTGAACTCTGAGAAGGTATTCCTCAGGGCTTCAGTGATTTTTTTCAGCGAAATTTTAATTTCAAATTAGAATATACTCTTAAATATGAGTATACAGTCCAAGCATTATCTGCCGTTTTACCAATAAACACTGTAATAGTCAATAACAGATATGCTAAGATATCGTCCTCATATCTGTGTTTTGCCTGGCTAATATATATTTTTATGCAGATTTATTTACGCCATTATGCAAATTACTTCATTCATAAATATAGTTCTTCAGCATTATTATATTATAATCGTTTACAACTTTGAGAAATATATAGGATTTACATTACTAAAAATTAACGAAGCTGAAAATTATTTAAATTTCCTTCTTGTGGACTCAATTTTTATGAATTTACTTGAAAATTCTCCATTACTGCATTCTAAAAAAATTTACTCGATAGTAAACCGATAAATACACTAATTACTGTTTATACAAAAAAATATCGTATAATTATAGGCATCTAAAGCAACATTTGGAAAATAAAATAAATATAGATAAGGAATGGGATCCGGAAAAAGAATCATTTTATTATTTCTCGATGAATGATCTCAATCATGATCAACGCATCGATGGTCTTGAAATCATCAAAGCTATCATACATACACATCCTGGTAATACATATTCTTTTATTAGCTATACCAAATTTTGATCGCATTGAAGCATTTAAACATTCGATTGAGAAACTCGTTTCGGTTACGTCTAATGTATTGAAATTGGCCCTCGAATGCATCAAATATATCGTATAATGCACAAATAAGCGCATTTTTAATAAAAAAAACCCTCCCCCCTCCTCACTTTTATAGTATTCGGCATTTGTCGTTATTCGATTATTGAGTGAACTTATATATATGATCATAATTAGATCGTTAAAAAATGTTTTTAAATTATTGAATATTAAGCGTTCTCATTTCTTCTAATAGTAGAAAAATGTTGAAAATTTGAGGATTTTTAGGGATCATTTGCAGTATTAAGTTAGAAATTCTTTTAAAAAGGAGATATATTGCATAGATAAAAGAAGCTTAAAACACTCCATATATAAGAAGTCCCCGCATTCGAGCTTCACAATTCTTTACCTCTAATAGTTCTTTTTCTAGTTAGTATTTTATGTAATAATTACATAGTAATTCTATTTTAGAAGATCCAAACCCAACAACGCAGATGTCTGAAAATACTCTCGAGGAAATGGTCGACGCAGTCCTTAAGGATATGGATGTTAATAATGATGGTGTAGTTGATTTTGTTGAATACACACTCAAACAAACGCATCCAAAATAATCGTTATCACTTTCATAAATATATTTTCATTATATTTGTTTTTTTTTGTTGTTGTTGTTTAATTTGTGGGTTAAAATAAATAAAATTAAAAAAAAAATTTTTTTTTCTTTTGTTTTCAGTAAATGAAATGCGCAACACAGCTAATGAGCATTCGAGTAAATTGGGGGAGAAATCTTTGATGCATTTAGATTATAATCAATTCTTTATTTAATGCAAAATTCTTGTTTTGAAAGTTTAGATCTACTAGGATTGGGATAGATGAACTGTTCAAAAGATTCGGCGATATATTGCTTAGGAATATGGGTTTTCGCAAAGATTGATGCAATTTTTGATGGTACATTCCGAGAAAATTGTTGTGATGAAATTGTTGTGGAGTGTATTTATTTAATAAGCATAAAAAAATATGAGTGATAATCGAAAATTTAGCAATACTTAATTAAAACGGCTATCTGAGAGTGATATGATAAACAATTTATTCTAGAATTGATGCACAACTGATCAATAAATCGTTCAGTTGAGAATGGAATGTAAGCTGAATTTTGCTGGAATATTTTTTTTGGACAGCTATTCAAATAAAAGCTGATTAAATCTCTACGGAGGGATTATGCGTCAACGGAAAAATCAGCAACTGATAAAAAAGAGTCTCATAATAAAAGAAATCCCTCAGCAATATCGGCTCATTCAAGAAGGTAATTCCATTTTGAGTTTCAATAATCCGCGTTATTAAGGCCTGATATGATAAGAAGTTAGTGAAATTTTTGTGTAAAAAAAAAAACAAATCTGCGAGAATGAAGCCAGTCATGCAGAAATGAGACGAGAATTTCTGCTTGCTTAAGGGCATGAAGATTTCCGGAAGGAGGAAGGAGTGGGCTAAGGGAGAGGAAAGAAGGAAATAAATAACACCTCGCTTCCTCATTTTAGGTCTCAATCTTTGCCCGCAGTTTCTCAACTATAGTGAAAGAAATGAAAATGCCAATAAAATATGCTGATAGATGACACAATTAAATCGAAAAAGACTCTCATCGAATATAATTGTTGTGATGAATATTCAGCTATGGTGTATGTTTATAATCTCGGAAGCAGCTTAGGATAACGTACGCATATCTGCGTTGGTATTCTGCGTAAATACATTCATAACACAGCTCTCATCGCTTATTGTTTTGTATCAGCGTTGACTAATATTGCTCTACAATAACAATAAGCTACTTCCGATTAATAACTTTTTGAATTGATAAAATTCTATAGTAATTTAAAGGAAGAAATGAGATTCTTTATCCCATTCAACATCTCAAACAGTTATAAATATTATCGAGTAAAAATTTATTCAATTTTTTCGAAAAGAAAATCTTATTCAGCTTGAATTACCTCCAAAAAACGTTGATGAATTCATTTCTTTGTTGTTTTTCGATGTAAATCATATAACACAACTCTTATTAGATAGGTCGATTCTTGCTAACGTTTTAAAAATATTTCAGTTAAATATATGCGGAAAAATTTTTCTGCAAAGGAATTAATTCATGATGGAGAGTTAAATGTTTACGCGTTTTTTTTTGCGAATGGTTACTGCCAGTTTTTTATACTATGTCTGTAGATATTAACTATTTTTCTCTTTCTACTTTTTGCCTTCGTGCACTTTTTCACGTCTTTCATGATCATAAATTTTTTCGATTTGTCATGGTACTCTCTAAAATCAGTGGAAATGGCACTCAGATTAATGAAATTATTTCAGGATAGGTATTTTCTATTAAATGATTGAGAGTATGTGCTGTAATGTATTTTTTTTTTTTTTTTGCAGTGTTCAAAGATGCAAATATCTTCAAGGAATACTTTGAAATATGATAGAAATTGAAGTGATACGTTTTGATCTGCTTTTGCAAATAAGCTCCGCAAAAATGCATTATTGATGACATTGCGTTGTGTATACATGTGCCGGCCTGTTGTGTTGTCTGTCTGTCAAATATTCGCAAAACGCGAGGTAATGAAGTTGGAATTACGAAAATTCGTTTATACAGTGTTTACTATATTATAGTTTCATACGCATTATTTCATTTCTATACACATAGACGAGTCAGAGAAAAGTGAGTCTTCTAGAGTAAATGTGTTGCCGATGGTCGGATTAGTTATATTACATGAAGGCGTTGTTCTGTGTATTTCATATCTTTTAACTTGTGGCCGACTTTTCGTTGTTGGCAGCTATCTGCCTCTTATTTCTCGCTTTTTTTTTTTTAAATCTTTCCTTTTAAATTGAGTAATGATGAACAAATCGTATCACTATGATAACCTACGCGTGACCGACCTATTGATATCAGTTCAATATTCCTGTTTCATCTTTACTTATCATATTATTACCTCTTTACTTAGTTCCTATTTGGGTAGACGCTTATCACAACTCTCAACTATTAATGATTGTCATGTAATTAAGATGCCATTTGAAGCGTTATATAATAAAAAATATTCCATTGTAAAAAGAGATTGGCGAAGTAAGCAGTACGTAAAAGAAAGTACATCGTTCCAATTCCTATGCAATGTCTAACGGATGATAAAGTCCATCGAATTAATGGAGTAATATAAGCGAATAGGTAAAAACTATTTATTTAACTCCTTTATTTATATTAGATTGTAGGGAATGGAATCAGTTTTACTCGGAGAGTGAGACTTCTAAAACTTTTCTTGACCACTTCGCTAGTATTTAGCCTTCATCAGAAATTTGGAAAAACTGTAAAATTAATAAATTTTCTGCTTGCATTTTATTCCCGTCCTTTTCTGTAGGGTAATCATTTGGGTGAATTGGTTTTTGAAATAACTGGAAAAAGATTTTTCTATTACATTTCTAAAATATTTTCATCGAATATTCAAATGCCATTTCGTTGCTTCTCAATAAAAATGTCAAGCCACTACAGCGTCTTGTTCTTAAAATCTAACTGCTAGAGAAAAATCAGTTTTCCTATATATGTCTTTGTGAATTTCTGCTTGTAGCAAAGAATATTGGATGAGAGTATAAAATATAAAGCACAATTTATTTTATTTATATAAAGTATGGCATGTACAGATTAATCACGTTAATAAATTCGAAATGTATATTTTAGATTTTTGAAAAAAAAATTTAGCGAATAGAATTGATATCAATGAAAGATGAGATATAACGAAGCAATTGTTCCGCTACTTTTCAGTGAGCCACCTCAATAAAGACTCGCATATCGATAACCTTGAGATTTTGAAGGTGATAACGCAAGAGTATCCGAATGAGGCAGATTAATACATTTAATATTTCTATGCTGATTTCGTTCTTTGAAACAGAGTGAAAGTATTTCCCGCATATCGCTAACAAACTTCCTAATTCCCTCTTTCTGGATATATGCCCCATTGGGGTCAACGGATGTTCGTTGGTTCAGATCGCGTCCGTAGATAGTCTCTTTCACTGGCCAACAAATATTGCAAATTACTGAAGTGGTGAAAAGCATTCTAAAACTTAACATATAATAACAAATTCAAGATAAAAGGTTATATCGTAAAGTAGTGCAAAGATTGCAATGCTAAAGCAAAATAATTTGCATATGCAAAGTGCAGTGCAAAAAAACATCGTAGCTGTACTCAGTTTTCATTATACACTGTACCCGATATGAAAGACATTGTTTTAAGTGTTTAATCCATCTTGAATTTGAATGCGCAGGAATGTGCTTTAGGGATTTATGGTAGTTTATGAAAGAGTGCGGGTTGATTAAGAAAATTGGCGAAACGCATTATATTTGAGCCATTCGGGCATTATCGTTTTTATTTATGCTCATCTCAACTAATAATAAATTTTGTTACAACGGCAAAATGATCGGATGGATAGTCATTATGCCAATGATATGGTTTAGGCCAAACCACATCACGTCCTTGATATGTATACGAATTGATCGGCTCTAATAATGGACTCTTATAGAAAATAAAGTCGATTCGATCCTGAGGTTCGGGTATTGTCCAACCCCAACCAGCGCTAGTTGTCTTCTCGACCGTTGACCATGTGTTACCTGAATAATATGTGATTGATTTTAATTAAGGAGACATCGAATTAATAATATATATAGAAATCCATGAAGTGGTTTAGGTTGAAGAAGGTAGAAATAGTAGCTTTTCGGTGTTTTAGGTTCACATAGTGCTAGGAAATAGTGGCTTGGTTGTCAAATGAAGTTTTTGTATTTACTGAAGCAAAACGTTTCAATTTTATAATCTGACAGCAATTTGCATACCGGTTTTGAGAAGAGGATTCGGATGTAGTTTCCGGAAGGAATCCTCCATCGCCGCTTCACCTTGTAACATCTTTGTTGCAGGCCAATCGAATACCCAACCGCCATGTAAATCTCTGGATTTGCCTTATTTATATAATAAAAGACAATATAAAATGTGAGAATTTATTTAAAAAATTCTATAAAAAATGTTTTTTATCTTAAATCGCAAATCAATCGACACTAAAAACCCAAGGATGCGACTAAGATTCGGTGCGCATTACTAAAGTGATAGAGAGAATGACAGTTTAGATTCCCTGCTAGCAATACCTGAAATCCCTTTCCTCTTGAAATATATCTAAATACATCTATTCTTCTGAAATTTGATCGAGTTTCCCTCTCTCTATCCCTCATTTCCAATTGTTCTCACCAGCACTATGAAGCTATAAAAATGCCAGCGAATCGTTGGCTAGTTAGCACTTCATGAAACGTCACTAGAGATGATGATTATAGATAAGTAAAGTTGAGTTGTAATTTTACGGCTCTAAAAAGAAATATTTTTTGAAAGAATTTTGCCACGAATAAGACACACTTAATATATTTTAAACTCATAGTGCATTTCTTATAAAATATGTTTATGAGTGATAATTTGTGTCTTTCTACTCAACTCACTTTGTTTCTTCGGTCCAATCGAGATGTGAAGGAGCATTGAAATCACCACAAACAAGTAATGGCTCTTCTTTAGATCTTTCGAGTGCTTTACGAAAACCATCATCGAGAATAAATTCACGCATATTCTCGAATCGACCTTTAAAGTTGATTTAATGAAACAATAGAGTTTTCATAATGATTATAGTTTAGCGAATCGATACGATCGATCATTGAAGTAATATATTTGCATATTTCTGATGTCGTTAATAGATACATATGAAACGTCACAAACGCAATACTCTTATAAATATAGCAGGAGCTCAAGCTCAGTCTACGAAATTCCTGATATAAACTCCACCTCGAGCTCGGTTCTTCTCCGTTCCACCTCCCTCTCCGATCCCCCCTTCATATCCCCACCTTAAAAGACATCTACACTTCAATCCTTGTTCGTAGAAACTGTTTCAACATTTAGCCCTGCCACTCAATTATATCCTTTTTAAATCCAATCTCTCTTCAGATGTAGTCCCATATATACGGGTCGTTACATCGCAAATCGCAGAACTGAACTAGTGCTCGTATGATGCAGAAAAGTTTACCATTTCCATCAATGTTCCTTTCGCCTGCCATAATTTGTGTCGCATATGATACTAGTTTATTATTTGCCGCATATGGACCATATGATCTAAAAATAAAAGTTATTTGTTGCCTCGCAACGGCAGGAAAATGTATCGTTTTTCGTCGTTTAATCAACTTCATATTGCGCGAAGAAAATTTTGCTACACGAGAAGCATCTTTATTTCTCTTCACACCATATTAAGCTCAATATCAATATCTACTACATTAGCAATAGTACTTTTGAATATTTTTACTAATAAACTTCTATTTATCAATTACGCAAATTGAAAATTTTGAAATTTTTGAGAGAATTTCAGAAATCAAATCACAAAATGAGAGCTTCAATCAGTGAATAAAACGATAAATGAATCTAACTTCTTTTTTTTTTTTTAAATCTCGATTGAAATAGATAGTGAAACGAGAATAATCGTTGATAATACATAAAAATAGCTTGCATCTTGCAAAAATTAACGCTAAAGATTCTATATCTTAGTGCAAAAGCATATTCCCGATTAAATTCTTTGTTGAACTCTCCAACTTAGCCGATGCAATCACTCTGTATCGTTTTCTGGATGTTCTAGTTTGACAAATTATAGCTAAAAAACTATTGCCTCATATTACCTGTAATCGAGATGAAGACTATAAATTTGAATAGTACGATTGTTAATAGGTAATAAAATTTTTGCACCAACACTACGCGCCGTTGTTGCAATCGAATTATTAATAATCTGCAAATTTAAACAATTAATTGCAATTGCATTTAAAAACGATTAATTTCAGAGATAAAACAATCACTGTAATTTAATTAATTAAATAAAAGTCAAGAGAAAAGAACGTGTTGTAGGTGATGATCAATATGTGATTTTTACAATTCTATCGATCATATCATTCGATATAATTAATTCTCAATAAATTATATGAGCATTGCAATGGTATAGTCATATTCATCCAATCAACTACTTGCATTTCCTCGAACCAACATTGCAAAATACGATCCTGGCCAAAATACGATCCTGGCCAAAATATGATCCTGGCCAAAATACGATCCTGGCCAAAATGCGATCCTGGCCAAAATACGATCCTGGCCAAAATATGATCCTGGCCAAAATGCAATCCTGGCCAAAATACGATCCTGATCTTGGGTATAGTAGTGATTTTGTGGTGAAGATTGTCATATTTATGATTGAAATATCTATCGCAGTACTTTTATATTGATATGTATGAGTGACTCACTGGATGACGAGTAAGAATACCAGTGTCTGGATATGAATAGTTATTGGCCACTCCCGTCCATCGTGTGCCAAGCATTTTGACCAACTGACCGATCACCGCTTCATTTTCGATCTCCTAAAAATTTGCATTCCCTATGGTATACATTCAGACATTTACTGATTGCATTACTATTTGAATAGAATAGTATCCGATCTCTTCAAGTTGAATGAATTATACAAGGTGGAAGAGGAAGAAATGAGTGGTTCGATGGAATTACTCAATAATACTTTCAAACGTAATGATCGGCCATATGGATAAATTCGTAGCTCTCTTTGTTTGATATGTAGAGAATCAGATGCCACAAAGACAGAAGTCGATGATAGCTTGCTTGCTGATGTTTGACTTTCATGCTAACAAAGAAATTTACCGCGATCTACGTGGTACTTAATTTTCATCTTAGGAAGATTGCTGAACTATGCAGTCTATGACTTTTCCATTCCACATTCATTTATGATTGTTGCCGCAAAGGTTTTTTTTTTTTTTGATCTCCTTATCAGTGAAAGGTTCTTCCCTCTATTTGGCTATGAGCCTGCCGGTATCCTATTCTGCTGTAGCTCCTATAGCTCCGATGTTGCTGCCTATTTTATTTTAGTTGTCTATTTATTGTTGCTAACGGATTAAAGTTAAATGAAGTATCTTCATTGTAGAGGTTAAACATGCCTCCATGCTATGCATTCTTGAAATATTTTTTTTGAATTCCGACTGAAAGCTGGAACTTTTGTCGGTTTTCATTAGCCAGAAAATATTGGTCGGCGGATCTTTTTTTCGACGGCCGCCAAATTTCTGTTCTAAGAGGATGCACTCGGTTGGTAAGCGACAAACATCTTTGAATTTATATTCGATTTCAAACTGATTTCACAATTCCCTCGGTTCATAATCGACCGAAAGAAGTTTCGGTTTGTAACCGAAGGTTTGAGATATAGGGCATCGAATTCTCAACAGAAAAATTCAGTGAAATTGCTCAAATATGGAGGAGGGTTGAAGAGAGGTGGGAACACGGACCGTGTTCCAAGCACCTATCGACTTTCTCCTTATTTATTCAAAAGCATTGTGGGGATGTAACAGAAATTTTTTTACTTGTCACCTTTTTTGGGTGATAAAATAAAAAGCAAACATACGTTTACACCAGATGCACATATTTTTATAACAGAATCGGCGCAAATTATCGTTGGCTGTATTGTTTTGACGTTTACTATAACATAAGCCTTAATTGTATATGGCTGCCTTTAAGTAATAACTTAAATGAAAGGTATTAAGGTTGTAAAAATACCTGTAATGCGACAATATCCGGATAGACATAGGAGATGTGTTTAGCGACTTTGAACAAACCATTTTCGACATTTTTCCCTGATTGCCATGTATTGAAGGTCATCACGGTAAAATAGTTGTGTGAGACTGGTAGACATTCAACCAGAGAAAATATGACGTATAGGAGCAGCAATAATTGATAGAACCACATGGTAGTCACTGATGAGACAAATCGGTTCAATAGGTTTCGTCACGGTAACGAATGATCATAAACGATCTATGATCATAAACACAAATGTTCCGCGTTTTAGCAACACTTTCGACGATTGCACTTCTATAAACGCAATAGTGCACTTATTTCGAGTTGATTCACATACAAACTTTCACCCTCTTTGCTTATAATATATATGCCTTTGTGTTGATATTCGTCGACGACACTGAAAATGTGAATGTCATCTGTTTCTTAAATCTACAGAAAATAGATCGCTTTTATACATAACAAAACTGAAGTATCGTATTTGTCGTAATATAAGCATCTTGGATAAAAACCCTCCTTTCAAGTAATCTCGTCCTTTCTGAATACTCCTCTCCAAATTGTGCTTATGGTGAAGAATCCTTCCGAGGATTTCCTCAGAACCACTACGATACACACAACAACATGGGCTAATATTCTATTATGCGAACAAAGAATATTTATTTTCCTATATAAGACAGCAATGACGCAGGGTAAAAAATACGAAATGCGCCATTCGAAGGCCGCAAGACTGAACGAATAGGGTCTCTTCTTCAAGCAAATACGGTATATGGAATACTATACGGTCAGTAATTCGGCATCAGTGAGGCAATGATATAGCCATCAAATTATATTCGTATAGCTATTATTGATGAATGAATATTGGAATTAAACACTGCAAAAATTTCAATGAAATGTAATTTTTTAATAATTTTTTTTAATGTGATACCACTGAAATATCATCGAATTACTCTGTTACATCACAATTAAGTAATCTAAGCAGTATATTGCAGCATAATTGATTTCTATACTTTTTTGAACCGACGAATTTGAAATATTAAATTATATTAAGTGGAAATGATCTCAAAAAAAAAAAAACTTACGCGAAATAAAAAAGTATTTAAATAACTAATGCAAAACCTACCGCCCGTACACACGCTTAGAACCTCAAATGATTTGCTCTTTTCGACGATAGCCAATTTATACAACGCCGCAATGAACAACAACCATCATAATGGATTGCATAAATGCATAGTAATCGGCTGAGATAATTCTAACACTATGCAAATTTACATGACAATAATAACGTTTCTATTAGCACAAATAGTCCAAACGAATGGCTCTCGCAATTTGTGTCAATATGCATAATTATCGTTTCTAGATCTATGGCCTCAATAATGAGACCTAAAAAGCTTTAACAGCAAATAAATATGCTAATTTTATAGAGTCTCTTATCGATAGCATATCATTATCGATCAAAGATATTTTTATCACACCGCTCAAATGCAATAAAATTCAAAAGTGAACGTCAAGTAATCGGATATCGAATCGTTTTTTATCATTGCTTTAGCAATGATAAATCATAAAATTATTTCATTTATGTAATATGAAACTCTCACTATCGTTTTCAGTGTACACTTAAAGTGCATCATACGTCTATGTGAATATTCGCAATATTTGTTTAATTCGATCATCAACTCGTTATCAAATGAACGCTATCATATTATAATCATCGATCGATATCATCATCTATATAATATCAAAGTAGAATAATTATATGCTAACTGACTAATTAATCAAAAAAATTTGAATAAAGTCTTATTGCTCAATAAAATTACTACTAATATTTATGTAAAGTTATATATTATGGCTGAAACTTGTCGAGCTTATTTTGAAGAATCACTTACAATGCAATTCGTAAGAAGTTGTATTTCGTTGTGCTCTAATTGCGTCAATTGATTGCAAACGAAATATAGAAAATCGAAAATGATACGAAATTACCAGTTTCGAAACGATGAAGCGATACAGAAGAAGCTAGAAACCGGATTCTGAAATGACATGCTTCAATGATTGAAAATCTGCTTCATTAGTGCTTTGACATCGATCAATCATTCAAACAAGAATGGTGTGCACTAAATTACAAATAATCATTATTGTTTTCTTGATACACATATTGATTTCAATACTAAAAAAAAAAAAAATGTAACGCTTTTTTTCAAACATTCAACCAAGTAAAAATGAAAACATCTTCTAAACTGCCTCAAATGCGTTTAAGGCTCCGCAATAAAGTATCACTTGATCGATATAAATCAGAATATATGAAATTCTATTATATCGAATCCAAAAAAATAGCAATTTTTATGCTCTTTTCGTATATAAGAGATAGAAAAGTTCGTAAAAATAAAACAATTAAGTAAAATTTACTCCCTCTTATTGTTTCCTGAAATAAATCCTCGTAGCAGAATTAAAGAAACACTCATATTGCTTATTTGTTATTTATTTGTTCAATTTATTATTCATCGCATTATTCATCTCAATTAAATGAATTCATGATAGTCTTTCTGTTCATTTTTTTTGCGATAATTTCTTCGCTGAAATATTGGCAATAATAAGACGAAATGTGTCAATCAAAATGCTACTGAAATATTTCAATAAATTTTTTTTTGTGAAATTTCATAAAATTTTTTGCATAAAAACGTACTGGAATTCTTATAAATAATTTAAATGAGAATAAATTTTCATTGATAGCTAAAACTGTCAAAAAACGATAGCGTTGCGAGTATTACATTAGCAACTATTAAATGAAATAAATAAGCTGTTTAATTATTATTTCATTGAAAAATTAGCATTCTTTACACAATATTTAAGACAATATTTAGCAGTTTTTTTAATTGCTAATAAATATTTACGTTTATGAAACATGTATTACTATCAAAATGAATCTGTGGAATGAAAAGTTTGATTTGAAATAAAGGTAGATATAGCCGAAATTGATGATCGTTGATCGATGATAAGATAAGATAAAATAAATAAATTGTGCAAGACAATTAATTAACGCAAATAAATGATTGCTTGGGAAAGAGAAATAAAAACAATCATTATATATAGTGGATCTATATCATTTCTATCGTTAGCACTTTGAAATTGGCGGCCGCAACACAAATGTTGTCACTTTTGGCGATAAGAATTTCCGAAGTGTTTTTTTTTTTGACAGCAGTGAGTACTTGTTAAAGCAAATCTTAGTAGTAATAAAAATTGTAGAGAAAATAGTAATACTGATATTATAAATAAAAATAATAATAGTAATAATCTTCATCTTATTTATGAGCTGTTATTAATAATGCTGCCTATTACGGCAATCACAATCGATGCAGGTCTTTCAAATTTTAGCTGTACTATATTTCAGTCATCGAGGTAATACTTGGTACGATCATTCTTTAAGCGGTGTTTAATCGATTATTTTCACTATTCATAGAATTACTCCTTTAGTAAAAGATAACTGATTTAGTTACCTCAATCTATGTTTATAGACGGTGGAATTCCATCGTATCTCATGAAAAACAATACATTTGCATCATAAAAGTGTTGAAAACAACAATGTATAACTCGCTTATGCATAAACTTTCAAACAATAATTTATAATAGTAAACAATAACAACTGGTAGCAATAACAATTGTTATATATTGCTTGCATAAATTGACGATAGTATTATTCAAATATAGCTAAATAGCGTCACGAAAACATATACTTTAAAAAACGAAAGCTATGTAGCAACTGGTAAAATAGTATATAAGTTAGATGAGAGAACTGCAAAATATTCGTCAAATAGGATTCAAAATAGAGAACATCGTTTTTGACGAACATTTAGAAGGATCGATCCACTCTTACTCTTTAAGATTTTTGCATATTAAAGTGGGAGAAGAAATTACCAACAAGCAGCAACAAAGGTGGTCTAAATAAACGTAAGAGACATCCATTCTGGAGAAAATGACCCTCATCGGCGAATGAAAGATCAATATGCGCTGATTCATCGATGTCATTGTTTCAAATTTGCAACATTTAACTTGTAATAGTAAAAACAAGCGAAAAAGTGTATAGTTTGATCTGGTATCATGTGCGCTCTTGCATATTGCTCAGATGATCAAACATATCTTCATAAATTGCCAATAAAACTTTTATAAATAATATATTAGTTCGATATATTATCTTATTCGGTGGCCAGCATAATTCTTCCACTGAAGATTCGTTCTCGTTTGAATCGATCCAAAGTAGAGTGAAAAATATATCGAAATTGTCAACTTCAGCTTCAGTAGCGCCACATTTGCATCTACGGAACAGATCGACAGAAAAACACACATATTCACGAAGGAATGACGTCATCATAATGCGCTTTTAGAAAACAAATTTGTAAAGGAGCATAAAAAATTTCGCTTCTGTTTGTGAACGTAGAAGCGTTCAGTTGTGTGCTTTCGATCGCCTTTTGATCCTGATTGCTATTTATAGAGACATGCCGGCTTATTTATAGAGACAATGATTGCATAAAATTCTTTTTGAAATAAAATCAGTTTGTATTAATTATCGAGCCATCAATGATAAAAACACTTTTATATATTCGTTATATTGTATATGAGGGAAGGAATCACCATCGAGATAAGTCGAAAACGAGCAATAGAAAATAACAGATATATATCATATCTTTCATATCCTCTTACCGCAAAAAAATTCATCCCCAGTCCTTCTGAAAAAGCGATTGAACGGGATTGCTGCAGTGAATAAGAATATGAGAGGAGATATTGAATGAAGCTATAGACAGAAACCACTGGACGGAATTATGAGGAATATTGCATGAATATCTATAGACGAAATGTTGGATAAATATATGAGGGAGTAATATCGTATAGAGATGTGAGGAGGAAATGCTTCATTGAAATACCGTCGTTCAAGTTTCAGTCATTTCACTCGTTAACTTTTACGTCTATTTTTGCGTAGGAACTTTCCTTGAATATTGAATCAAATGATACCGACACTACTGAACAACAAATTGCAAGCAACGTTTATCAGAAAAATTTGCATTACACATATGACATTGCAACATACTGTTCAACGCTTTCCTATGAAATTGCTTTATGCCCAATATTCGAAAAAAAAAACAGCAAATAGGCTAAGAAAATTTTACCCATAAATAAAAATTTTACCCATAAATACACGCACATACATACGCTTATGACTTATCATTAATATAGTTTGATGAAGATTTCGAAAATTTCATTGAAACTCGATGTGATAGATTGGCTATGAGTGAAAGATTTGATAGAATGCAGCAACAGCTAGTTTCCGGTGAAAGTCTAACATTGCGTTTGATTGGAGTGCAAAATTTTTTCGCATGTTGCACTCGGCTATGCTTATACGCTCGATGTGTGACTAACTGAGCATATCAAAGCCATGCGCAACATCCATGAGTTAATGCTGCTAAATGCAGTAAGGATGACCGCTTTTTAGACTTACATACCCAAAAACGCTTGCAATCAAAATGTTAGCCGTTTGCGATTTTGGACGTATTTGCGATTTTTGATGTTACGATCGACGGCATAAGTCACAAATGTTCGAAACACTGTAAATTATCGGCTTTATATGAAGCGCATGAAGTAATATTCAAGAAATAGTAGAGCAATTGGTTGGTGATAATAGTCTGAAAGGCAGAAAAATTAAATTTAGCTGGTATTTCGGCGCTCTATGCTATGATTAGATGGAAATTTGTTATATGTTACTAGTTTTTGGATTTTAAGATTGCCCCAGTTGGCAAGGTGGTCTATTGCTTTAGAAGCAGAATATAGGATATTAAATGTCCTGGAAAACCGAAATTTTCCGGAAACTCTCCTAAGAACCAGAAATATCTTGCAAGGTCAGAAATGTCCTACAAGATCAAAAATGTCTTGCGGGATCGCGAATGCCCCGTGATCTCAACGAAATCTTCCGATCTCAACGAGACGTAGGCGTTTTGTCGCATCGTAGGCGTATCGCAGTTTTGCGTCTTTACTCTCCAATCAGCATGTCGCTTCGTTGTGTTCTTGTGTTATTTATATTCGAATAATTGTAGGAATGTAACCTCTCGAAGTATGCTTTAACACTCAACGTTTGCCTTTATATGCTGCATTTCACGATTAAAGAATTATCCGATGTTTGTCGTTTTTAAATCATAGATTCAGCGTTCGATACTAGGCATCAATTGAATCAGCCAACTAATGAATCGCAAAAGAACATTATAGTGAATGAGTGAAGTTGGCCTTGGCCAAAGCTTGCTTAGACAGCTAGGCTTTCTTTCACTTTCATCTGCGATTTGAGAAGAGTTGAAATTCAACTAGAAATAAAACTCTTTAATGAAGATTAAAAAAAGGGCTACAATTTTTGGTCTATCCCTTTCATCTTGGGCAGGAAAGTCTCACAGTAAAATTCTTGAGTTCATAGCTTTTAGTTATTCGTCAAACAAAAGACACCGATGAAAGATCGTTTGCTTAGGTGGAACTTACGCAAACCGTAGCGCTGAAATTGCTTTTCACACATTTTGCAACATTTTTTTGTGCAAAGCAAAATTAGCACCATCAACTGGTTAGCATACGGCCTCTATATTAAGAACCCAAATACTTTATAGACACTCGGAGTGTCGAATCAGTTGGATGACTGGAACTCGGTATGAGCCGTTGGTTTTTTGAATTTCATCTTGCACATGATACGGTCCGAAATATCATACAAGCTTCAATTACTTCTCAACTGAAAAAAAAAAGATTTCCTTCTTCGAAAATTTACACTGAATAAAATATATGTAGTATTGAGCAGAAAGCTGTCGAGTTATACATTCAGCTTACAATACAATGAATCCTCAAATATGCAGCGATAACAAATGAAAACGAAGGTGAAGGTGGACGTCGATAACCTTGTTAATATGCTGCGCATCGCAGCGGAATCAAATCGAATCGAATTTTTCCCACTTTTTAGCTACAAATCTTTTCAAAATTGTTGTATATTTCAGAATTCAGTGCATTACGTCCTGAAGCATGAATGAGCCGACATTTAATGTCCCAATGCTAGAAATAAGCAATCAAGTCACCCAACAATACTATTCGGTCATTGAAACTAAATGGACTTGCTGATAACAGTTTGTTTAACTGAATTTTAACTGATTTCAAATGTGGGCCTATGAAACATTTCCGATTCGTTGAATAAAGTTTGCCCAAATATTTTCTTGTCGCGATGGGGAAATTTGTCAAGATTTTCATGTCGATTATTATATGCATTGTAACGTTTATGGGATATATTTACAATAAGCGTTATAGTTCTTTGCATTATCCTCATGTCGATCGTTTCAAATTGGCGTCGAAATGACGCACACGCAACGCGCTGTAGACTTGAAGAAATTTTTCTTAATGTAGTTGTGTTGATAATCCCCAAGTGTATTTGTCCTCATATACAAGTAAGGCAATAAATGCGAGATCCACTAGTAAAAAATTTGCATAACACGTTAAAGTTACTCACTCAATCGCTTCATTAATTAGCACATGACATCAGAGAACGTTCGAGCTATATTTGAATATCGAATTTCGTTTACTACTTGCAAGACAACTAAAACATTAAAAGCTTCTTTTCAAATAGTGAATGTTCAAGGTTGTATGCTTAAAAACTCAAACAAAATCGGACTGATACGATTTGCAGGTATACATCTGCACTTGCACTTGTATTTTTAAAAAGCCTCTATACCGTAGCATGAAACTATAAAATGCAATTAGCGCTCTCAATTACTTCATTAAAAAAAAAAATTTTTTTTTTTTAATCTATCATGGAATCAGTGCGATTGATTTTTATCTCAAATGTATAAGAAGTGTGTGATCATTTTTTTAGTTGAAACTTGGGCGGAGCGTTTGTGAAGTTTGGCAAGTCCAGTGTGTCTTCAAATGTTTTGTCAATTCGTCGTCGGCGCTCTTCTGGCTCTCTAGAAAGTAGAGTTCTACTTGAGAGGAAGTTCGCATTTTCTAACTCCCAATGGAACTCAATGCAACTCCAACAGAAAGGTTTATTTTTATTTTTATTGAACTGCTAATGCCAATTAATAGTAACGAATTTTCATAACAAAATACTGATTGATTTGTTCTCCTTTGGAATTTTCCATTATCTGTTTTTAATAATATTTAGCAAACTTTGTTAAATTATCATATTTCATTAAAAAATTATGTTCTCACAAATATTTCCTGTACGTTTAAAGCCATTGAGTTCATGTTCTAGCTATAAAATCTTTTGCCAGGAATGCATTTTTAATGAATGCATTTTTCCGATTCACAGTCTTATTTGAGTTTAGAAAAATTACAACAAACCCATCCGATGTCTGATATTTGTCTGATATTGTCTGATATTGTATTCAATTGTCTGATAAGGTGGATGAGATGGCGATAGGGGAGGGCGTTGATTCATTCTCTATATTGGGAGATATTCAACAATGTTAGCCGCTACCATACTGGAGTATATTTTGAGGGCTGTCATTCCCTCCTAACTACTACTAACAAAGAAAAATCAATGAGATATAGCCTTTGTAATCAAGCAGATACAATTGTACTATAACAAAAGCTTCGTCTCGCTGTGGTTTTTATTTATAGTATTCATAAGGATCTCAAAATTCAATAACGGGCCTCATCATAGAGATTAAATTCGATCAATGGAATCTTTATTCATCCCAACGGAAATTAGAATGAATGCTTTTGATGAATTGACACCATTTATGAGGCGTCACAAGGAAGCAAATCTCAAAATTAGCAAAAAAAGCTGACCTCGGACATTGTGCATGGAAATCAGAAAATGTAGCAACTCAGTGATGCAATCTAACAAAAAAAAAATTTCATTGCATCATTTACGTCATCGGTATGAGCATAGCGTTGAATGCAATTCACTTGAGTATATTTATATGGGTGGATTGAAAGTTTTAAAATAGGCATCGTTTATAGATTTAGCATTCTAAAATTTTTTCTCATCTCATTTTCTAGCACTTTAGTTTAAAACGTTTGAATTTTTTTTTTTTTTGGAAATTGTTAAATAAATGTTAAAATTCTTGTTAAAATATCATAACGGAAGATTTCCCTATATCTTCCGTTATTCACGTGGATAGACTTCAATTTTCATATGAAGAGACTTTCATTATTCACGTGAATCGCCAATGTTACAGACTTTATTATCATCCGTAACGATGCAAATGCGGACAAATATATACTTCTTATCGAAAAAATAATGGGCTTGAGGGGGCAATGTAGGATAAAAGAGACTTTACTTTAATTAGCGTTCCTATTGCACGATGAAATTCAAGCGACTATTCATTCGATCTTTAAATTGTGCTTTTTGAAGTAGAACATTTTCCATGTTCCACTAGAGTGCCCACTTGGGCAGTTTTGCAACTGTCCAGTCTTAGCCCCTTCCCATCCCCACCCCAAACCCAAACATTGATTGATACGTGATGCTAGCTGTAAATAGCTTGCACCATATGAACGCATTATTTCGTCGTTGTCTTATATCGAAATTGCTATGCATTTCATAATTCATTTTTTTCTTATGCTTTTACCACTTCCTCTTTTTAAAGATATTTTCTTTGAAGTTTGATTGTAATATATTTAATAAATTTTAATTTTTCATCCTTAAATTTATCTTAATTCATTCAGGTTTTCATATGGCACTATCATCTCCTACAAGAAGAAATATTTTTAGAATAAAGATGAGACATTTTTATCAAATGAACTCCTCTTTAAAATGCAGTCCTCATATACTATGATCGATAGTTTATAGTTCAAAGTTAAGCTCTCATTTAGATTTTTTTTATCGTTGGCTCAAAGCTGTTGTCCAAATACGCCAGGCGTTAGTTTTGCAACCATAGAAATAGATTGTTTGATGTATTTACACAATATTTACGGGGAGTGATATCTATCACTTTCAAAACTGATCATAAAACCATCATAGAGAGGAAATAGAGTTAGTTATATCGTTTTAAAGCGAATCTGACCGAATGAATCTAACATTGATCAAAAATTAGGCAAAAAATTTAACGGAAATTTCTCGAAAAACCTATTTGGCATATGGTTTCTCGCATGCACGCTCACTGAGTACATCAAAAAACTGCATCACCTTCTCCCTTTTTAAAATCCAAAACAATGGATGTCAAGTTCTCGCAATACAGATAGTACGGCGAGCAAATTAGGAAGTGTTTGGGGCAGTACATAAGGATTTTTAAAAAGCGTTCAATCTATTAGCAATCCACATCGGTCTCTATCTAAGGCTTTCTTGAAAAAAAAAGATATCAGGTTGGCCGAAATTGGCCAAAATGCTCGCTGCTGGCCGAAATTTATCAGCCTCTATGAGATGCGTTATCATTTCATATGCTTACATCCATACCAAGTTTGTCATTTACGATGCACCACTTTTATAGTTTCAATTTTCTGAAGCACCTAGGTTTGTGAGGGGAATTTTGTCATTTTTCGCCCAGTTAAGCAGCAGGAAAAATTCTTCGCTCTTGCTTGCTTACAGCACTGTGCTGATGCATTATTAGAGTAATATAATTGAATCGATTCGAATGAAATAAATATTTGCAAATATGTAAAATACTAATTAAACTGTATTATTAAATTAGATTAAATTGAACTAATTAAATGCATTTTTCGACAACAAAAGAAATGCTTTTCAGACAGATTCCTGTGAAACTTTTCTTGCTTCATTCAATAATAAATATAAATAATTAATGTTTGAGTGGGTATAACGCTATTTGTTGGCCTCAACGAATCATTTCAACATCTAACATGCATCTACTAATTGTGACAGCTTCTATTTCTATATTCAGGGTGTTCAGCAGAAAACGTTTACTATCGTTTCATATGCATTGCTAATTTGTTTATGAGAATTGTGGTGGTATGCTATTTGGATAGAGTCCTTAACTATAGATTCGAATGGGTATCCCGGCTCTGCTTCCTGAATTGCAGCATCCTCATCTGAGGTATCACAGCGGTAGAATGCTTTTACACTTTTTCACTTCCAGAAATCTCCCTTTCTTTTTTCCGAAAGATTTTCTACCATTCTTCAGCATTTTGTTCATTTTAAATGTATTTATTTGGAAAGTAACATTCCATTTTTATTCATAAAAACCTAATAATCTCTCAAATTTTTAGATTTAGTAAACTATGGTCATTTAAGGCCGACTTCATTAATAAATGTAAAGGACTGCTGAAAAACTATAAAGACAAAGGTCTTGGCGTTTTGCTTTTCTAGTAGAAAAAAATTTATACAGAGCTTTAATTAACAAACTAGAATTAAGTCTAGAATTCACTGTCATGCATCCGTCATGACAGTTCGCATCTAACAAATCCCCAGCTTCCCGTGGGAGGATTTCCTGAAATCCAACCCATGCGGAGGCCTTCGTGCCTAAGCGAGGAACTCGTGAGTTTCCTCATCTCTATGAGGAAAACGCTGAAGTTGTAAAAAAATTAAGTCGCACCAGAACTGAACGGGAAAGCACTCTGGGGAATCGAAATTTTCGAATGTGGCCATTATACCGATTTTCAGGGCATAAAACCCCTTTTGTGCATGAAAAGCCTCTCCACCTTCGTGGGGGATATTTTTCGTCACATCACATTGTGTGCACGCCCCATCCACGGTTGCGCTTCCGTACGTTAGTTGGAGTGGATCTGATTGTGAATGCTTCAATGCATACTTTCACTTCTGCTTGAAAGTGCATCCTTTTGTTCTTGATTATCGTCTTCTCAACGCTTCTCTATTGGAACGTTTTATATTGTTACGTCTACATTCAAAAACACTTGCGAAAATATAGACTGAAACAATTGTATTGAGTTATTGACGATTAAAGAAGCTCTTTTGTGCGCTAGTTCATTCAAGATGCAATCAACAACATCTCTGCAAATGAAAATCTAATTGAATATTATGTCCAACGTAGTGAATGAATGAAGAATATTTATGCATATGTTGAACTAATTCTTTCACTAATGAGTGGAAGCATCTATATATGTTTCGGTGGTAACCGACCGAAATTTCTTATGACCCGTAACGAGCCGAAGACGTTGGCTCGCAACCGGAAAACGGTTGAATTCGAACGCCTTTTAGAAGTGTCGGGCAGTTATTGACGAAAGACATAATATTGGATTGGGTGAATAGATGAATTTTAAAAGTGTCGTTCGGTTACCAACTGAAGGTGTTCGGTAAAAGTAGAATTTTGGCCAGTAAACGAACGAATACTTGAAAATATCAGCTTTAATAGCCGGAAACGAGCGTTTAAATGTTCTTTAAGTACTGTTATCAGCAAATCTGATCATGAATATCGTGTTCATTTGAATTATTTTCGATTCTGACTATGGCTACTGAGAAATGCTTAAACATGAAATGAAAAAACCCTCATTTGTCATTTTGTGGCATTTTGTTTCCTCGTCGGATGAATAATTTGTCCATTCGGAGGAAAATGCATGAACGGACTCTTCAAGTAGTCGTACTTTCGATTCCCATTCATGCACAGTGGGGTAGCATATTCGATACATGATTGATTCGTGGTGAACACTATGCGAAGCGTATAATTCATGGAATGCTTTTAGTCTAATGGTGCAATGATGCCTTAGGGAATGAATAGTGCAGTTTGTAGAGGATATATGCTCTTAGGTGGCGGATTTTTTTTTTATTCATGTTCGTTAGCAGTCTATCACTTTTACACTATTCTTGCTACATTGATTTGCATTGAGCGAACGAATTGTCGCGATCAAATAATAGAAGATATCAAAATTCATTTCGTTTAATATTTGTGCTCATTTTTTTTTGAATCGTTGAAAATCTTTATTATCACAAACAACTTGAATAGATATATAAATGAACTTCGTTTACACTTGTTTGTTTTTTTGTGCATTTGTTCGAAATCTTTTATGCCATTCCTCTTGCTATTATGAGCATATTTTCCATAAATTTAATTAATGCTTTATATAGTATTTCTTATCGATAAAATTTCAACCAAAGTAATGCGATATTTTATTGCATGATATTCATTTGTGTACTAATATAATTGAGAAAAAAAAAACTATTGCAAAAAAAAAAAAGAAAAAAAAAGAGCTGAAGATTTTCTCATTAATGAAGAGAGCTTACGTAGCGTGTTTTCCGCCATTAATTAAGCGTATCTAGAGAGTGCACTGTGAAAAAAAAAATGCCTGAATCAGGGATATGTTTCGAAGCGATTAGCAGTCGATTTTGTCGATCTCGCATCTGTATTTTGCAATTGCTCGATTGAGCTAAAACATATTGCAAGGCTTCATTTGTGAACTTTACTCCTGAGGTATGAAATATTGGCAATAACACCTTTCTAAAGAAATCTCTATTGAGACTAACACTGTGCTCTTCATAATTGTTTACTTGTTTGTTTCTTTATCCGCTGTTTATTTATTTATTTATTTATTTATTCATTTATTTATTTATTTACTTATTTATTTATTTATTTATTTATTTATTTATTTATTTTTCCATCAACGTGATGAAATGGGAATACCTACTTTCGGCAATGTTAGTCATTTGGGATGATTTTTACATTGTCATAGAATCGATGACGTCTTTCTCACTGACAACTTCCTGTTGGAAGCAACCAGTTGTCAACGACATCGTGTCACAGTTGTGAGCATTGTGTGAAGCACATTTTCCGAATTAAATTTCAATTTTTAAAATCCAATAATTTCGTTTGCGTTGCAGCTGCTTTCGCTTCATTGCCCACCTCTCGGTATTTTCATATATTCCCTCTCTTTTCCTCCTCGGCCCTTTCTTTCTTATTCTAGCTCTCTCTTCCTCTCCTCTGTCGTCATTACTGAGAATGATGGCCAACGTTGTGCAACGACGACAAATGAGGTGTTGTCTTCGATGATTTAGCGTGTTATTTGCGATATTGCGCTCGCTGATATTACGATGGGTTTTCGAATGAATTGAACTGATGCGAATATTTCTAATGGACGTCTCGACTGCGCATTTTTTTGGATGTTTGAGGTAAAGATTTGTAATTGGAGAAGTAAGGGAGGGGACATTCCAAATTTCAAGAAGCTATGTTGACAGCAAATAGCCTTTCAGACCTATTATAAGAAATTAGTTTTTTATATTCAACGACAGAACAGGTTAGGATATAGGTCTCACAGAAGAAAGAAGTGTTATTTTTCTCGCAGATATCTAAGGTTTATGCGCGGATGAGGTAATATGTTGCATTAAAATTAAATAGTAAGTGGAATAAAAGTCAGAAAATGGAATTCTCCATGAATTTTTAATATTTCGACATACTTTTCTAGAATTGGCCTTATTTTTTAGGGTCATGAATTCTGGCAGCGTTGTCTAGCAGCTACTCGTAAATTTCGCAGTATTTATATTATTTATAACCTTTCTAGCAGCTGGAGAAAAAATTGAGATGGCCTATAGAAGGTGATAAAGGTGAGTCAGTGACATTGCAAATTTGAAGAAAGCCGAACATATCTTGCACTTGAAGAAGGCTATCAAATGGAAGACATAAATGTATTGGCCAGACTTTTCAAAACTTTCAGCAGGCATTGCACCATTAAGCTATTGCTATTTGAACAACTTGTTAACGAGCAACTATCGAAAAACTACAGGCACAATTTCGCTTGAGGCGAACCAATAGCGACCTTCTCTTAAAGAGTGCGCGAAACCATTAGAAGCTGTGAAGTCATCGAGTTGATTATCTTATCATGCCTGTAAGGGTCTGATTTCTAAGGCAAAGAATATATATATATATATATATATATATATATATATATATATATATATATATATATATATATGCATTTACTTATCCATGCATGCGAGTATTTGATAGGTCATGCGATTATCAATTTCGTATTGGAAAATGCTTTAAAGGAGATGATACTGAATTATCGCGTGGATGGGACTGAAGCAATAATATAAAATTCAGCTGACTTGCAACTGTGCACACGAAAAGCGACATGAATACTGATAGATTATGTAAATGTTCGTGTAGACTTATTTACTGAATTCGACGTACTTCCTCAATTAAAGTAATCGAATCGTTCAATAAATTGTTGTCGCAAGTTTTTTTCAAACGTTAGCAACAAGCTGAATTGATTCACAAATAAATCAAAAAAGATTATTATTTTTCGGTAGATGAACGTTGTTGATGACAATAAAAATACAAAAGCGCCTTCTGTGAATCTTTAATTACTCTTTTTAATAATTGTTCATCGATTAATTCATGGAATATTTTATTTCGTAAATTTCTTATATACGGATATAATTCCTTAATTTTCGATGAAAATAAAAATACATATATTTGTTACTTCGTAGAAGAGCGTTTATATTGAAATCAAGAAATGAGCCTGTTGAAATTTTCATTTCATATGACATTTCTTCAACGTTCACTAACCCCCTTCAACAGATCACTGTTTTTTATGCAGCACTCTTGCACCTGCGCAGGTAACATTCGCTCTCAATATTCATTCCCTCTCACCGTTCCACCACTGCTTCAGTCGCATTACCCACTAAGTAGATGACGGCTAGTGCTCCGTCCAAGACGTCATAGGTGAATCAAAGGTTTCTGATCTTCAGCGAATACCTCTACGTATTTAGCGGTCGCCCATAAATTTCTCATCGCGAGCGCTTTCAGTTATACTTTACATCGCAACGGTGCTATTAAAGGTTGATTGGGGATAGGGTCCTCGAAGCCTGGATGCCTCGGAACTTCTGATTTCTCGGAGCTTCGGCAAAGTTGCCGCCCTTAGAGGAGTCCCTTGAGAGTATTCTACTTTTCTAGAACCGCAGATACAAGGAAGTTCCCATTATTCATGGCCGTCTGCCATGCTTCTATCTTCGAGATTCTCAAGGCTTATATAATTCCGAGCTTTAAGAGCTTTCGAGCTGGATTTCTCCTTAGTCCCGGTTTACTGCATGGACATATTACTAGTATTCTTGCAATGTTCTCAAAAAGTTTATGGCAACATTTGCATTCCATTCCAATTTTACTTCCCATTCTAGTTGACTGCAGTCTTCATGAAAATCTATCAAATTTCCAGGTAGGAAACAATATATCAGAGATCATTAAAGGGAATTTACCTCTCACTGAATTTATACAACTATAAGAAGCTAGTGCAATAAAACAAATTTAGTATAGTAAAAGTATAAGAAATATTCTCTAAAGTTTATTGATGTATGAATTTTACTCATACTGACTACATGAACTACAATGGAAATACTCTTTCTAATGTATGCTAATATTTGACTTTTCTGATGTAGTGTGTCACATTTAATTGTGGCAATAGAATGACTTGTTTTTCATGCAATTAGCTACAAATCCAAGCGCGGCTATAATTGCTTACGACCAGTGTGCAATGCGATTTGCTAGCTTATTCAACTTGTGCTTTTATTTGCAATTTTTTTTTTAATGCCGAATAGTTTATTTTAAACTTTTTCTATATATTTTTTGAGATTTTCTTTTCATTATTATTCAACTTTATTACTTATTATTAAATTTTTATTCTTTTGCGAATTTTCTCGAATAAATGTAATGGATAATTTTTTTTCTTTTTTTTGGATGTTTTTGTTAACTCTTCCGTTACAGCTCATCGTAAACGATATTCATATCAATTACAATGTTTGATGTAGAATTCGTACAGCGAAAACTAATGTGACCATTGTGAAGCAGAAAATTTAGACTTGTCGAATCTTCGATAAATTACGACAAAAACCTCGATTTCCACTACATTTGACGTAATTCCTCAATATCTTATTCGAAATCAAGGTAGAAAATAAAGGACGAAAACGACTCAATGCTATTCTAGAATAAATGAGGTCAAAAAAAAAAGCAGAGCTTTATTTTGAAGAACATTCTGTCTATTTTCAATAAAGAAGTTGAGCAATAAAGATGTTGATGAACGGATCTATACAATCTACGCATTTTTCATTGATCTATCTAATACATTTGTTAATGCTGGGATATGTTTGCATCTATGCGCCTTTCTATGTTCTTACTCATTTATATATGTAATAGTACTTCAACAATTCGAACTTTGCCAACTATGCTTAACTACTCAATACACATGACGATAGCTGTCACAATTGTTCATACAGCAGAAGAAATTTGCATATTCTATGAGGTTGTTGATCTAATTAGTCGTCAATTTTGATGGGTTTTCACTAACGTTATGGCTCACAAGAGTGCATTGCAAAAATGGTTTGATGTGAATTCCAATCAAAATATGTAACAAATAAAATTTCAAAAGATAAATCTTGAAGCGAATTGCATTAAAATTTTTAGACATATACTTTCAAGCAAAGAGAATATTAAGTTATTCAGAGTTATGATAAATGTCTTCAAACGACAAATAAGATTGGATTGAGATAACGTTGCAAACCAACAATGCAGAATCTAATCGTTATTGGCAGATGGTTTTGATGTTGCAACGCTATCATCTGCAATCAAGAAAAGACGTAGCATTCCCTATTGTGTGCTGTAACATTATCTCACAATCCTTATTTAGAATGCATGTAATACCGCAAAGTTTATTTCATGTTTATTTTTGTTCATTGTCTAATTTACTTACTTGTTTCATTAATAGTCGTCAACAGTCGTTCACATTGGTGAAATGATAATCGAACCATAGATGGATATTTAACGAAAGGTGTAACTCGATTAGGTGACTAAATTCACCAAAAAAATTTTCATAGACGTATACGGATGATTTGTATAATTCATTGTAATGAGACGATCAAGTAGCTCATTGGTTGATTAACTGATTGATTGATTGATTGATTACTTTTATTTATTTTTTTCCATCAGTAGAGCATTCGTTACGAATGAATGTCTCTTCTTATCGCTTCCAGCTGTGCGATTCACTGCTTTCCTGATGCAGTTTGTTCTTGCGGTCTATTTAGAGGGTCATTCCACCTCATTACAGATCTGCCTCCACTTCTTGTAGATCGGTCACGTGAAGGTCAGGATTTAGGGACGTTTCATGCCTATCGGACGCTAACGAATCGATTCATCGTTGTTCCGTCTTATGACGGTCGGGGTTTATTCTGCCCCCTTGTCTCGATCAGGAAGCTGAGCGTGGTGGCCAGGTCGAGCAGAAAAATAGCATATTGGAGCCTTACATTGTCGATCTAATTGCACTGAGTTGATGATTTCATTCTGCGAACTAAGAATACAAGGAATAGCAAATTTTTTAGTGTTTTTTTAAAACAACGAGGTGTTTTATATAAATGAAAGATTCTAAAATAAGAGTTTGAAATAAAGGAAGTTTGAAATAGAACATGAAATAAGTTTTATGCGATAAAGAATGCGATTTAAACCGTTCGAAAAGTTCTAAACCAAGATTCCCATTTTTCCACAAAAATTAAGGCACGGTCGAAGTGAGAAACGTAGGAAAGAAACTAGTATGTTTGATCGCTTCTTCAGCTAGTCTATTCTTGAGACATTTTCGCTATTGATGCAAACTTTTTCTAAGGCACTTAGTTGAAACTAAGCAGTCGAAAAAAATTCCCTTTTAATTATTGAAATGTCATTTATTTCGCTCTAGCCAATAAATATTGGAATGAAGCTTTTGGGGTCTATTCTACTAGTGAAAGGGCACAAAGTATTTAGTATGTGAGGTTTATTTAGACAAATGAATCTTTTATTGAAAGTGTTTTTTTCTCATTGAAGTAGACTTCAAATTAATACTAAATTTGAGATTGATCGTCAAACTAAATTTGACGATCAAACTTGATCGTCAAATTTAACACCAATTTTATTTCTGCTCATTTTTTTCTTATTAGTGCGAGAAGGTGTTGTATATATATATAAATAAATAAATAAATATATATATATATATATATATATATATATATATTTATATATATATATATAATATCCGTTCACCAGGCAAAGTGTTGGTTATGAGAGGACGAATCAATGCATATGTTGATGAGGATGAACACTAATGAATTTTTCAATCACTTTAGAAGGTTGCCACCTTTCGGCTGATGCAGTGTACCTGCCGTCATATGGCTCAAGCAGTGTCAACATATGAAAATATCCCGTTCCCACTAGTTTGTCTATGTCATCTCTCCCAACGGAGTCGTTTTATCGTCATTTTCTTCCCATTTGTTCCATTGGATACTTTCCTATACAATCTAACTGAAACGTTGATCTAATGAATTTCTCGTGAAAGCTAAGGTGGGAGAGGGTGAGTATTTGAGGTGAGAAAGTGGATTGGTTTGAATTTCGCAGTCATTCACATCTTTTGAATGTGAATTGGAAATCTAAATGCAACATCAAATTTGGCTGATTACCAAATAGCATCTAATTGGGAGCTATTTCGCCCAGATGCAACGTGAATCTAAGCCGTATTTCAGCTTTTTATAAGCTTTCAATCGAATTGTTTTCATATAGGACTATATTTCTTCCGACTATCTTGCTCTTTTTACAAATTTTTTCGAATAAAATTTCATTGCATAAATATTAAATGCCTAATTCCATAGTTGTCAAATTTCATTTAAAGGCATTCTTCAAAGCAAACAATATTTGCGGAATTCTCTTTAGTTACTTTTTTTTTGATAAACAGCTTTATTATTTTGCTGCATTTGAATTTCTATCAAAGACGATAGCAGCGATTGTAGTCATATATGCATATATATATATATATATATATATATATATATATAAATTTTATATGTATATATGTGCATTCACATCTTGACATACACATATCAACGCATCAACACGAACGAATGCCTTATATGAACTAAATCAGAGTATGCGTGCATTCGAAATCAGCTTGGATTCAGTCACAATCGCCCAGAAAGAGCCTCGCAGCAATCGATTTTCGTTTCACGTTTCCATATTTGAATGAATAATCCACAAATCATCATCAACGCATAGTCTATATATGAGTTCCGCCACGCCGCACTTCAGATATTAAAAAAAAAAAATTTCATCGTTCAGCGTTCCTCTGAATCCATCATTATGTATTCAATGCCCATACATCGAACATTTCGAAACATCCCAAGAGAGAGAGACATTTTTACATCTTCAAGTGATAATCTACCCAGAATGGCGTCATCATGTATTGGATGAAGTCTTCATAGATGTTTCCCATAAAAATATCTCTTCCAACTGAGTACCAATTATGAAAATCCCACAGAAATGGATCATGGGCAAGAAAAGTGGTACTCATTTGAGATTTTTATTGCATTATTAGAATGCAAATAGGTTTATTGGGTATGTATATTTGCCGCGAAAATATATCTTTTTTGTCGAAGTAGATCGAATCGTCAAAGAATAATAGGAAGAGTTTTATTATTTGAAGATCTTCGAAGAGATACTCGATACTGATATCATAACATTTTAATAAGCTCTCAAAGTTTTTCAATGATTTGCGGATCCTCAGACTAAATTGTTTTCTATTCCTAAGCCGCATAAAAATCCCCACAAGTTTACGCATATAGTGGGAGCCAATAAAAGTTCACTTAATCCGCTTATCTTGTATGCTAAATCGCATTTTACAATTTCTTAAAAACCACTTACATAATTATTGCAATATAGCAGATCAAAGAAGCCACATTAATTATGACGTTTTGGATATAGTTAATAAATATAATAAACATATAAAAACGATTTTGGCTGCCGATTTCTTCATTTTGTTTACAGCACTACCCCACTATGTTATCATAGGTGCAATGGATTATTTAACATATGTGTGTCTTCCACCCATGCATTTGCTTCACTCAAAATGAAACTTCAGTTTCCGCATTAGTATTAGGATTCTGTTTTAGTATTTTATACAAGTATTTCGTCTTGAGAGTGTTTTAGTGGGCTTCAAATCTTGTTCATATTGCTTCGATAGGTCAAGTATTAAACACAGATCAAGTAAATATTGTTCTACGTGTTATCAGTATTAGCACGATGCAGTCAACATCTTCACTCAGTTTTATCGATTATCAATCATCATCGCTTATCGTTTGACTTCTTTCGACTATACGGTTTAATATGTACTAACTTTTAGCCTAGCTTACAATCAATACCCAACTTTATAGGTAAATTCTAAATGTCGTTAGTTTTCATACAGGCTGTTCTTAATCTTTGATTTTCCTTTATTATTTCAGACGATGGGATAGATTAGTGTTATTGTGTACAACTTTTATATTTGCTGCAATTTTTCTTACTTTGCATTTCTCATTTATATAGATAAGAGTTGCCTTTCCATTCGTTTCTAATTTTCTCTATGCTTAGTTATGCTGTCTATATACGTCAACGGATAAGGGCCGAAACGTGGTCACATTTCGTTCTCATCGATAATCTATTCGTGTCTTACTTCTTGCATTCATAAAATCTCTCTGCATCCTAATAGCCATCTATGCCTTTATCTAACTACATGTTTACTAGCTTATTCGCTATTCTATTTTATTTAAACAGGTATTATTTAAAATAATTCAAGGTACACCATTGCTTTTATTTTTCTAGTGGACTAACTTTCGGAATTGCTAAAAGTCTACTTATATATTTATTATTTTATAATACTGCAGTGTTTAATAAAGCCTTTCGACATATTTGTTTTACCTTCATAAAACTTTTAAGCATATTGCAGAAGATTTGCTTGCAAATTTGTTTTTCCTCTATAAGACCATAAATTTTAATTGAAGTCCACATATACATTTCAAAAATTGTTGGAAAATTTATGCACTTTTCATATTGATCGTAGACGTCGCAATAATGCGGAATGTTGAAATGATTTATGCACTCTTTTATGATCGCCAGTAGTTTTTTGCTGTCTCCCAATGAAATATTTTCTAAAGATGAATCGAAATAGGTTGTCAAGTATTTCGGAAATTTTCATAGACCATTTTTTTTACTTGAAAGCATCTTTTTTCAAGTATCATAGGTTTTCATTGTGATGTTTACTTAAGCTTAGCATTTCTTCATTGAATGATACGCTGTAAATAGTTGAGAAATAGAAAATCTCTCAATTAGTAAAAAATCGCACCCAGCAAATGCTGTTTTTGAATATATGAGCCTCCATTACAAATTTCAAGTGATATAGAGAGCAATTTAATTGGAGGACTTGCTTCAACTAAGATCTATGAAATTTTCGAAATACTTCAATTGATGTCTCTATGGCGGTTACTTGGGAAAATGCGTTAATTCTCACCCCTTTATCTTTAATGAAGTAGAGAGCACTAATTTGAAGTCTTTTCCAATAGCCAATAGAGATGGTTTCTGGGGTGAGAAGTTGTGCTGAGGGAGTATTCGGAAGAAACACTTGATTTGGTTAACGATGGCGCGTGCTGCTTTTTTCATCGATTACATTCCATTGCATCGATTCACTCCTGAATGAGTCCGTTCTTGCATCGATATGTACATTCGATTGCAGGTTCCTTTCAAACCCTTCCCCTATAACAACACCTTTCATTTTAACTCCATACTCTTTTCGAAGGTGAATTGGAGAGCATTTCAGGCGAAGGGTCATCCTTGGATACTGGCCTTGGGGGATAGTAATAGTGCGCTCAAATCGCCAATCCACACTCGCCGAGAGCATGAGGCTTTAACCCTTCCAAAAAGGACGTTTATTTTCGCTCACGTTATCAGTATTGTCTTAGTAATGAATTAGATTGCCTGTATGATTGCAATTTTGAACTTATTTGTCACATTTTCGGCATAATTATTATTATTATTTTTAAAGAAAAATTGATCATTTATGATTTTCATAATTATTTTTCTTAATAGAAGTTGAGAAAATTCTCTTTTCATTCTAAATGAAAAATTAGATTAATATTTTGATAATGCTTGTTTTTCTCTTCGATAGTTTCAATGGCCATTGTGAAAAGTCTACAGCTTTATAAGCCATACAGCATTAAGCTTATAATTATTTTGCATGCTTTGCTTCTAGCTAAATTAACGGCTATCGTATTTCCGTCATTAGTAATAGCTGCACCTTGTGAAGCGTTATTAGCAAAACGATATTCCATTATTTCAATACCGTTTATTTCCAGACAATGACACTAAGCTAAGAGATATAAAGCAGCTATATGACTATAAATTTTACTG